>JAQMCX010000012.1:8175566-8249891 GCA_029814765.1 Acanthurus leucopareius | reverse complement strand
AGGTGTGATATATGTCTGTGTGTGTGTGTATATATATATATATATATATATATATATATATATATATATATACAGTATGTAAAAAGCTATATATGTACAGTATATGTGTGTGGCTGAACTTTGGCACAACAGTGTTAAATACTAATGTCAGCATGCTAATATCCTCACTAATACAATGCTAAAGTTTACTGTGATTGCCATCTTAGTTTAACATGTTCGCATGCCAGTATTTGTTGTTATAACCCAAAACACCAAGTACAGTTAAGGCTGATAGAAATGTCATGATTATGATCACTTTGACTTAACGATGTGCAAGGGAAAAAAACTAATGCACATTTCACTGTATATTAATAACAAAGCCAGGGAAGCTTATTCTAATGGAGACAGCAATGTCTGCACTTAATTTCATGGCCATCGATCCAGTTTGGTGTTGTGTCATTTCAGTTAAAGCCACAAATCTGAACCTCATGGTTGTGCTTGAAGACACAATAGAAGGAGTTAAGTTGGAGTTGGATACATAAAGTCATCAAAATACATTGTCTTGGAGCCTTGACGAAGCCTCAACCAAAGTGGTTGAGTAGCTGACTGACCAATAGGAAAAAAGCCACTGACTTTCTGCTATGGCACAATTGTGGCTAAAATACATTAGTCTATTCATTTTAAACCACGAAGTGAGGCTGCAATGGAGCAAAGTGTTCCATCCTTGCAAAATAACTAGGAAGTTATTTGTTAGACACAGACACTTCTTTGGTAGGTAGGAAGATTGTGGTGTAAAATATTCACAAGAGCTCAAAATCCTCAGGCCACTGAAGGATATTGTTTTCATCTGTGGCAAGCAAAGTGCCATGTGTGCATTGTTGGAGTGTGCAGTAAAAAGAATTGAGAAGGAACATTAAAAATATTAAGTCAATGGAAAAGTGTTACAATTATTTTTCAAGAACTGTAGGTAAGGAGGCTTAAAAGATAGTACTCTGTTCAGGAAAAAAACAAGTACGAAAACAGTTTAGGTCTTTTGCCTTTCTTGTCCTTTTAGTATCCTTTGGTGTACAGCAGTCAAAGACTAGAGAGGTTAGTAAATACTGTCTACAATCTCTTTTAAAAAAAATTTTTTTTAAGTCTTTATGTATTACATTTTTAGCTGTTGAAACTTAAGAACTTTCATGTGGACTTTTGTTTTTTAGTATTTGACAGCAATACAAACTAAGTCAGATCAGGCTTTTTTATGTCTTCTTTCATGCATCCATAGATTTGATGATCAAAGTTTTGAGTTGTGTTCAAATGAAGGTGCAATGTGCACAAAAGTTTGCTTGCCTCTAGAGTTTCAGAATATTTCAGTCTTAATGCTTATCTTTTTATTTAGTTGAGTAAATTGAACACACTGTGCTTTTTGGTTCAGAATAGAGTCAAAGGAGACAAGTATAAGAATGAATTATTTTACTGTGCTGTCCTTTATGTCCTGTCTTATATAATCCAAACATATTTGTAATGTAAATGAAAGAGAACAATGTCAAAAAAAAGTTATCTATGCACACACTGGGTTTACATTACAGATATCTGAATTTACACTAAAGCAAAATATATTAGAGAGGTACAGAATACCTAGAAAAACTGAGACATCTGCACAAAACCCTACTAAGTAATAGTACATAAAATAAAAATAAATGATGCCTATTACTTACTTATGGGTGAGAAATAACACTGCAAACATGGCGTGCATATGAGGCCAAAAACAAGGTCACAACTGATTGTTGCCTAGGCTGAGCCCAAGGGTTCTTGCTGACACTGGAAAAAGTGTTAATAGCAACACATTTGACAGTAATTTTAGGCTTATTGACACATGCATGGGCAATTATTTCGAACTGATTGTGCATTCACAAGGGCGGCAACACAATTGCAGGTGACTGAATGGAGTATTTTCATTTCCGATCTTAGTTTATGCTTGCTGACAGCATTGTATCTATTTTTTGGTTGAGTTACCCCTTCTTGTTTCATTGTGTGCTACTCACTGTTTTTCTTACCAGTTGGTGGTCATTTGATGTCACTGGTGATTGATTGTAGTGCATAGGCTTTGCCCATGTCTACCTACTAACTTATTTTCTGCCATCCACCAGACTTTCAGGTTTTTTGTACTAGAGAGAAACTCAAACAGCAGTGTGATCACTCAGTGGGAGTTCCACACAAAAAGCACCAACACTGGAAATTGAATTTGACCGATGGAGTTGGGGAACTCAGTGGTGCCAGGTGGTCTCTGTTGTGTTCAGTGTAGCTTAACTGTAACGTACTTGAATGTTTCAGCCAATACACGAGGTGAAGCAGTGATTTTCTACCATATGTGGTTTACTGTCATTTTGTTTTTGCTTCTGTAAAAGAAGCATATTTTGCCATGTTCAGCAGATACCTCACTTGATAAGCAGTCACTTTCATACTGAGTGTACTCATAAAGCATTTGGAAGAGATGCCTAAAACTTACCTGTTGTGGAGCGGCCACATTGATGAGTGGTGTGACAGTGGAAACACAAACAGCGCCATGCCATAGATTTAAGGTTCAAATAAGCATAAACATGTGGTCATTGAGTGGATGAAAGAGGTATAAGTCACTGGAGAACTAGAGAGACTGGCTGTGCCACTTTGGCTCCATGTCTCTTAAGCTGGTTAGAATGGCATCATAGTGGTACCACATCATAAGCTGGAGGAGTCATTGAAATTTGGACTACCACAACAGCTGCACTTTGAATTAGCTTTAAGAAAGTGTGACTCATTACATGAAGATGGCCATTGAGACAACTGGTCTCCAAATGTAGTATTGCTACAACACTTTCTCAGGCTCATGGACGTCTTGAGGGAAATTCTAATTATAAAATGTCAAATATGGGGGGCTGGGAGACACAGAGGCAGCCATTTGGTTTGTTTTAACTTTGAGGTCAAGAACCCAAGACTAGTTTCTCTTTTAAAAGTTATGTTTGATAAAGCTATTAAACACATCCACAGGACCCCAAACATTCAAAAGGCAAGACACATAATTTAAGTCCCTTTTGCGTCTCATGTTGAACTGTACACAAAATATATGATTTGTTATGTTACAGTTTACAATTTGTGTTTATCGTCATTTACTGTATGTGTTCTGAAAAACTTCAAAGAGTCAGTTTGCACTAACATGTTTTCCCTGTCCTTTGTGAGAAGCTTTATTTGTATAGCCAGGAAGGATTTATTTAAAATGTTCTGGTGTCATAGACTGACTTGTCATAGCAGTTGATTCTCATGTGCTCTACTGTCTGTGCTCTGCACTCACATGACAAATGGCCTTTATCACAAGACCATCCATTAAAAGAGAAACTTAACCATGCAACCTGAACATCCTGTATTTTTAAGTAAAAAGAACAATGTGAGATCATAGCACAAGACATGGCATTGTCAAGTTAGGAGCTACAAAAGTGCACTGTGACACACAGCACTAAGGCTTTTTATAAATGTCAAAGAACTCTACAGGTGTACATATTTCTTATCAGAAGTCTGTCAGAAATCACAGGTCAATACAAGAGCGAGGGGAAAAAAAATCCTTTAATGTGATAATTATGGCCTAAACAATCTAGTAGTTTGTGTCCTGGTGGATCAATGTCACAAGAGTAATAGTATGGGCAGCAACAGTGATGTTTTTGCTTTAAATAAGGATCACAACTATTGTTGCAGATCAACCTCTATTTTGAGTGCTTTATAGACATGTGTATGGCTGTATGGATGGCCATACAGGTCTGTTGGGCCTCTCACCTCCTTGGTAAAGACCTAAGTATCTGAGCAACTGTTAATTGACAGGCTTGCTTGTCTTTTTTATTCATTTGTCATTCTTGGCTCTCAGAGTACGATTTGTGGTTTTAAGCCAAATTTTTACACAACTTGTCAACTAATTGTGATGAAGTTTGGAACATGCACTCTTTTCCCATCACACTAAATCAGTCACTTTGGTAATTCCTTAACTTTTCTCACCTAACACGACCATCAGGTGAAAATTTAATTTGTTGTTTATGAAAAAATGTCTCCATAATTAATTAACATTTCATCAGCCTCTGCTATGGCTTCTGATGCAGTGTGTTTGTTTCTGATTTGCAAATGTTAGCATGCTAACACGCCTGACTATGACAGTAAGCATGGTAAACATAACAAAACAGCACCAAGTTAACGTTGTCGTTATGTGCATGTTGCCAATACTGGTGATGGCATTTAGTGGAGTCTGGCTTAAGTCTCACAGAATGGTTCCACTGTAAACTATTGAATGAAAAAAAGAAAAATGATAAAAGCAATCCAAAATGAAGGCAATTGACATTGCTGGCTGACACAAATAATATGTTAATGCCTATGGAAAATTGCTAGCCTGCTTTTGTCATGAAACACTGCATTATAAAAAATATCAGAGTTTGAATTTAATTTTAAAATATGCATTGTTTAGTTGTTTATGAACAGACATTACCGCTTTAAAATGGCTTACCAGCTTAAACCACTATGTAAGTGCCCATCTTTTTTTTACCAAGAATCACACAGGTAACATATTTCATAGCTTACTTGCATGGTTAAAATCGCCTCTTTTCAGATACTGTTTTTCAATCAGCAAAAACAGACTCACATTTAGGTTTTTCATCAAGATAAAAACATTTAAAACCATCTAACTGGTGAAAGCCCCAGAGGGAGGGGGCAGCAATGAAGCTGTGTCACTCCGGGTCAGGTTCTTGGTTCTGAGTAGTGGAGACAGGAGGTTAGAGGAGCGTATGCCGTGGGAAGGAGTGTGATGTTGGAGCAGGCTGGTGAGGTAGGAGGGCGCCTGGTGATGAAGGGCTTTGAGCGAGAGGAGAGGACTTTGAACTCGATCTACTGTGGTACAGGGAGACACTGGAGGTCCTGGAGGGCAAGGGTGATGTGGTCACGGGAGCGGGAGTAGGTGAGCAGTCACGCAGCAGATTTCTGGATGTACTGGAATTTATTTCGGACTTTGGATGATGTGCTATAAAAGAATGCTTCTGCAGCAGTAAATTCTGGCATTAGATGAAAGCATGGATCAAAGTTTCAGCAGCACAGCAGGAGAGTGATAAATGGAGATAAGCTTTGTTTTTTAGTGAAAGGAGGCAGTTACATTGATTTGATTGATATAGAGTGGGAAGGATAAGTAGTGAGTTCCTGGCTGTTGTCACTTAAAACAAAATCAAATTCAGGTCTAGGCTATTACAATTGTTGACGCTGTAGACTCAGTGGAGACCGCAAAATTAGATTAACTCTGGGGTGCCTAACATAGGCTCCTGATAAAAATGACAATCACAAACTGACAGGTTTGTGTTAGAGTCTAAAGTTTCACCTCATTATTATCTCCTGATAGTGTCTTAAGTAAAAAGATTGTCTTAAATGCTCACTATTCAGTTGCTTTAACATGGATAAAAAAGTTCTCAACTCCTAAATATACGTCTGCATATGTGTCCATTTGTGTGAATATTTGACAGAGGCAAAACCTTTGGAGCTGGTCCATTATGAGCCCTTGAAATTAGTCATGCAGACTGCTGACCCACATTTGGGACTTCAGCAGAGGGAAAAGGCAACCAGGAAGTTGTAAAAAAAAAAAAAAAAGAAAAAGAAAAAGAAAAACATAGGAAGTGAGGAAGTACTTGAGGGGAAAAACAAAAGCCTTCAGCTTCTTGTTTTGCTTATGGTTGGAGTGTCATCTTCTTGTATGGTCTAGGTTGTTTCTATTTTTTTCCAGACTTAAACAAATTATTTTATAAACTTACAAACAGGGTCAGACAGGCTAATCTGCTCTGGCTTGCTGGTAGGGAGGAGACACCTTTCACCCTCACCTCCTCTTCATGTGAATTGCCTTTACACTATTGACTGGCAGTACCCTGTGGTATATTATTATAAATCAATTCTTTTCATTTAGAATAAACATAATCAAAGACATCTTGTCATGCCTCCGCGGCCAAGCAGTATTGGGCTACACTTTTAACCGTGCCATTCACAATTTCACACCCTTAGGAGACTGTGTCAGAAACACGTATTGCACATATAGATCATTCTCCCTTTGTAGGACCAAAATTGACGTTTAGTGCTGTGCTATTATGCATTAAGCACGTGTTAAAGATTACAATCTGCCTCCTCCTCCCGGTCACTACAGGTTTCTTTCGGTTGTGTGCTTATGCTGCTGCCGTCGTTAGCCGAGTATTGAGCTACCAGCTGACCTACTTTCCCTGCTCTCAGCCACTCGGTCCTGTTTACAAGCCACTGCCAGCGGAGGATGTGGAGTACGGTGCCTGGAAAATAGACCGACACAGCCGGCGACTAGCAAACAACTCAAATGAGAAAAGAAACCGCTCGTGTGCTTTTGATAAATTAGGTCTGCCACTGCCACAGACGGCTGACCGGCGATTAATAACAGCACGTTATTAACTTAGGCGTTGTTATGCAATTTAACGCTTTCAACGCTCTCGCCTGGTCAGTCAGACGCAGGTAGTTGCGCTCAGCTGCTATGCTGTAGTTTGTTTGTTTGTTTGTTTTTTTCTTAACAAAAAATGACAAGAGCGATTAAAGTAAAGCGTAGATCTTCGTTTCTGCTGGATACCTGTTGTCAAGGTACGTGAGATTTAATTTAAGCTCTCAGTTTTGCGTCACTCTTGACAGACGAGCGCAAAATGCTGCCGTATCGCTGCCACCCGTTTACACTGTTTATAACATCAAAGTTCATGGCAGGCGTCTTTCTAAACGTCGGTGGAGGTGGTCGACCGCATGATAAGCCCCTTTTCAAGACCAAGTTCATCATTTTCTCAAAAAGCCAGACTGTGTAGGCTGAAGGATACTGGGGTCTGAGCAGCGTTACATATACTCAGCGCTCTTGAATGCTGCTTACATGTTTTCAGCTCACAGTCATCAAGTGCCCTGGTTACAAGGTTGAAATAACCTATTTTTTTTTCCCTTCGCACTGCTGCTGATGACATTCATTGCAAAACACTCCGAGGATTTTCGTCATTGTCTCCTTCAAGACGTCAGATGGCAAAATGTTAAATGTCACTAAAAAAAGAAATCATTAAATAATTTCTCGGGGGGCTTAGGTCAAGCTGATATTACCCAACCTGGCAGCTTTAAGTCTCCTGGAGTTCACATTTCTCTGACTAACCCATTGTTTTCGTGTTCTCAAGGCATTTTGCGCTTCTCATTTGCAGCTGACATGGTTTACTTATGGAGAGGGAGATATTTCCTCTGTTCAAGTCAGGAATGAAGAGTGGCAGAATTACTTATTTACAATGTACATACTAGGAAGTTAAAGGGTCATTGAGTGCACTCATTGCACTTCCCACTGTTTTTCATCAGTGGGTGCTTCTTGTTTCCTTTTCACTAAAGTGGGAGCTCTTCACACAGCAGAAATCACAACAGAAAACCCAGACCCACACATAGGTAGAACTAAAGCACATACATTTTTGATATGTTGTATTTTTTTCAGGTTAACAGTTTTATAAAATATCATTTCCTTATAATGAGTATTTTAAAAGAGAATTTGAGCATACAAGTTAAGGATAGTTCTGTAAAAAAAAAAAGATTTTGGATTACGGTCAGAGCTAAAAGAAACCAGTCCTAGATGCATGTCAAAACAAACCTTTCCAGATTGACTGAAACTAAGCTTGTCCAGGCCCAGTTAATGTTTACCTGACAGCTTGAGCTGTCGGCTCAAAACCAGATGCAGGTTTAGGTGGTCAGGCAATGTAAACTTTTACACAAGCACGCAGTAGCAGTCACTACCCCAGACTCAATGTCTGAATTAGCACATATCCTAAATCCATCTATCATCACAGGAGCAAATAAAGACACTGTGAGCTTTCTGGATGGAATACCAAGGTATTTTTTAGGCAAGGCATATGCTGGAGGATGAAAGATCCTGTGAAAAGTTGCTCTCTTGATAATGATTGGCAGCACTAATTGGTGGAGTTATTGTGCCGTTCAGTGGTCTTCATTAGCAGTCAACAACAGTAAAGTATTACAGTAATGATTAGGATTTATTTCATATGGAGCTTTAAGTCTTGGAACTGTATCATTAGATCTTTTTTCATGTTTGTTCAACAGCTCATTCATGTTTTTATTACAGGTATATTTGTACTTATGCACCGACACAGTTGAAATATGCTTTGGTTTATAACTAACTGTTATTATTTGAAAACTGCATGTTTTCAAGTGTGCTAATTTTGGAAGCAGAAGAGATGCCTGTAGCTTCCATTTGAAGTTCGTATGGGTAAATGTCAGGCTGAGCTGGTAATATTGGTACTGTATCAACTTTTTTGAAGTAGCATATCAGTGGTTTGGGTCACCTATGCTGATGATTAGTATCTTAGAGTGGGTGTGATCAATATGGATTTTATATTGATATCCGTTGTGATAAAGAGCCGGAAAATCAACTGAGAAACTGTTTCTGGACGGGCTTGTTTTTTTGGCTGATCCAGCAGATTAAAACACCCGACAAATGTAGTTGCTTCATCACATTGATGGACTAAATCCATTATTGCCATAAAGCTGTCCTGCTTCTTGATTTGCAACATTTCCCTCAACGGCCTAATATACCCAGAGATATTGCAAGGATAGCCAAATTCTCTGACGGCTGACAAATTTATTCAGTCTTGTGCTAATAAAAAATCTCCAGTTGAATTATTTATAAACTGGGCCTTCATAGATGCAGGGTAATTGTGCAAGTCATAACTTCAGCTCGTGAGCTGTAGAGTAAATTACAGGCATTATAAAATCACAGTTTCTGTCCTGTAAGATACAGATCAACAAAGCAGGTTTTCTTTGGTATTTGAGCTCTCAATGGGTTGAAGATAAAGTGCTCCGCATGACCACTATCTGTGCTAAAATATTTTAAAGTATTTTTAAGGTCCAGGCATTGTCCAGGCTTATCTACTCCATTCTTTTGAATGACTTAAGATCAAAAGGTAAAAACCTTTGTTTTTAGATGTCCATTTGATATTACTATGTGTCCAATTTTAATAAAGGTTTGCGCAGATATCAAATGAAATGCACATTTACAGTATGTGCATTCCATCAATGTGGGAAAGTAAATCACACGTCATAAAACCACTGCAGCGGCAGTCCCCACATTCTAAAGCCGGAAGGTTTGTCAACCACTCCTTTATCACTGGTGTCAAACAGGTATTTTGTCTTCGACAGAAACAGGGAAATCTCTGCTGTCAACATCTATCATTTTTGCTTGGGCCATTTACAGGCCATTATCATTGTAAGTTATTATCGTGTAACTTAATGATAGTGTCAAATAAAACCTGTTTGTTGAAAAGCTACGTATAATCCATCATTAACTGAGAGCTACACACAGGTGTTGATAATCCGCAAATGAGGTTCTGTTGGATAACATGATGAGTGATGTCGTATTAACTCAGATACTTTTAATTTGTAGTCACATATGACAAACAGCTACTATGTCTGAAGACAAGCACCAGTTTGTTTGTAGGGAACAAAGGTGTCTTCACTGTACTTAATTTTCATCGAAGCAATCCGTCATTTTAAATTGTGTTTTTTAAAAAAATAGCATTTTTTAAAAGCTGCAGGATGGTAGGGAATGTTACATTAGATGCAAACTAATAATACACCAATGCTGGCATCAATAAACACAGTAAGTACAGTTAAATTAAATATACAGTTGCATAGTATCATATCCTATAGCAAGCTATAGGGTGAGGTGTGAGGTTCAGGTGCGGTAACAGGTGTTTTTCCACCATTAAACTTTAAAATGAAACCTACACTCTTTCAAAAGAAAAAAAAAGGAAAACACTGTTATTCTCGCTTTGAAAATTTTCTGCTGCAATCACAAAGGGTAAAAGTCTTCATTCCTTTTACAGCCTGTTTATGTACACTTTGGTCATGAATTTGAACTTGTACTGTGTACTGACTCCACTGTCATGAGTTCAAGTTGCTAGTCAAAGGCTTTAAATACCCGAGGGCACAAGTACAACTAGACGCTGTTGTTTTTTAGCTGTTAACCTTGCAAGGTGTGGTTTAACCTCAATACATTGAAAGAATGCAGGCTGATATGTGAGGTGTCATTTTACACAGCTCTGCAAAGAGGAGAAATATAAGTTAAAGCTGCATACAGCAATTATTAATGCAGCTGAAATTACTTATTGTTTAGTTAACTTACCAAATACACTTTTTGTATTAGTTTAAATTAAATTGTCAGTATTGATTATTTGTATTTATGATGCTTGTCTATTTTTGGAGCTATGAGGTTTCTCTCTCACGCTGTAACACTGTCATCTGTCCAAATAGTAGTTTGGCAGTAAAAATGGACAGCACTGCAGTAAATGCAGAAGTTATGTTTCTGATTAAGCATTAGTGTTTCCCGCAGCAGTGGCAAATGTTTTTCTTGCTAACCATGAAAAGTATGTCATGATCAATTTGGGAAATGTTGAAATTGTAATGGCCGAATAAAATAAAAGCCTGAATTTTCTGTAACAGAATTAGAAGTCATCAATATTTCATCCTCCCCTGCTCTCTAATTGCAGTGTTTTTCCCTGCTGCTTTTTTCTACATTCTATTCAAATGTGTTTGTGCTTGGTGGATCAGGGTGGATAGGAGTATACGTTGGTTTGTTTACATTAATTAAGACTCTCATTGAAGGGTTTCTTTTTGTTGGTTTGAATTTAAAGGTCATCAGTATTTTTGTTTTTGTGGGCTTGTTTTTTATCCTTGCTTCTTTGAACTAGCTTTGGGACATGGCGGCTACAGAACAGCTGGCTACTGTTCAAACACTTCACATGTGGCAAAGATTTTTTCATGGTTCAAAATTGCTGACTTGAGCTTAAGTAGGAGACGGGAAGTAAAAAATTTCTATCTATGTTGTCGCAAGATGTATATGAACATAAAGAAGTTAGAGAAGTTAATAGCAACAGCAAGTTAGAGCAACATGCTATCCCACAGTGGTTAATGTCTTTGGCAAAAAGAAATACTTGCTGCTTCAAAGGAAAAGTCTTTTCAGGTGTGTTCCATTTGATTTTGGTGTGTAACAGAAAATGTCAATCGATATATTGAGCTAGGGTTACAGAAGTGTGAAGCAACCAAAGGATGTTGTGGCTAAATAATTAAATATGTCGACTGAACAAGATTTTTTGATTCTGGAGGTATTTCTCTATGAAGCAGAATCAACAGGTGTGGAGAATATAATGAGAGATTATTCTGATAATCACAGAAAAGGGGAACACGTGCAACACTAATGCCACTATCTGTTATATCAAGATTAGATTTTATTTATTTATTTATTTGGGGGGCCCTTATTAAATAGTGACATGCAGAGTCAGACAGGAAATGGAAGGAGAGAGGGAAGTGGGGAATGACATGCGACGAAGGTCACCCACTGGAATCAAATGCACTGTAACCATAGAGCTACCAAAATGGTCCTACTATCTGCTGAGCCAGTAGTAAGCATATCAACGGATGTAGATTATTTATTCTGCAAGGGGATTTCCTCATACATTTTGAATTTTTTTATTTTCATTTTTTCTCACCTCATGTTAGAGCATTCATATCACTAATGGGGCAAATGTTTACTGAGACTAACTAAAGAGGAAGTCCAAGGTAAAATATAATAATGAATATCTGTTTTCACCACAAAGAAAGCCTAGTGACAAGGAAATGTGCCCTGATTTACTGTCAAATTAAATAATTGACTGATTGATTGAGATGCTTAGATAAAATCAGCAGTTCTATAAGAAAAATATAACCTTCTAAATAGGAAATGGTTGTTAAGTGATCCATCCATCCACACATCCATCATCTATACCTGCTTATCCTCAATAGATGCCTGTGGGGCTGGGAGCCAGTCCTAGCTGACATTTGGTAGGATACATGCAGTTGTATTGTCATGCTATTAAAATAAAATAAATGTAGAGTTGATAGAGAATATGTAAACCTGAGAAAATATATATTCATATAATATAATATCTCCATTTCAGCATCAGAATTCATACCACCACAAAAGGGCATAAAACTCTGTCAGTGTTTATTTTTTTGTTTTGTTATGAGTACTTGATTATTCAGTGCTGCACCACACCACTCATGAATTTCCATGAAAATTTGCCCCTATTGACAGTGGGTCTCATCTTAATTGAGAATAATGGAAAATACAATAATTGTTCATTTATCCCGTGGCCTTTTAGGCATATCACTTAGTGTACATGTGGAATAAAAACAAGCCCACAATAACAAACACACTGATGACTGCCTAAATACACATTACCCACAAATTGCAGTAATAACTGGGATATGTAATTGATATATAATGAAAAATATTACCAAACCACAAAACCACAAACTAACTTAATTAAGGTGAAAGGAAAATAGTGTGTATAGTTAAAACTTTGCATCAGCCTGCTTTGCTTGCCTTGGAAAATATTTTTCCAGGTAAACAGTGATAAACACAACCATAATGTAAGAAATACCAAACAGTTGCACCATCCAATGTTCCATGCAGGCGTTTGTCAGTTCTCTTTATGAATTAAGGAATCTCAGCCAGGGAAGAGTTGTATCCAAATTGCGTCTCAGTTTTCTTTTAAAGATTTTAAATGCAGGCTTCAGACCTGTCTGATGATCCAAACTGGCTACCGAGACTACAACTAACCTTTCTCTCTCATTCCTAATGAGTTGACAATATATAAACACACACTCATACGCACATATCCTTATTACATAGAGCCTAATTAAACTATTTTAATTAATTTTATGTTTTTTATTGTTTTTAACATTTCCTAATTCCTACCTAGTGCTTGCTGTATGGTTACTTGTGTGCTTAATTTTGTGATTACATGACTTTTGTATTTGCTTATATCTACAGTCATTGTTTGTGATGTGTGCCGAGGTGGATTTTTTTTTTTTATCTGCTTCTTTTCTTTTGTTGTGTTTTGCGGCTCTTTTTTTTCTACTGTGCAAATAGCTAAGATAAAAATAAAAAAAATACTTTGCCTTCTGGATGATTATCACCTTCAGACTGAGGTAATGTTCGTTCTGTGAACAACCTTAAGAAAAAAACCACTTCCTTAAGTGTTTAGTGTATGCATACATTGATTAATATCTGTTTTTAAATACATCTGTATGTTGTGTCATTGCACCTGGTCAAGGCTCCATGCTGTGATTTCTTAGTTTGATTTACAATAGAGGTGTCTGCTTCATGTTGTTTAAGCTTCCCTTCACCGAGGATGTGAAGGAGGTGGCTGTTCTACACTCTCTTTTTTATGCTGGGTTATCAAAAGACTTTTCTGCTTCAGGCATTTTTCTAGGTCAGGGGAGCTCCTCCTGTGCAAAAACACAGCTTTAGTAAAGAAATACTGTAGCCAGGTAATAACTGAAGACCGTTATTGCGCTTTATTATTAATGGTTTTCTAGCAAAACACATCAGATAGGGCAAATATTTTTAAAATATAAATTCCTATTTTTCCTTAGCGCTGGACCGGAAGACCATCCTTAACACAATACCCATTTTCAGGATTTTGTAATCAATTTCTTGTGTTTTTCACCAGGATTTGGTGTTTCTTTGGTGGACGTCAGGAGGTGGCGGGCTGCTGGTCCGCGATAGATATTTCCAAAAGAGTGTTCCGACAAGGTCAGCGCTGATGGGACTTATAAGACTTCAGAAAGGGCCTGGTTGGGAAAGGGAGTGAGTATGGACAATCTTTCTGACTTCGGTGGCCCCTGTCCATCCACCCGCAGGGAATGGGAGTAAGTATCAAAGCAACTTAAGTATACTCTATGATCTTTTCTAGTAAAGATGTTACATGAAAGGATGAAAGAAACCTGAGCTGGGATATTTTGACTGCCTGTAAATGAAGTCAAGCATGCAATGAAAACTCCCTTTACTCTGCGTAAACAGGCATCTGATATCCTGGATATGTCCAGGTATGACATGGTATAGGTAGCAAAGTATTCTGCATCAAACAATTTGGCTTTTGGATACATCTTATACTCAGTATCTTTCAAGATTGTGAGCACTGTGGGAAGATTGTTAATTATTGTCCACAGCTTCATTAAAACAGTTAAATTGGGCCATTTTTTAAGCTCAAGTTTTAAAAAGAAGACAAATGTTTCATCTGATAAATACATTTTTTTTAATTAATTCAATCTGATCCAAACCTGAATAGTACCACAGGCCTCTGCTAATGGCTAAATAATCATGTAAATATAAATGTAGCTTTTGTCATTTTCTCCTAAGAAGACCTCAGGTATCCTTTTTCTCTCTTCCTCTACCACTATTTAATATTTGAATGATTGGCATTTGTTTTATTCATGAGTTGAGCATTAGCAGAGCTCTATCAAAAAAAAAAACTTTTCATGGCTGCTGAACAATAGTTCAATCCATTACACAGATCTGTCATTATTATTATTATCCTTATTTCTCCGAAATAAAAGGTGGTAATAAAAGGGGAGCTGAGCTACTCATCAGAAAGTCTGAAAAGATGTTTTTGGTCAAACTTTTCTGGCAAAGTTATTGTTGGAAATCTTTGAGAATGTGGGTTGACTGATTCAGAAATATGATAATAGGTGACAAAACACAGACAAAGGAGATTTCTAAATATTTAGCATTTTTAAAAAAAATTCTTCAGTCTTCAATTGTCAGTATACCTCTCTATATAAATCTATACTAAATCAAAGAAATACAGTAACTTGTTATAATCAAATTGTACATTTATTTGCTGTAACATTAAAAACCTTATGGTATTTCATCAGCAGCAGTTTCACCAGTGTACTAATTTAGGACAATATGTAGGAACCTGTAACTGTAAAACCTGACAAGCAGGAAAAACAAACAAAGCAACAGGACATGTTCATATTATTCTTGTTTATGAGAATAACTTGATTCGACAGAAAGTAATATCCAAATAAAAACACTGTGAATGAATAATGTGTGCATGTTTGTGAGACAGTAACTATGAGAAGGATAAGGATTTTGTGCATGTGTGTATATGTGTGTATTTGACTTGGTTTTTTTTAAAGGGTTGAAAATAAGCTCTTAATAGATCGGGTAAACAGGACAGAGTACACACTCCAACTTCTCTGTTTTCAAAAGAAATATCCTCCTCTGTTCAGCTGGGCTTCGTTTAACAGAACCATGATGTTTAACAATACTGTGTGCAGGCCTCATATCTTCAATATTAAACACAGGAATAATGCCAGGTTGGCCACTGTAAACAGAATGACTACTTATCTTTATAACCATAAATGAAACTGTTATAGCATATAAAAGTCCACACACACACACACTGTTAAGGCTTCAGATAGTAAAGATCTGCTCGCAGTAATAGGTAAAGAGGACAACAGTGGCTTCTGGTAAAGCCCTCCCTCTGCTCTTTATGTCCTGTAAAACAAGTGACATAAAATGTGATTCCATGTTCATCTTGCTGCCATATTTCTTGTTATCATCAAGCTTTGTGAGCCTGAATGTGCAGCATAAACACAGAATACATATATGCAGTAGGTCATTTAAATGTCACAGTGACCAGATAAATATGGGAGAAAACAAGGCACATGAGCACAACTGGGTTACTTGGTTATTTGAATGAAATTATGGTATTACAAGTGAAAAGTCCGTATTGTTTTAAGCAGTGGGAATTCAGTTTGTTTCTGTTAAACTACATTTACCTTTTTTCCTGTGTGTTACCCAGCACCAACAGCTGCGTGGAAGATTTAATGGACGAGGATGAAAAAGACAGGGCAAAAAGGTACTGAGTCTCGTGCATGTGTGTATGTTTGCATGTCTGTCAGTTTGGACTTGTGTGTGACTGTTCTGTTTTCATGGTGCATAAAATGTAATTGTGCTGTTTTTACTAGAACATGAAAACATAACTTATTTAGCCACAACATTTCTAAATGTATTTGTGTCTTCCTGCTGTTTCAGTAATTAGAATGGAAAATCTTTGGTAGTTAATGATTTGAAAAGACACCTGAAGCTATAATGTCACATTATGGTTATTAATGATGTCTGTGGAAATTAAAGGCCACCTAAGCTTAATTTTAGACTGAAAAAACACATAACTCAGGCAAAAATGCATCCACAGGTGCTGATTACTTTTTGTAACCTCTCGCTCCTGCTTCCTCTTGGCTGTCTGAAATAATGCCACTTTGATTTATAATCATAGTTCTTTATACTTTTATTAAGAGCATTTTTATGATTTCTGGCCTTAATGCTGGGGAAGCTATGTCTAATCTCCGCAAACTAAATGCATCACAGTTGGTTTTAAATTCCTTCTTTGACCCCTTTGATGAAATGTGTAATTTGTTAAATAAGTTTCTTGTAACACAGACCTTGAATCTACAAAGATAGTAGATGGAACTGTTCTTGAATGTTTCTATAATTACGGTTTAGTCAGTTATTCTCCTGTCAAAGTTACATTATTACTTTTGAACACAGGACAGAGGGGATCTAAAACAAGCTGACAGACAAACAGCCCGATGTAGTTATGGACAAAGAGCTATTTACCTACACAGAAATAAAGCAACAGCATTCATTTGGAGTTGCTTATTTGGTTGTTTTTCTAATGTTATTTTTTTTCACACTCAGTCTTAGTAACTGTTATTTTACTACAGACAAGAACAAACTCAGGCCCTGCAATTTTCAGGACTGTGTTACTGTTAACTGTCACTAATTTCTCTGTCTCTTCCTGTTTTTCTCTTCCTGTCTTCAACCATCAGTTGAGAAATGTCTTCATTCTTCCATCTATTTACAACTAAGTGTGTCCTCGCAGTCTAGTTTAGCTTTGTTTTGAAAAGGAATACACAGTCTGTGCAGGCTCAATGAATGTTGATTGGCTCAGCATCCACCTGTAATTCCACTGATCTATAATTGTTCTCATGTGTTGGCTGCTGAAGGGCGTCTCGTAACAAATCAGAAAAGAAAAGAAGAGACCAATTCAATGTGCTCATCAAGGAGCTATGCACAATGCTGCAGGGTCAAGGCCATCCACGGAAGATGGACAAGTCCACCATATTGCAGAGAACAATTGACTTCCTGCAGAAACAGAAAGGTAAGAAAATGTAACCCCTGTATTCATAGTCAGAAAAAGTCATGAACCAATTTGCTTCTTCTCAGGCAGGATTTTTGAGTCTATGTTGTGTGATAGACTTAATCCTCATCTCTGTCTCTTTCAGACATCACTGCACAGAATGAAACTTGTGATGTGAGACAGGACTGGAAGCCATCCTTCCTCAGTAATGAGGAATTCACTCAGCTAATGCTGGAGGTAAAGCTTAGATGGATGTCTTTATAGGACAGAAGAGATCAATTTAGCTAAGGAAACATTCTTCCCTAAATGCCCATGGAGAGCTGGGCAAGAAGACATAATGAGAATTCAATTTTCAACTGAATTAAATTCACTGTGTTAAAGATCGCACCATTTCCATTTGATCATAAAAATGCATAATTAGAAAAGTAAAAACTCCTCAATGGGGGGAGGTAGGGGAGGCCCTTTGAGGCAAATAGTGCACAAAAAAACATCACATCAATATGAAATATCAATATAATTTTGAAGTGCATTAACTACAGAGATGATGAGGATATCTGAAAACGTAAGAGTGCTGTTTAACACAGTGTAACTCCTCATAACCTCTTTGTCTAAGTGCCCGCTTTCTTACTCTTCTTACAGGCCCTAGATGGTTTCCTGGTAGCGTTAACTACAGATGGAAACATCATATATGTATCTGACAGTGTGTCTTCACTTATTGGCCATTTACCGGTAAGTGAGAAAGCTTTCATGAGTTACTTTAATTCTCTTACTAACACTGTATTGTTTCGTTGTTGTCCTTTGCATTTACTTTTAGCTTCAGGCTAATTCTCACCCAAACATCCAAACACATTTATCTACCCACAGCACCTGCCACTTGATACTGAATGCTGCTTGATAAGAAACAGAGCAGTTTCATTTAAACAGATATTCATAAACCTGACTTGCACTGATAATGTAACAGATATTTGTAGTCCACCTGCTTTGATCCAGGACATATTGGATTTTTAAATACATTGGATGTTTATTCCATTTTTTCCCCAATGCCCATTTACAAGGGATATATTGTGCATCAATTAGAGATTTCACTTGTCAGCACCTATTCTTTCATAATGATGAATGAAAACAAAAAAGTTGCATAAATTACTGTATGCTCTAGCCTAAACTAAGTTCTAAGTGCATTTAAAAGTACTTTAGATCGCCCAAAGTTCAGAAAACAAGATATCCCCCAATATGTAGTGATTATGGCTCCTGTAATTTTGTTACACTCTCCAAAAGACTGACCTTCGTATGTATATCCTTTTGCACCAGTCAGATATGGTGGACCAAAATATCTTGAATTTCCTCCCGGAGCGGGAACACGGAGAGGTGTATAAGCTGCTATCATCCCACATGCTAATGACTGACCCCATTGCTGCTGACTTCCTTGACAGTGAGTATCCTACTGGGCGCCCTCTCAGCACGTCTGGCCCCTGTCTGTTTCCGTCTCATATATCCAGAGGTGAAAAGTTCAATATGTGGGAGAAATACGGTATACATATAAGTCAGTGTTGTAATGCTCAGAATTCTGTGTAATATGATCTTTGAAATACAAAAACATCCCTTGACTCTTGACAGCAGTCTTGTGAACTTTTTCATAAGCATGTTTGTGTTACAGAACGTCTCCAGAGATTGGTCTGACACGTCACTTGAAACTCTTTATATTTAGAGCAGGTTCCTGATTTGGGATCTGGGGTTTATTGGATTGCTGATTAGTGTGTATCTATGATTAGCCTTTTTAACTAATAATAGCAGCTAGCTTAGTATCATAGTTAAGACTTTAAATCACTGTTCTGTTAGCACAGTAATCCAAAGCAATGTAGTATCTGGGGCTCAAGACACTGACCTTAATCCTGTGTTGTGATTGGGCTTTTCTGAAGAAGAGAGATAGGTAGTTGCTAATGTCTCGGTTTGTCCTTAGCCTAAATAGCAAACTGTCACAGAGTTGTGTCTGGAGTGATCATCATGGCTTGGGCCAATTTCAAAAGACACAACCATCTTTTGTTTTCATTATATAAAAAGGAGTGACTGGCTTTTGGGCAAAGTAACTGCCTCACTGTGCAAATTATGCTGAATCATGTTACACAACACATGGATTTCAGAATCACCAGATTATTTTAGCTAGGGTTGCCAGGCCAGTATGACAAAATCAGCCCCATGGCCAGTCAAAACCAGGCCAAAACCAGTGCAATAACAAAACTTAAAATCTGCCCCTGCCAAACCAAATTCATTGGTTTTAAAGTCTTACATTTCTATCATTGCCAAATGTACTGTAATATCTCCAAAACATCAACATAAATCATGGGTTCCCAGACTTTTTTAGCTCTTGACCCAAAAGAGAAATTTGGTGTGTCACCCAAGACCCAAACAAGGAATTTCCATTACATCTACATTTGTAAACTGCTGATGTAAAACATATCAAGCAATAAATTTAAAATGTTAAAATTCAACATTTAAAAGTTATTAGTGCATCACAGTGTTAATTGGATTTGCTGAGTGCAATGTTAGGTTTCTCACCATCTAATTAAACATGTCAATGCAATTTTGTATGTATGTTTTCTGATCTGAACAAACCAGTGTAGCAAAAAATAACACTCTTGTATTTTGATCTCTAAAATAAATTCACAAATCAGCATTGGCATGCATTCAATTCTGCCTTTTGATGACCCAGTTAAGATGGGTCTGTGACCCATTTTGGGTCCTGAACCCAAGTCTGGAAAACTTTGCCATGAATGTTTAGTTAGTTAGCATTAAGCATGAAGTTTTGCTAAAACAGTTCCTTCATTTACGTTCTCCAGTGGCCTTGTATAATTTGAAACAGTATATTATTATATATAAAAATATCTCTCCGTGAATGTGAAGACCAATTCACTGAGGCACAAAATGACCTGTTGCTTTATTTTCTCCTTTTACTCTTTCTGTCCCCCGCATTCTCCCTGAGTAAATAACATGAATGTACTGTTGTGGATTTATTTCTGTGTTGTACTGTGGTTTGGAGATCACTGTGGTAGGCCACAATCTCACATTTGCAGCCCTGACAAAAAGCTTCAGAATGATCACCAGCTACAAGTCCAATCCCTCCTTCAATTATTTCTTTGCTTTTCACATTCTTTTGTACATTTCTTTACATATTAACCTACTTAAGGGCCTCATATTTCCTTCTGGGTTGCTAGTTAGCGAGTTGTGGCAGAATTGAGCTGAGAGGGCATGCCATGCATCTGTGTGCATCTGTGTGTGTGCGGGTGTTGGTGTGTGTGAAGTGACTTGTCCATGTGTGTTCTTTTGGAATCAGATAGGTAGGATTTCATTAAAGATACATTATTTCACCGGTGGATTTTTATTCATTTATTTATATTATCCACACAATTTACAAGCAAAATGGGTCTACTTAACCCACAAATAGAAAACTCAACCTGGGGCAACTCTTCAAAAGGGGCCCAATTCTGACCTTGCAAGCCTGCTTTTAGCCATGAGCTTGATTCACATAAAAGGCATCATGAGTAGGTGCCCAGACTCTTGCCCTCCCAGCCAAAAACCTTTCCAGTTTTGACCTCTCTAAATTTCTGTGTTGTTAGCATCATAAAACACTGATCGAGAACCAACTTATTAAGAATTGAGAAAATTTGATGTACATATGCACCTCTAGAGTATCATGAAAGGTCTGTTAGCATTGACATGTATATCTGCTGTTTTTCAGATGAGGCACATATTGAATTTTGCTGTCATTTAGCCAGAGGTAACATTGATCCAAAGGAGCCACCTGTATACGAGTACGTCAAGTTTGTTGGAGATTTCAAGTTTCATAACAATGGTAAGGACTTTTGTGTGCTCCTTGTTTAAACGAATTAAAATTCAGTCAAATGTGGAACTTTTCTGCAATTAGTAAAAAACATTGTTAGAATAGTTAATCCTCTTGGTTTAGTGTTAGTTTAACTAATTGAATGGAAGAAAAGATGCAAAAAAAAGTACCGGTAGTTATTTTTCATGGATTTAAATTAAGATGGAAAAGCAAAACCAAATGCATGTCTGTCACACAGTGCCTACATCTTCTTGTAACGGGCTTGAGCTGACGTTACCAAGAAGCCTGCAGTCATCGCTGGAGGAGCAGGTCTGCCTCATTGCTACTGTACGATTAGTCACTCCACAGTTTCTTAAGGTAAGATCATAAAACTTGTGCCTTTGCCTGTCAGTTTGTGTTGTGAGTGTGTGGCGTCATGCCATTGAAAGGACTAAACCCTGGCATGAGGGGGATTTTGTCTGAGAGTTCACACATCGTGCCAAGCAGCATGGAGATGTGGCACACCATGTACCTTTCAGATGATTACATCATTATGATACCTCCGACCCCACAGAGGCTCTACTAGTTAAAATCTGAACACTTGTTCAGTAAATGAAATCAAACCAGGATGTGATTTTAGATGTGATTTTTTTTTTTTTTTTGCAGAAAAAGGTTTAACCTTTTTCTGCAAATAAGCTTAGGGAAGTCCAAAGAATGAAGTGTTTATATTTCTTCTCTTTTCAGAAGCAAAGTGAGAGGTTTTATTATTTTTTTTCCATTCCCTTTTTTTGCCTTTAGCTGTGTTTGAGCTCAGAGAGCAAATGTGGCAGAAGATTCAGATCCATTGGACAGGCTTCAGCTCTCCCTCTCTACTTTCTCCAAAATTTAAGAGTCACTGATTGCACTGATTTGCCAGATGGAATGACTGTTACAGTAAAGTCTGGACCATATGGCATGGAATATTTTTTTTTGATACTCAGACACTAATCACAAATCTAGTGCAAACCCTATTAGTTTTAATCTGCCTTTTTTTATGGCACTATTTTTTACAATTCAACAGAATAACTGTAGTCTTCATAGGCCTCTCTTCATAATATACTTGATTGTTAAAGGTTGCAGCTCTTAGGTAATAATCAGAACATGAAAAACCTGCTGTGGTTCAAATTGATGTCATATAAGCAAAATTGTCAGGCACTACTGCTAAATGGTTGATGCTAAAGCAGTATAGTGTTAACACTTTTAATACAAGACTTTCTCACTGTGTGACTTTATTGTTGTGTAGGATTTGTGTAATGTGGAAGATCCTTGTGATGAATTCACATCCAGACACAGCCTTGAATGGAAGTTCCTGTTTTTAGATCACAGGTAAAGATTTTTAAAATTCCCCTACCTGTCTGTCAGCAGTATAGAATTTGTCTTTCTCAAGATGTTTATCACCTTCCTCTTCATTTCAGAGCTTCGCCAATCATCGGCTACTTGCCCTTTGAGGTTCTTGGAACTTCTGGCTATGATTACTATCATGTGGATGACCTAGAGCTAATAGCTCAGTGTCATAAGCAGTGTAAGTAACTCCTTCATATTTGTCTGTTGCTTCTCAGTTCTTCTCTGTAAATAGGTCACCCTCTCTTCCACTGCAACAGTACACAGAAAAGGTCTTGACCTTTGACACCTGAACATACCCCATGATAGTCCTTTTCCTCTCCTCAGTAATGCAGTTTGGAAAGGGTAAATCCTGCTACTATCGCTTCCTGACCAAAGGTCAGCAGTGGATCTGGTTGCAGACTCACTACTACATCACCTACCACCAATGGAACTCCAAACCTGAGTTCATTGTCTGCACTCACACTGTTGTCAGGTAAGCCTGAATGTTGTATGTTGAATGTTGGAACTGCAAAGAGAGGAATGAGAACACAGTCAGTGTCCTGGGAGGTGTTAGGCACAGGTTGTCTTTGCAAAAATAACACTTGAAGGTAAAACAAGTTCTTTCTTTCAGTTATGCTGAAGTGCGAGCAGAGAGGAGGAGAGCGTTTGGCTTTGAGGAGCTTTCTCCGCCAGAGATAGCCCCGTCTTCAGTGAAGGTAAGAGTTGGGTACCCTTCTACTTGCAGTGTGTGACGTGTACAAGGTCAGTGTTTATCTCAGCTTCAAATCTGACCCTTGGTGTTGAACATTACTTTGTGTTCCAGGCTCAGGAGCTGTACTTGGACATCTGCTCCACACTGGACCCTCCACGGGACAGAAACAGCGGTGCACGTTCAGTGTCCTCCCACAGCTCGCGGAAGTCCTCCCACACAGCGCTGTCAGACTCTGCATGTGAGTCATCTTCTGCTCCCAAAAGTGCTAACTCACTCATCAGCAGGTCAACTTGTACAGAAATCCTGCACCTGTATGACCACAAGAGCTGTTGCTATTTAGATTCAGCAGGAAAAAATTGAATTTTCTCTGTTGCTGAATTATGGATGGTGACTCTTTCCAGGGCAGCAAATAATGTGACTCGTGCTGTTGTTCTCTACAGCCACAGTGCTCAGGCTTTCACTGGGTCATATGAATAGATGGCCAATCTGAGTAGGCTTTGTGATAAGAGGTAAAATCTCTGTAACTAAGCAGACCAGCAGAGAAAAAGAATACACTTAAATAGATGTAAATGATGATGCATTTATGATGAAATCTTTCCGAGGCTTACTTTAGCCTGCCCTCTTTGTTTGAGTCCCAACTCTCTGTGACTTCAGCTGCACTCCCACCCACAAGCAATTGTATTAAAACACTTAAGTTCCACCTGAATCTTTTTAGGAACAATACAGTGGCAGATTCATTAAAACTGCTGTTCATAAACATAGCTGCCGCCTTCCCATAACCCACACACATATATCTGCAGTCATATTATCCAAAGACATATTCTAAAACTGCAACCATCAGAAAAAAATCCAGTAATTTTTTATTTTTTTTTTGTCTCTTCAACTTGTATTGGACACAACAAAAATAAAAAAAATCCACTGAATGCATCACAGTTTGTGGGTTTAAGTCAGAGGCAGAATGAGTTGACGAACGAGGGCTCATGAATCAGCAGTGTTGTTATACAACCACAGAAGCAAAGGGTTTCATAAGTTGTTCTGCCTCAGAGTGGCTTCAGTTCCTCATGTGATTAGGAGGAAACATAAGCACTGACAGACCCTCTTGTAAAGAACTGTATACATTGATATATGGTTTTATGTTTGGTCAAGTTAGGGAAATTTTCAGAGGAACTTAACAAATTTACACATCAGAGTCAATTTACTGTCCACTGGGAGTACTACTGCATACGTGAAAAAAGTTGTACAGAAGCCCTGTGTGGATCCAGAGAGAGCGGTGTGAAATCTCATGAATATCCTCATGTGATTTTACTTATCATGTGTCACTGTTGGTTAGAGGTAAAAACACATGTTTGAAAAATGAAGTAAAATCCTCATCACTATTACCACTTCTAGCATAACCAAGTGTAAACCTAACATGTTGTCACGTATTTGTGGGCTATCATTCTGAAGCCTCAAGGTTTGGCATTATGGCCAAACTATATCTGATGAGAGAGGGAGCAGGGGATGCTGATGCTGTGCCGCTATCCTGATCAACAGTGTGGCAGTCTAGCAAAAACTGAAGGCCAACTGATTAGCATGGTCTGCTCTGTGTAAAAATTGTAGTGAAACCTTGCTTAATCATTGCAACTGTTTTCATATCCACAGTCCTGGGTCTGCTCGTTTCCCTTTATAAATAATGAATACAGGTACTGCCACTTGGGCGGTTGCAGAACATACTAGCTAGTTAGCCATCGGCTGTAGTTTTTGCAGTGTGTTCAACTTCAACTTTCCTGACAGGACAAAAGCACATAATGTTGTTGCTGTTTTAATGTTTCTATTCATACTGGCTTTACTTTTAGTGAGGGAGAATATTGACAGTAAACAAAAACATTGATTTAAAAAATTCTTTTAGAGGAGTTTGAGTATTTTTTTTCCAGCCCAGAGTCTTGCCTGCAGTCCTCCTCTCAGGCAGCAGGGCATGTAATGCCTTTGTAACAGTGTTATGAAAAGATCCACAGTGGGAGGGTTTTGTATATATATTTTTTTTTTGCAGCCAAAAAGATCTCTAAAACAGAAATACTCTGAAGTCTTTATTTTGCACCAACCACTGATGACTGACAGATTAAAGGATGAATAAGAATCTGTATCCCACTCATGAAATGAGTCAAGCATCAAGGCTTTGAATCTATCTTACAGTTGTTGTAGTAATCAGCTGTCATTTGGCAAAGAAAAGCAGTGATTATGATCCAACTAAACATATACTCAGTGTAACATGACCAAAGTGTGTTTAGAGGTGACCTGTTGTCTCTTCTGCAGCAGCTAACTCCTACACAGAGGCCTGCACACCATCATGGCAGTCTGCTTCAATTGGGACAGAGAAGACGTCTGCCAGACTCCAACCTAGTAGTTCAAAGGTCAGTTTATACAATATTTACATGTCTGCCTGTCTCTGGAGATAAAACGGTCAATGGGAAACAACTGCACAAAGTTGATGCAATATCGCAGATTGTGCTAAACTATAAAACTTTGTCATTTTTCCTCTGTAGAATTTGGCACAAAGACAAAATTCCTTTGACCTCGTTCCCCAATTGAGCCTCCCCCTTTCTCCTACCTGCAGCAAGCACTCCGTAATGGTTAGTGTTTAGACTTCTTCTCCTGCCTGCTGCCTTCCTCTTGTCTGTTTGTGTACAATATTTTATTACTATGACTGTTGCTTTTGGATGTGTTTATATCATCTGTTGCTTGTGCCTACAGTGCCTCCAGACCTAGTTATAAGATAGAGTTACAAAACCAAGTGAGACAGACACTTTAAAAAAAAAAAAGAAATATCATAATGTGATTTAATTTCCACATATTGCCTGTATGTTTTCTCAGGAAGAAATCATTCATCCTTGCTATGTATTGACCTATTTTGTATAAAAATAGGAAGCTTGGTGTGCTCTCACCATCTCAAGAATAAGCCATTACATGACTCAGCTGCTTATCCTCACATCTGCCACATTTACAGTTACTTCTACAGAAAAAAAACATGATAACTTTTTGACTCATGTCTTTCCAGCAACAGCAAACACAGCAGCAGCAGCAGCAGCAGCAGCAGCAGCAGTCGTCCATGTATCAGCTGCAGCAGCCTCAGCTCTGTGTAATGAACCAGCTGAAGGAACAGCTGGAGGAGAGGACGAGAATTCTACAGGCTGACATTAAGACGCAGCAGCAGGAGCTGCACGACATTAAGGAGAAGCTCCACCTTGCTAATCTCCAGGTAACACTCCCATCGAGACAAAAGGAAAAACAAACCACACTAAAGTAAACATGAAATTCATCAGCTGTGAATTATTATCCACTACTTGAAAACAAATGCAGGACATGTTGGTTTTTGTATTAAGAAAACGCTGTGTTTCATCTCAAAAAGATGTCGCCACAAACTTAAGCCTAAACATAATAAATTATTTGGCATATATACTGTGAATCAACTAAGACATCAACAACATATTGTAAGCTTGTGTTGCCCAACCCCTCAGTGATGGTGAAATGGCCCCACCAAGTGGCCAGCACTCACCAGTTCAACCACAACTAATCAAACCACTGCATGACCCACATTACTTTTTTTTGTATTTATCAAAAGATAAAGTAATATTTTCTATTTCTGTGTGTATAGATGTTGTTACAGCAGCCCATCCACAATGACTTTGGCCAGGCCCAGCCGCAGCAGCAACCGCAGCAGCAACCGCAGCAGCAACCGCAGCAGCAACCGCAGCAACAGCCGCAGCAGCAGCAGCAGCAGCAGCAGCAGCAGCAGCAGCAGGGTTCAGGCAGGTCGACCCAGCAGAGCCAGTCAGGGGTGATCAGGCAGCTCTCAGGCCACCCCAAACCACCGTCCTGCCGGGCCCACAGTTCATCCCCTCACTCACTCTTGGGAGATAGTGGCTCACCCTCATCATCACAGGTATGGGGCTGCAAGAAGTGCAAAATCCAAACCTGGCACCCAACCAAAGTGTAGGAAACATCTTTTTGGAGAGTTTGCCACTAATGTTTGGAGGTTAATTGTAAATCTAATTACTTTCAGTCATTAGTAAGTTATAACTCAAAGCTTACTTGAGTTCTCACAGCACAACAGAAAGCAGGTTATGGCTTGAGCAGTTTATAGCAGTTAATTATTAAAAGATAGAAACAACACAGCAGCAGTTTGTGGTTTAAATACTGTAGCAAAAAGACCTCATTATATTATATTTTCATGTGCATGCTGAAAAAAAAACAGTTACCAGTATTTGCAAAAAAAATCTGTTTATCTAAAACAGTTTTGTAAAGTGTCCCTGAGCCTATAAAGTAATATCTTTTATACAGTAATGTGTTTGACAAAGTAGTGATCCTCTTTCTATCCTTGCTTGTGAATGATTGAGCCTTTCAAGGATGCCCTTTCATACACAATCATGGTACAATTACCTGTTACCACTGAACCTGTTTACCTGTGAAATGATCCATACAGGTATTTTTCAAACATCCCAGAACTTTTCCAGTCTTTTGTTGCCCCTGTCTCAACTTGTTTGAAACTCATAATGAGCATGTTTTACAAAAATTTACAAAAATCCAAGGAGTCAGTTGGTTAAAACCTTAAATTTAATGTCTTTGTAAAGGTCTTTTAGTAAATATAGGAAAGAAATTGGCAGATTATCACATTCTTATTTTTATCAACAGGATCCTCACTCTGCATTTGTTTTGCAGGAAGAATCATTTGTTTATTACATGTTTAAGTTGATTCTGTGTTTTACAGTTTTTATATACTGTGTGTATTTCCGTCTTTTCATTGTAGGTCCAGCAGAGGATTGCGCGGAGTGGTCAGGCGCAGTCAGCAGTGAGTATGCCGGCACAGACGAACACGAGCCTGACGATGCCCTTCTACAGTAACCCTATGATGTTCTCCCAGACCAACACAAGGTCTCTGCAGGAAGTAAACCAAAGACACACAGGCAGCGAGTTCAGCCAAGACGGACAGCTACGGTGAGACCCCCGAAAGAGAGAGAGCCTTTCTGACATTATACTTTAAAGTTGTTGTCTCTTTTCGCTTTAAAAATTGAGTTCCACTAGTAACAGATTTTATTTCCTGCAGCATGCTCCTCAACCAGCCAATGCAGACGCTGGTTCCCACTAGCAGTGTCACCACGCAGCCTTCCCAGTGTAACATGGGCATCCCCCAAACCCTGTGAGTACTGTGTAATTGGACATCGCCTGCACACACATGCCCACACACACACACACACGTCTGTTTATGTTGTTGTACATTCTCCCTGAATTCCTCTTGTGCCCTCCTCACAGATACACGTTGGAGCAGCAGATCATCGCCCCTCCGTTCTCCATGCAACAGGTCAACTGTAACGCCGTCATCGTGCCCTCCCCAGTCTTCACGTCACCCATAATGATCCCACACAACAGTTTTATCACAAACCAGTCCCAGTCAGCCTATCACACTCAGCCACAGGCTTCACAGCACTCCGTGCAGCTACAGCAGCCCCAGCAGTTCTTTCAGGTACTACGCCCATCTGCCGTGTATTGATGCAGGAATATTATGGCTGTAGGTTTCTAAAAGCCTGTTTTTGACTTTAATTTCAGGTAATTTGTGATAAATTGTTGCATAATGCTGCCCGGTGTAGTTACCCAAGGCTTCATATTTATTGATTTATGATCATTTCAGGCATTACACTGCTTCTGAATCCCTAGTTACCACAGCAACAAGTTACTGCGCAATTCCCTCAGGTTTTAATCAAGTGAGCTATGTAATTTTATCCAGCTTTGTAACAAAGCTGTGATGTTATCTAAAACTCATTAGGTCAGATATTAAACTGTGTTATTTCAGATTTGTTTATCATCTTTGTCCAGAAGGAACAGTACGGTGGAAAAACACAGTTCATGAGTAACTTTCCAAAATCCCTTGACACGCCAAAGACAGTATTGCATCAGTTTATGTAGTGAGTCACACGGTGAAGTCACTCCTGATATCACAGAGGATCCAGTCTCGGAAGTAATCCCTTTTAGCTTTGTAAAATATTATGTAAATCATACAGGAGTAAGGGACTGTATGGACATTACTGGGTGTGGACTGGTTGTGTGGGTTTTCTTTTTTCATGATGGGAAATTGGCCTAGAGTCTTTAGTTTTTCCATATTTCCATATTTCTATATCCAAATGTGTATCTTAACATTTTCGTGCAAGATTTACTGTAAATCAAAAACATTCCTTTTGTGTGACACCGTGGATCATGAAAGTGCTTTGGCCACATGGTTATGATCTGTATTGAGGCTTTATTTTGTAGTTGTTTGTAGGACCAGTTTATCATCTTATGAGAAACAGTAGATGTGTATTCAGCCCCTTTTACTTTAATCCGCACCATATCTGCAACAAGGTCTAAAGCCTTATACATGTAGAGTTAAGCTATAATGCATCTTTAACATAACCCCACCTGTTATTCTAAAGGGTGAAACAATAATATTATGATGCTGACTGCTTCAGCTGCCTGCAGTCATTTCACTTATATTGTGACAGATTTAATAAAATATTTAGTGGCTCTTTGAGACCAACTAAACTGCTCGGTGAACAGGACACATCATTTGTTATGGTTTTTCTAAGTGAAGGGGAGAGTTAAAACAATTATGAATAACTCTTGGGAGGGTCTTGTTTTATGAAAAGTCCATCATTGGTTCAGGTTCAGCCCCCTCCAGTCCTTAAGATAATTACCCTCACATGTCCTTATGCAACCCAAAAACTCTGACTTGACTTGTGCACTAGTTTCAAGTATTACTCACAGTGATTTTCATCATTTCTCACCAGGAATTGATGGTTCCTCGTTGCATTGAAAGTAATAAGAGAATGATGTGTATATGTTTAAATTAGGCCTGACAGATGTTTACATCCTTCTTGTAATGTTAATACTCAGAGGTAGCACTTCTGTATAAACTGTGTTTGTTATAGACTGGGGTCAAGGTTTCACAGATATAAACCAAGTGAGGCAGAAGTACATTCATATTCTTTTTTGTGTCCTCAGATGACTCAAGGACTCGTACACGGTGGATCTACTCCAACATTCTTACACACAGCTAATGTCCCGCAGCAAAGCACTGTGGGATACATCCAGCAGTCGCAAACACAACAAGTGCCGCAAGCACAGCAGCAACAGGCGCAGCAGCAACAGAGGCAATACCAACATTCCCAAAACCAGACTGGCAGTGTTTCAGACTTCCGAAATATGCTGACTCGGTAGCGCTGTGAACCATGTTAGAGCGCTGAGATCTCCCTCCGTGCTGCTGCCACGATGGTGGCAGTACGTTGTGGCAATTGGAAGTCAAACTTGACGTCAAGTTCTGCAGTGGGATGCTTGAGAATGGAAAGTTGCTTCTTGTGACCTTATTTTGCTGTGAAGCTGCCCATTCAGAGGAAGCCAGTGTGTACGTCACTGGATCCACAAGCAGAGGCCGCGCTGGCCTGACGTCACCTGCGGGGAACTGAGGACAGTCCGAGGTGCTGGACCTCCATCACTGACCCGCGCCACACTCAGTCGTCAATCAGTGAAACTGCCAGAACAAGCGGATAATCAAAGTTCTCAAGAGGAAAACACTTCTTTAAATAAGGATGTTTTTAATCTAAAAAAGAGAGTTTCCCACTTCGTGTTGCACTTTGGTACCCCCCCTAGCTAAAAGTAGAATATTTATTTTTGCCCATGATTATATGTATTCTATTTTCCTCACTAATAATTGCTTAATGGTGAGGTTATTTCACAAACCAACACTTTGACACCCCTGCCCAGTGACAACAGATCATCCCCAACTGAAAATGCTTCATCTGTTAAAAGGGATTTGTGTACATTGGAACTTCCCTTCCAAGTGTGTTTTCAATCAGATGTCGCTCCCATTTTGTTTCCAAAAATAATGATTCACTCGCAGGTATTTTCATGGCAAGTCACGAGAGAGGGGCTTTATTGTGAAACATGCAGCGGTGAGATGACCATCATATCTAAAATTCAGGGTTGATATGAATTTCTATGTAACATGCTACACTGGCAAGCTGGAAGGGCATATTCTCTAATGATTAGGAAGGTCTATCTAGATTTTTAAAGCCTCAATCTATGACTGAAGAAGGGGTGCTACAACTATCCCACCACTTCTCATTGACTGACAAAAAAAGCTCTGAAGTCCTGATTTTAAGGGCTTCTTGTGAGCTCTGCAGCATGAGTCCATAGGTGATAAACAAGCTAGCAAAGGGGAAAAACTTGTGCCTTTAACCATGGTACATCCATGGTGCGGTTCGATGGTTTTGTCTGATTACGGCTTTAAAAATCCAGCTCAGGTCCATTTGGAATACAAAGTTTTATTTTCATAGGTCATAATTTATTATTTTACGCATCAAATGTACACAAAAGACATCTAGATTTGTAATGGGTGTATTACAAATGTATATTGGATGCTTTTTGCAACCTTTACATCAGTGAGTCCAAACTCCTTTTGAACACTTCCAGTAGTGATAGTATCTAAGATTCATTTAAATATTTACTGAAACCCTAATAAATCATTTCATCTTTATTTATTGCATATAAATTTTAAAAAAAACAAAAAGGCATGGAATTAAGAAACTAGTTTTATACTCAAAAGTTTGAATTGATTTTACGTTCTCATTTGGACATTGAAAGGTCAACACTGGTCCCAATGTCTTGCCCTGTCTGGGTTAATGGTTCAAAGTAGTTTTTCATACCACAAAAGAACAAACTGCTGCAGAGGTGTAAGCTCGAGTATTTGAATATTTTGGAAACAGTAAGAAATGAGTTGGGAGAGATCTTGCCTGCGACCAGGATATCAGTGAATATTATTACTCTGTTTATTCTACCCTGATTGTCCATTTTTTTCTTTATTTGACCATCTGAGAAGTCACAAAATATACACTCTCATCACAATCAAGTGGTCTGATTTAAAAATATTTACAAAAATGTATCGCTCCCTACTGATAAAATCAAACTTACGTTTTGCTAACTGATATTCTTTCACTTTTCCAGAAAACACATTAATCTCAAATGCACTATTGTGTAAACTGCCAAGGAGACCCTTGAAGGCAAGTGAAAAAAAATTCTGGTGATCCATTTTTGAAGTCTGATCAACCATAAGTTTAGAAAAAACGTTTTTTCCAACTAGCCAATTTTTCGGGGCTCCATCTTTTCCACAGATGGAGGGGAAAAGGGGGCTTCAGTGTTCTGGCAAAACTTTTCTCTTTCATTTGTTCTTTAATCATAAACACAGGAGGAGAAAACATTTTATATCAGACTGAGAAAATGGCTCATCAGATTTTTTTTTTTTTACACTTGAATTTTTAGGGCCTCCATATAAAGTGATAACACACCACAGTGATAACAAAGATGCTGTATTTGACATAATTTTAAGTATCAAAAATTGATTTCTCTTTAATCTGTCAGTTCCTTAAGTTCTTTGCAGTCAGTCTTTTCAGTACTTTAAGGTGTTACAATTTTGTTCTATAATCTGAGTCCATCATGTTTTTTGAGGGACAGTTTTATTCTAGCTGCTAATCAGCTCTTGTAACTGCACTCCTCTCTCAAAAAGTAATTTAATATAATGGTAAGAGGAAGTTATCATCTTTATAGGCTCATGCTGTAAAGCTGTATTGTCTTTTCTGTAAAGATGGGATGATTGCAGCACTGTGACAATGGTGAGAAGAAGACTGTTGTTACAGAAACGAGGAGTGTGTCGTTGAGGCTGAATTTGCAGTCACACTATATTCAGGAAAAAAACAAAGTAAAGAACCAAAATGTAGATTTTTTTTTTAATGATATTCAGAGATCATTGTAACAGGATACTGTACAGATTCTACTGTGCCAGAGTCTGACTTTAAAAATCTTTGTCACTGAGTTACAGACAGCTCAGCAGGCAAAAAAATCTGAAATTTTCACTGTGGAACTTGAGCTACACTTCATAAAAAGCAGCCCTTCATGCTCAATATGACAGTTGAGCTGCACATTCACGTTAGCTATGTCACAGTCCCTTTGAGACTGGTGCTGTTCATAGTAGACAACAAGACTCAACTGTCAGAGCTCCTTCAACATGTAAGTTCAGTGCTGTTTTACACTTTCCTATGTGCAATGTCGATTTAAAAAGAAGAATGTTAATTTATACTGTTTTAAATGTGTCCGGACAGATGTACAATGTATATAGAGGTGTATATTAAGCCATTGTACCATGTAAATTATATGGAAGTATTTTTTTAATGAAAATGTCCAAACATTCCTTCAGCCGATAATATCAGCAGTACCTTTTTTTTTAAAAAAAGGTACAAGATGTGTCCAGAATGGAGAATATGATTAGAATGATTAACACAGGACTCTGTCTGCATGGGAACGAGTAGAAGAGTGTGTTGGTTTTTCTCTACCCGTAATAACAAAACATGGTAACTTTTGGGTTAAGGGTCATGTGTTCATCTTGATCATGTAAAGAGATTAAATGAAGAATCTAAAAATCTTATGTCCTCTTCACATAAAAATTTCAGACATTTTGAAGGTTAACATCAGGTTGCACAAACAGCTGTTTAGCTGTTTGGTTGCTGCCAGTGATAACGAGGGCAGCGTCCTTAAACGGCAATTCAGCCAAAACTGAGAAACCTTCAAAAAGTGGTTTTCCTTTTTTTTTTTTTTTTAAACAGGTTTCATTTTTTAGTTTTTAAGAAAAGTGCAATTGTACATCATCATTTAAAATATATATTTTTAGATGGCTGAAGGAAGTCTTAGCCACCCTTTATGTATTTCTAAACGTCCATATTTGGAATGTAACGGTAACTTTACTGTTACAGCACATGTAAGTTCAGCTCAGCCAGCAACTCAGAGGTGCCATAGATAACTATATTTTTACTTTCCTTTGTTATTCAGTTTTACTTCAACTACTGAGAGAAATCTAAAGCCATTTTTGGAAAATTTATAATTATGCAGAATATCAACTTCTCAGTCAGTCGCAATGAAACTTCCCCTTGCGGGTGTTTTCCATGTAAACACATCATCCATAAAATATTTCAGTCCATATTGGTCCACTTGACAACTGTTATCACACTGTTATTTGCCTTGTGAGTGTGGTGGAGGGAATTCTTCTCATTAAACTCAACTATGAGTTTATCATGTTGTAATAGTTCATGCATTGTGTTCCAGATGTGGGATAAACCCTAAATTATTTTGCTGTGGACAGATCACCTCATCATGCGCCAGATGTTCAGATGTGAGATGATTTTAGGAGTTTTTGGGGTTTGTTTTTTTTTTTTTTTTTAGGTGTGTGTCGCTTCACGGATGTCATTGTAAATAATCCATCTGCTCAGGTGGTACTGTCTTTCTTCATAGTTGCTGTCTGTCCACCAACAGTAGTTGCCACACCTTTCTTTCTTTATCTCTCACAATGCATTTCTTCTTCATGGGGTTTTTTGTTGACTGTCTCTGAAGGCATGTGATTTGAATCACATTTTACTTGTACTTTTCTGATTTGTAAAAAAAATGACTGACACCTCAACTGTGTGAGTTGGCAGTCAGATCAATGCTTTCTGTGTAAGATTTGCCAGGATGTGAACAAAACAAACCTGGTTCACAGCTATTTCTGCAGTTTCAGTGCAGAAACAAATATTGAATATATTGTATGATAGAATGTAAAAAAAAAAAGTTTAGACTATATAGTTGTTTATTTTATATGTCTAATAGATTACATATGTATGTTACATGATTTTAAAATTAAAGTAATTTTGTAACAGATAATGAAGTGTCTTATTAGAGGAGGTGAGGCTGTTTTTGTGTTCAACTTGGTGTTGCACAGTCACTTGTATGGCTTGTTTTCTTTCTGTATTTACCATCAAAATAAGCTTTAAAAATATCGTTAACATTGTTTTAAAAGAAATTAACAAATTAAGTTTACATTCTAAAATATCTTGATATTAATTATGTTATATTGAATTATTTATAAATCAACCTGGATATTGTGAAATATATGAAAATAAATATTTTTAAACATATGCATTGTTATTCTGAGCAAACTGTTTACACAGAAAATTATTTATGTAAAAGATTGTTTCTCAACTGTGTGTTCTTCATGAAAAAGCTGTATTTTCACTTCAGAAAGCCAGACTAGCAGGAGAAAAAGACTTAGCAGGCCCCTGGACATGAAGGAAAAAAAAGTTTGACTTTGAATAAAATATTATGCTAAAAGTTTTATACCCTTCTTTGAAAAAAAAGTCACATGTCACATGATGCTAAACAGCTGACGCTTATCCATATTTGTTGACACTGTCAATGATCATAATAATAATATTAAAATACCTGGGGGAAGTCTAGGTGAGTCACTGCAACACCTTAAAACTTTGATTTTCACTGTGATTCATTGGATGGTATCTATTCAAAACACCATCTGTTTCTCAACATTATTACTCTACAGTGACAATTTCTTGCATTACAGAGATAAAACTTGGATTGTGTAGCTAAACAAACCTTACTTGTAGGCAAAGCAACATCTGTCAGTCAAAGAAAATACACGGACAAATTCTGCTGGTAATAAAATATCAAATTTAAAGTACTCTACTATTTTAATCAATCATAAAACATTTTCCTCTTCATGAAACATTAAAGCATCACTGAGTCATCTTTAAGTATATTGTGACATTTACTGTACAGGTGAAAAAGGCATTAAGAAAATTTACAAGTATCAAATTGAGATTTTGTCTGAAGCAAGTGGACTTAGTTTCCTTTCCAAACCTAAATAACTGTCTAATTACATGATTGATGTCTACTGACAATTTATATACAGATATTTTTACAGAACTGAACACTTTCTCTCTTATGTCTCCTAGTCAAGGGAAACCTCTGTCACTCTGTACACCTTGCTGATCAAGACCTCCACCTTATCTCCACCCAGATGACAAAGGTCCAAGATGCACACAACATGCATGTCCTCAAGCTCACTGGCAGTCATTAAGACCTCCTCTGAAAGAAAAAACAATTACACATCATGGCATCACCCGTCACACTGATCCTATTATGCTATGTATTTAATGATAAAGTTTTTCCTGATAGGAGGCTACCTGGCTGAGGAAACATCACTTCACTGTGGTTGTCGGTGTCATTGAGAGGACAAAGAAAGCCTGACAAAAGGCAGGACAGCATCGTGTTGCCGTGGGGATCCTGAGGAAGACCTATGGCTCTGGGCTCATCTGAGCTCACGATAGGAAAGTATGCAGCATCGACAGCTATCTGCTTGTTTATACCTGATTAAAAAAAAGACGATTGGCAAACAAGCCCACAACACAGGCTACAATGCTGGAACAGATCAGAGTAATTCTTACTAGAAAACTTTACCTAATATTGTCACTTGGTAGTATCCTTGACTCACTGCGGGTGGGAGGGTATCGACAGTTTGCTCTGGTGCCCAACGTGTCGGCTGAAGGTTACTCCACTGCAGGAGGACGTCCTTTTCATCAAAGGTGAACCTTCGAGACACGCTGTCCTGGTACAAACCACCCTGACACAAACTTTCAGACATTTCCTGTTGTTGGTTCAGCCAGCTGCTGCTTTCCCATGATAACCCCTCAGAGTCTGCTGGAAAGAAACACATCAGCGCAACAGAGTATCAGACCACACAGGGTAACATGCATTAAAGCTGAAGCTCCACCAATGTACCTTGATTTTTATTCTGAGGTTGTAAGTGAGATTCCACATCCTCAGATTGAGAGTCACTCTCTTCTTCTTCCTCCTGCTCTTGTTCTTCTTCTGTAGTTTTGCTTCCAGCTCTCCTGCAGCAGAGCAGAGACAGATGGGCTCAGAGAGGATCAGGTGGGTTATTGATGAACACAACCTGCTAAGTCTACAGTACCTTTTTGATGGCACTCTATCAGGATTCAAGGAGGACTTCGTAGCGTCTCTGGAAAACACGCTGATATGTTGCTTTTAATTAACTAAATGTAAAATTCTGCGAATAACAGGTACAAATAAAGATACAAAATCAAGCCCAAAACCCTGAGTCAAATCATACCTCTTTTCAATTCTCCTTTTCCTTCTATTTGCTGAGGGAGATGTTAACCTGGTTTCCAGGGTCTGCTCAGCTGTTGAGGGATCATTGTTTGTGTCTGGTTCAGCTTGTTCACACACATCAGTAGAAACATCTAATGCCTGCAGGAAACCAGTTGGGTTATTTTACAGCTTTGATGGTCAGAGTTCTTAAAGAAAGAGGCTTTGAAATAATGTCTCTTACCTCTGTCTCGTCTTCTTCTTGAGACCCTGTGGGCTTTGGGCTTTTCATGTAGCGCACTGCTGTGATCTTTCCTTGAATGGCAAGTTTTTTATGTTCCCTATACTGCAATGTCTCTAACTCCTTCTTCAAGTCGGCCGCAGCAACCAGAGGGGCTTGAGCTGAGGATGGAGCACAAAGGTTTTAAAATAAAGTCTGCATGGTCAATTAAACATTTTGTCATGGGATGCAGATTTTTACTGAAGTCTACAGTAAAATTGTAAATTGTCTTCTTAGGAGAGGCTTTAAAGAACAACCATAGAAAATATAGAATGCTAGTATGAGGATGAATTCCCTGCAAGTATGCGTCGAGATACAGACAGAGCAGGTTTGCAATACAAGTGATTTATCCAGACTGTACACTACACTGTATCTAGTTGTAGAACTGCGGGAGAATGTTGACCCAGATTCGTTTGGATTCCTGCCACCCACAAGAGCGTTGAGTGAATTTCATTTTGGTTCAGTACTGAGGCAGAGTTCATCATTTCATGCCATGAAATGATAAATAATGTATGCTGAATTTTTTTTATCTGAGGGGGCCAAAATAAATCCTAAAGCATGTGAATATGATTTAAAAACTAGAAAATATTGAAACAAATCTTTCTGTGTGTGTGTTTTTCCCCCTAACCTGAGGTGTCGACCATTGACTGGGTATATTTCTGTGGGGGACGTGGGTAGCAGTAATGACCACCAACAGCAGTCTTCCGGAGGATGACGTTGTCCTTCAGAGTTTTGGTCCACTGGATGAAGCTCTTCACTTTGGGGTCACTCACATATGGCTGACCTTTGTGGTAGCCTGTTGTTGAGACAAATCATACACATCTCAGTTTCAAGTGCAGTGACAAACACGGTCAACACACATGTGTAGACTATCAGCAACTTATTGTTCGAGCTGGGCGAACCTGTGATGAACGTTTCTGTCTCGAAGCTGCTTGTAAGGTAGGGCAACGAGCCTTCCACATGACAAACTCTCATCTGAGTGCACACCAGGTAGGTCACTGTGGAAGAGATGATGATGCAGACAACAAACTAGGGCAAAATGCTTTCAAGTGTGTCAGACAGGAGCTGATACAGCTGACTTACTTGGGCATATATGTCGGAAGATTTCTGGCTGAGAGGAGGAGAAGACCTCCAGGATAAAAGGGTGGCCAGATGTGCCGTCCACGGCGTGGATCCAACGATACGTCCAGTATTTTTCTGGACCTTAAAGGTGAGTAAGATAAAACACCAAAAGTGAATTAAAATTAAAAAGGAAATGTATAAGCTGTATTTAAGCTTAAAAAATAACTGTTTTCAGTTTGTAGATAAAAATACACATTTCTTACCCTTGTTCCCTCTACTCTTAACTCTTTCAACACGGCCAACAAAAGTGACCAAACCAATGACATCACATGCAGAATTGTTGGATAAGTTTTCCAACTCTGACCTGTAAAATACATCCACAGCATTAAGCAGTTTTTGAACAAAACTCTCAGAGGGTAAGGAAACTGAATTCAATCGATTAAAGTGCAGCTTTTGGCTCGGCCTGTATAACAAGGCTGTATGTGTATTGCCATGGGTCTTGTAGGTTAAGCAGACACTGGATGACTGTGGTTTTGGTTGGTTGAATCACACAAAAGTGTAACAACATCAAATGGTTAAAACTGACTGTTGAACAGAGGCTGAGAGATCAGCTCACTCAGATGTGGCAAAATGAGCTCACACAGAAGACTGACATCATGTGATATTTTTGTAGAATTTAAACAAGAGATAAGCTGAAGAAGTATCAGTTATATGATAACCAAGAGTAGAGGCAGGCTTTTTGTAATTTCAGAGTGAACAACACTAGAATTTCTATGGTCACTGGAGGATGTAAAGAGCTGGACAGAAACCAGAAGAATTTCAATGGCAATCGTAATGACAATCTTGATGAGTATAGTAAGTCAGTTGTGAGCATCACATTTATTTTCAATGTTAAAGTGTAAATATAGTGAATTATAGAGAAACAATATTTGCCAAAGAACTATTCAAATCATCCATCTGTCTTTAAATGAGTTTTTTAACAAGAAACTAGCAAACTAGGGGCCTTTGTTTAAAATGTCCTTCCCTGGTCGAAGAAACATTGATGTATGTTCTGTTTGTGCTGCAAACCACGTCATCATAGATTTAGGTCATATAAAACGACTAAAATAACACAAAATGAAACAATTACAATACTTGGCTTAGCAAGAAAATGCTCAAAAAGACAAATGTTAAATCGTAGACTGAATAATGGTATTTCATTACCTAGTGATAAAGTGGTAGGAAACCTCAGGCAATCCCCACTGAGGCTGAACACTCTTTTGTGAGACCACAGTGATGACTGATGCGGGGTTGCGAGGGTTCAGGCAAATTTCTTAGAAAAACAAATAAGAAGGCATAGAAGGTATTAAGTTACAGAAAGCTTAAGCTAACTTTATGATGTGGTTCACCAGTACTTTCAAACAACCTAAAAATAAATAAAGAAAAAAAAATAACTTTTTAGATCTTTTCAAAACATGCTGATTTTCAAAACTTTTTTAGTGATTATAGAAAACTGTTCATGTTAAATTCAATGAAAATGATAAATGGTAGAATAGGTGAAATGTTCATAGTATAGAAACAGACATTCTTAAGGGTGACCTCACTAAAAATTAGGTTTAACTGCATGTACCTACTTGAGAATCCTACAACTTAAATAGGTACATTTTTTTCTTTTTTTTTTCTTTTACTTATTATTCACTTATGAAAGAGCAGAACAGATATGTTTCTTACTATAAGACAGTGCCAGTGTTAAGTCGCATAACATTGCGTTTGTGCAACTTTTTCAAACAAGAAACCCAAATACTATTCACACACAACTCCTGTAACTAAACCTCAAAACGCAAGACTGTGGTCTGGTCACCAGTACATACCTACAGAGTTAAAGGTCTTCATTCTGTGATGGTCCATTTGTGGGTGTGACCGGTTTGAATAACTCTGCTTCAAGGTGTAGTTCTGGATGTACAAAACTGTGCCCACATTTAGTCTCTGGTAAAACTCTGGACAAAGTTCGTTCCAAAGCACAAGGGACATTGTCCCACTCTGGTCAGCAACTTCAAAGTATGCCTGAAATATTACGAAGCAAGAGGTGAAAAAAAGTAAACAACACTTAGTACTAATGTTTTAAGAAATATGAATGTGAGATCTTGTTTTTATCTTGTTGATGGAACTACAAATTTCTAGAGAGAACGTATGTACCTGGTAGGGGTAATCAATCTTGAGGCCAAACTTCCCATAATACCGTAATCTGGATTTGTGTATTATCTTTACTAGGAGAGGGAGAGGTTTCCATGTGTTTTTAAAGGATGACTCCAGACTACAAAGAAGAGCAATCTTAGACACTGTCAAAAAGAAGACAAAGTGGACAACACAGCATAGCTATAGGTCACACAGAACAAATATAGAGCAAATCCTGAAGAGAGAGGCATTAGCTGGACTGTGAGCAGCCAATAGATCAAATAGATCAGTGAATAACAGAAGGATAAACCTAGTATCTCACCATCCAGCACTGTGTCAGATGAGGAGGACCCTGAGACCCAGATGTCTCCCTCGGGGTCGTCATTGTTCCACAGGGACAGGTAATGTTTGCTGCTAACATAAAGGGGAACATCGCTTTGCAATATCAAACTCCTCTCCATGCCATGCTTGACCAGCATAGGCAGTGAACTGACATCCTTTATACGGTTCAGGATAGCAGACCTCTCTGCACCACATCTGAGTTGTTCAATGCAAATGTAACCGTGTCCAAGTCTCCTCTCATTGTAAACAAATGAGCACTGCGTGATGCTGATGTCAGTCCCAGTCCTCAGGATGTTAGTATGCACCAGATGATTTAAACTGGGGTGAACAGAGCACTTGGCTCGCCAGACTCCATCAGTGACCGTCACATCGTAACTGTAGCTGTCGGTCTGCTGCCCCTCAGTTTGCTCTGATAGGTACCTCTGAAGAGCAATGACAGTGACGGGAACCGCCTCCTCAGTTTGTAGTTTCAGACACTGTGTAGAGGATAACCGCTCCAGCATCCTCTGTAGGAAAGACGCTGGAGAGTGCCTGGTCCCCGTCGAAGAACAAGACGAGCAATCCTCCATTGCACACTCTTAATTTAACTGATTACAGTTTGAAAGCCAATGTGTGACACTGTATCCGAACTCTCATGTTAGCTTGACGGTTTACTAGCTAACTTCTTCTTGACAACATTTACCACAATATTGTTATCATATACACATTTAAAGTTGCTGACGTAGACTTGTGTTATTGTGACTAGTTATTAAATACGATTTGATATTCTGAGAGAATATTACTTTGGAAATAACGTTAAGCTAGTTAGCTAAGTTGGGCTTACGTTAAAAACAACGCGGGTGCTGTTTGATTGCGTCACTATCCAAAATCGTCAAGAAATGCACAAAAAGAGCAAAGGTTGCCTGAAGTCTACGTGGTATGTCTAACGTTATATTGCCAAATACTTAATGCTAAGTCTGACAATAAGAGTAGACGGCTGGTGTGTGAAGTAAATTCCTATTTTTAAATTCCGCGCTGAGCAGACACTTGAACTCACCTTACGCCATCAACGCGACAACAACAGTTACACAGCGGCCATTTCCTCTGACGTCACACCCAGGATAATGAGCTCAAATGGGCCGTTGTCAAAGTAGTTTGTTAAAAAAAAACAGTTTGTTAAAAAAAAGGCTGATGTCAAAGTTGTATGCTGTACAGGAAACGAAACTTAATGCGCTAAAATTAACGTGATGGCGCATAGAAATTGAATTTGGTCTCTTAAAACATAGGTATGTTTTGTATGTAACATTACTGTAACAGTTACATAACGTTAATATACTATTGATATTTATTAGGAGTTATAAGAGCAATAAGGGCAAAAAGAGAAAGAATGTTTTTGTCTCTAATGAAACAACACATTTTACTGCTTCTGATGTTTTAATTAAAGTAGTTTTTTGCTGATGGATATCAGTTTTTCATAACTGTATAGACTACTTCTCAGTATCCAGTCTCAGATTAGTTGAATGCTGAATACTATCAGCTATGTGGGTGCGATTTAGATCATATAGCCTTTGGTTAAAAAAAAACAAAACAAAACAAAAATAAAACTGTGAAAAAAATGTGTCTGAGCCTATTTGGTAGAGAAAAGAGAGAGAGATTAGAAATGTTAGAGTAAACACAAACTGAAAATTAGGAGCAAAGTAAATCTCTATCTTGTCTTTGTATTGAACACTGAATAACTTTCAATATTTCTTTGAACAAATCCAATATAAATTGTACTAGATTTTTGAATGATCTTCACTTGTTAGTTTTTAGCCTATATGCCCTGACAAATGATGCGGCATTTATAAACTATTTTAAATTAGCAGGTACCAGTGGGGCCACATACAGAAAGATGCAGCATTTGTTGCATTGCCTCTCTCTCTCACTGAGCAAGCAGGACCCCTGGTGTCCAAATAAAGTAACTGCAAACCAGCCTCTTTATTCAGGAAAGGAGTCCTTAAGCCGCCACACATATTGCCAGTCCACACGTTTGTCAAGGGTCAGGTTAATGCTACAGCGCACAGTTATTGCCCATTTATTTTAACTTTCAGTTTACCATTGTAATTTCAATTCTGAGGCAGCAGCTTGCAGAAGCTTTCCCTTCTCATCAGGTCCTTAAAGAAATGGGTTTCTCAGTTCTCTATGACAAAGGTGTGGAGCTGTGACCTCAACTTTTTTTGGGCTGTATCACACTCAGCATCAGTCGTGGACCTTATTGGTAATCTTTTGGCTGGACAAAATATTATCTGGTTCCAAAATATTGATTTCCCAGAAAAATTGAAACTGTTAATGTCGAATGTTTTGAAGTAAGATATTCAAAAGTTATATTTCAGTGTGATGCTTGATACTTGATTCATCAATTTCTCCAAGTCATATTTCTCCTGTCAGAGGCTCATATTAATCAGTGCCACTCCATCAACACATTTTGGTGAGGGAGATTTACAGTTATCCATAATGCTGACCTCTCAAAACAATGTTTGCCCAACTTCCTGTGACATAATTCCTGCAAGTGAATCTGTCATCATTTTCTTTAGTGAAGAGACAATCATCGCTTTTACTTCAACAGTGTTACATTTTACAGACTGCATGGAGTTTAACCATGTATCATGTTAAATTCAATCATGTTTAGGTTTATTAAAATGCTCTAATGCCACTAGGAGAGGTATCACAATAATGCCATAGGCACTGTATATATCCACATTGTGCAGAGTTACAGTTTGCATATGTAAGTTAGATAGAATCTTTAGAAAGTTTCTCTTTTTCTAAGTATTCCTCAATCTCACCAATGAAAGTGTAATATATGTGAGTAGAAATTGATTTTAGGAGTCTGTCATCAAGACCCGATGGTGTTTATGGCTATACTGTTAGTTTATATGTATTTTTTTGACCCATTGGGTGTTTTACAACATTAGACAGTCACAAGTAAAGTGGTAATTACAGTCATTTAGATATAGGCTGTGGTATAGGAGACTCTGCTGAAAAGGGATTGCTCTGCTCTGTGTCTTTCACTACAGTACTACATGCCTTGTAATTAGTTCTTGTGATTTTGATTGTAAAAATATTTGGTCTTTAAGGTACCAAATATAAATCTTTCATTTCGACAATAACAAAAAATACACTATTTAGGTAAAATGTGGGAGTTTAGAAATTTGAAAATTAAAAAAAGGCAGACTGTTGCAGCCAAAAGAAAACAGAAGATAGAGAGTGTAAGATTATTAATAACCAAGAATGAAGACCATATGTAAACCAGATAAATGATAAAAGCTAAAAATTATTTCAAGTTCATTGAAATCATGCTTTCAAAAGTAATTTTACCCGAAAAAATAGATTATGAATTTTAAAAGACATGCAAATACGTATTAAAAAAAAATATTTCAAAAAGTATTGAAAATAAACTTTCCTTGTATGTTTTATTCACGTGTTTTATCTCTTTTGATTGTTTATACTGTGCTATTTTTTACCTTTCTCTGTAATCTCATTTTATTGCAAAAAAGATGTTTGTTGAAGTATATAAAAATATTGCGACCCAATAAAAAAAGAAAAATATTGATTACAAATAAATAAGAAAAAAATATATATATATATATACATATAAAACAGATACCAATTAACCAGTTATTTTTTAATTCATTTTTTTCCTTTCATTCATGAAAATAGCGACTATGAGAGACTGACTCTCCTAGGACCGCCCTTCTCGTCAAAAACTACAATCCCAGAATGCCTTGCAACTTTGGCAGCATTTCTTGTCGACGTGGGAAGGGAGGGATTCGGACACAAACAAATGTCCACGGGTTTGATGTCGGACTACTTTACAGCTAACCGTGACATGTCATGTGCGTTTGATAGAGACCTTCATGACATATGAAAGATGTGGCTCAAACCTGAAGAGATTCTGCTGAAAAACGCGTTCAAATTATGGGTCACCGAAGAGGATAACGAGTATTTCGTTCTGCAAAGGAGACGAGGGTACGGAGAAGGTGGAGGCGGCTTGACAGGTAACGTTAACGGTTTTGTTGTCACCTCGTTGCGCGTGCAGGACAGCTGCTGCGTCCTCGCTAAACCACGTTCAAATTAACAAGTTTTTAACGAGTTAATTCACCATACGTTTGCGTAGTCGACGTGCTATATGCCATGTATAGGGCGGGTGCTTCATTATATCCTACTAGTCTACAGTGAAATCCCCTCGTAGCAACAGGTATAAGCTAAGTGTCAACAAAAATACATGAGTCACATTACTTATCGAACTGCTAGTTTCCCTTTTTACAAAGTCTGCAAACTGAAGGTCTTTCAGAGTGTAGTACGTGTTAGTGGACTGGTTTATTTGGTTTGTTACAGCACAGAGGTGACAAAGAGGTTACAAAGGGGAAAGTGTGTGTGTCCACTCCACGGTTTATTTCATTTCCTCCTGATTTCACTATCCTGTGGCTGTGGTTATGTTACAGGATGTACAGAGGGCCTTAAAACTTTGAGCCACTGTTGTGTTAGATTCAGACTCAAGTGATGTTCGCAGCTGACAAAATATGACTCAAAATCATGGTGATCTTTGAGCTAAGCGGCCATCTGCCCCAGGACAGTTCAGCCAGTTTTTGGATATTTGCACAACTTCTCCCAGAGGCCGGAAATACAACAGAAAACCCTTGAATTTTTAATGTCACTGCAATGTCAGTTAGTGCTTTTCCCTGGACAATAAATGGGTCAGCAACTGTGGTGACACTGATGCTTAGTTGCGTTGTCACACTTTAGGGTATATCAAGCTTTGCTAAATTGAGATGTAGTATTTTTAGCATGGAGAGAAAACTCTGACATTTGCTTTTACAGACTATGGTTGCTACTAACTTCCTTTTCATTATTGAACAATCTGTCAATTATTACCAACAGCTCAAAACTTAGAGGATATTGATTTTGCAGTGACATATGACTGAAAAGGGAAGCAAATTCTCAGTGTCTGTTTGGGAGTGTGTTTGGTCTTGTTAAATAACTTCTTAGTAGGAGTTTGTTGAAAAAGTAGCTCAATTCATATCCTGTCAATCCGCATTGTATATACTGTACCATACATATAAACATATATACTACTGATCAGGTATTTTTCCTATCTCAAAAAAGCAATATGTGTGAACACGTACACTATTATTGACTTTGTGATTTAGACACAACAGATTGTGTCTAAATCTAACTGCATGATCTCATTTGCTGTCTCAGATTTCTAAAATCATTGTCATCAGACAGTTTAGAAGAAGTGCTTGTAAGACCACCAATGATTGTAGCCTGCAGTTTCTAGTGGCACACCACTGTGTGACAGCTGTAAGCTAATTAACACATACTTAATTATAATGAAGGATATCGTGGCTGAAGACCAAAGGACCAGTGTCCTTTATCTGGATTAATGACAGTGAAGGTTAACTACTACCTGTTTGTACATAGCATGCTGCTCTTGAAGGCTTCTCCAGCACAAGAGCCTTTTATGTCTAGTGTCTTTTATGCATTTAAGTGTATCCATACATATGTGATTTTTTTTCACACTAATGGGAACAGAAATTATACAAACCTCATTTGTAGCCCCACTAGTAGAACATGTGGTGAGCTGATCCATGTTCAGAGGGAAGGGTGGTGTAATGCTGATGCAGTGCATGAGTGTGGTTTCACTGCGACCTTGTTAATTATTCATGGAGGGCATGTCAAAGAGAAGTAGTAAAGTAACAGATTTTGCTAATTTTAGTTGTGTAGACATGACATGAACCTTGAGGGATCTTTTATTTCTTTACTGTCAGGAAGAGTATAACTAAAGGCACAGGTGGTGATTCAAGTATAAGCAAAAGATGAATGGAATGGAATTTTAATGTGCAGACCAACACTAGATAATAGCTGAATAAGCTTAAATTATAAATAATTCCTGACGCTGTCAGCTGGTGGTTTATAAATAAATCGGCAAAGTAAGTGTAATGACTAGGCCTTTAAAGAAAGGTTGTTTATTTCTGTGTACATAGTACATAAATCTGATCTTTATCGCTAAGATTTTCAAAGGAGTCACATGGCTGAAGGGTCATTTTTAACAGTTATAAATATCAATGTACTGTATGTTACAGGCCTCCTTGTAGGAACTCTGGATACTGTGCTGGACTCCACATCAAAAGTTGCTCCCTACCGCATTCTGCACCACACACCAGACTCACAAGTGTATTGGTCAATAGCATGTGGTATGTCACTGTATTTTTTCATCTAATTCCAGCAAGCATTTCAATAGTGCTGTCGCATTGTCAGGCAGAAGATTTTGCATAAAAAGTTTACCTTAGTAGCAAAATGTAGTTATAACCACAACAAAGCCATCATTTCCAAATTCCAGTTAAAGTAAAAAGATTTTTATAGTCAAAAGAACATTGTCTGGGAAAAAAACCTCACAAAAATGATATTCGTCATAAATGTTTGTAATTTGTTTCCTCGCTTGATGTTGGGCAGGTGTCACCAAAGAGGAGATTGTTCAGCACTGGGATTGGCTGCAGCAGAACATTATGAGGACACTCTCTGTGTTTGACTCCAGTGAAGACATCACCAGTTTTGTACAGGGCAAGATTAGAGTAAGAACTTATTACAATCTTTTTTCTTTCTTTTTTTTGACAGATCTCTCAGCATGGCTGTAATTGTGAAACTATAAAATGTTAAATGTTATAATTGCCTCTTAATTCTTGGAAAACTTTATCTGACTCCACTTAAACCTGTTTATTTATCTATTTTTATGGCCACTTAGCAAATAAGTAAGTGTCACTTAGAGCAACACCCATTAGATTGCACATGCTAGTTTTTTTTTCATTGTCCATGTAAAAAGTTGAATTCAAGCAGATTTAAGGATAATGATGCATGTTCTGTTGTCACCCTCAGTCTGCAGTGACCCTTAATGTTTCATGTTTTAGGGTCTTATTGCTGAGGAAGGGAAGACGTCCCTGGTGCTGGAGGAGGATCCTGAGAAGTTCCGAGAAGCACTTTTGAGGTTTGAGAAGTGGTTTGAGCTGCCACCGGAGGAGAAGCTGGTCACATATTACTCATGCAGCTACTGGAAAGGCAAAGTGCCCTGCCAGGGCTGGCTCTACCTCAGCACAAACTTCCTCTGCTTCTATTCATACCTGCTGGGATCTGAGGGTAAGCCATTTCTGTGCCATTTGTCCTGATAATATTGATTGGTGGTAACAAAGACTGAGGCAGCTCCTAACAGCCACTGCAGTGCACTTTTTATGGCTTGAAAGGAACATTTTTTGAACATTATTACATTAAAAATAGCTAATGTTAATGACAGCTTCCATTACTGTTAAAAAGTCATTGTATTGTAGAGGACTGCATAGTGGAGGCAGAGCTGGGAAGCGGTGTGAATAATGAGTAATGCTAATTTACATGACATTGATTGACATTTGAAGAATTTTCGAAATGAGGCTGCGGCCGTTCAAATCTTTTGGTATCAAAAATTATTTATAATGGCACTATGGGTGTTATCACTGCAGTGCATTTAATTTGTTTTAGGTGGTTTTTAATGAGAAATAAAACTTTGTTGGACAAAAATAAAGCAAAAATACGCAATAAAATCTATTTACTCATTCATTCGTGGTTCTTGTCTTGCAGTGAAATTAATCATCTCCTGGGATGAGATCTGGAGGCTTGAGAAAACCTCTAACGTCATACTGACCGAGAGCATCCATGTCTTGGCTCATGGGGAGGATCACTACTTCTCCATGCTGCTGCACCTCAATGAAACATTTGTAATAATGGAACAGCTTGCTGATTACTCCATTAAACGCCTCTTTGATAAAGAGGCCTTCCAGAGAGAGCCAGCACTCTCTGACCCTCTGCAAATTACTAAGAGGTACTGTCTGTCTGCTACGCTGCACAGCTGTACATGATCCTGTTAGGGCTGGCTGCCAGCTTGAGGAACACGAAGTAAACATAAAGTCTGACTGCAGTCAAGTAGCATTTGTGTTTGTTCTACAGTGGCAGAGCAGTCAAACATGACAATGCCACTACCTGGTATTTTAACACCAACTAACAGTAGATGCTCACCTGGACTATTTTGATAACATGTACCAACTTTTGATTCGAGGCCGATCTGCTAGAATCATGCTTTGCAATTAAGAAATTTAAATTCCAAGCGCTCTAATATAAGGTTAAAATAACTCAACAATGTAGAAAGTCAAAAATCAAAAAATGCAAAAGAAGAATCGCTTCCTGCACTCAGTCACTCTGTTTGAGGTGGTCTTTAGGTAGGGATAAACTGAGACCTGAAAATCACAAGAAGACTTCAAAGCACTCTCTTAAAAATATTAAAATGCCTTTATTGTCATGGCATCGTCATGTTAGACATGATGAAGGCTTGATGCCAGAACATGTCAGAGTTTGTTCTAAAGGTCTAACATGACCATGCCATGACAATAAAGTCATTTAACATTTTAAAGAGGGTGCCTTGAAGTCTTCTTGTGATTTTCAAATGTAGAGACTGATTTTGAAGAAAATACTCTATCTCCCCTTGCTGTTATATATAGTGTACTAAACTGACATCTTTATTTATATTTGTAATGATTTAAAGCAACCTAAGCACTCTAACATTCCAGTGCCTACAGCACGATATAGAAGGTGACATTCAACAGAACAAAAAAGAGGTTTTTTTGTGTCTGGTGTGCATATGAGTTTTAAACATGATTTCTGTTTTCTCTCCCTGCAGAGGCCTAGAAGCTCATGCAAAGAGTGAGCAGTTCCGCACATTTTTCAGGCTTCCAAAAGAGGAAAACCTGTTAGAGGTGCATGAAAGCTTCCTGTGGGTGCCCTTTAGCCATTTTAACACGCTCGGCAAGATCTGCCTGTCAGAGAACTACCTGTGTTTTGCCAGCCAAGATGGAAGCCAATGCCATATCATCATTCCAATGCGAGAGGTAGAGTGAAATGAAGGCAGCATTACTTGATTGATAAAAACACTGCCAATGCACCGTGTCTTAGAGCACCCTTCATTCTACTGCATAGCAGCATCAAAAGTGACTGTCTGGTCTGTCAACTTCCTTTCAGGTTGTCAATGTTGAGAAACCAGACTCCAACAGCAGGGCTCTAACAGTGTATGTGCGTGGCAAGAGGGCCCTGCGTTTCTCTGAGGTGCGGGACTACCAGCGGCTTGCCAGCTCAATTCGAAGCAGGTGTGGGATTAGTGCCAGCCCCCAACACTCTGCTTCATCAGAGGTAACTGATGCTTTATTTGTGCCGTTGCACTTCTTACTCGCAGTTTGATGTTTATTCTAAAGTTTCCAGCGTTATCTGACAGTGAAAAATCTTTTATGGTTATCACTAAGGCCATACGAGGGGAGTGTCAGTCACTCATCAACCACTTTGAGGACAACCCAGAGGACGTCACGCTGATGGTGGGACAGAAAGACAGCAGCAAGGCTGTGAGCACGGAGGCACTCATGACTGTTTTCCATCCCCAGGATGTCGAAAACCTTGACCCCAAAATGGTAAATATCAGAGTTTGGTTCACATGAAACCTACTGTTTGTTCTCTCTAGTATTCTGTGGAAAACCACGGCATTCGCTCAGAAACTCTGACTTGATTTTCTTGATGTCAGAAAACTGAAGGATGGGGGTGTGCAGGTGGGTGTCTAATCAATTCAAGGGTTGACTTAGATAAAAATGTATCTGTTTACAACCACTTTTGACAGCATCGCGTGGCAAGCACAATAGCTATTGTGTGTGCGATTTGTGTGTTTGACAGCTTAAAGAAAAGATGAAGGAGCAGTCATGGAACATCCATTTCTCTGAATATGGACGTGGGACAAGTATGTTCTTCACCAGGAAGACACGAGACCTGATTGTTCGTGGTGTTCCTGAGGCTTTGAGAGGAGAGCTGTGGATGCTGTTTTCAGGTATTTTGCAGCCGACATTAGACTTGTTGTGGTATGTACAGTAAGTGATCTGCAGTGTCACTGACTTGTTGAGGAGGCCTTGTGTGCTTGAAAATGTTAACACTCAAGTGCCTAAGTGCTCAACATAAATAATTAAATAAACCATGGTTGGTGTGGGATCTGATCTGCTTTTGGACTGTGGTTCTGCTTGTGTAGGAGCTGTGAACGACATGGCCACTCACCCTGGCTATTACACCGAGCTGGTCGAACAGTCTCTGGGCACGAGCACCCTGGCTACAGATGAGATTGAGAGAGACTTGCACCGCTCTCTGCCAGAGCACCCTGCATTTCAGAGTGACACAGGGATCTCAGCTCTGCGCAGAGTCCTTACTGCCTATGCATACAGGAACCCTAAAATTGGCTACTGCCAGGTACTTTCAATCCTTACAGTCATGTTTAAGTGGCAGAAAAGCCCTGATTGCTTGTGATAAAAAACACTCTTGAAGGTATCAGCCACAGTGCAGAAACTGTCATTATAATCACTGCATGAACCCTGAAATGTATTATCACAAAAAAGATACAATGGATGTGAAAAACAGGCAAACAACATGTAGTTCTCCAGAAATGCTCAGCCAGTTTGCTGTCATGATCGAAAATGTTCATGCTGATTTTATGTTCAGCCCTTGTGTGAAATTATCGTTTTAAATTATTGTACAGGCATAAACACATATTTTTAACCATCACTGAGTTAAACCAAGCTCTCCTTACCTGGTTTACCGCTGCGACCCTAGCCGCATGTGATCTGAAACGATTAAAAACATTTTGAAAAAGGCACCAATTCTCTGAAAAACGCACCTTATTAACACACACACACACACACACACATATGTTTTAATTGGCCCTAAAGTAGTCTGTTTTTTAAAAGAGTTTCTTATTGTTCTGTTCAGGCCATGAACATTCTCACCTCAGTTCTTCTGCTTTACGCCAAAGAAGAGGAGGCCTTCTGGCTCTTAGTGGCCGTCTGTGAGAGGATGTTGCCGGATTACTTCAATCGCCGAATAATTGGTGAGAGGGGAGGCAAAGTATGGCGTCCTCACATTATTTCTGCTGGCTATTTTTTGGACATCAAATTTGAATGATTTCGGGAACTTGGTCACACTCTGAAATGTTGTCCATCTTTTTTTTTTCTAATTTATTTATTTTTTTAATCAGGCGCTTTGGTTGACCAGGCGGTGTTCGAAGATCTGATTCGAGAACACCTCCCCCAGCTGGTGGAACACATGACGGACCTGAGTTTCTTCTCATCCGTGTCCTTGTCATGGTTTCTCACTCTCTTCATCAGTGTCCTACCCATAGAGAGCGCTGTGAACGTGGTGGACTGTTTTTTCTACGACGGCATAAAAGCCATCCTGCAGCTCGGCCTAGCTGTGCTGGACTACAACATGGAGGCTTTGATCAGTTGTCACGATGATGCAGAGGCTGTCACCATCCTCAACAAGTCTGTATACATACAAACATATCAGGGCTGTTTGATTGTAAACACTGTTACAGTATTATTTTTTGTTTTTTCTAATTTTGTTGTTTCAGGTTTTTTGACAGTGTGACAAACAAAGACAGTCCGCTGCCTCCAACAGTGCAGCAAGCTCCAGTGGGCAATAATGATAAAGCATCCCGCTTCAATGTGGATATCAGTGAACTGATCCGAGAGGCTTACGAGGTAAAACGACATTTTTCATGCCACTTTTATTTAGGGACATTAGTGTTGTGGTTGCTTTTACTAACTGGGCTTTTTTTTTCAGAAATATGGAAATATACGTTCAGAGGAAGTCGAGAGTTCACGTAAAAGAAACAAGCTGTATGTCATTCAGACGCTGGAAGATACAACCAAACAAAATGTTGTAAGTAGCCACAGAGTTTACAATAATCAGTGAAACTGCATTGTTATGGTGATATTAAGGATAAATTTAAAATGTAATTCCAGATTCGTGTGGTGTCCCAAGAAGTCCGATTGAGTGCCTCACAGCTTGATGAACTCTATAACTTATTCAAAGTGAGTCAAAGACATGAAACTGTACCATCAGCATGGTCATAACAAATGTCAGCTGTCAAAAAAGAGAAACAGACACACGTTTTTCTGTGTTTTCTGTTTTCAGAGGCAGCATTTCCTCTGCTGCTACTGGACTATGAAGAGTCCTGCTCTGCTCCATCATGACCCAAGTCTGGCCTATTTGGAGCAGTACCAGTTGGGTTTCCAGCAGTTCAGTGTGCTCTTCTCCCTGCTGGAGCCCTGGGCTTTCTGCACCACCAAGAGCACCCTCTCTCTCTGGATCTTTCGCCTGATAGACGAGAACCAGGACGGCCTCGTCAACTTTAAAGAGTTCTGCTTTGCCCTTGGTTAGTTTACTCACTCCTTGCTCTCCATTAATGCAGCTGTTAATATCAGTGTCCTCACCGTAATTATTTTAAAATGCTCCTCCTGCAGATACTTTGTACAGTGGATCTTTTACAAATAAACTGAAATTCCTCTTCAAGCTGCACCTGCCACCAGGTGAGTGATGAACAAGTGATAAAACTAACAGCAGCAAATCTAAGTTTGAAGATTAACAAAAGACAACTATAAACTCTAATCCTTCTGTACAGTCTCAGTCACATTAGCCTGTTTCTTTTTTTTTTGTTTTTGTACAAAGAAACAGATCTGTATTATTGTATCTTCAGCTTCAACCTCTGAGCTGTTTTTCTTGCAACATAACTACTGTCATCATTTACTCTGCTGCTGCTAGACCAACTTTAAAGGGAGGCAGATATTTTTCAGGCTAAATCCTTAACAACCTCTGAATTCAGTCTAATCCTGTCACATACCAGCAATAACACAGCAAATACAGACATACAGAAAAAGCCTAAAGTAATACAAAAGATCAGATAGACTCTCACTGTCTGTGGTTTAGAGGCCTTAAAAAAATGTATGAGTTGTCATTTCAATGATCTAGTCCATAACTCAGCGTTTGTAGACTGAGCATATTGCCCCGGGGAAGAAACTGTCCTTGAATGTGTGGCTCTTGTCTGCATGATGTGGCAGTACGTGCTTGAAGGCAGGGGTAAGAATAGTCCATGTTGGGTAAAAGAACTTTGCCATGGCAATGATGGGCAATGGCCGCGGGGAGCTACAGGGGCATTTTGCAGCCGGCTAGTTTCTCTCTGTAAAGAGGGTCTTTGATGAGAAAGAATTTCTCAAATTACAAGTGACAGCTTAGCAGGACTAGAGTACTGAATCACGTTTTGTGATGTGTCAGGCCAGTGAACATCAAGCAGCAGAGCTTGTTCTGTGTGTCACAGAGAGTGCATGTTGCTTCAGCACCAAGGACAGGTCCCATCCTATTGCCACAGAGAAGAGACTTATCTCTGATGTTTTTCCAAAAGGTCAAAATAAACTCCCAAACAGACGCGTATGTGCGGTTCCACACATGCAGATCTGCATCTACAGGAAAGCCATACAGTGGTGCTGTCACAACAAATTTGAGGCACGATGACAAATGGAAAATGCATACACCCTCTGATGACAGAAATGACATCATGCAAAGCCCTTCCCACTCTCTGACCTGTTTGTAATGTTATATGCCATTGTCACTGTTTTTCACATCAGAGCACTATGCATTGTGGTTGTTTTCCCTCAAGCAGATTCTCCAGAGTTGTTGAAATACAGAAAATGTGCAGAAAGGAAAGGGCTCAGAAAATAAACCACCCAGACATCAGTCCCTTGCAGATTTCACTGTGGGACAGTCCTGAGCTGTCATGGACTTGAGCTCACATCAAAGTCTGACACTGGAACTGGGCCAAGCACTCTACTGATGAAGGAAATGAAATCATGTGCTATTTTGAGCAGAGAGTCTCGAGGTTTTTCAGTCTAAATGGAGTGCGGCAGCTGAATTCTCTTATCAGCTTCAATTAGAGAAGAGGGGCTGCACAGTGATGTCATCTCTGTCTTGAATGGTGGTGTCTCGCCACTGTACCTTAAATTTATAACTACATCTCCCCTAAGGGTTGCAGCTTTCTGCGTTGCCAAGTGTGAAATGTTAAATGTTAGATTTAAATAGTATACTTTGCAGATGCTTGTCTGAATCTTGAAACTGTGGAAAGTTGATCACTGTGTTTTGAAGTTCATTCCGTTTGGACCCTAAATATCAAGAAAAAAGTCAGAAAATTTCATTCATTGCAAAGAAACCCTTAATAATCCTGAGGCACCTCTCTGCTCGGGCAAATAAAATGGCACTGTACGCTTTTGAGGGTAATTGTTAAGTCTAGCAGTGCTGACCTACACGCATGCATGCACACACACAAACACACACTGCCATTGGTGGGGGTTGGAACATACATGCAGAAGAATGGCACATTTTAAAATAAAAATGATAAGGGTAGAAAATGTTTTACAGGAAAAAGATGTATTTTGTTTTCCTAACAGTACTTAATTTCTTCTCACAAGCAAAAGCTGAATATATTTTAGCCATATAGATGTTTCTTTTTATATATGTAATAATACTGTAACCATACAACAATAACCCCTCTTCATTGAAAGAGATTATTAGAAAATCATTTAAATATGAAGCGGGCTTATACACTACCATTTATGCAATTGAATGCTTCCCCTCAGATAGTGGCATTAAATGAGAAAAAATGTTTCAGACAAAGCAATCCATCATTACTGGCATCAAGTTACAGGTGCTGGTTTGGTGCTGGAATCTTGTATGTTAATATTGAATGAAAAGCAGCCCTACAGTGTAATGCTCAACATGATCTTGAGTTGAGTCTTGACATTTATCAACAAAAAATACCCCTTTTGAGGCTTTACAATGACACAAACCGTTCAGGGAGAGTTGGGTTGGATTACATCAGGGTTTATGGACAGATATATGGATAGATATGCATGACTTAACTGATTTCTTTATCAAAATTCATCTACATTGCTGATGTGGATCCTCTGTCAGCTTTCTGTCTTCATCTTTGCTCTCAGTGCATTTACAGTCAGTATCTTCTAGCTTTCACAGGTAGTCCTTTGCACTTAAAGGAACAAAGAATCCAGCACTTTGTTCCAGTGACTGAAAACTCTTCTCACTTGAGTCGACTCACTGGTTAGCTTCTTCTTTCTTTCTCTTTTAAAACTCAGATTTCACTTTTACACAATCCTCCTTAATTCTGTCATAATTGTGTCTTGTCTTGTCTTGCCTGATACCTTTCAGTGCATTGCTTGTTCTCTTAAGTGTTTGAGAGTTTGTCCAACGTTCATTTCGTTCATGTGCTGGGTGTTTCTTATTATTTCAGCATTTGATCTTCCTGAGGACAGTGTGATAAGGAAAAGCCCTGAAAGAGGTAGTGTATCAGCCACATTTGTCACAAACACTTAACAGTTATGAATGAAACTTGTAAATGTTTTAGTTTTGTTTGATAATCGTGAGTTTGTTTGTAAAATTAAAAGGAAGGGGAAAAGTGGACCTGCAGGCCTATCTGACACAATGGCAAAATGAAATACTTAAGAAAGAGGAAACCATCAAGGACCTTCCCCGAATCAATCAGGTGATTGAGTCCATGCTGTTTTTATGACTAAATAGATATCTGTTATCTATTAAAGTTGACGTGCTCATTAATATTTATTTTCTGTCTCAGACTCAGTTCATCCAGTTCTCCAAGACCCTTTACAACATTTTTCATGGTGATCCAGAGGAGGAATCTCTGTACCGAGCCGTGGCCCATGTGACCAGCCTTCTCCTGAGGATGGAGGAGGTGGGACGGAGGCTGCAGGAGCCGAGCAGCCCCCCCATGTCCACGAAGCCTGCCAGCACTTCTGCTGCTGCTGCTGCCGCCTCCGCCACAGTTGAGGAGGAGAAGGAGGGGGAGTCTTCAACCAAAGAGGCCTCTATCATCTCAGAAAGCTCTGACACCTCTTGCTCCAATAACAGTCAGGATGCAGGGCCCGACTCATCAGAGATAGAGTGGTCCTTTTCGTTCGAGCAGCTCCTAGCTTCTCTGCTCAACGAGCCGGCCATAGTCAGCTTTTTTGAAAGGCCTATTGATATTGATGCTAAACTTGGACAAGCTAAGGTTGCCCAGCTCAAGCTAAGGGCAAATAAATGAAGGGATACATGAAAGACCTGATACTTTGCTTCAGACTGAAATCCAGAAGTCACCATGAATTTCCTCCCTTCTCCTTGATGGGGCAGCGGGCTTTGGGCTTTGGTGAGGCAGACAGTAAGAATACTGCTGAAGAGGACAAGACAAAAGATTTAAAAATCTATGGTGCAACGTTTGTGTGCAAGTGTATGGCTAAGGCTTGGATGTTCAGGCAGGTGATGATCAACATTGATGGTTGATGAAACAAATAAGGCACAACATCTTTAAGACACTGTTAACACTGCTATAACACTGACCAACAGCTTCAGTGCATTTTCATGTTAAATCTCATCGCAGACATGCTGTTAGCTGTCCTTCCTTAAATCAGATTATGCATATTCAGCCATCAGTGATGAAATCCATTCTCTCATGTAGCTTCAGATCCTTTGGATCTTAAGTAGAGTTTAAAATATTTTTCTCCTGTATGCTATGGAGTGCATACAGTATAGTATATAAGGGACATTAAATACTGCCACCTGGAACTGTCCACCCTTCCGTCTCTGATGTCATGCTGAAGTACAACTCCAATAACAAACGACTTAAACAAGGTGACTGAGAGTCCACAGGTAATTTCTCCTGTTGGATGTCTTGATATATTATTAGTCACTGCTGTAGTGAAACAAAGTGTAAATGCTGACGTGTCCTGTGTCTGTAGTGTCTCTATACTTGGACAACATTAGTATTACTCTGTAAAGATGTTGTGAGAAACACCAGCTTTTCAGTGATAAAGGCAGTAAGTAAGCAGTAGTACAGTGACTAAGTACAAGCAGTACTTTTGTGCCTGGAAGCCATATATTGATTTAAATGTCTAGTGTGTAGGGTTAAACGACATCTTGCAGTGAAGTTGCACCCAACTTTATGTCCCTCCGCTCACCCCACCCTTTCAAGGATGACTAGAAACTTGTGCAAAATTCAAAGAACTCTCTCTAGAGTGTTTGTTTTATCTCCTCTAGGTTACTGTAGAAACATGGCTGTGCAGCACAGCAGACTCCATGGAAGGGGACTTGCTCCCTCTATAGATATAAAATGCTATATTAAAGGTAATAAAAACACAGTGATCCCTATTTTTAGATGATTATACACTATTGAAGGCATATTTATAAATATTATATTTAATTTTGGCCATATTTAACACCCTTAAATCCTGCTCACTCGACCTTTAAAAGATTATCTCAGTGTCAGATATTATTGAAAGCATAGAAGAATCTATTATTATATTCTGCATTTGCAATAATATTCAAGAGAGTATGCTGTACTGCCATAGCATACTCATGTGTCTCGTTTTCTGAGCAACACACACAGTAACAATATAATAGCATGACTTCAAGTGTGGTCTGTAAAGGCAAAATAGTTTGATTTCCACCGTGCTGCTGTAGGGAAATTCTCCCGCATCTGCTTCTAAATGTGTGCTGTGTGACTCTCACAGTGCTGCTGGTTGATGTACTGTGTTATTATGTCCGTCTTAACTGTATATGTAGGATGTTCTGCTTCAGTATAAGTGCACCATTGTGTACAAAGAGGTCAGTTCAGTAGGCATTGGATAATTGTAATTATAAGGCCTGTATTATCAATATAAGACATGATCAAGTGAACTGTTGTGGAAAAAACTTAAACCTTTTGAAGGACATTTTGTTTCATCAAATCTCAGGGTGCAATTCGTGTAAAATAAAAGGGAGAAAGGGATATTTTTTTTGACTTGGGACATTTAAAATACATCATGGAATTATACATACAAATGTCTGTAACATACAATATAGAGCATGTGTAGCATAGTTACAGGATTTGCCACATCATGCTAGCCTTCAATGAACTGCAACTACTACTGCTTGCTACAAAAAGCCAAAATTGACTTTTTATCTGTGCGCTCTTTGCTTCTTTTCTATGTTTTTGCCTTGATCTCAGTGAATCTTTTGCACTGTTGTTTGATATTCACCAGTGAAAGATATGCCTGTGTCCCCACCAGACCTCAAAGGCTTTGGGTTGCGAAAGGTCATGACTGCTTCTGCTGCAGCTTGTCATCTCTAGGGGCCAAACTTACAAATTTATAGAGCTTTATTCCTGCTTGTTTCAAGAGCTCTCTAAGCGCAAGTGCAATTCTGTGTTTCTTTCATTTTAAGTATACTGCAATTTGCTCACAATGTTTTGCTGTTATTTTCTTAAGTACTTGCTTTCTTTGAGGACCAGTCTGAAATGTATAGAAATGTATTTTATTGTGTAATTTTAGATCGTTGAAGTGAGTTATACATATTGAAAACAAGCATTTTGCACACATCTATTACTCATTAGAACTAAAAAGATAAATCTATTACTGTTTACATGATCAATGTAAAAAAAGTACACCCTATTTACAATTGATTTGTGGTGATTCCTTAAATCCACACCTTGCCATAATGAAACTGTAGTTTGATCAGAAGAGCAGATGACATCCCACCATGCTCTGACTGTTTCAGTACGACTCTTTCCCAGCAGTTTAATGCTGCATTTGTAACATCACTGAAAGAAATAATCACTTAAACAAATAATTATGAAATACAAACTACAACCCACTCTCAAAGAGCAGGTTGTACTCTCCCTCATTTCATGTCAGTTTATTGCATGCTTAGTCTAGTTCTAATCATTTGATAACATCTTCAAGATTAGAATCCATTTAAAAAAATAAGTTTGCTCTTCAGAATCCATTTACTTGTCTTGAAGGAGATGTGGAATAGTTGGTAATAAAAATCAAATCTAAAATTATTGGTATTTCTTTTTCTGCAGGCAGTTCTGTAGAAACGGCACTTAAGATGATTGTTTTATTATCCCATAATAGTTTCAGGTTTCCTTATGGTGGGGAAATAGATCAGTGGTTATTTATGGACAGAAGAGGGACAATCAGAGATTTGGAAATGTTTATCTCTCTGGCATGCTGTCAGTTTTGCCATTAAGCATCAGAGTGTATACGCAGGTATAAATAATGCTTGGGCATTAGTATATGGTTAACCAAGTCCTTGTATGTGCAATTGTAGTCTGCAGCTTTTGTAGTCTAAAGCTTTTAATTAAAAGCTCGTTTTACAAGATAAGTGACACATAGATATTTCTGTTTATCTGCTTGATTATAATTTCTTTGTTTTAAATCTACACAGATGAACCACAATAAAGAGTGATGATTCTATGAATGATCTGAGTCATTTTGAGTGTCACTTGAAGCTCCTTAGACATACACACTATCATAATTGAAATGTGACCAGTTGCCTGTCAGCTGGTCACTGCCTGCCTACTTTGGTAACGTGGCTTTAAGTCATGGTTATATCTGTCTGTACAGATCTGAACAGCTTATCTTTAAGTTATGCAGAGTTTTATTGATTAATAAATATAATAGTCATGTCTGGACAACCAAACTGCCTGATTTTAATATCTCTTGTTTAAGAATTAAGGTTTTCAAAACGGCATTTTGATACATCACAGTAGAGATATATATATTTATATATATATATATACTTGAAGCCCGGTTTAAATGTCTTTGGGAAATAGAAAAGCATGACTCTTGCTTGTTTTTCTCTAGGTCACTCTCTCCCATTACTGGGTCATATTTGACCTGAAAAGTAGGTCTTAGGTGGTGGACACTTACAGTCTTACAACTCAGTGGCCACACAGCAACAACAAAAATAGCCTCTTTATGGAATGACAAAAACATGGTCCATACATATAGGCCCATAATAAATCATTATTAACAGTGAACGTCCTCTCGTTAACTTGTCCTGTATGCATTCTGTGTGTCTGATTTACAGGCAGCAGTGTGACTCGGTGACGGATAGTCTCTGCGTGTCACTCGAACTATTCCGGCTCAGAGATTTGGTTGCATATTTTTTGTAACCCAGAGTTCATAACCTTAACCCCTGTCACCTGTTCTGTTTTCAGCCTTGTCCTGTCGAGAGTGATGAGACTGTTCTGTAAGTTGTTAAATTCTTGTCCCATTTCATAAAACCAATGGAAACCTAAGGTGTTTCCCAGTCAAACTGCTCTAAATGAACACCGCTATTTTGTATGTAGGTTTGATCTTAAATCATATATGTGACCAGTCTTGGTTACCCCTATATGATAGCCTTGTAAAAAATAACTTCAGAACGCTGCTGCTCAGCATCTAAATTTAAAACTTCTCAGCCAGACGTGTAAAATATCAAACTAGAAGCGCATTCGGAGAGTAAACACCTCTGCCGAGGCGTAGTCCGCTCTTCAATGATATTTCAGACTAATTGGAAAGTAACCCTGAATATGAAGTGTGTCCCTGGCATCTACAGTACATTGCTAATACCATAAAAGTGGATTATGATATGGAGTCATCATATATCTACATTTGTCTCTGTTTTATCACCACTGAACTTAATCACCATCTCCTAGATTTTAAGATGTATGGTATTAAATCTGTCAAGACCAGATGCCCTATCTCTGTCTCAGATGTTAAGAAAAGTGAAAAGTAATTTGTGTTTTTTGTGTTTTAAATGTGATTTAAACCTGCTCTGAACTTTATGGGGTTCTTCCTTGGCCCATGCTATGTCTATCCATGAAGTATCATAAATTAGGCCCGTTGGTTTTATGTAATCTTGCAAACAAAAAAAAAAACACAGCTTTCTCGGCTGAGATAAAAGTAAAATCAAAGAATTTAAGTTAAATTAATTTAAAACATAGAGAACAAAAACTTCGTCACTCACAGCCATGATTTACTTTCAGTGTTTGACTAAATGAATGCTCTTGCTGTTGGTAATCCTGCTGCAGGGTAAAAGAACAAATCATAACTGTGCTGTTGTTGCTGTAATGCTGTAATGTGTAAAGACTGTTGTCATGTTTTCATGCAAGCCTCTCTGTCTTCACTGAGGCTTAACTGTCCACAACAATTTGTTAATGTTGCTGATGCAGAGGAACAAACTTTCGGTCCCCTACCCCCCATTTCATCCCCAATAATCCACCAAGTGTGCATGAGAGCTATTTATAGCAGCCGTGAAGAAGTCTTCAACACATAGCTCTCAGCAGTGTATGATGGTATGTGTTATGGAAATAGGTCCATCTACACCGCCATCAGTCTGGGCATGTTTACTGCAGCTTTTAGAAGCCAAGCAGTAAAGATGGCAACTCCAGGCAGAAATAACAGGGTTGCACTGACACACTGGACTGATCACAGCAGTGTTCATACACATCACAACACAACAGTGTCACATAAATTATCAAAGAGGAGTTTGCATCAGTTAAAAAAGTCTTTCATAATTTATGAAATCATTGAATTTTGATTTTTGTGCCATTCTGTTCATTATTTCCTTACAGGCCTTTTAAAATAAAAAAATATCCATTGACTAAAATACTTGCTGTAAACTGGCCCCCTAATATGATAGACATAACAGCTGATATCCACAGGACAGGGTCCAGGCCGATCAAGGTCTAGATTTGGTCTTCTCTGCCTTTGAGAAACTTTTGCTGAACATGTAGTCATAAAATTTTCCAGTTCAAAGTGTATTGCTTTGATCAAAGTCCTTTATTATTGGTTGTACGATTCACGTAGTAATAGTAGCTGTAGCTTGCTCTTTATCTGACACATATATAATAAAATTAGTTAAGAAAAAATTTGTATGCAAGTCTTTTAATGTTGAATTTAATATAAACTTATAGTGTAAAGCAGAACTTTTTTAAAAAAAAACCTTTTGATTAAGCCCAGTGAAGCACAAAAGTCCTCTGGTAGCTTATAATGTTATTAGCTAAAAACATTGTCAGTTTGCACTCAAAATCACTAATGAGTTAGTAATTACTTTCATGTCTGATGTGTATAAAACTTACTTGGAGGTAAATATTAACCATGGTTTTAAGTCTGCATCTGCCTAAAATGTACATCATAAGGTGTCAGCACAAACCAATCTGATGACTTCCATATAACAACATATAAACTCTTTGTAAGCTGGAATTAACACTGTTATCTTATAGGAGGTTTGTGTGATTACTAACAAAGCTTGGATCCGAAGCTGTTACAGTTGCTGAGCTGCTGGATAAATTGAACTTTCTATGGCTGCAGTTTTTAGTAACATACATTAGATTATTAGCAACATGGATTGATTGGAAAAACATGCTGCATGTAAGCTGAGGAGGAAGACAAGAATGTCATTTTTAGACCCTTCATGATGACAGTAAATTTATTATCAGATTTAAAACATGAATTTTGACAGTACACTCCTTTGCTGCACATCAGTTTAATCAAATCCAAAATCACACAAGAGACAAGTATTTATCACACTGATAAAAGCAAATGTTCAATGGAAGAGTATCCTGAAATGTAATAGATAGCTCTTAAATAATATTAAAACAATATAATATTAAATATTGACCTTTTAGCTGTGTCCTCACAGAGTTAAGAAATGCATTGTGCCTCTACCAATTTACAACAAAACAGCAATATGTGGATAAAAGTTGGTGTTTTCCAATTTTTTTTTTTTTATATTCAAGCCCTAAAATGCTCATTTTTTTTCTATTCTTTATCAAAAGTTTTCTACTTTTTAATTTTCGATAAATGCTTGTAAACATCATAGTTCTCAGGTTATCTGTGTCCTTATCACACACAATTATGGAATTTCATCAAAGTTAAAACTATAGAGTGAGAGCAAAACAGTGTTTTCAAAATTTCAAAAAATCTAGGAGCAGACACGTAGAATATTTTTTGAATGTAAACAAAGAACTATGAGCATAGTAAAAAACAAAACTTGGTACAACCTGAGAAATTAAGACTTAAATAGTGAACTGAGTAAGAAGTGAAGCTTCCTTTGCCTAATATCTTCAAAGTTTGATCCAACAGAGGCAACTTCATGGTGAGAACTGCATAGTTTATTCAAATGGCACCATATTTAGCCCTGCTTTATCAGTAATGGAACACTAATTTCTCTTACAGGTTAACTTGTTAGAAAACATGTCCAAAAGATCAAAGTTAACCTGAGAGAACAATTAGTGTGCCATTACTTCATGGTGAGAACAGCATGGTTTATTTATAAAGTCCTGAGAGTTCAGAGAAAAGATTTCTCACTAAATATTTATCCTACTTTTACAAATCTGTTCCTGTTCCCAAATCTTGACTTGCCAGCTGAGCAAATCTAATCTGTTGTGTTTTCTCTCAATAGTTTTGTCCCTAATAGTCTTCCATATACCCACATACGTCTGCATGTTGTTCCTGAGTCATGCTTTAAAGCAAAGAAGGTCCTTAGATCTTCAGGTCATCCAGCCTGCTCTTGTTGTTGCTGTGCTTGCTTGACTGACTGTTTCGGCGCTGATTTTCAATGGGCACCTCAAAGGCAGGAGTGGAGGTTTTCCTTTCCTTCACTTCATCTCCCTCTGCTTTTCCTTTTCTCTCTACGGCCAAATTGTCTCTGTTCTGCTTGTAAACGACTTTGCTGTTGTAGGGGCTGTATGCAGAGTTTGGCTCTGCCATGCTGTACTTTGAGTCCGTAGGAAAAGGTTCAGGCACCGCAGGATGACCACCAAAGTAGTTGTAACTCGGGACAAAGGGTACGACCCCCTCGGTTAGGACCTTGGGAGCCTCACTGGTAGCCTGTGATCGTCTGTAGCGAAGGCCCTGGTGGCACTTTGTGAAGCCTAGATGGTACATTTCCACCAGGTTGAGCAGCAGGGAGATGCAGGCCACAGCCAGCATGAAGAGGATGAAGACGGTCTTCTCCGTGGGTCTGGAGATGTAGCAGTTCACCACGTTAGGACAAGGCCAGCGGTCGCAGGTGTACATCGGCTTAAGCTCAAAACCATACAGGAAATACTGAGCTACAATGAAGGCAACTTCAAACAGGGTCTTAAAAATAATGTTGAAGACATAAGTGCGCAGCAGTGTGCCTTGCAAGCGCACGTGGCCCTGGTTGTCTTTAATTGGGGCCTTCTTGGGCTTGTTGCCAAGTAACTGCTGCTGCTTTTCCATCTGAATGGCGAGGTCCTTCTCTTTCTGCTTCTCCTTTTCCTCCATGCGAACCAGATGGAGGATGTGGCCCAGATAAATGAGAGTGGGCGTGGATACAAAGATGATCTGCATCACCCAGAAGCGGATGTGAGAAATAGGGAAGGTCTTGTCATAGCAGACATTCTGACAACCAGGCTGCTTGGTGTCACACGTGAAGCCGGACTGCTCGTCGCCCCACACCTTCTCAGCGGCAGCTCCCAGCACCAGGATGCGGAAGATGAATAGCACTGTCAGCCAGACTTTGCCCACGACGGTAGAGTGTTCTTGGGCACTCTCCAGCAGCTTCCCCAATGAGTTCCAGTCCCCCATTCTTTCTCAAGAATATAGTTCAGTTTTACCCACAAAACCAGGAGTGACACCTATGAGGAGAAGAGAAAAATGCAATGTGTAAGTGCACAAGCTTCATCAGGCACCATTTTACTTGTGTTGTTGGGATTTCTTTAGAATCCAAGGGAGCAAGGACAGATTATTTGGTTGCATTTTTTGTTATAAGCCCCCTGTTATTTGCCCATGTTCATACATTTTACCGTGCAAATAAAGCCAATGTTGGTTTGTATCCGCTAAATTTGCTAATTAACAGCAGTTTGCAACGCCATCTCAAAAGGTGAGAGAGTATGTCATTGTTGTCCTTACAGCTTCAGTTCACCCCCCTGAGTTACATTTCTCTGTGATGGAAAGAAGCTTATTTTTGGAGGGTTCAGTCAGTCCAAGCAGCAGGAGAGAGAAATTGGCGGTTATTTAGTTTTTATTTTTGGCACGATATATTTATTTATTCACAATATGATTCCAAACATGCATGAGTACATGCCCATGATTTAAAGGACAAGAGGCTGCAGCTCAAAAAGAGGGAATTTATCTACAAGGGTAAATAATAGTAAATATTTTTATAAAAACTGAAAGAAGTGGGTGACTCAGACTAAAATTTCTTCATTTTAAACTGGACAGGATAATTAACTTAGACTGATTCAATTATTGGTCTGTATTAGTCCTCAGTAGCTTTTAGAAGAAACAGGTCTCCAAAAATCTCCAAAAAGGAAAAATATTTATTCATAATGAGCCAAAGACAATACTATTGTGGGCAATATTTGTTTCTTCTGGGAATATTCACTCTTCTTGTAGCTCTGTTTTTGTTCTCCACCAACAGCAGAGGGAAATATTGAGCCACATAACAGCTAAATACATTATTATATTTATTAGCCAAAATACTACATCAAGCTAAACGGAGCTGAAGAGTCAGGTGATAACTATTTTTTTGTGTGTCACTTTAAACGACCCCTGTCACATTACATATTGTTACTTAACCCAATGTTAAAAAAATATTAACTCAAGCAGCTTTAACATAGAAATTCAGAAGCAGGAGGTTGCAACATAAACTTGATATCAGGTTCAGATTTTATGTGTATATGCACAATACCTGTATCAAACCATCAAATGTGTTTATCTAATTCATCTTTAAAAACTCTTAACTGAGCCTCTGTGGTTTTACATTAAAATCTATTTTTTATCAAAGTAGCAGATTAAATCAAAACAGCCTACTCACTGTTCAGTTTACTCATCATATTCAAAAGCTACGGTTCAGGCTCTAATAAGGGTTACTTATGCTGAACTTTAGGACAAAATAAATAGGTGCCACTGAGATTAGTCAGCCTGTTATTGAAAATTTGTCTCTGTGGCACATATTTACCCTGAGGAACCCAGCATTGAAAGGCTACTTCAGAAAACCCAGACAGTAGACTTATCAGTGGAACCACTGATTGAATATAATGTCTGTATTCCAAATGTTAGTGTTTTATTCAGTGTTATGGAAATAAAAAGCCCAGGACACAGCTCACTGTGTGTGAGAGAAAGCCCTGGAGCAGGCTGGGGAGACTCGACATAGATCTTGTGACACAGTAGCCGACAGTGCTCCCCAACTCCAGAATTAGGTTTCTAGTTCAGATTCCAGCACCTATTGGTTACAACACAGCAAAAAATGGACTTTAAAAATAGTTGAACTTGTCCTTTAAGAAACAGGGATCATGATGAGTTTAAACAGACTGTGAAACTGAGCACCTGTTTGAAGTAAGTAAAGACTGTTGGCGAGGAATTAAAGGATTAAGAAAACAGTTTTCACAAATTAATAACATGTCAGTGTACTAAAAACCAAGCCTGGATATTTTTTAATGAATTTATACCAAATTACACTCATATAAAAATACTACAGAAGAACAAATTACTGTCCGAACTGATTATTGTTTTTATGATATTTAGTTTTGCATTCAAAATACTTATAAATACCCAGGAAATTCATACCTGACTATGTTCATCTCCCACAGCAGTGCAGTTCCAGAGGCACTTGGTGGCTCAGCCCCTTTAGTTCACAGAGAGCCCATATTCTCCTGAAGTGCTGAGGAAACTGCAGCGCCAAGATAAACTTCCCTCAGACAGTTTTCTCTGAAGGCTTCCTGATCCCGCCTGCTGCCCTCCCACTCTGGCCTGATCAATGCCCAGCGTTCAACGAGAAACCATAACCAAATCTCCTTCTGGTTTCAGAACGAGCACAGATCACAACATTCCCACTCGGAGAAAAGTATAAAAACTTGTCACTCAAGGGTGTGTCTGTTTGACTGAGTGACAACCCAAGAGTCCAGTGAGGATGCAGGTCAGTCTTACATGTGAGTGAGCTCTAAATATAATTCAAGTTAGAGGGAGTGGCTTTGTTGTCACTCTGATGGTGATCTGACCCTTAACTGTGTGGAGGAGCATCAGCCACTCAGCACTGCAGCGAGTGTTAGAGTTTGTTTAGTGTCTAACAAGCTTTAAATGTTGATTTAATACCTATAGATCGACATTTACGCACTTCATCCTGTATCTTATTCTTTGTGTCAACTCAAAATTAGGAAAAGCATCATTTACACCTTCTACTTTCTACTTAAACTTTTGAGAAATATAAACTGCTGTTGATGTATCTCTTATTCAAACTGTCGTAATATTGTTGTGGGTTACAATATTAAAATGATAATAAATGTGATTAAATTAGACACTCTGCAATTAAAATGCTATGCACTTAATTGCATCAGTAACAAAAATATGTAAGCATTATACAGCACTACAGGGGAACTATTGTTCATAAAGAGAATTTTTACTTTATTTTGAAATTTAGGCTTTTATATGGGATTTGGTGTTTTTTCTTTTATTACATCACTTTTTTAAGTTTAACATCAAATTATATGATAGATGCAGTGTTACACAACATTGTAGCAGCTGATCAATAACAACTTTTGCCATGAAAGCCCACTATCGAACCTGATAAATACTGCTCGTTAAAAAAGGTAAGAAGTGCTGTAGCTGCCTTTTTCTAACAGCCCAATAACTTCTTGTTTTCTTTCAAATTAAGACAATGTCCCTCTAATAAACTTCTGTAAAGAAACTCTTCTAGTCTTTGTAACAAAACATATTGGCAGTCCCAAGATGCCCCAAAAATAACATGAACTTTGCTCACACGCGGTCACCACAGACAGGAATAATAGATTGGAGCAATTTGGTTTGGGTGCAGTTCTACCGATGAGCTTCTTGTCCATCTAAACTCTATAGAAGGTGTGCGTTGACGCGTTCCATAAAAAGAGAAGTGCCCTCTTTCTTGGTCACCGCAGGTCCAGCTGTCCACGGGGTCGACCATTGTCACCCACGCACTGACCCCTCACATGGCGAGGCTATTGATAACCCAAAACTCTGCACTCTGGCCTTCAAAAGGAGAACTTAATCAGACTGAGATGGATCCGGACAGGTGGCATCACGGCTCCAAGGAGCTCTCATCTAAAGATGGTGACACGGCCACCAAACGTGTGACAAAGTTTCATTCACACTTTTTGGTTGTCTTCCTGTCATTCACTCTGCCGACAGCTGAGGAAAATCTCATACACAACTGTGACTGCAGCTTCATTTTATCTGCCAGAGACCTGCTGCTCTCTGTGATGGGCACTGTAAGCTAATACGTGAACTATTTTCACTCAGGAAATCCAATAAAAAATTTAGCACAACCTATTTCATATGTTGGAGCGCCCATCAAAGTCATGTTGGAAACTAAAGTATCCATGTGTATAGATTTCTTTTTAAACTTTAAATAACAATTTGGATTTGGAGAAAACCAAAAAATAAACAGCACAATTACACAAACTCTGCTTGATTTTATTTAGCTGTGTACTGAGAATATATAAACATCCAGCTTCAAAATAAATAGATTTAAACATATTTAGCAGTTAGTGGTAAACTTGAGAAAAACAGGTTTTACAATTCAAGTTTTTTTCTCCCTATGTGATTTTGCTCTGTTTATATCTGAAGAAACTATTCAGCCACTGAAATAAAAAGTCTGTATCAAACAAACACTGCAACATTAACATTTATGATTTCAACATGTTTTCAAGACATTAGTGTAGCAATTTATTAATTAAAAACTTGAAAAAAGCCATAAATTTTCCAGTTCATTTGATTAAAAATTACAGTGACTTAGTCAAAACTTGACAATTGTGATTATATTTGATCTAAATTAAGAATATGATAGCTTAAGATGCCTAAAATGTTGGTACATTGCATTTCGACACATTTTCTATATGTAATATGAAGATTTTAAATAACATGATTCAATATTTTGCATTCAAGACAATAAATCCAAATTAAATCAAATCTATGAAAGAAAAAGCCAAAGTGTACTCATTTTTGATCATCGCCACATAAAATGTTAGTATGTTGGTCTTTATTATTCCCAGTATCAAGCAGTTACATCATGTCAGTCCAAAGTGCTGCTCCATACAGTCTCTGGCTTATTATCTTAAGTCTGGTGAGGACATTTTATATATTGCACTGCTTGTGTGAAACAAAATTTCTGAATGTTACTTTTTCCCACAATTGGATACCAAGTACTCACACTGAGATTAAAAACTCTGTACAAATCATCACCATGTCAAACTGTGATGTACAGGATGTTGCGTGCACCTTCCTTACAAGTTAAATTAATGGCTGTTACCTGGATCAAAGGTCAATCACATGTCCCTTTTTGCAGGTTTGAAATCTGTGTTTTGTTAATATGAACAGAGCTTTTGTTGGATCCAGGCCCCCATGGTCGAGTCCCCAGCGTTGTGCAAATGCTTGCTGCAGGCCTTCCCCACCAAGAAGACCACCTCTGCGATGTTGAGCAGAATGCAAACCCCTGACACAGCCAGCATGAACACAGTGAAGACAGTCTTCTCAGTGGGCCTCGACACGAAGCAGTCCACCGTGTTGGGACAAGGGTACGAGTCACACTTGACGAGCCGGATCATCTTGTAACCAGGGTAGATCATGTAAAACAAATACAAAAAAGTGACCTCAAAGACAATACGGAACAACAGGCTGATGACATACGTCCACCAGAGAGCCCCTGTGATTTTCATCTTCTGGGTCTTAATCTGCTCCAGGTCCTTGGGGTTGCTCCTTCCTGAGAGTTTGTAAAGCCTCTTGTCTACGTGGCGGCGGTGGGCCACATGCATGGCTACCAGCAGGGCAGGAGTGGAGACCAGGATGAGTTGGAGCGCCCAGAGACGGATGTGGGAGATGGGAAAGAAGTGGTCATAACACACACTGTTGCAGCCGGGCTGCTGGGTGTTGCAGGTGAAGCCGGACTTCTCGTCACCCCACACGCTCTCTGCTGCAACCACCAGAACCAGGATTCGGAAAATGAACAGAACAGAGAGCCAGATGCGGCCGATGCCTGTGGAGTGTCTGTTTACACCGCTGATGACAGCATAAAATGATGCCCAGTTCATCTTCGGTTCCGGGTCTGATGGAGAAAAAACACAAATCAGTTTCTCCTCGTTTTGTGTCCATCTTTATATAAACTGCAAAATTTAAACCAAACCTCAAACTATAGAATTAACTGTATTTATAAGAGACAATGTCCGTCACAAATGTGAATCTTATAGAAAATCAGGCTCTGTCTGACTGTCTTTCCACAGGCAGAGAATAATCATTGAGTCTTAAATAAAGCGTACAAGTCCAAGAGACATGTCTCAGAAACACAGCCAGGTCTGTTGTGGCAGTGGTTTGTAGAAACTCTCCAATACTTTTGATCACTTGATTTCAAAAGGAGGATCAGGAGAATGTTATCAAACCAAATAAATAAAACTATAATGTTCATTACAACAGTAACTATCATCTATTTCAGTGCATTTTTTGGTGTTTAACTGGTGGATAAAAATACCTGTGCATAATTTTGTAATCTGTAAACTTGGTGGCTGCTTACAGTTGACCAACTGTGACCAGCAAGCAAGTTTTCATACATCTTTTCCTGCATTTAAATTTAGATCACTTTTGCAAATACTTATCAAAAGTTTGCAACAGCATTAATTAGTATTTGCAAAACTTTCCAAAAAAATTGAGGCTAAGAGTGCATTCATTGGGAAATGAAAATAATAGTTTGTTCCAATTTTCACCTTATACAAGACAACCTCTAGAATCTCTATGTAGCTCCTCATAAGTCAGATACCTTCAAAAATTCAAAAATAAATAACACTGGTGCTGATGGTATTGCGGCAGTTGCTGTGATGATCCTTAAATAAAGTTAGTGTGTAGTCCTACTATTACTTTATAACTGCAGGACAAACTTTTGGCCTCAAAAATAAACTTTGAATTTAAGCATATTAAAACCTGGCCCCTTACTCAGCAGAATGGAATGAACCACAATAAAGCAGAAACAAAAAAAGAACAGAAGTAAAAAGACAATTAATAAATTATCTGAAATAAGTTGATCTATTAAAATGAATTAGCCACGATTTTGTTAATAGAATGATCAATGATTGATAGAATGGTTAAAAGAATTTTTCATGCAAAAATACTAAATTTTCTCTACTTGAAGCTTCTCTCATGTGAAATTTCTGCTTTTCTTTGTCTGACATGTCTGAACTGAACATTTTTGTATTTTGGACTATTGATCAATGAAAAAAAAGAACTTGCAAATGTAGCTGTGGACTTGACAAGTTTGTCTTGCCATTTATTATTTTCTGTATTGTAGTGTATTGTATGGTTAAAAAAAAGTCTGAAAAAATCCCCAAAACTGTCAGATAAGTCATAAAATAAAAAAAATCAAAATAATCATTAGTAGTAGCGGGTGCCCAAGGACATTATTAGCATCTTCAGAAGGGTCAGGGTCTCCAAAAAAAAAAAAGAAAATTCCAACATTGTAAAAGAAACAAGACACAAGATAAAATTTTCAAAAGCAAGTCACAAATCCAGGTTTAGACTATAGTCTAGATTTTAACTTTTTCTTTCAATGAAATTAGGAAATCATAGGTTCAAAAAGTTTAGAATTCATTTTAATTCTTAAAAGCATCCAAAATCTTTCATCTCTTCTCTTTTCTAATCATTATTAGTCGCCCTGTGTCCTCAGCATGTGTGAACATCAGAGTTGTTACCCGGCTCAGCAGGAGGTGTAAGAGGCATAGGAGGCAGCGTAGAGGACAGTGCTGACCCGCTGGTTTGGCATGGATGTGAATCCAGAGAAGAAGGACGCCTCTCTGTCCCTCTCTGCAGTTGGCAGGCCACTTAAGAGTGCAACACTGAAGTCTGGCACCATGCGTCATGTGACATGCTTTCACCAGTCGCCATGGTGTAGCATGCAAAGTGGGCATCTGCACCCAACGTTATACTCTCTAACTCTTGGCAGAAAAATTATTTGGTGGTTCAAACGTGTCTCAATGGGCATTAGAAGAGTAATCCTTTGCTTCTAAACTTATAATAATTCAGAGAAGATGAACAGTCTACTTAAAGTTTAGCTTGTGATCTGTTGTCAAAACGGATTAACTGGAAAATAAATGTTGTTCTGTTTGATTATCACCAAAAACAATTTAATGGAATTAATTTTTAGAAAAACATATTTGCCAGAGCGTTGCAGCTTTATCATCAACTGTAATAGTTTCTTCAAGTAAAATTAAGCGTGAACTCCCCATGAAAACATTTTTAACCAGCAGGACACACTGAGAACAAACTGTCTCATAGCTTTTCTCAGCCACATGCTCTAATAATCGAGTTAAAATGAGGCAGACTTACCTTCAGCTATAGTTTGGAGCAAAGCACATCCAAAAACATTTACGTTGACATTGGCAGATTTTTTTTTTTCCCTCAATCTGTGACTGTGAACAAGAGGATCAGAGCACCATGACTTTGCATTGCTAATGATTTCCCTCACACTAGCCACTGCCCTGCACTGGACAGGTCATATGCTTCTGTGCGCAATGTTTGCATACAATGGCTCCATTTACAGAGGCCAAACAAACAGCTTCAGAATTCAGATCAAACGTTTTCATTTCTGCCCAGCTGAGGAATCTGAGTGGGGACAGCAGTCTGTCCTCTCATCCTTATTGTGCTGTGTTCTGCAGAGGAAGTGGAGGGTGTTTTTGACGCAATACGGAGTAAAACCTAAAGGTCTAACACAAAGAATGACCCATAAAATCTAAAGATAAGGGGACAAAAGTTAATTATCAAAATAATCAGTCTCTCATCTAGTCCATCTTTTGTAGTTTTTCTCCTCAGCCTTTAGATCCACATTTTTGCTGCCCGCCTAACGTTTAACCATTGATTCCCTCTGCTCACTCTGTACTCACAGTCTGAAGTATTTCTGTAGGGTCAAATGCTGGTTCCTCACAGTGAATAACCTTTTAGCTTGCTGTTTTAGAACTGAGGTGTTCAGGCATTTGGGCATAACTTTTCCTGGATAAACTCAGGACAGCAACCAACAAAAGAGTTTGCACAAAGTCACAAAAGCAATTTTAAAAATTACGCAATGTTTATTTTCACCTGTTGAAAGTGACAGATACAGAGAAACTGTCAGGATTTTTTTTAAGTTTTGTTACGTCCTGTTTTATCTTTTTAACCTTTTTCTTTTCTCTGCCATTTCCTCTGTCCTGTCAAGTTTCCCTCCTCTTGTGATAACCTGCCCCACCCTGATGTGTATCACCTGTGATGATTACCCCACCTGTGTCTCATTACTCCTAGTGTGTATAAAGTCTCTGTGTTCTCCACTTCCTCTCAGCCAGTGTGTCTGATGTTGTTTCCTGGCCCTGATTTTGGTCCCTGGATCTGTATTCTGTTTTCTGTCCTGCCTGTTCACTTTGTGCTCTGTGGTTTGTTTTTTTATTTCTAGTCTTTGTATTAAAAACTGATTTCTTTTGGCTGCTGTTGCTCCCATGGTTTTGGTTTTGTTAGCAGATTTTTAATAAAGCTTGCTTTTTGTTAGTTATTTCTTGGGTTAGTGGGTTCTTTCTTTTAAACCCTTGACGAAAGCAGATACAGATACTACTTTTTTTATATGGTGATGGATCAGGGGTAATGCAAAATAATGCAAAGGGTGTAATGGGAATTCAGTGAAAAAATCTCAAAGTGATCTTTTGGGATCTCAATCCATGAGAAATTATTACACATAGTTTGACACCCTAACACTAACATAAAATCAATCACAAAACAAGTCTTGTCTGTTTTCTTCTTTTAAAATGTAGTTATTTATGCTTTATTTGAAGGTGATGGGGAGAAACGAGTACCAGCCCCTCCAGTCAATTTACGAGCAGTCTGTTCTTCAGCAGGCTCAGAGG
>JAQMCX010000012.1:8159511-8175466 GCA_029814765.1 Acanthurus leucopareius | reverse complement strand
AGGCTGCAGGGATTGTGCAATATTTCCATGGGTTTTTTACCACAGGGTATGTGCAATATGTGCAATGTGCAATATGTATTATGTATTTGTATGTGCAATATCTTGTATTGTGCAATGTTGACTATGTGCACTTCATTATGTTGTTTGTCTTATCACACTGTGGAGGCATGTTGTGCGCAGCATACGAGTCCAAAATAAATTTCCCTATGGGGACAATAAAGTATATCGTATCGTATCGTATCGTATCGTATCGTATTTAATCTCTTCTGAACAGAGACATGAAAACACACTCACAGAACTTAAAACAAGAATAGTGACAGCATTGTAGGCATACAGAATATCTAGATAGATTATAGTTGATTTCATATGAACTTTTCAATATTAGTTATATTTTTTCTGCTATCAAAGGGGAAACAAGCTCAATACTAAAATATGAATTTCCATTTTTTAAGCACAGTGTTCAACATGAGTGTTGGAGGACAATCCTATACCTTCGTAGTCCTAAGTTACCAGTAATATTTTTTATTAAAATTTTTATTATCATTATCACTTTGGTTACCAGTTTTCTCACACTATATCATCGAATATAAGTAGAAATATCAATGTTTTTCTTAATACTTAATTTGCTTCTCTCAGGTTTCCTCTGATAATAAAACTGCAGAGACAAAATCTGTTAACATGCTCATATTAAAGGGATGCACCTCCCCCTTTAAATCCAAAAGCAGATTCCCACAATGAAAAATTTGGATTCAGGGTCACGATATCTCCAGAAAATGTATAGACATTTATGGTAGCTCTCCCAAGTGTGTGTGCATGTGTGTATGTGCGTATGTGTGTATGTGTGTAATCTGGCTTTATGGTTCCCTGGAAACCACCACTGGCTTCTATAAATATTTTCCGACAGACCCCCACAACTAATTACATTAATTAGTTGCACATATATGAACAGTGCATGGCTCATTGAGGTTTTAATACCACAACAAATGACTGATGTGATAAATTATTTAATTAAACACAGTTCATTAAACACAAACTTTAACTGTTACAGCTGCCTGTCGAACAGGCGTAACTGAAAGATATAAATATGTAAAAGCATTCAAATGAGATGCTCAGAATATTTATTATCAGTCAATCCTGTTCTGTAACATCTCTAACATTCTTTGCTTTTGTAAATAAAGACACTGATGAGTGACAGCACCTGGTACAAATGCAAGTGAGCTCGGATAATAATGTAGTGATATTTTGCAGCTTCGGAAACATTCACAAATTCATATAAAGAATTTAAACTTATGTGTTTGTGTGTGTGTGAACAGGCTGAACACGTCTTTTGCTTTATTCTAATCTGAAGGATGACATCTGGAGGTCATTAACAGTTACTGCAATATATCAGTGTAGGGTTTCAGATGTAAGGTGAGGTAATGTCAGGTAAAAGCTCTATGCTTAACTCAGTGTTATGAAAGTGAAAACAAGAGCAGTTTATTCAGTGATCCAAATCTATATTCTCCAAGTGAAACATCTAAACACATAGGAGACAAACATGTCTTTACATGTGTAAAGATAGTGTGGGATTTTTTCATTAGTTTATTTTAAATATATTACAAGATGTCTGTGGTTGTGTGGTGTAAGTAACACCACAGTGTCTGTGTCAGCTAAGTCTGTAAGCTGCTTAATCTTGACTGCAGGAACACACCTAGCTACATGTGGGTGTGTCATTTGTAGCTGTAATAATCACACAGATTTAATGACATGTTCAGAGGTGCATGCAGGTGTGTCTGTATCATGAGTTTCTATAAAAATTAAACTCCTTTTCCTCTAACACAATAAGCTGCATTCACTTCTCTCTAACCTTTGGGCCAGTTTCACCTGACCTGTCAGACTTCTGATACCTTACAGCGAAGCAATCTCTACTTGAAACAACTCTCCAATGCTTGCATGTGTCTAGTTGTGAAAAAAACAAAAAGTATTTTCACTTCTTTTTGATTTATATGTATATTACTTATTTAGGCCTAGAAGTGAAGAGATCTATCCCAAGAAAAAAAGTAGAGTCCCAGAGAGTCTGAAAAAAATCACATTTTCTCTCTCGTGACCCTTCAGATTTATCTGGCTCATACTTGTGTGGGCTGGGACCCACAGGTTGGGAAGAAATGCACTTGAAGAAAACATGTACAGATAATTTTCTCTTTGCTGCATCTGTCAATTACCTGCTAACGTGTTTGAGGTGTTTTGTATCTCTAATATAAATGCAATACAAAGCAAGGCAATATTTTTCTTTGTTTCGTTTTCTTGTGGTGTTACATAAGCACCTTTTATTCTGAAGGGTATTTCATAGTGATCAGGGGAAAAAAACATGTATTACAGTCATTTAGTCATTTTAGGAATTCACCTCTGTACTTGTAGAAAGTAGGTTATCTGTATCATCTATCTATTAAAAAAAATTAACATAAACATCAATCAGCATAAGTAATATTGTAAAAAATATATAATTTCTGGGTTGTGACTATTCTTATATTCCGCTTTTACAATTGTTGAAACGGTTTTATTTTGGCCCAGTTCTGAGATTTGTGTACTGAATAGTCCAATTTCCATTTTCCGACAGTACTTGAAAGCAGCATCGTCAACACAATTACTCCAACTGTGCAGCAGCCCCTTTAAGATCCTCCTGGGTGTGGAAAGGGGGAGTCCCACGCCAGATGGTCACGTCCCATTCAGCTCACTTGTGAGATCCTTGTAAGGATGTGGAACAGAAGGATGTGCTCGATATTTCTTTTGTAATAATTATTCTTGTACTAAAGCGTGTTCAGAGGTTTAATTTCTTGTTGTTGACATTATACATTAGAAACTGTTTTGAAATCGAGCTAAAGGACAGAAGGAGGTTTGGTGAAGGTGTGAAATATTCCGGAGCGGGACGCGTTCGAAGGGATTCTAGCCGCTCTCCTAATCACGACGCTGCAACAAGGAAAAAGTAGCAAAGAGGACCAAGATTCAATTGAATTTCGGTTCCCAGCGCGTCAGACGAGGACAAAGGGGAAACGAAACAAAAGCGCACCTCGTCCTCGTTTACCGGACCGCAGATACGGTGAGCGGCCGCCGCAGGCTCCCACGGACACCACGGTTTCGTCTCCGCTGGTCAGATGAAGCGGAGTCGCCTCCACGGAGTAGATGTGAGTCGCGTGCGTTAGTCGTGCGTAGGCTGCGTGGCTCACTTAAACAAAGTCAGTGTTTCTGTTGTCTGTAAGCTTGTCGTTGAGAAGATGGGGCACCCTCCTCTGGAGTTCAGCGACTGCTATCTGGACAGTCCGGACTTCCGAGAGGCTCTCAAGTGTTATGAAGTGGAGCTGGAGAGGACAAGCAAATTTCTCAAAGAGTTGATAAAAGATGGCAACAGTGTGATCGCTGGAATTAAAGGTAAAGTTACGCATGCAAGAGTCTTATTCCTCTTGTTTTGAAACCTCTTGCTGTTATTTTGCACATTGCCGAGGCCCATAAATGCAGTGAGTGATGAGGCTTGGCAGGGGATCAGCATCAGTGGGGCCTTAAGGGCCTGCAGGATCAATGCTGGTGGTTGGATGAGGCACAAACCAGGGAGGTGCTAGTGCTCCCCTGGGAGAAAATCAGAGCCATGGATCTGATGCAGATGTGCAGGATGACCAGCTCTGTTTCCAAACAGCACAGCAGCTGTCTCACCCTGCAGGATTTACTCATAAGCATGTGTTGCTTTTCCTTCTCTCCCTTCTGTGTGATGTGTCATCTCTTTTTGCTGCTGGGACCAGTCCCACTGATAGTATGGAGCAGAGCCAGAGAGAGCTGGGAGGGGATGAGGATATTTGGGTCAGTGTGGCACACATGGGGGTGAGGGTAGGGGGTGCTGTCTTAATCACCAGTGACCAGCTTCTGTCATGGAAAACAAAAACTGTCATTGTAGGTGCTGTTATAATGCTACAGAATGGCGAGGGTCCCACTGTGTATTTAGTCCAGATCATAGCCAGAGGTCACAAGTGCTGGGTGTCTGGATAAATGCTCCAAAAGATGTTCAGTAGGTCTTCACCCTAAGCTGTAATGATCAGGACTCACTGCTCATTTAAAACCAATTTATTTCTCTTTAAGCACTGAAAATAAATACCTTTGTAAGAAGGAAAAATAAAGCAAGAATCCAGAATGAAATAATAGTTTTTTTTCCAAAAATATTTGAAATGTGTAAAAAATAAAAAAGGAAACCGTTCAAAAGAAGAAGATGGATTTGCAAATGGATTGAAGATATTATACTCGTTATGTAAGTTCCTCAGGCAGAGTGCCCTCCAGTATTGATCTGACAGACTCTGTTTTGTTTTGCTAGTAAAACCCAGACATATTGTGGCAGGGATGAGACATTTCTTAGACCGCAAACTGGCTGCTGTTGTGCTGCTGAAACCTGCCAAGGATATCTCTCATACTTAAGACTTTCCTACCAGAGAAAATGAAAAACTGCAGTTCCAATAATCCTGAACTGCACTTTGATTCAATTCATGACAGTTTGGTAGAATGTAAAGAGCATTTAGGAATTGCATATAGCAGGCAAAGGTTATTGTGATCTAAACTTATGGAGCCCAGATCAGATGTCTCAAACAGACTATAATGTGTTTTTATAGGCTACTCTCTGGCAGTACAGAAGTTCTCACAGACTCTGAGCATGTTCCAATTTGACGTCATAGGTGACTCCCTGACGGATGATGAGATTAACATTGGTAAGACAATGCATGCTTTTAAACACACACTTTGTATTTACTGACTAGCGAAATCATATTGAGAACTTTCAGAGCATTTCATGCTTTGCTGTGGCAACAGTAAGCAGAAAACCTGCGGCAGTAATCTCATACAAAAGTACTTCCCTTATCTGAAATCTGTAGGAAAAAAACACTTTAGCAGCCACTTGCTGATTCCTCAGAACTTGAATATGAGGAACCAGGAATTAAAATGGTTTGGAAAAAAAGAAACTTCCGCCTTTAGAGCTTAATGACAAATGTGTGTAGCAAGTGCTCTGTGTTTCTTTTTTAATCCTTCAATTTGCATTTCCCGTATGAAACAGCTGAGTATGTGTGAAGCCTACATTTAATCACATATGCTTTTCCTCTCCAGCTCAATCATTCCAGGAGTTTGCTGGGCTCCTGCAGGAAGTAGAGCACGACAGGATGATGCTGGTGGGTTATCAGCTTCCTCCATGTTGACTTTGCATCCTATATGACCCCTCATTACAAGTTGTAGATAATTAAAACCGCAATAAAGATGAGTTCATCTGGAAGAAAAGACTTTGCACATTATGATGCAGATATCTCACTTTTTGGTTTGTTTTGACACATAATTAGCACTCGTTTTCTCTTGTAGAAATTTCTTTTGCCTGTGTTAGTAATAATATGTTATGACTAAGCACACACCTACACTTAGATACTGTCAGTGTAAATGTGTGGCCTCATGCATGCTTGTTGAGAGGAATGCTGTTAATTACTTTGCTCTCAGTTCTCCTTTTTGTTCTCTTGTTCCTTTTTTATTATTTGCTCTGCGTCGCCCCCGTGGTGATAGTATTTCAGGCTGTTTTCATACCATCTTTCCTCTTTTATCAAACCTAAACTCTACACAATCTAATCTTCAATACTGCATCCACTCACCTTACGCTTAAGCATCAAACTACATTAGAAGTAGAAGTTCCTGTTAGACCAGATTTTCTACGTGCTGATCTAATTTTAAAGGTAGAAGTCATCTGATAGGTTGAGCTCATTATAATTCTGGAGCAGTTATGAAAAATGCATCTTCATGCTCACCCTCAAGACATTTGTTTCTAACTCTTTTTAACATGTCTGAGTCCCACAGATAACCCAGTTTATCCACATTGTGTGATAGAGTGTGTTCTGCATATTTTAATGCAGTGTATGTGTGTGTTTGTGTTACCCATTCAGGTTCAGAACGCCTCTGATCTTCTCATCAAACCTCTGGAGAAGTTCAGAAAGGAGCAAATAGGAGTAACAAAAGTAAGTGTTGTTACTGACTCCTCTGCTCTGAGAGTTCACTTCTGTAAACAGTCACATTTTATACAACATATAACAGCTTCCTGAGCTACTGTACACAGGCCAAACAGGATGTTATGAGGCACTTCCTTAAGTCTATTCATATGTATTTAAACACAAGTGTGGGTTAGTTATTATTTGAGACACACTGCAGTTTTTATTGGAGAGTGTGAGAAAGTTTTTATATGAGCCACATTTCAGTTTTTACAAAAACCCTCTGGCAGCAATAGAAGTTAGCTTGACTGGAAATCATTAAGCTAGATCAGTAAATATGTTGACTTAAGTTGGTTGATATGAGATAAGAAAGTGCAGCAGAGAAAAGTGAAGAGTTTGTTGAGTAGACACAGTGTTTTTATTTCCTAATATGCAAACCAGACAGCTCTGAAGGGTATATTTCAACTGTGAAATGTCCCTCTAGATACATATCTTCTTCATAGTTACTAAAAAATAACAAAAGGATTAAAAATTGATAAAAAGTATTAAAAAATAAATATAAGTCAACATTATCAGATGTTGTAAGTTCTCAAATGGTGATATTATGTTGATATAGAAATTTAATCATGATAAAAAATTTGCTGGCATTGGTTTGTAAAACCTGCCAGTGATTTTAAACAGAGGACAGAATACTTGACACATTTCATGCTATGTCAGTTACGAACTCTTCCTTGATTTGATCACACCATAATCCTTCATTTTTATAATTATCACATCTTCCCTGCAGGAAAAGAAAAAGAAGTTTGAGAAAGATAGTGAAAAATTTTACTCTCAGGTGGACAAACACCTGAATCTTTCTGCCAAGAAGAAAGAGAGTCAGCTTCAAGAGGTAAAGTTAAGAGCTTCATCACTGCTGAAGTGAAATTTAAAAATGAGAGCAGCACTGTTTGAAATTCTTTTTTCTTTTTTAAAAAATTTGTACCACAGGCTGATGAGCTCCTGGACAAAGAGCGAGTCAACTTCTATGAATCGTCGGTGGAATACGTGTATCAGATCCATCAGGTGCAGGACAGGAAGAAGTTTGATGTGGTGGAGCCTGTAAGTGCTGCCTGTGGTCTCCCACTCTTCCTCTTTCCTGCCATGAAAACTAAATGGAGGAAATACAAAGTTAACTTTAGAAACAAAACTTGATAATAAACCAAAAAGAAAATCCCAGCAGTCAGTCGTGTTCTCTGTGTGGCAGCTGTCCCTTTGTTGTGGCTCATGTCGAGAGCAGTCATAAGTGTGTCATTCGTGCTTTGGTTGAACAGGTGCTGGCGTTTCTTCACAGCATTTTAACGCTTAATAACTTGACAGTGGAGATGACTCAGGACTTCATGCCTTACAAGCAAGAACTGCAGCTCAGCTTGCAAAATGTAAGTGATGTTCCCGGCAATGAATGACGCCATTAGTGGGATTTATAAGCCTTTAGTCTGATGTCCATAAGATAGTAAAGTGCTACTTGCTTTTTGCCTGCAGACAAGAAACCACTATGAGAGCACGCGTGAAGAGATGGAGGAGCTGATGAAAAGGATGAAACACCCCTCCCAGATCTATAAAATGCACAGTTCGCTGCCGATGGAAGGTTATCTGTACTGTCAGGAGAAATGTACGTGTGCTTAATGCTGACACAGACGTTTGAAGCTCTTGCTTGAATCTTATTCTGACACATCCTGTTCTTTTTGTTTGTTTGTGTGTCACAACAGGGGCTTTGGGCGTGTCATGGGTCAAATATTACTGCAGATATCACAAGGAGGGGAGGCAGCTGGTCATGGTGCCTTGTGAACAAAAGACTACGACTAAACAGGTGCTTTACTGACAAGATGATTATTATATAATATAAGCAATGAGTAATCACAGTGACTCACAGGACATTATAATCCTGATATGTTTCACAATGCAACGATCATTTTACGATACAGTGATTCTGCAAATATTGATAGGTTGCAGTCATCTGCAGTGCATCGCAATGTCTGTGTGAAAAAACAGAAGTTATGTGGGGTTTTCTTTCACTAAATAGTGATTTGACTGTATTGTGGTTTCAGTTTCACAGAATTTGATAAGTGAGTCGAAGCAATGTGTAAAAATGTACATCAGTCTTAACTTAGTGCCTCTTTAACACACAAACTGGCTGCACCTTGTCTGTGTCCATGTGTGCCATCATTCCAATATCAAATAGCCATGACAGATTTTTATAGTCCCCATGTTTCAATAAAACTATTGACATTGACGAACTAATAAAGAATCACAAGAAGAAGTAAAACGAGTCACTTCTGTATTATATTTTGTCTCAACTCTGTTAACCACTTATAGCCAAAGACAAACACCTGTGATACTCTGACTTCTACAGTATCTATGACCTTTTTATTTTCTCAAATTGCTTTTTCCTCCATCATCGTCTTGGTCACACAAACAAACCACTTCTCCAATTTTGTCTCTTGCCCTGCAGGGCCCCACGCAGCTGACACTGAAATCCTGCATCCGCCGGAAGACAGAGTCCATAGACAAGCGCTTTTGCTTTGACGTGGAGACTAATGAGAGGTGAGCGCAAACACATCTGAGAAACTGCGAGATGAGGCAACGCGAAAGCCTTGTGGGATAAACAGGTGAACAGGTGGCTTCTGAGGACAGAGTGTGAGGGCTAAATGGACTCTAGCCCAAACAGTCCCTGAGTGAGCGGCACACGCTGGAAACAGATGGCAGACTCTGATTTCAGGGAAAGGAACACAACAAGCTCATATTTATATAAGTAGGCTGCTCGCTTTATGAAATGCATTTTAATAGAGTATTTCCACAGACTTCAAGTAAGCGGGATAAGACAGAGCTGCCAATGGCTCAAGTGTCTGTGTGCCGACAGGGAATTTGGCTTGAGATGAGCGTTAAAAGCCAAAAGTGTCTCTGAATGTTGAGCAACTTATTTGTGCCAGGGTGTGAACTGAACAACAGCATAATGGGCCGTGTGATAAACAGAACTGGCAGAATGTTTCAAGGCCAGACGTCTACCTGCCTGAGAGTCCCTCAGTGCTCCTGGTGCTAAAGCCTGACCCTGACCTTTGACCTTCCAGATCAAGTGTCTTCAACCCAGTTTGCATGCTGGAGAAAGACAGCGTACAGTAAAAGGTGTTTGATGGTTTATGTGTGCTAACATGCTAGAGCTTCCAAACACATCAGTGAAAACCTCAGATCAATACGTCTCATAGAAACAGATCTGAGTTGTCTACGGTAAATATGGCTCCTATAGATATTAAGGACGTCTTTCTAACTGTTAAAGCTGTTAAAAAAGTTTTTTTAGGAGTTTCAAAGCTTTTTTATAGTTAGATGATGAGTGTAGTTGGCAAAAAGAGCTTTAAACTTGTAGCACAGTTGTCTTAGTTAAGAATTGATTCAGTAGCCTACAAGCTTCAAAATTTGGCACAGAGATTTTGTTTCTTCTGTAATAGACAGATTGCAACAGTTGACTTTCATCACCTCTTTATGCCTGGCTTATTCATCTCTGTTAAAGTCTTCCATCATTACCACACGGGATTTAATCAGTTACTTCAAAGAAGATTAAAGTTTTCCTTCTGTGGTGTTTGGATTTGTAAGATTCGTGATGTGGCAGAGTATTAACATCAAGCTGACTGTAAACAGTTGTTGGATATTGCAGCTCTATGTCTTGTGACTTTAAGTTTGAAACATTTGCCTTTTAATGGCTTTTGCTACTGTTCCCATAGAAACACACCAGTCACTTTCCAGGCCCTTTCGGACTCAGACAGGAAATTGTGGATGGAGGCCATGGATGGAAAAGAGCCTGTGAGTTAATTTCTCATGTTATCTCATTAAGGGTTCTTTCTCTCTAATGAAAACTGCTTTACTGCCAAAATATCTGCAATTCAATATGGAGTTAGCCACTGGCGATGGGGATTAACCAAGTAGCAGCCTCCAGAGCTGAAAAACCAAGCCAATGTGAAAAAGCCAAGAACTGCAGTTCCTCAAATGGCCACTCGAGGCTGAATCTAAAAACAAGCCAAACCCCACAGACCCCTACGCTAAAATGCTCAACTTTATAGCAGAGTTCAACACTTTAAGAGCCTGATGTAATAAACAATTTTGGTCTTTATAGCTCATTTCTCTGTTCATAAAAACCATACAGGGAAGAATAACGAAAGGTGCGGCTGTTGGAGTGACAGCAGCTGCTAGCTGTCTGCTAGGCGTCACACAGTCATTGGAGGCATTCATATCCTCTCCACCTCCACCTTCTCTTTCAAATGTGGTCACTTTGGGTTCTAAATAACAACAAAAAAAATGATTATGGCCACAATTCTATGCTCAAGGCTGCAAAACAATAGTCCACAATTCAGTGTGTAATTTCACACTTACTCCGTCCACTGTATGACTGACTTTATATGATATGAAATGAAACTAAACTCTCAATATAAGTTTCAAGTTCCAGTCTGAGTATCACAGTCATTTTTTTCTCCTTTTTTGAATAAAATGTCCTTAAATGTGGCCATTTAGCTATGTTAGTTAAACAGAACTTTTCTCAGGAAGAAACTACACTTATGATTATTTTCATTTTAAACCTTATAATTCAAAATATAATTAAAATGGCATTCATTCATTAATTTTTTTAAGGAAACCATATCAAGCCTGTATTCTTGTATCAATTCCATCATGTAAGGCACATGAGCACTCATATGTGACATTTGTGAAGCGCTACAGGATGCAGGCATGGCTCATTTCTTTATACCATTTTGTATTACAAATGTGTGAGAGGGAAGTGAAGCTTGTTAGCCACATTATGCATCAATGTGTGACTAAATGATGCCTTCTGGTTGGTGTCGCCCCTACAGCACAGCTAAGTTCACACCATTAGTGATCTGAGTTTTGCTCCTGTAATGACGTTTAGGTGTTAATAGAAACCTCCCTGTCGAAACTTACAGATGCTGATGTGACAAACCTTGTCTGTCTCTGTATTCAACTGTTTTTAGTTGAGGGAATACCAAATTGCTTCAGTAGCAAAAATTCAAATATTGTTAATTTTTCCTTTTTGATATAACTGTAAGGGATAATTTTCTTTCTGTCTTGCTGTATCTTAAATATCAGATGTTGTTGGTATGTTGTGTGAATCGTGGACAAAACAAGGAAACCGTCACCACCAAAGGATGTGAAAATAACAGAAGCACACAATTCAGTGCCCTCTTCCTGCGTAACTTCCCTAATGACTTCTGTACATCACGAACATTTCACAACAGCCTTTCGACCCACTTTGCCCAAATATTCTCACCGAAGATCCTCTGCACGGCGCTGCTGCCAGCTCTGCAGTGTTTCTGAGCTTTACCTCTGTATGAGGATCAAATCTGTGGTGTCCTTTAAAAAAAACCCTTCTGCCCTTACAACTCTGATTGTTCTGACACGCTGAATGCCCCTATAGCCTTTTGAATTGCTAGAATATAAGGTTAGCATTGCTTCTTCCCCTTCAGACATAAGAGCACTTATATAAACTGATATGGGCCAAATAGTGCAACATGTCTCTGCATGCTGTTACATTGTTTCAACCTTCTGCATCTTTGGAAACTTCCTCATGCTGTGCCGACTGAATATCAGTCTCCTGAGCACCATGACCACACTTTGCTTTGAAGGCATAATCTTCTAAATTTAATGGACAGTGTTGATGTGGTGCTCAACTCCACTGTTTCCCTTTCATCAAACACTTACTGACTTACAGGAAATATGAGCACTGAAGCAATTAGGAAAGTAATCAGAAAGTTGTTTTCTGTCAAGTGGTTTGTGAAAAAACAAACACTTTCTTGTTACGGTTCGAGGCATTTGGCCATATGCAAGAGTCCCCCCACCCCCCATGAGATCCCTCAGCTTTTTAGCTTGGATTATTTTTTTGTACTTTAGTTGTATTTGATTCAGGGATCTTCTGAATCTCGTCATCTGTTTTCTCTCAGTATTATCATTTGAAGCTTCTCAAAAGTTAAGCTTAAGATGATAAACTGCATCATTAGTCTCATAAACTGCCTCTAAAGCAATCAGTGTAAACACAGAGCTGGTTTCAGTGGAGCTGTCTTGTTTCTTCCTGCCATCGCCACATTTTTTCCCCCCTCTCATTTTCAGTTTTAAGACAGAATGTGTTCATTAATCATGCTGAAGTGTCCTCTGCCAGTCGTGGATTTTTTCCATATGTTTCACAGTTTTCATTTTCCTTCTACATTTTCCTTTTCTCATTTCAGATCTATCACTCCCCAATCCACAAGCAAGCTCAAAGTAAGTCAGCCATTACCCTAAAAGTCTGAAGCTGTGCTGATGTTTTGAGTTGTAGACAGATAAAGTCATGCTGTGACGTCTCACTTAACATGCCACGTCACCGGATGCATCTTTGTTTATGATTTAACAAAGAGAAGTATAATCTTAAACAGATTATTTGCCATTAAATCTTTTTCATTTTTTAACTTCCACAGTGGAGCTGAATGAAATTGGATTCAAGTTTGTACGAAAGTGCATCAATTACATTGAAACAAAAGGTAAATGGTCTCATCAGAGTTTCTTTTCCAGCTGTCTTTAGTTCTGTCAGTTGCCCTGAGGGGGGCGTAGTTGAGTTGTAGGTTACACGTAGATGCCACACCTGCAGGCTGCTCTCAGAGACAAATATCCTTCATTTTAATACCATTAGTCTGAAATAATAGTCTATTTCACTTTGCACAGGCCTTTAATTATCACATCTTTATCACACACTATTTAGTTCTTCCTGTCTGTTTTGTTTAAGAACATTTTAACTGTGATTTCTATCTCAAAATTTCCTCCCCACGTGCATGCTAGACCTGAAAAGCCCAATATCTCAAACCTAAGGTGATTCACCTCATGACAATTCATTTAGCATGTAATTTGACTCATGGTTTAAGTATAGAGTACTCTGGTTCTATAAAACTTTCATTATCAGGCCATAACATCTGTGTCTTAGCTCCGGCTCCTGCAGACGCATGTGGTGCGTTTCCCCTGCTCTGTGCTTTTGTCTAGATTACACTCCCCTTTTCTCTTTGTTAAACCCCTCCGTCCTCCTTCTCCTCTCTCTAGGAGTCACACAAGAAGGAGTGTACAGAACAGTTGGCAGCAACATCCAAGTGCAGAAGCTTTTAAATGCCTTCTTTGGTAAGGAAATAAGCCTGTGAACATGTCCTGCATCTGACCATCCACTGTGCCTCTTCACCTTCCTTTCTGTACAACGTAACAGGTTGTGCAGCTTTTGTCAGGCTTGTGTGTTTGAATGAGAGGAAATGTGTGCAGGCTGCGGACTCACAGGGCTTCTGCTCCAAGAGCTCAGCCCCAAAGCGGCTATAAAATATATTTTTATGAAAAGGTGTCGCTATAAGTGGCAGTTCAACAGAGAATTATTATCCAGATCTTCTGGTTTACTCAACCGAGCATTTTAGAGTCTTAAAACAAATTTATTTGATATTTCAGCTTAACTTTAATGTTGTGGTTCTCTCTCGCTGTGCTTATAGCAACATTTTGGGCTGCAATCTGCAGCCATTTTCAGTAAAACAGCTGTGAAAACCCACTGTATGCCACCAACTCAGCCCAGAATAGACAAAAAAAGTTAGTGACTAGCTAGTTTATGACCGTAGTGGAGCGTTTTCGCAGCTGAAGATCCAGATAGTTGGTTGGGAGGCTGTGAAGACTAAAAACAGATTAAATAGAGACTTAATGTTGAATTGAAACGTGATTATATGTCAGTGTTTTCACAGCTTGTTTCTGCTGCTCCTAAGGGGCTAAATTATTGCAGTTAAAAATTTTTGAAGACCCCCTTAAGAGTTGTTTAGAATGGTAATAAACTGCACTTTGAATAATAATAATTATCTGATATGTTCTTTTCACAAAAAATATCCCTATATCTTTTTAAATATTGCTTTAAATGACATCTACTCATTCTCCTTTATTAAAAACCCAGAATATATAAAACTAGGCAGAACAAGTTTCCTTCTTCACTGTAAAACTCTGCTCTCAGTTCATTGGAGGCTTCATGTTTGACTTCTCATGTTGCTGAATATTTGGACCAGTATAGCTCCCAGTCTGAGAGTAAGACTTTCAGTGGACTCATAGAAACTTTCCACTTTCATCTGTTGAATGTTTATACGTCTTCCTGTACCATGAAGCTCAAACATTCAACTTCAGGACTTAAGAGGAAAAAAGCCTATTAACTTTAAACACTAAACTTGACATTGTCAGAAAAACACAGGTATTATTGAAAACATCACCAATGGCTCTGCGTGTGTGAGAGTGAGTCAGCATGCAGCTGCAACAAGAGAAGATCGATGAAATTAAGTTATCAAATTCAGTTGAAATTCAGCTGGTTTTCAGTTTAAGTTTTTGCATTGAAATCAGCATAACAGTATTAAATGTCATCTTTATGTTTATTTGGATTTGCTCTTCATAGACCCCACAAACCCAGGAGACGTGGATCTGCACAGCAGCGACTGGGACGTTAAAACCATCACAAGTGCATTAAAGTTTTATCAGAGGTATGAATGAGTGCAGAAAGTATACACACATGAGTTGAAGACTTCAAATTTTTTGTGGCAAATACGGTAAAATACTGTGTAGTTTCAGATCTAGAGATATTCATACTGACATTTATTTGATAATTCAATCTGAATATACGTTTTTGTATTTTTTTTTTTGTAAAATGTATAATAAATAACTGCTTAAAAGTGCATTAATCATCACAGGTCTGACTCATTATAGATTTTCCTCAAATTCTCTTCACACGCTTCCAAGACTCTGTGTGATTATCTTTTGTGTGCATCTTGATCCAGATTAAAACAGTTTATTATTAACATAATTGCAGGAAAGGCAAAGGTTTTACCATCCAAGGGCTTTCTTGTGTAACAAGTGAGAGCTTTGCTTGTGTTTGATGTGGTGAGTAATATTAGATTGTGGTCTTGTACTCATTTACGAGTATCTGTACTTATCTGCAGGAGCTTGTCTGAACCTCTAATGACCTACAGTCTACACAGAGAACTCATATCTGCTGCAAGTAAGATGTTTTGTGTAACCTATCCAGCTAAAAAATTAGTTTTGTGTTTGTGCTCATGTTTTCTTAGCCTCCTTAATCCAGGTTAAAACATGTCTCGAACCAACAAAAGTGTTTCCATCAGAATCCAAAGCTGTTTCAGAGTTTCACTTGCAAAAAAAGGCATCACAAAGGTTGCAAGATAATTCACACTATAGCCTAAAACGTGTCCTTACCTGTTAGCATAAAATAGGGAAAACTTCTCTTTATTGCAGACATGCACATGCACGTTGTACCTTCTAAAGTCCACATACCTTCTTTTTTTTAAAGATGGCAAAAATATACAGCCATGTGTGCATGGAACATAGTGTTGATGCTCACTTGTAGCTTAAATCCTGTGGCACATGTTCCTCAGTTTAATTGCCTGTTGCCTCCTATAACTCTCTGTTAGCTTTTTGTGTGTTTAACATGAATGAGCGTTGTTCAGGCAAAAAGAAACTGGATGCCAGATACAAAAGAGGCAAATGAACATCAACATTGTGCAGGCTGCAGATTTTAACATTTTAAAAGACAGCACATGGTCAGTCTGGAAGACACTTAAAGAAATCTGAGTCCCCTGCTTGTTTTTGTCTGTCACACAACATCATTATAAATCAAAGAAGACAATGGGTTTAATGGCATCAGCCTCATTCTGTCAGGATGTTACAATAAGACAACTGGTGGCTGTAGTTTCCTGGAAATATCCTGCAGCGGTTGGATGGGAACTCCTTGTTATATGGCCTCAGTTTGTTTATGAGACTTTATTGGTCTTATGCCATCACTTTGTGTGGCTGAACTTAACTCAATTCTATTCAAAAGCATTGCATATTAATATATTTTTTAGTGGTGGGACTCGATTAAAATTTTTAATCGCGTTAATTATAGGGTCTGTAATTAATTAATCGAAATTAAT
>JAQMCX010000012.1:8018389-8159411 GCA_029814765.1 Acanthurus leucopareius | reverse complement strand
GGACTCTTGGAAAGGAAACAATTAATCGCGTTAAAATCTTTATCACGTTAAAATCTTTATAATTAATTGATCGAAATTAACGCGTTAAAGTCCTGGCCCTAATATTTTTATATAACTGTCACTTTTGTTAATCTTTGTCACTGCACCTCATTTTTAAATTATACTGACGTTATGTGAATGAAAATATACAAATGTATGTATTTTCAACCTGAAATAACATGTTGTTGATTATGTGCATGGATTCAACAGACAGGCCATCCATATTTTTATGAACTCCATTCTTTTAGATTCCTGCATTATGTAACTTTGTGTTGTTTTTATTATCTCACAGAGTCAGATAATCTGGACTTTCGACTGAGTGAAATTCACTCTCTTACCTACAAACTACCAGAGAAGAATCGAGAGATGTTGGAGATGCTTATTAAACATTTGGCAAAGTACGTGCCAGCTTGCTTTCTTTTGATTTACTGATTTCACTGCATGCACACTCTGGTTAATGTATCACTGTACTGTACCAATAGTTAAGTTACATTTTATTCATTTCAACTTGATCTTTGTTCAGTGTGTGCAGTCACAGTGAAGAAAACCTAATGACTCCTTCAAACATGGCCGTTATATTTGGACCCACACTGATGAGAGCAAAGGAGGAGACTGTGGCAGCCATGTTGGATATCAAGTTCCAAAATATTGTCGTAGAGATTCTGATTGAGGATTACAAAAAGGTACATTTTCAGACTCTGATGCCTTTGAATCGTCTCAGACAAAAAAATAAAAAATAAAGACCACCAAAGTGATTAAACTCTGTACCACTTAAAGAAATACTTCAACACTTTGCTTTCTAACTAAGAGTTACTTGATATCATACTCATGTCTGTACACTAAATATGAAGCTACCACCAAAAAGCAGCCAAAGTAGCTAAGCATAAATCCCTTACAGATAAAAAATAAGCACTTTTTTCTTGTTGTTTAATCGTAAAAAAGAATAACAGGAATCTTTTTGCCCAACAAGAACTAGCCATACATAGCCCAGAGTCATGAACTGATGTTTTACGATGTAACTTTTGGACGGAGCCATGCTAGCTGCTAACATAAGTTAAGCTAGCCTGCTGCTAGCTATGCCTTCAAACTTGGTGTATAGATGAGTGAGTAGTGTCACCCTTACCATTTGCACAAAGAAAGAGAATTATGTTCAATTTTAAGCTTCTCATCTGCTCTGTGATTTTCTGCAGCCGAAGCATCAGGATGTAGCTGAAATTGTAGCTGCTGAACTAAAATGTAACCGTAACTTTTTCTGTGATCACAGATCTTCAGTTGCAAGCCAGAGGACAGCAGCGCTCCACCTGTCCCTCCTCCGCGGATCACCCCAAGAAAGCGGCAGCCCATCACAATCTCCAAGCGACCGGCGCGTGTTTATCATGCTCTTGGTCACGACCACTTTCAGCACGCAGAGAGTAATTATCAGCCTCTCTCGGCCTGACTGTCACCATCATCCTCATCATTATCCCATCCTGTCTGTGCTGAACGTACAGTAGATTATTTTAATGTTTTTGGGTTTTTTTTTTTTGTAATATTCAAGGAAGATGTGTACCAAACACACCTGCAGGGTCATTTCTTAACATTTTCTGAAGTACAGAAAAATGTGATTCACCGTAGTGTGTGTCCATTAAATACCATTTAAAACACTTGTTATTTCTTCCTAAACATGGAGTTTTTCATTTATCTGTCAAAAAATGAAAAAAATCAAAATTTATCATCACTGTTCTTTATTCTTTTTGCCTATTATTTATCATTATCCACGCTTTTCATTTCAAGTCCAAATAAAATTATCTACTCTATTTTTTTTTTTTAATCTCACATTAATCTCCTTTTTAAATGCCTCTGGCTAAATCATGTAATTTTCTGTCTTTTCAAACCCCTCATTAAGTGGGTGTGTCCCCATCCTCTCACACACTGCGGCAGAGAGATTTGAAGCACCTCCTGCTTGTCCTCCCTGTGTTTCGTGATATTTGACTGTTCTTAACTCGCTGTCACTATGGCCAGATAACCAGCTCTGCATGATTACTGCAAACTTTGGAATGTGCTTTGATTCATTAACTAATAGTTTTTGTGTGGTCTTAAACTAGTGAAGTGCTGTGCGAGTATTAGCTATTTAAATTAGTCGAGACATTCATTAAAGTTAAATTTGTGTGTGATCTTCATTTTTTTTAAACATGCACGTTGATGATCATTTGTATTATTAAGAGGAAAATGTTTACATTGACTCAGATGTTAAGTCGCTGTACTCATACAGCAAGAACAATACCACTTTTTTTTTTTTTATTGTAAAGTCCTTGCTGTTGAGTTCACTCTAAGTAGCTGGTACCTTGCATTAATGACTGTGTTGTTTCTCTCTAACAGATGGCCAGAATGACGGCTCTATCATGGATGGGGAAGTGTCAGGGGGCCCTGTTCCTCTGCAGCGCACAAAACCTGTCAGCTGTGCTCCGCTTGTTCCAAGAGATCCTCCCCCGAGACTAGCGTTGATGCCCAAACCAGCTAACCGTCAGGACAGACAGACAGACACCGACGCGGGCAAGATAGACGATACGAGACAAAGGCCAGATTCTTCTTCAGCGACAAATGGGGGGTCTGGAGTGAGCAGAGCGACATCTTTTCAGGGCCGGAGACCACCTCCTAAGGGCACAGCAGCCGGCAAAGAAGGTATGATGAACACTGTTTGTTAGTGGAGCTGAAGCTTTTTTAAATTGTACTTGTTTGTCTGCTGCTACTACTACTACTAAAACTACAACTACAAAAAACAACAACAACAACAACAACAACAAACTTCTTCCAGGTTTTATAGGATTGAATATGGTGAGAAACAAGGGGATACAGTATGGGGGTTAAAAGCTGTAAAACTGTAATGTATGGATCAGGTATGTGGGGGCATGAAAATAGTCCAAAAATGAGCAAAAAAAAGTCATGAAGCCCAGAATTTAATTTCCTTGTTATACTTTGGTTACACATTTGGCTGCATCCTGTTGTTCAAATCTTTTCTACTTTGCTGTTGATCCGTGTTTTTTAGTTTTTTATTGTTAAGATGTTTACTTTTGCAGTAGAAAAAAAAAGTGCTGCTGGTTTTGTTGTTCTTTCTGGCTCTCAGTGCATCGTGTCAATGGGCGGTTGTGGCTCAGGAGCTACAGCCAGGTTGTCCACTTACTGGAAGGTCTGTGGTTTAGTCCCTGGCTCCTTCAACCTGCACATCACTGTGCAAGATACTGAACCCAGAATTGTTCCATCTGGTTGGAGCTTTGAATGAAACCTGCTGCCATTGTTGTATGATTTTGATTTTGAGTGAATATTGACTTATATGATTAAATGCTTTGAATGATCAATAGACTAGAAATGCTCAGTGTAAATGAGACTGGTTTGTCTGGTTTGTCACCATTTCATTGTTATGAAACAATTAAAGAATTGGTTCTGACTTTTTTCATTTTAAGTGAACAGTGTTGCTAAAAAATGGTAATCAGCAGAAAATTAAAATGAGATTTTAAAGCATTTGTTTTGCAAATGGATAATGAATCAGTCTCTGTTCAGAATTTGCCTGTGGACAAAAAGTACTTTTCTGAGTTATTTGTCCCAAGTTTTTACCTGATGTCATTGTGTTGATTTATTGTTATTTTAACATCAATGTTTTAGTCTCTTTTTACATTAATTGCTTTTCTTCTTTTGTATTGTTACATGAAGTTCTGGTATTGTTTTTTTTTTCCAGGAGATTCTGAAGGTCTGACCAGAACCAGGTCCGCAGAGAAACATGCCATTTGTAGACCCCCAGTCAGGCCCCCTGAGCCCCCCTCCAGACTGGCAGCTCCACAGAAGACCTTGCCTGCAGCCAGCAGTGAGAGCTCAGCCACATCCTAGTAAGTGTTCTTCAGAGATACCTTTCAATGGATAACTTTAGCACATGAAGACAGAGTTAAAATGTTTTTAACCACTGGAGCAGCTATTTTTATTGACAGCTGATCTCAGAAGTCAAAATGCATTGAAATGGTGTCAGATGAGCCAGTTTGAATTACAAATCCTCAAAGTATCAGCAGCCTTAACAATCCAAACTGTATAATCAAACAATGGCCATGTTGCCTAGAGTAACACAATGAAACCTCAGATGTGCCTCACCAAAACAATGGTGGTGTTGTAATCATGACGTGACGTGACGTGATGTCTGACATTGAGATGATGAGGACTGTTGATATTTTTGAAAAATCTCACGAAATTTTAAAATATAGAAAATTCTAAAATAAAAATGCAAATAAGATGCAGTGCCACAACTGATTAGGAGAAAAACAAAAGGGCTCTGCAAAGCAACATTTAGTCATAGGGTGGCGGTACAGGCTATGATACACATGTCTGTAATTAACAGAGCAGTAGAAGGAGAGGTGGCAAAACCAAGCCAGAAACAATACCAGTTGCTTGGCCATCTATGTCATGTTTTTGTAGTTGTAGTTGTAGTTGTAGTAGTTGTTGTTGTTGTTGTTTTTTTTGTTGTTGTTGTTGTTCTTCTTCTTCTTCTTCTTTTTCTTCTTCTTCTTCTTCCTCTACTTCTTCTTCTTCTTCCTCTACTTCCTCTTCCTCATCCTCTTCCTCTTCTTCCTCCTCCTCCCTTTCTCCTTCTGGAGCTGAAACAGTCTTGTGTGTAAACCTTTTTCTAATTTGGAAAATGTGTTTCATCTCCTGTTATGTTAACCGACCTTTTTTGGAAAAAGACAGAAAGGATCTCAACTAGTGTTAAAACTTAATTGCAAAATTAAGTTTTTCCAATTTTGAAATTCATTAAATGTGAGCAGCCAGGAAGCGATTGTTCCCTCAGATTCTTTAACTCAACATGAGTGAAAAGCCTTTCATCAATACTGTTATAATAACATTGTGCTTCTTGTATATGACCAGGGTTTACTGGTAGTGATGAATCCACAGAGTTTATCAAAGTCATCTGCCTCTGCAGTTATTTTTTTTATATCACCCTGTGCTTTTCCTGCTGTAACGATATGGAAATAGCCTTTTTAAAAGGTCCATAAAACCCACTGGTACGAAAACGTGAGTGGGAACCATTTAAATGTTAAGCTTTGTTGATGAAGAATCATTTGTATAAACATCAAAGTTCTTTTTCTTCCTCTCCTGTTTTTTTTCTTTTTTGCAGTGTTGCTTCCAAAACAAAGTTTTTTGAGAATGCCTCCAGGCAAGTTGGCAGGTACGTGAAAACTCATTTAATGGTCCATGTTTGTATTGTTTTTAGCAATGGACACTTGATCAGATCTGCAAATTATTAAATACATAAGATTAGAGTTAATAAAACAATACCACAACGGGAAATGCAATTAATTCAAATGGCAATAACTTGTAATAGCAGTAAAGTTTCATTTTTAAGTAATATACCGAATAAATGTTATTTTAAAGAGTTTGCTCCTAAATGTGATACAGATGTTTACTGTTTGTCACTTTTCAAATAATGAATCAAATACTCACTTTGATCCTATTCAGTGCCCACAGCCCTCATGATTTGAGTAATTGTTAACACGTGCACACACAAACACACACACACAAAAACACAGACACACACCCACACCCAGACACACATGTTTAATTGCTGCGTGTGAAGATTCTCACAGTAGGCTTTGCCTGTTTTGGCTCACGTTAGATTCCTCCCAATGATGATTGATGTTAATAATTGAGGTGGAAAAGCAAACATCTGCTCTTTTATGATTTGGATGGTTCAAGTTACGGTCCTCACTGCCCTCCCTGAAGAGGCAGTGATAAAGGCTGTAAACGAGGAATGTCTAAGTGGAAAGAGTCTGTGGGAGTTTTATCAAAGAGAGTTTCTTTCTGGTTGCCTTCTTTTCTATTAGTGCTACACACAGTTTACATTAATGTCTCCAAAAAGGAGGATGTGCTGAAGAAAACAGCGTCTCCTTTGGCCTTTGAAGGAGCTGGACCTCCTGAACCGAGTTTAAAATAGATTATGCGTCGTATGAAAAGATGGATGAGATGGATTTTGATCCAACAGTCAGTTGTTAGCACTCTGAAGATCACTACATGTTGTTGAGCGTTACAGAAAAGCAAAACAACTTGGAGTATCAAGTTTTTCTCTTAAATCAAAGTGCTTCAATGAGTCTGGCACCTTCTGACCAGTTTGCAGTCGGGCATTCCTAAAGACTGATCTCATACAGTCAAACACTTTTACCCAGTTCGAGATGTAACAAAGCTGCAGCATCACTGTAACCAAACGGCTTGTAGGGGCAGTGGGAAGTGTGGTTGTTGGGCTGAAATATCAAATTAATCAGTTTTTTCTCTTCTTCTTTAGTCCACCTGCCTCTCCATCACCATCAACAGTGACAAATGTAAAAAAAGAGGTGAGATTTATTGCAGTCTTACAATTTTTTTCAAGCATTTTTGCTCCAGTTTAGTCTGTCACGGAGTGTACTACACTAAAAAAAAATTTCTTTTCTCTGTTTTAATGTGTTGTATGCACGCTTATTTCCGCAGAATTAAAGTTAAAGAGACTCAGGCTGCATCCTGTGACAGCTACATGAGCTGTTGCGTGTTCACCAGGCTGGAGGGAGTAGCCACAAAGGAACTTGGTCGCTCATGTTCTCATCAGGTAGACTAAAGAAGATACCCTCTGTGGGACTGAAAGGATGCATTTGATTTCATTTTATTTTTGACAGTGAGAACGCTGTTGGAAGGAAACACGGAAGCTGACTGACTTTTAAATGAGCTTCCAAAGTAATTGGCTTATTACGTTGGATCATTATTCCAAAGTTAGCATGAAGTAACAGGGCTCTTTTTTACCACTTGTTTCATACCTATTGATAATTTTGTCCAATTATCCTACAACACTTAGTAATTTTTATTTTGTTAAAAGGTTTAAATTGTCGTTTTTATTGGAGGAAACTAACTGTGGTAAGTGGCCATAACAGCTAACTTAGACATCTCAGTGTCTGCACTCTTAATGCTTGTTATTAGCAGCTGTAAGATAGATTTCCCAAAGAAGAATTATTGATAAAAATGGCCTTAATCAGTTTAATCATTATTAACTTGAAAATGTAAAATATTAGTCTGAATGTCAACTTTTGGTTTCTTTAAAATGGACCATGTTACTGTCTGAACAGGATGAAACAAACATTAAGCTCCATCTATGGAGGAGTTATTTTCTACTGCAGATTTTTTCGGTCGATCATCCAAAAAGAATAATAAGATGAACCTTTAACTTATGTTTGTCAGTTGAGACAGAACCAGTCATTTTAACTTGAGTCACTTTTTAAACAGGCGTTACAAAAAGTATTATGTTCTAAAGAGTCAGCTTGCATCCTGGTCATTGCAGTTTACAATTAAATGATGAATATGCTCACTAGTGTACATTCCCAGACTTGTGACCTTGCTGTCACTCACTTCTTACCTAATGTAGGTAGGTCTGGTTTCAGAGGAGAGCCCCCGAAGTTTACATGAGTTCTTTACACTCCATTGTTGGGATTAAAAATATATTGTTACAGTATGTTAAAATAACACCTCAGTGTTTCCTTTTACTTTTGGTTCTTAAAATGGATATTATTTTAATTTACACTTTGTTTTGATAACCCAGCCTGAACATTCTTTTGGTCGTTGGATTTCTTTTCAAAAAAAGAAAATAAACATGAAGAGTTCTTAACGTGACTTGTGATTTTTTTTTAAAGGAGTTGTAATGATCTTGTCCTGTCTGTCCTCGGTTAGTGTGACAACAGTTTTTTTTAACAGTATAATAACAACTGTCATTTAGAGCTTGACGGTTTCCTTAAATCATTTTATCACATCTTAATATGATGTCAAGAGGTTTACAACATGACATAATGCTGGACCCATCAATGCCACAAAAGCCTGATTTAGTCAAATCCCTGAAAGGACAGCTCAGCTCTCTCATGAATGATCCTTTGTGCTTTTGAATTCTGCAAAATTTTCTTGACAAAAGATTTATGTTCGTAAAAATTGTGATGTTTTGTACATGTGGGATGAAAATGTCAACAACTCTGACAGTTGAAAGATCAGATAAAGTCAAGGATACCTTTGAATAACAAGTAAATAAGAATATGAAACATTCACCAGTCATGGCTGAAGTGAAATGAAAGCTTATTTTACATGATATACATCAATCAGCACTGGTAGATTTAAACAGAGACAGGTTTCTGTTTCAGTGTTGTGTGCTCATGATGCAAATAACTTGCTTACTTTAAAATGCATGTTGCTTTAACAAAGCTACTCCTAAAACAGGAGGCTGTTCTGGGGTTATTAGTATGGAATATCAGCTGAATGCACTGTGCCGTTGATAAATCCCAGTTTAAACCTGTTCAGTGTAACCACCATAGACACAAGCCAAAGAAAAACTGGTCCCCAAAATATCTAGAGCTCGGTCTCTGATGCTTTTCTGTGCTGAAAAACAAACTCAGACAAAAACTCAAACAGGGGACATTTCCCCATCATGTAACACTGTGGAGAACTGGATTAAATGGTTGCTTCAATAATTACATTATTCTTTTTGGGCCAAAACCCTTTGCAAAAGTATAAAATATATTTAGTGTCTGAATTGCACTGTTTCGTCTGTTAAAAGCATCAGTAACAGGTATTTCCAAACTTTTGTGTCATCTCAGTTTTGTTTACTTTCAGGAACATGTAATTTAACCTAATAAAATAAGAATGACTAAGACATGTTTTTGCCAGATTGAAAATAACTAAACTGTCACATGTTTTTGGGCACTGGTTTTAGGACAGTCATGGTGAATCAGTGGAGTCAGTCATTTTTTTTCTGTAGCTAACACTTAGCTGCTTTGTGACTAAAATAAATCGCTTCATCGTTAAGTTTTTGATTCTTCTCTAGTTTTAAATGCAGGAATAAACAGTTGTTGACGAGCAGACATGAAAGCAAAACTAGATGCAAAACAAGTCATTTGATTTAAAAAACCCAGTGCGAAGTTAAAGAATAATTTTCTAGAAATTTGCTGTTAAGCGATTTAAGTACAAATATAGGTAGAAGTAAAATTTTAAAAAGGAGTCAAGGATCAGTCAACAAAGGATGACTTGTTGAAATGAATTTATTCATATTAAAAGTGTTTATTTGGAAAGACTTCACAGTTTTTAACATCACTTTTCATCCTTTCCATGATAGTTAATAACATCACAAAGGAGTGTCATGCTGGCGACTGAGACTGCAAACAGGTGCACAGGTGCTCTGAGCAAAATACATGTTAACATGCTCAGAAATTTTGATACTTGATAAAAACTTGCACTTTGAGCTTGGACTTAAAAATGAAATATGGCAACACCCTAAAAATGACAGCTGGCTTGTGGAAACAGTCGGCCATAAAAAGTACCTCACGGCACTAATTAGACTCATTGAGGTTAATTTTAATTGTGTTTCCACCTTGTGAAATATGCACAAATCATTTTTAAACACATTTCAATGAGACATATGTTCTACTCTGTTATCTGTTTCTCACAACTTTATCACCTCTCCGTTTTTTACCCCCTTTATATCCCTTTAGTTGAGTTTTTACTGACCTGACATGCTAAAGGGTGTGTCATATTTCATCTCTTGCACAGTGAAATGATAAATGGCTGGTTAAAGTGTTATTGATCTGCTGTCAACGATCTACTGATGAGTCTTCTGGCAGCAGCGTCCCTTCCTCTCTGCGTGCAGAGGGAATGTGTTACTATGGTTACGGGAACGCTCTCTGTTGCTATGAAACTTTCTTGTGCCTCCCAGTGATAGGTTACCAGATTTGTACCTGTATGATTAAAATAATGTAACCAGAAACCAGATACTTCAGTTAGATTTGGTCACCTGGTTTCGGCTATGATGTCTTGAGGAAGGATAGTAAATCTTTAATGCTGATCAATAAAGGACATTTATTATTATTGACTATGATTTTTAAGTCTCTTCTTTGCATAGGAAAAACTCTAATGATTTGCTTTCATTTCCTGCTTCCTTTTTAAGGCGTCTGTCCAATTAATTAATTGTTAAGCTCTCATTATTGAACACCCCCCCCCCCCCCCAAACACACTGAAATCTCTCCCCTGAAACAGTTTTGGAGAAGCCAAAGCTTATAAACTCTGCCTTGTGTTTTGGTTTGGCCATTATTCCCCACTCACACTCAACATTAACGATACCTCAGCCAGAGAGCATGAAGCAGGTTTTCAGGTCCAAGTTTGTGAAGAGATGCACAATTAAAACTCAGCTTATCAAACCATAGTTACTATAGTAAACAATAGTTACTCGATGTAACTGATTTTTATGAATGTGTGTGTATCCCTCTCTACTTCCATTTTATTTATGTAAGTTAATTAGCATTGGTATGCGTTATACTGGGCCTCAAGAAAATGTGTCCTAATTTCGGGGAAATCTGCTATGAAGTGTTGTTTGATGCTAGAGCAGATCCCACCAGACATAATGTGTGATCATTCATAGAATACGATCATACAAAAAATGCTTTGTGTGTCTCCCTCTATTCCATCGCCTGTGGTTCAACCTCACACAGCCATCTGACTGTGACCATGATCTTTTCCATAACGCAACCAAGCTGCCCTTGAGGAGCACAATCAGTCATGCATCTCCACAGGTTTTGGCCTTTGTTAATTTCTATTTAGATCTCTATCAACAGGATATGCATACAGTTTCAGAAGCAAAATGCCAGTTAAACTGTCCCTTCTAAAGCATTACAAACAAAAAGAGGAACACAATGGCTCCTTGCTCTCTGTAGTTAAGTAAAGTTGTAAAAACCTCCATCTGTTACAAACCTGTTTGCAGTCAGACATATTGTATTTTATTTTGCCATCAAGTCCTCCCAACACATTCCAGCCACCACCGCCAGTTCAATCCTTGCCTCCTCTCCAGTGCCCTTTCTCATTCCTGGTTTAAATCTACCTACATCAGCTACTGTATGGGCCTCAGCAGAGGACCCGCTGGAAATTCCCCTGCAGATTTCAGGCCAATTCATATGACCTTGTGATTCAGTAAATTAACATGGAGCCAAGCAAAACTCTCAAAAAGGGAGCACACACGCACATGAACATAAGAGTGTGTGTCCTCGCTGAAAGAAGCAAACTGTTTGTAGCTGAATTAAACATGTATTTAGTGCTAATGCATTACCATGCTACCCTTCGACCTGATTTTTGATCACTTTTCTATTTGTTAGTTAACAGCATCATGCTTGCCAGCTGTCTATGGCACATAATAATTTAGAGTGTCATTACATACTATCTTTTCTATGTTAAATGTTGCCTCTTACCCAGCTTTAATGGTGTCTGCAAGTCAAAATCCAGACAGTCAATATGAAGTAAGCCTCTGCATGACTCACACCTGAGTTATTCCCAGCATATATACTTTTTTATTTTGAGTCAGAACCTGTATTTAGAGTTCAAATGATGCAATTACACCTCCACTACTTTATATGCTGTAGTTTACACAATTGCTTGAAATTTTTGAATAAAGTCTCACACCACCCTCAGAGTTGGAATTATTTTAATAGCCTTTTAAAAGATGATGCAGCTTTGCACATTTGAAAAAACACATATATTGAAAAACACACTGGTCACATACAGTAAAAATCATACAAGAGATGACTTTGAAAGCCAGGGGTTTGGACAACAAAACACACATGAAACTAATCGATATATACAAATACTGTAGCATGTACAAAGAACCAAGTCAATATGCAGTACACTGGGCACATACCAGCTTTTTCAACTGACAGAAAACAAACACAGTAGCCTACTTGAATGAAATCAAAGCAGTATTAAAAATTTACAGGGTTATCTGCGTGGCTCATTGAGGTGTACGATCACCCAGCACTTGTAATACTTAATGAAGCTGAAACGGCATAAATAAACTACAACATTATTTAGAACCAACATTAATTTCAATGATAAAGGGTGAAATGTTGACTGCGACAACAGCTTACAATATAGTGCATCCGGGCACTGCAAAATGACTTGATTAATATCTGTTTTGGACTTTTTGCACATGTCAATATGTAAAATGTGGGTATTTATCAAATCTGCAGTGAACTCTGGTGCTCCTGAACTGTTGCTTTCCCACATGACAACAGATGCATGTATTGGAGTTTGGGGTCAAGCCTGTCTCATCTGTTTTTGTCCACAGCCACTGAATTCCCCCCCCCCCACCACCACCAACAACACACACACAGACACAACCCCAACCCCCACTTCAATTTCTTTTCACATAGCAAGTATTACATAAGACTGGATGAGATGCGGACATGTTGACATAAATTTATGCAGATGAAGTAAAAGTCCTTTAAACGCTCGGCTGAATTTGTGAATGAGTTACAGAAAAACAAAATCAGTTACAGAGAAATGTAATCTGACTGTCTGGTCAAAATGTTAGCATGCCTCCCCACTGACGTCTCATGCATTGAACAATGACGACATTTGCAGTCAGGATACACTAAACATGTACTTGGAGGAATACAGAGATTTCCAGACTGTACATTGCTTGTTGTTAAGCCAAAAACTACATACAGCTGCAAATCGCATGCAGTTATACGAACACATGACGCATGCATCTACAAGCTTGTAAAAGAGATTGTGGAGCTGTAACAAAGTGTTAAATTTACAGAGCTATAAAACGTTGAAAATTACTTAACAATGCAGAATCTTGCAGGGAAGTTAATTTGAAGTGTTGTTTGTGTGGTGAGACAAACATGTTGATCTACTCTAATTCTAGCTCTTTTAACAAAAGACACTTTTGGCCTAATTTGCATTTGCATCATGCCGACCAAATTGTGTTCGGTTATGCATCACCGTCTTGATTAATAGTTTTTAAGTGAAATAAAACCGATAATTGTTTTCAACTTTTCAACAGTTTTACTCAAGTGTCTGTGATCGGTTATCTTCAAGGCATTCCACAGATTTTTTCTTGCTTCTCATCTCTGAGGTTTGGCAGAGCCGGTCAAGGACTTTAACAATCTACATCTGAAGACCCTCCAGTTTTGAATTGGCTCTAAGTTTCTGTTTGTTGTCCTGCTTGAACATTACTGCCCTAATTTAAGATCTCTGGCACTCTTATTCACCTTCTCATTTAGTATGTGCCTGTATTTGGCGCCATGTTATCTTTCTCGTTGCCGACGAGTTTTCCAGCCCCTGCAGCTGCAGCTGCGGCTCGCAGCATGATGCTGTCAAAACCAGCAGGGGTTGAAGCTGTGTACTCTGCATGAAGCACTTTGCATTAGAGCCGACATTTTAGATTAGTTTTTATCAATGACTCATTTGCTCCTAGCTTGTAATTTACTGCAACCCATTCGCTTTGACTTTACAAGCTTTATAGTAAATGCAAAAATAATCTGAAGGGAGGTTTTATACTTTCTCAAAGCCTAACAGCTAAATATAGTTTGGCCTGTAGAAATGGTCTGATATTTATGTGGCCACTTCTTCAGAGTTTTGTCATATTTTTTAAAATCTGTTTTTAAAAATTTACTAGATTTGGTCTAAGAATACCATTTACTTTTAATAGCTAAATTAAATTGCTTTTGGGTTTTATTGTAAATTCATCTTAATATTTATCTCTCATTAGCTTTGAATTTGTGGAGCAGAAAAAAATTTCCGATTTTTCTCATCTTATCATGCCAAGTATCCGCTCTGACAAGTTTATTCACTACATATTTATAAGTTAGTGCTCTGAAATCATTAACATCAAGTTCAATTAAAGCTCTATAATTTTGCTGCTAGCATGATGAAATTAGGTGTAAAGTGCAGAGCACAACAGGCATGCAGTGTGTCCGTCTTCATTGCGCTGCATGGGCTCCGTCAAACCAAGTATTCACAGTTTAACGGTATACTGTGTAACTATGGTCCATTACTCTCATGATTGTCTCTGCCGAAATGTGACATTATGCTGTACTTTATAAGAATTGCAACCATAAATCCTGCAGTAAAGGTCAGATTATGGAAGCCTTGAAAGGCAATTAAAAAAAACCTATTGTACAACTTTTTGAGTCTAATGTAATCTGCTTGTAACTTAAAAACAGGCAAAAAAAAATTACCTAGACAATCTAAATTTCTTATTTTACTCTCATTCTTTTTCTCATTTTTTTTCAAGTGAAAAAAAAATTATAGTAATTATCTTTTTTTTTTTTTACCTGGAAAAACTTTTCTGACTTGTTTAATGGATTAAAAATAAGAACTTAGACTGTCCTCAAAAAAAATTTAAACCTGTTTTAAAGTCAAAAAGACATGAAAGAGAACAGTTTTCATCAGACTTGTACAAAACTGATCACCGCTGTCACACCTGTCAGGGCTTCTGTAACAAACAGTGATGACCACGTGAAATATTCTGTGAAGTTAAGTAGATCGTGTTTTGATTGCATGGGTGCTACCAGACACAACACCTGTCCTAAAGCCTAACAGGACCTGTCATCTTGTCTGCTATGCTTCCCAAAGACATGCCAATCAGCCCCTGACTTTATAGTGAATATCATGTTCAATCATCCTGCTTTTTTAGTGAATACTGGATGAACAAAGTCTGGCATATACTTTCTTTTTTCACTGTCAGACAATCAAATAGTAAAAAAACAAAGAGACCACAGCTGACTTTGATTTCTGTCAGAATAACTTAAGTTAAGCATGAAGCAAATCAGAGAGCCAAAGAAGCGTGAAAATGTAACTTGTAGGGATTCATTGTCATCCTGGTTGTTGAAAAGTATGTGAGCCTGTAAATGGTAATAACACATAAATCATTCTTACATAGTTGGTTTTCCATAGTTATTCACTAACACTGGACTGGATTTACTATATTTAAGCTTCACTGTACAGAAGACGAAATATAGCACATCAAGCTTATTTTTTTTGCAGCTGGAATACTTGATTCACCTCCCTACATTGATTGTCAACGTCATATTTTATGCAAATGGTGCTGAACTTAAATTCCAAACAGGGATCTCAGGATTTTGCACATTGGTTAAAAAGCTGTATAAAAATGATGCCAAAGACACTTATGAGACTTTCTAAAACAAATCTGAGATCTACAGTTACGATTTTAAGGCACTTACAAATAAATGCCTCCAAAACTGTTTTTACCACTCTGTATTTCACAAGCAAGGAACTTAGGTGGTGCCCCTGAAGGCAGCACTTAGACAAACAGACTAGGGTAAGTTGATGAGAAATTAGCATTTGTTTCTCTCTGTTATTCAAGCCTTCTCTCTTGTTTTTTTTTAGTTTTCACGAGTACCTTGTCAAGTTGATGGATAATGAAGGTCACATGCAAAACTTGTGTTGTTAACCCTGCTACTTTTAGGATGATGTAATCATGATTTACAGACTTGCCGGGTATGTAAAGTAGCATCTGAAAACAAAAACTCTGCACTCAAAAGAGGCAGAGCTGTCAACAGGTGATGCCTTGTAGCGCTTCACATAAAAGCTTTAATAGTTCTGAACAAACTATCTCAATTATGGCTAAAAGGGAAAAATGATTTCAGGAAAAGGCTAAGAGCTATTAAACTGGAGATGTAGGGAAACAGTGCCTTCGTCAAAGTTTATGGAGGCAGCAAAGATGAGTCACTTTTTCAATTTTAAAAATCCTTCTACTCGTGAAATAAGATTGGTTTAGCCAAGCCAGCCAGGATCTTTGGTACGTGCACTGAGATGATCTCTCCAATCATCTCTGGAAAGCTGACCTTGGTGGGGAGCGACTGAGCCTGGACAAAAAGGTCGAATGTGAACTGATGGAGCTTCTTCACTGTCTAAAAGAGGAGAAAAACACAAGCAAACAACATAATTTGAATAAAATTTACTACAAGCAGTGGTGTGACAATGACTCAGGGAACGTGATTCATCAAAATGTAAGCTGCACCCACTTTACTGTTTTGCTAAAACAGGTGTCGTAGCCAGAAAAGGTGAGAATTGACGAGATCTGAATCACACTGAAATCATCATTCAGCTTTTTTCTACCCTGATGTTAGATTTTTAAGTTGGATTTTAAGGTATTAGATTCTGCTTGCAGCAATTCTCCATAGACTATGAAAAACACAGCATCCTCTGAGATTTAATTCCTCTCTTTGCCAAGAAATGTTTTAAGCAAATTAGCAGAATTACAAACCTTGCTTTAGTCTGCTTTCCCTGCTTGTCTAATTTGGTCAAGTGCACCCACACGTTCAGATATCTTAAACTTCCTCTGGAACAACTCTTTCACCTCAGCCATAGCTGTTCAGCATGTAACATTCCCTCTGCTGGTGGGGGGGATACATGTTTGCACTGAGGTCATTAGAAGCAGTTAATCTCACCATCTGCAGAGTGTCCAGGAGTCGGGTGAGCTGGTAGAACCTCTGAGAACAATTGCTGGTCATCCGATAGTTAATTAGGCGATCCAGTTCATTGATGTAGGTGAGGCGCAGTTCATCAAAGTACTTCTGACTCTTCAGACCCTCAATGGGTACTGGCCGAAAGAGAGAAAGCTCTTTTAACTACATGCTCAGTAGTTAAAATTCCTAATTTGATTTATCTACTTAACGTCCACTTCTGGGATGAAGTAAAGCGGTTTGCTTTGACCTTTTGATGCTCAGCACACAAGACAGCACTTACTGATGCTGAAGAGAAGCAAGGCCTTCATGCAGAGGAACTCCTCTTGAGTGATCTGCAGTAGCAGGAACTCCTGTGAGATATGTTTCATTCGTACGCAGTGCTCGTACATGCTGGAAATGTGCATCCGATGTCTGTAAGAGGTAAAAAAGGGTCAGGATGAGAAACGTAAAAATAATGGAAATGTTCAAATCAAAGAGTCAAAGGATAAATTGCTCTACACCCTGGACATTTAATATGAATAACCACTGAAAAGCAAAGAAAGTCAAAGGTCAGATCCATATCTATTAATGGTGTAATGGGTGCAGTGACACTGAATTACCTCTATTACAATACAGATTTGCCCTGTGATCTTTGACATCTGTGGCTAGATGTTAAAATACACTGTTGCACTACAATCCCTTTGTATATAATAAGCTTTAAAGCTCAGAGAAATGTATTATTTTATATTCTAATACTGCAAGAGGTGACTGGATATTTAATGCTCATCGTGCCTGAGCAATCTTCAGTTATTTTAACCAGCACAGGAGAAGAAGACAGGAAAGTTTTTCCATCAAATGAAATAATCCCCCCTTTATTAATAATCAGGAAAAGGACAGTTTGTAACATGTCGCAAAGAAAAAGGTGAAATAAGGCATATTTAGAAAATTAGTTCAATATTGATATTTCAACAATTGCAGAGCAAAGAAAAAAAGCTTAGATTGAAAGCAAGAGAAATATGAAACAGAGTTAAATAGAGCTGAATGTTCTCCATCTCTCTGGAAATGAAGAAATGAACATATATTTTACATAGGCCCAAGCACATAATCAAACTGTTGCAAATATTCCAGATGAGCTTATAAACATAAAATATAGAAACTTCAGTCAAGAAAAGGTAATTTGGGGTGATGATACTGCTAAAGTGTCAATATTCCAACACTGATCAGTACCACCGTACAACCAGCTGCTGTATCTGCTTTTAATAACTTAGTAAGTTATTAAAGTAAGAAGAAGAACTTCCTTACTTCCTTACTACTTCATAAATCTAAGCACATGACTGACATTTCTGGCTTCAAATTTCATCAAGTCAGGGTGGAAACTGTTGATTTGTTACGGCTCATTACGCACAGAACACACTTTGTCACCAGACATATCAAAAGGACCACAGACAAACCTAAAACAACCAAATTATAGATAACAACTTCTTAACTGTCATTTCAAGAGCTAAATAAGAAGATGATACCCCTTTCATCACCCCTTCTGGTGAAAATACAGCTAAAGCAAGCAGCTATTAGCTAAACTTAGCATAAAGACTCTAGCATGGCTCTGTCCAAAGTGAACAAAATCTGTCGACTAGCATCATTAAAGCTAACTAGTTATTACATACGATAAAACATGCTTTATCTTGTTTGTTCAACCAAAGTTTGAAAACAAAAGATTAACCGTTTACTGGGGATGTGATGTGACAGACATTTTTGATGCTAAACCAAGCTAAGCTACTTGGCTGCTGGCTGTGTCCTTCTATTTACTGCACTGATAAGATTTGGCATCAATCTTGTCATCTAGCTCTTGGCAGGAAAACAAATATGTGTATTTCCCAAAATGTCAAACGATTCAAACTATCCCTTAAGTCAGTCAATGGCTAAAAATGTTGCTATGACAACCTACATTTGCATGCAAACCTGCACAAACAGAATAGATTCAATTCTGTATCAAAAGAGATAAACTTTACAGCAGATTTCTGCTCTTTCATGTTTAAACCCTTTGTTTGTGACGAGTTAATAAAAGAGAAAAGTGTATATGTGATGTAATAGTTCTTGGGTTTTATAAAGGTGAAGTAGGCCCATATAAGTACACCTTTGCTTTTTGTTCAGTGAAGAAGCCTGACAGTTTCCTTTTCTTATTTCAGCCCCCAATTACGGTGGCAGGCTGGTTTTTGCCCCTCTTAGAGGACAGACTTCACTTGGCAACAGAGGGTAAGCATCAAATTTACAAGATGACAAGGAGCACTTCAGTCTATGACCACTTTAAGCTCAAATTTCTTTAAAGTAGCTTGAATTATCCACCTTTTCTGATTGATAAAGCCTCCACCAGCCCTATTTTACTTGTCAAAATTTGGACTACTGATTAACCACACCTTCAACAGCTGAATAAATAACTTCTACAATTCTAGCCAAATTTTTGTTCTTTGGTTTCTAAGATGTGGATTTTGGCCCTCCCAAAGGTTATGGAAACTTTAAGGGAAACAATTAAAATGTCACAGTAGTCATAACTTGAAAGTTTCATGTTAAATCTGATGGGATTTCCCTGATGTTTTCCACCTGCTCCGAGCCCCGTGCTTAGTGAAACACAGGTGTCTACTATCAGCAAACACCTGGGGTGTGACGAGAAGTGTGAAGCAGGCAGAGTTTGAATTCAAAGCAGCTTCAGCACCTTCCTGCTTCGTGTCAGCCGGTGTGAAATTACTTAGTTTAAAGAAGAATCAATAGCTGTGCAGCTGTTTGGTCTGTGATCTGCTTCATGCACCACTGGCTGAAATTCATAATGATAAATAAAATGTGTGATAAAATTCATTTATCTATTTATTTTTAAATCAGTATGCTTTCTTTAAACTTTGAAAAAGACGATGCCTCTTTGTCGGTTAGCAAATATTTCTGTTATTTTGATGGAAAAAGAAACTATGATAAGGAGGAATCAGTTTTTTTGTTTAAATCTTGCAAAATAACCATCATAATGTCATAGAGACAACATCATGATTATCTACTGATTTTTGGGGTATTTTTTACAAACTTGTGTTAAAAGTTTGAAAGCCATGACCTTTCAAAAGGCACAGATGATTTAATAAAACACACTACTAAATCGAGTAACTGAATTTCAATTGCATTAGAGTTAGCGCAGCATATTAAAACACCTGCTCTCAGCAATTCAGGGATCCACATTTAATTAAAAGGAAAAAAAATACACAATAATGCAAACAATAACTGTTTATGCAGAAGTGTCACAAAAAAAGTTTGTATGAGCACACAGAGAAGTTAAAAACTTACTAATGGACCTTCCTGATTTATTAAGTGACACAGTTTGGGTTTATTGAACCAAATCGCAGCCAAAGAGCTGCCTAATGGCTAAAGTCTACATATAATTAAATGCAAATAGCTCAATGTACTTTTATTATAATAAACTTTCAGTTAATTCTCATATTTCTCGACACTTTTGCTGCCTGGGTAATTTAAACAGCTTCTTTTTTTAAAACTCTATTTGCTCAGTGCAGGTTTGCAGGATCCATTTCCTCTTTTTTTGCAAGACGCAGGATCACACTCATTCACACAGTTACACAATCATGACCAATACTGTCTGTCACTTACTGAGCTGCTTCAGCGGAGCTGTTTGTTGCTCATTTACTTTCCTGCTCTCAGATTTAATCTTCCAGCTTGAGATCAGCCAGCTACCTTCCAGTTACAAGGCTCCTACTCTCAACCTCTAATTATGTTCATAAACATAACTGGAGTACTCTGACAACTAAATTGCACAGAGATGATACAAGATATTATTAATGAAGCTTGAATAAAAGAAAGCAAGTGGCAGTTTAACGTTTAAATGTGTTATGGCTTATTTAAAGACTCTTGTTTTGATATAGGTTTGCATTATTGGACCAATTTTGTCTAAATGTGACAGAATGATTCCCCTCTTCTTGCTATTAGTTCTCATGTCCGGATAATAAGATCTATCATGACAGGCTCTTTTGATGTTTTATACTTTCAAGATCTTTTACTGCACAACTGGACCCAGAACAACTGGACCCAGAACAACTGGACCCAGAACAACTAAACATAATATTCAGCATGAGCAGATGTTGCCCAAATGTTAACACATGAAAGATTTGACTTTTCAAAAATTATGACTTTAATAAGAAAAGCTTGCTTTAAACAACCAGTTAATTTCCAGCTTGTCACACACTGAAAAGACCCTTTGGTGTCACACACACACACACACAGGATGTCAAGGAGACCTGGGTTCAAATTCCAGTAAATCTAAAAGTCAATGATCTTTGCCTAAGCCTCACAACATAGTATTGTTTCCTACTGTAGCCATCCCATGTTAAATATTAAAACTGTAACTTTTTACAAGTTTAACTAGTGTTAGAAAGACTCTGGCAGAAAGACACTGTGTCACTCACAGGCCCTGCAGGAGTATCAATAATGTTTAAAATGATGCCAAGCTTCCATATGTGATGAGTTTGGAGCGAGAATGTGCTGATATAAAAAAATAAGTGAGAAAGTTTCCAAAATCAGCTGCATAAAAGTTTGACATTGTCAGTCAGTCGACTGCTTAAATGTGGTAAAGTTGGAAAAACACACACATTTGTTCAGTTAGAATGAATAAACAGCTTGAAGGTACAGTAAGACACACGCAAAGAATTCATGCATGAGAGTGCAGCTAGTAAGTGGTGCTGTTATACATCATACTGCAAAATCCTGCATCCTCTAGTTTATCCATTTACACTTAATTTGCATAATCTATAATCATCACGGATTTAAAGATCAACCAAAATTATATTCTTCCACAAATCTAAGGCAGTAAACAATTGATGGAACTAAATGAGACCCTTAATATCCCTCCCTAAGAGTCAGACCGACCTCACCACTGTTGTTGTCTTTCATGAGTAATATTCAGATTTGAATCAACTTCACTCAACAGAGCTGTAAGAGTCTGAATGCTTAAAACTAATGTTCCTCACTTTAATCTCACAGTAACAAAAAGAAAAACCTTAAGGAGGACATTGCATGAGCACGGTCCTGAAAAGTCTGCAGCTACTTGAAATTCTAGAGCTGCCTTTGTGTTTGTGCATGAGTAGGACAGCAAATGAGAGAAAGAGATAAAGACCCACCAGCACACTGGTGGGGGGGTCCCTGTAACTATAATGAGGGGGCTCAGCATGTCAGCCCCACCCTATAAAATCACATTACAAATACTGGTTAAATTCAAGGATTCAGAGCTCTACGTACTCATTGAAAACAAGATCTGGCGCAAAGTAAAGCATCCTGCAGTTGGCATTCTTATAGGACCTCCATCCAAGGGCAAACACCATCACCCCCATCCATGAATGCTGAATGGCGGTCATTTGGTCATCCACATGGAGATTTCTAAAACCTGAAAGCAAAAATCTGCATCATAAAAATATCACAAAAATGATATATTTTGTCCTAAATCAATCACAAAGTACTCACACAGTAGAAAGCAACACCACACCCAAAATCTTTTGAGTGTCACACAATCCATTTTAAACAAACTGAGGGAACACGTTGGCCTTTCAGAAATATTTTTTAATAAGTCTGCCTCCTACTCTATCTCCCTTGCAGAGTTGTTTGTCTCTAAAGATGATAATTTCTCAAAAAACGTTCAAATAACTTGTCGGGTTTTCCCAAGGATCCGTTTTAGTGCCACAGCTTTTTAATCTCTCATGATACCTCTTGTAATGACATACCAAGGACGGGCATTTCTTTTAATAGCTGTGCTGATGACACAGTTTTATGTTGCCAGGTCTCATGATGATACAGAAATAACATATATTTCAGATATGAACACCCGGATGTCACACTTTAAACTATACAAATGGAAAGAAGAAAAAAGGAAAATAGAACTAAAATACAAAATTTAACAGACTTTTTAAGGAACGAACCCTCTCCCACGTGGCCTGGGGCTGCTCAGGGTGGGAGATGGAATGCATCCTCCCTCAGCCAGCCTCCTGCTGAAGGTCTTGGTTGGACTAGAGCCGGGTCTCCCCAGCCCAATGAAAGAATAAATGACTTAATGAACTGAATAAAGGGAATAAAAAAAGTGGCTGTAGATAGGGGCCAGAGCCACCACCTTTTACCCAGAAAATCTCCCATAAACCCCCCACATCTACAGCAGTATGCAGTGATGGAAAAAAAAGGGGTAATCATAAGTATTGTAACCATTAAGATCACCGTTATCATACATGCCTGTATGTGTGTATATGTATGAGTATGTTCACATTGCATCATATTTAAAGTTCCTCTATCTGTAAATTTGTAGATAAACCAGAATGGCTCCTCCAGGTTCTTTAGCTGTTCCAAAATGGAGGGCAAACCCTCCAGAGAGGCAGCCCATAGTTTCAATGCTCAGCTGATAGCTTTAAACATTGCCTTAAAACCAACCATTTCAACCTGATTTTTGATTAAAATGTTTCACATCCACTACTTAAATTGTATCGAATAATTTCTTCTAAACTTATAATCTTTTTTATTCTGCCTCTCTGTCCCTTCCTTCATCCACATCTCCCTGTCCTTGCCCTCTCAATCTGTCCATCACCTGCCATCAGACTTTGCCACCTGTCCTGTTAGCTCAATCCTAAATCAATCTGCTCACCAGTCAGTGGCTTGCTTTGTGCCTTCGTGGTCCAGCATCTTAAACCTGAACCTCTCTTGTAAACCTGAAGATCTCTGCCAGTTTGAACTCTCTTCCTTTGACTCTAAGCTTATGTATCATCACTTTACCCATAAACTAACTGAACCGCTTCCACCTGTCTGGTTGTCTGCATGTGGGTCCTTCTCCTTGCTCCCTCATCATCACCCACATGACAGCTTGATGTGGCCAGTTAGAAACTCGGCAGACAACCACCAGCCCTGCCTTCCATTTTCTTGACACGAATTTGTCTAAGGAAATTTTCCTTGTTATGGAGCCAAGCATCCTGGAGGAACTCCCTGACCATCTGGAAGCAGTTCCTAAACTGCAAGGCATTCCTCGTGTGGAAGTTTTTAGCAAGCACTGCTCCAAATCCTGTTTCTGCTGAGCCTGTCATTCCAGTCTCATCTGTATCTTCTAACATTATGTCCTTGCAGCACACCAGCTAGCTCTTTGATTGCTTCCAAGAGAGCTAGCCCTGGGGCTGCTGTTTTGGGTTGCATACAGTTGCATAGAATGGACTTCGGTGTGCAGGATTTTGGCTGGTTTACAATGAATTGGGCTGGTTTTTAAAGACTTTAAAAAATTACAGCATATAACAATGTATTCCTTAGTTGCATTCCTTAGTTGTGCAAGCATAAGGTGTCACTCAGCAATGTCATTCAGTCTGCTGAGTAGAGATATGAGATACTGTCATTACCACCAACCAACAGCTTTCCCCGCACCTGCCAACACTGCCATCTCCCTGATTTAACTCTTTCTCCAACTCTGCCTCTGACTGGTAATTTCTCCTGCTTATCACAACACAGAAGTTAGCTTCTGATTCGATTCAGCAGTGAAGGGAAGCTTATCTTAAGTTGCTGAGTAACTGCCTCATGTTTTTGGCACAGCTTATATTGTGAAAGCATGTTAATGTTGCTTGGTAAAGCCCTAAACTGCCTAAAACCCAATTTGAAGTTTGTTAAACCCTTATTCAATTTATGAAAATGCGAAACTATACCAATATTAATACTTGTCAGATCTGGACTAGATTGTTAGATTGTTTCACAAAGGTTTTGTTTTTAAGAGTCACTGGCTTCTCTGGGATAATCTAGTCCAGGACTGACAAGTCTAAGAAGAATGGACCTCTATCAAGACCAGGTCCAATGTGGCCTGTCTACTATTTGGGAAAAAAAACCCAGCATTTTTTTTCTTTTTTTTCAATTCTACAACTAACATACAGGTTTTCAAAAAAATCTGAAACTGTGTTTTTAAAGAATCTCCTCCTAACCACTGACACAACAGCAAACACCACGCAATTTATAAGATATTTCAGACTATCTCTAGTGTACAGGATGGTGGGAAAAACATTACCAAACGTGCTAACTGTGCTAAACACAAACAAGATTTGGAGTCACAGAGGGAAATCCTCACTGCACTGCACTGGCAATTTACATCATGAGTGTTTTGGACACTTGTCAAGTAAAAAGACTGAAAATACCCCCCCACCCACACAAAAATTCCACAATATTTGCACTCAATCATTGCAAAAGACTCATCCAAAATCCAGAAAGTCTTGCTCAATGATAAAGATGCTGACAACTGGGGTAATTAAATAAAAATAGTTCACTAAAAGCTCTTTTACTTTCACATTCTTGTGTTTATTCTATTAATCTGGGGTGTCGAGGTTAAAATGGGGGCAGGGGAGTTGAGGAGAGGCCCTCTGCTAATCTTCCAAAAAATCTCCTTGTTAACAGCTGAATGTTGGCAGGTGTGTTACTCTATAAACACACACATGCAGTAGTGTTTTTTCAAATCAAGGTTTTTTTTGTGGAGTGTAACACAAACTTCAGTGTTTGAATTTATGCTTTACAGCAGCACTAGTTGTTTGGTCTTTTAGATAGCATGGCATTTTCTGCACTCTCTCTCTTCCTCTTCTCGCTTGAGTGTGTGTGGTCACATACCGCCAAGGCTTGTTGCACTTTACTAAATTGGATAAAACCAATTATTTTTACTTTTTGAAAAGCCTCTTTACTTTTTCTTTATTTTCAGAAATAGAGCAAGAAATAGGGAATAGTTTTGTTTTACTGTATTTATAGTTATATTGTTATTTACATTGTGTGATGTTACCTCCTGTCTGTATTTTAGCACATTAGCATTGCTAGAACTGTCGACTTATTATTTTGTAATATTTTAACTTATAATGACAAACTTGTGATGAACCACCGTATTGTAACTTGTGTTTATAAATTAATTTGTATTGCTTATTATAAAATATATTTAGTCTCCAGTCTCCCTCTTTAGCCTGCTCTCAGTCGTATGTATATCTGATTTTTAGATGTAATCTTCTGGCTCTTTGCCAGTCATTTAATTATGTTTAGGAGGAGAAGATTGAAATTGATTTTTTTTTGTGATCAGAGAAAAACTGAATGTTTTTTTATTCTGAATTGCAGGGGAATAATCAAGCTATAGTGCTAACTGTAGTCTCTTTGGTTTGGTTTATCCAGTTTATGAGCCAAATCATAGCGTACGTCTTTACTCATCTGGAAAGGCCACAGATGTTTCGAGTTAGATTAAAGAGCCACATTGGAAAAAACACAGCAGAGCTGCTTCAGTGTGCAGTGTCACGCGTTTGATAGTCCACATGAGACGAATCAAAGTCAGTAGCCTATTTGTTATCATGAGGACACACTTCCTGAGTCTAAACAGTTTAATCAATTAATGAGGATAAAAAACATTACTTTTATCCAAAGGGAGGTCACTTGTACTGACAAACCCACAGAGAACTTTCACCCTATCTGGTCTATGGAGAATTTTAGAGTATTTCAGCTCAGATTTGCTGTTCTGAGTCACTACAGGCAGCAGTGAAAACCATCTGATAATATTCCACGGGAGTTGGTGGTGAGAAAAACAGAGATAGCAAAGGCATAAAAATTGAACTTATATGTATCTGGTGGACATAAACATCACCTTGAGTGTACGCTTCTGATCCTGTGTGTTGGCTGCATGTGTGAATAAGACGTTCTCTGCTAACAACTTAGCCAAAAAAAATTTAAAAGACCAAAAGAACTTCAATGAAAACATGACTCATAAAAAAAAAACAGAAAACTAAATAAGTGTCATACCTGGCAATCCTTTTGCCCATTTGACCACTTTGACCAGTTGTCTCTCTCCTAGTTCATTGAGGCTGGTAAGCAGGGTGGCAGCAGAGTCTGGCTGTCCGTAGTCGTGTCCTGCGTTCACCACCTCCGGCTCAATGGACTCAAGGATGTTGAGGAAGACAACTTGGGAATTAAAGTTCAGGCCTGATTTAGGAGACATGTTCTGGATGACCTCTAAATGCTCCTGAACTGAATGATCCTCTTCAGGGTTTTTCTGTTGTCCGATCTTCTTTAGTTTACGCGCTATGAACAAAAAGAAGACATGAAGAATCAGTTCAGTTATGAAAAAAGGCTTCTTAAGCTCTGACTAATAATGTTCATTTTGTGACAAAACCTGGTTTCAATCTCCAGTTGACCACATCTGTATGTGTTATGCAAATGAAACTAAATTACTTTCCAGGCATTTCTTCCAACTGATCACACATTATACAAAAGAGAATAAGAAGTTAAAAGTCGGTGATGATTTCTCAAGTTATGATTAATTCTCTGCCTTTGATTCTAAGATCTTTTACAGCTCAATTGGATTCATTACAGCTAAACGTGGCATGCAGAGTGAAGAGACGATGCTCCACTGACTGTACCAGAGGGTCTCTCTTTCAAAAAATCATCACAGTCACAACACAAAAACTGTATTTATTAGCACAAAGCAATTCATTGAATCTTCCTAGCTCACCATGGCTAATTAACACAAGCTGAACAAGCCAAACGTGCACTGTGGGTAGCTGTCTTGTCTTTTGATACATGAGAGGAAACTTGTGCAATCATAACGATTGCTCTGAGATTTAATGTGGCTGCTTTCGAAATTCTAAATCATCTGTCAGAAATGTCTCATACTGCAACTGTGGGTTTTAAGTAACCTTTCAAGGGAAATATCAATTTTGCCCAACAATACTCTGACTGATCTACTAATAGCCCTGAGGATATTGAATCATATTCGATTTGAAAGAAAACTCTGTGAGCAGATGAGCCTCATCTGGTGGGGAGACCTGTGGTCATCATGTGTAGAGCTCTGCTGGTGATGAAGATGTATAAATGATTTCTTTTCATGTTATTACATTTTTTTTTCTCCCTACAGGGTTTAACAATGTCGAAAAGATTGCACCACTCACCAAATCATGCCTATATATGCAATATATTCTGATTCTTTATGCACTAAAAAGCATGATAAGGATTAAAATAGTAAAATGCAAAAAATCAACAAATGCTTCATGTTACAAACCCCCCTGGTTCTCTATCAATCCAATGACAAAGCTGCAATCTCTTTCCCCAGAAATGCTGAAACTTCTGAGGCAGCTGCTCCATATGACAACCTGTACTTACAAACTAAATTGGACCATGGCTTGGATTTAGTGGGGGTGGACTGCTTTGTACAGTAAGTGGCAATACAATCAGAATGGCATAATTACATTCTGCTAACCAGCTGCCAAATAAATCCAGTTCTTTGACGATCAGGTTTAAGATAGCCAAACATTCCCCGCATGCATTAACTGGCTGTTTTATTTTGGCGAGCGCCGGAGCTGCAAACTGTTGAGCTTCGACTCAGACTGTTATTTCAGAATGACAGCTGTGCTGGAGATTGAGTGACAGACAAATACAGATGGTGACCGTGTGCTGAGTGCATTAAAGAACAGACATTTTTGTTGCTCAGCAAAAGGTTACAGGCATTAGAGAAAGGTGCGCAACAAGATCTTTTAAAATAGGTGTAATCTAATTCATTCTGCTATAAATTCTGTAGTTTTAAAGGTTAAAAAGCTCTAAATTGAAATATGAGGCGATGTACTTTTTCTTTAAGCTATTGTATCAGTGTTGGCTGACGGTAAAAACTAACTGCCAATTGTCACAGAGATTCTTCTTGCAGCCTCTGTGTCTCATTAAAACTTAAGACTGGCTCTTCAGTTCAGCTGGATAAATATTGAAGTGACAGTTATAGACATGAGTTAAGTCTCTCTGAAAAGTAGCAGGATTGAAAACAAATGATATAAGAAGGATAATTTGCAAGTCTTACAAGTCTTTGTCTTATTCATTAACAAACATCTCGGCTAAAAATTGTTAATTAAAAATTCTTTCTAGGGATTCTTGGTTGTGACTCAGGGGGCCGTCTGATCTTTACAGAGCACAGTGTAAACAGGTTGGGCTGAGCTAACTTTAAGATCACCATGCTTGAGCTGAAGCCAATATAAACAGGAGGCTGACATACAAACACTGGAGTCAAGCACAGCTTTTGTTACACTCAAAGATTGCATGCTGGGGAACAATTAATTATTCAAGAAGTAGTCAACTGTATAAAGAGTCAGGATAGTTCTGCTGACCGACACACTGAGCGGTGTTGTCAGCACTAGAGGTGGAAATAACAGACTTACTCAAGATAAACTTACAGTAAGTTTACCACCACAACAATGGTATCACAATGCATATAAGATAAGAGGAGTAATATCCAAGGAAAAAGCATTATTTATGTGTATATCATTACCAGTATAATAAATAGTGGACAGAGCCACTGTGGCGTCCCAAAAGCGAGGAGCTAGGGAGGAAAATTGACAGTGACAGTGACAGTGTGACACCTAGCGGACAGCTAGCAGCTGCTGTCACTCAAAATGTCACAAGCCTAATTAATGTATAATTTCAAGTCTTGATATTATTTATATGAGTGGGTTTATAAAAGTAAACTCTTTTACAGTTTTCACAAACAAAAAAAAATAGCAGTAGAGACTAAAATTGGTATCAAGCTGTAAACACGAGTATGTTTGCTGTAATGTTTGGTCTTTTATTATGGGGTTACACTGGAAATAGCTCAATTTACAGCCTGCCTCAAGTGGCCAAAAGAAAAACTGCAGTTTTTTAGCACCTCTTTGCTGCCTCTGTCGTTTTCATCTCTGAAAGTTGCTGCTTTTAGTTTATTCTCTGTATTTGTGGTGTCGGTTGTGCATAATTTGATGATGGATTTTTGACAAAATCAAAGGAAAGTTGTATAAAACCTTGACCCAGTGCTTCTATAACACACACACACAAACACACACACACACGATACCACATGTCCACATGCGCCATTATTCCATGACCATAAATGGGAAAAAGGCCTTGATTAAAGAGGCAGAAGGATGTCATGAGTTGGTGTCTTTGGTAAACCATTTTTACGGGGGAATCCAATAAAACTCACATGATGTAAAAAAATCTTTATTTGGCGCCAGAGTACCATTAACATATCACAAGAGAAACTATTGTGATGTGTTCTAGTATCATTATTGTGTCTCATCTCTAGTCAGTATCAGTGTTTTCAGCTAAAACTGACCTCCAGTGAATGAGCCTACTTTTACTCAAATTAAATGGGAAAATTTGTTCGACATTTTCAGCTTTTTATATTCCTATTTTTGCCCACTTCCTTCCATGTCATCACCTGTCTCATCATCTTGATAACCTCCATCTTTAGTTCACTGCCTTTTTGTATTTGTACATTTATGGATACTTTAGTGTTGAGGTTGTAGATATCAGTACATCAAAGTCGCCTGTCACTTAGACTCTGGTTTTTCCACAGTTAACATAAGATGCACAGTGTAGATAAACACTCAAGTTTCACAATAAAAATAGCTGAAAAAAAAGAAACCTCACATGACTTGTAATGACAAACTATAGAGTAAAGCACTTTAAGTTTAAAATAAAACTTTTTGGGCTCATAATAGGGTGATGATAAATTTTAGGCTACATTTGAACATTTCAATGTAATATTCTAATTCAAGGATGAAAAATGCTAAACAAATGTTTATATTTTTTTCTTTTTATCAATGTATGATAATGGTAATACTTTGAATGCCACTGCCTTATATTCTGAAATTATGTAAAAAAGTTTCTGTTCAATAACCTAAATCAGGGCATGAAGTACCATTTCAGTCCACAGGGGCCACCAGAATCAACCAAAAATTAAAAGCTCATCGTAACATTCTCGAGCATGAATTTTGTTCACTGGCAACATTTTCTAAGAAAGATTACAGAAGGATTTCCTTTTTCCAGCTTCTGTTGATTTGATGCTGTCTTCTTCTGTTTGATATAAATTAGATTAAGATAAATTAGCTTTGATTAAGTTACATTAATTCATCCTCTCTGAGTTTTGGACTCTTCACTGGACAAAGAAGGATTTCTTCTTGGGCTTTAAGAAATTGTGACAAACATGTTGTAACTAAAACTCAGTGTAGTAATATTTACCAACTGTTATTACATATTCAGATCAATTAACAATGCAAATCATCTACAGCCTTATATTACAACATATTACACTTATTACTGACATTTATTGCCTCTCTCATTACAACATATTTTCCTAATAACTGATATCTTACTATAAACTTATTCTCTCTTCCTACAAATTAATTTTCAGTGCATTTTACTCCACTACTCTATATAGTAACTGCATTACCTCATTACAGTCTAATTATAAGGAAGTTCAACATGAACTCACTGCTACTTTCTATTTAAAGCAGGTAAAATATCTGCTTTAAATACATATATACAAATATACAAATAAATACTAAAAGACATTAGACAGTTGAGGACATGCGGCAGGGTTTAAAGCTCTCATTGGGTGTAAGAACACTCTGGGTTCACTCAGGAGAAGTTATGGGGACTTTCATGGTAGAGGGGCATTTGGGCCTGATTGACAGATTAACTAAAACTAAAAGATGCATATTAATGCCAATTTTTTATCAAAAAACGAAAGTCCTGTCTTGTTACAGCAGCTATTCCATTTTTTTTCCTGACAAAGCCGGCTCATCACAAAAGATTTCTCATAAAACTATCCACTGAACTGTGACTGCAGAGTTCAAGAGATGTGGCCATTTATTCTGGATTTGATCATTTTATTTAATGCACAATGGCTACATTAGAAGTATAAAACATATTTGGAATAAGTAATGTATTTAAAGTAGCAGTTATGTGACGCAAGCACAGTTCTAAAACACTGCAATGCCTTTTCTTTACCACTAAGAAGCTGGAAGGGGAAACTATGCTATAAAAGGTTTCAGTATGAGAGACAGAACGACAAAACCAAAAAAGTACAAGAAGAGGATGTGCAGATGTGCAGTGAGCTTCTTTCATTTTGTTGCAAAATGAGACTGCTGTGGTCAGGCAAAAGTAACGTCCCTGCTCAGCTTCTATTTGAAGATGTAATTAACATTCCAGGAATAAATTGAATTCAAGTTATAAAACTGGAATCTTTAATCAGTTTATGATAAGTGTGCTTTTCAGTCATGAACTCACAAACTCAAGAACCAAAAATTTCTTGATTTCTCTTCAGAGTTTCCAAACTATAAGAAGGAAAACAAATAACACACATTAATGATATAGTCTAAAGATGCTATGTTTATGAATTAACCAATACACACTGCTCATACATTTGCAGTTTTGTAACAAAACACCAAAATCCAATTAGTGAAACTAGAAACTTTTTTTCTTACAGTATTTATGACTTGCCTTCTAAGTATTTTGAGTTGAAACTCCAGGGATAATAAGACTGAATGTCTAATTTTTCTGCTTTCGCTTCCACAAATTATTGTCATAAAATTTGCTGTGAAATGCTGCCAGTGAATTACATGTCTAGGAGGAGAACATAAGTGAAAGGAGGCTCTTTTTAGCCACAGCTAGAAAAGGTGTGCCTTTTTACTTACAATCACAGCATTAGATCACATTTTCCTTCCATGGGTTTGTCAGCGACTGGTGGCAAAAATTGCCAGCATGTCTGCTGCTTTTAATTCACATGTCTCATGTCAGCTTTGTGCTTCCTGTACAATTTTCACCGTTAACAGAATGAGAAAATGGAAGAGAGTGAAAATTGAACACAGGACTAAAATTAGTCCACTACATGTCAATCTTTACAGCCTAATATGACGAACAGGTCTGGGTGACAGTAAGGAGAAGTGAATGGAATAGGTCTAAATTGCATGGCAGCTCAGTCAGGGGCTTGATTATCAGTAACATCCCCTATTGTGATGATGCTGCAATTGAAGAGAGCCAGCTAAGATGTGCAGTGTGGAGAGAATAAGTACTTGGTCTTAGGAAGCCATTAATAGTTTCACTTTCGGGACTTCACTTTTTCAATAGTGTCCTTTGTTCAAACAGCATGCAGTGCACAGTGTTTATCAGAGCCCATGCTGCACAAATGTACATGTTATAAATGCATCCTCCCAGTGAATGCATAGCATGCCTGCAGGGAAATGCAAATGATGATGCAAGTATTACTTATAAAACAGGCAGAGATTAGTACCACTATAATAAACCACAATGATAGAATAAGCTAAACAATAACAGATGGTTTCATTTGAAGGCAGATTTTAGTACATTAATCCAGTTTACCTCCAAGAGTCATTCCAGCTTCAAAACACTTCCGCAGACGACAAGATGGACAATTCTTTCTTCTTAGCTTGTCAATAGTGCAGTCATTTTTACTTGCACACAGGTATTTCTGTTTGCCTGCAAGGACAAAGAAGCCAGAGGTTAGCTGTAGTAAACGATCTGTTTGATAATCAAAAATATGAAACTTGAATTCATCAGCCCACTGGAATGGAAGGGAACATGTTTAGCTGCTGAATATTTGCAACAAAGTGGAAAGAAAAGCTCTTAAACAGAAGTTTTTGTACGGAGCACTGAACTCAGCATCCAAGCTTTACCTTCTGCGGCTCTTTTAAAGAAAACCTTGCAGCTGCCACAGGTGAGTGCACCGTAGTGGCAGCCGGACGCCTCGTCTGAACAGATCAAGCACATCCTCTGTGGTGGAAAGAAGAACTCCATGGGAAACATGTGCTCTCTGCCAGGATCATACCTGAAGTCAGACATATGCAACAGGACTTATAGAAACCATAAACACATTGAGGTTAATGGTTGTGATCAAAATGTATCCATGATCTGCTGTTAAAGAGGACACATACTTGCTAGTCACACCTTAACTAGAGGAAAACCATTAAACTAATTATAGTTTATTACAGTAGGCAATGCCTTTAATTCCACACCCCCCCTCCTTTTTAATTTGGCAGTGTAGCTGCGTGGATTACCACTCTGTGGAGTCTGACCTTGTAAAGAATTACCCATCAGTAATACGGAATTGTTTTGGAAAAGTTGACGCAGAGAAAGAACCTGAAACAGGATGCAGGAGACAAACAGTGAGGGGATCAAAGAGGGCATCAGCCACAACCACACAGCTAAAGGATACAAGGCCAAAACAAACAAGTCTAATGCAGACATTTGTGAAAGGCACACTGTATGACAGGACATGTAGACCCTGGAAAAGGGTAACTAATGCAGTTACAAAATGTTTGTTGTAGGGTTACATTTTAAAATAGGGAAAATGTTTGTTGTTCTGGTTAGTCATTTGCAGCAGTTAAAAGAATCAGCTTGTAAAGAACTCATGGTGTTTTTATCTTCAACCATGGCCGATAAAAACAAGTTTCTAATCTTCTGCTGATGCCTGAAAACTGGGTCATTTTGGTGAATCTTTGATATCGCTTATCATAAGTTAAATTAGAGTTGAGTGTTGTTAGATGTAGGTTAGGTTTTGGTATCCGATACTGCCTAAAAGGCTGCATCGCTTATCAGTGAGTGTGGAGCCTGTGCAGTGATCGGATACTGTTATTCATTTATTAAAAATGGGACCCCAGGTGCATGTTTTTCATATCCATAAATAGGAAGTAATTAAATACTTTAACACACTGGTATTGGATCAGTACTCAGTATGGTGTCAGAACATTTTTATCAGAATCAATTGTTGACGTTCCTTCTCTTCAGCTGGGTCATTTCTTCTAATTATGCCTTGTTTTGATACTTACTGATCTTTACCATTTTAGTTCTGCGTGACTTCATAACGTTGTGAAACTAATAGCCTATTTGAGACAAAGAATGTCTGCTCTTGAACTCATTTACCTCCAATTTCATAATTGCTTTTTACTTGTTAAATACTGTCCACACTGTCCACTGTAACCACAAAGCAGTCACTGTTCATTCCCCACAACCGTGCCAAGGCCTCTCACTGAGTGATTTAAGGGAGGCAGAGAGTGTGATGACTGAGGACGGTGTGGGAAAGATTTGAGCGACAACGGTGCGGCCGAGGGGGGCTGCGGGTAAGGGGGCACCCTGGCTGCCCTGCTGCAGCCTTGAACACTTGGAGATTGGAAAAGGCTCAGACATAACGTTGCCTCAGAGACATGCAACATAGATATCAAGGTCCAGTGTAAAAGAGACAAGGATGAAGGTTAAGTAAAGAAGCTCCGGTGTGTCCTAGTTTACTTTAGACAACACAGGAGAACAAAAGAATTCAGAGAAATTATATTTAATCCACATTAATTATGTAATTATGCTGTGCATCTGTGTTTCCCCTCTAAACACAGTAAGAAAGTACCTTACCTGACTTCATTCACATTAATTAACTATGAAGCCTGTAATTAGAGAGTCAGAGCTGTGCATAAATGAGATGGTAGTGTAAATAATGGTGAGGTGATGAGCAGTGACTGATTCTGATTCACTTTGACATCTTTTAACAATAAATGTAAATATTATTCAAGTCAAGATCAGTGTGCATCTGTTAGCAAACATCATAACAATGCTAACTAATCCCCACCGCAACATAACAAATGTAAAAACACTCTGGATTAGTAGGTCAAGATTTTATAAATATCTGTGAGTCATAAAAAAGGGCAATAAGAAATGATTTTATTAAGTTTCTTCGATTGATATTTTTAGATGGAGCTTGATAATAGGCATAGGGAGTTCAGTTTTACGTTTAACTTATGAAAAAATAATATTATCAGGATTATATCATAGTTTGTGAAGGTGTAAACAAATGTCCCATTAAGCTTAAGTGCTGTTGCTGTTTGAGGCTGTGCAAAATTGTTACATCTATATAAGTGTTGGTCTAAAAAAAAAAAGTCATTATTTTCATCTTGTGGTTTCTTCAAAACCAAGATCTCAAGTTCAACAGAGCAGAGAGCAGCTAAAGGTTGCAAATCAGGGTACTAAAGTCCCCTAATTGAATGACTATATTGACTTCCGATGTCTGTGGTTACTAGTCTGTTTCCAGGTTGTTTAGTGCCAGAACAGTTTGCCAAGTGTGTTTTTTTCTGTGTGGTGAATCAAAGACTAACCAGTCCGGTGACCTGCAGGTTTATGGATGTACTGACATGCAGGAAGGAGAGATACGGATGTGTTTCCAAGAGTAGAACTTTAACAGATGGATGGTGCCTGATGATGTACTGTATAGATTTTTTGTTACCTTTAACACACTTTTTAAATGTAACATCTCAATCTCTCTTGGAGTTTGGAGAAGGTAGAAAATGAATGTTTTACTTCCAGCTTGTATAATGAAAGGATTTTCTCTTACATTGACCTAAATACTGATCATTCTGTCATCTTTTAAATGCTTGGATTAGAAATTATTTTGGCCAAGTGGCTGATTTTAAATATTTTTGCTGTAAATTACGATCACATTTACCGTTACACACACCCTTTGTGTGTCACAGATGCTACATTAATTGTGTAAAGTACATGCGTTTCTACAGGAATTACTGTATTATAAATAAATTCCTAAAATGAGACAATATAAAAAATATTAAAAGACAATGTTAAAAACTTTAGGGAAACATATTTTCATTGGCCCCGCACAGATAAATGCTGCACAATATATTAGACTGTTGCTGTATCTTGTGTAGGAAAACCCCACAATGTTATAATTCACAAAAAAAAAATTGGTCTTCTGTGTTTTGAAGTTATCTACAGGTCCTTAAATTCTCATTTTTCATTGTTGATGCACAGTGTTCTTTCATACATGCTGCGGAGTAAAAGGACTCCTCTGTATTTTTTGATAAGCCTTTCATAAACTGTCTGAGCGTTTTTTATGTTTCTGCATGGTCATTTGTGTGACTATGATTGTTGATAAGATAAATATCATTAAATTTCTTAGACAAAGTTTCCTCAGACTGCTAAATGTTGCTGTTTCATTCTGGAGCCTGTGCAGCCTGTGCAGCCTGTGCAGCCTGTGCAGCCTGTGCTTTTTGCTCCTGTTAGATAGTAAAGTCTGTTTTTACTTATGTGTGACGTAATTGTGTGCAGTTTTGCAGAGGATGAATCAGGTTGTTGAGCATGCTTGCACAGGATTGTAAACAGATCCAATATACAGCACGTGCATCGATATTTCCACCAACTTCCCTCTTATGTTACAGAAACTCTCTACTTTTTCATTTCTCTCACTGCAATTTGCACTCAGTGTTCAGTTGTAAGTGCTGTGCTCCCACTCAACTGTGGATATTCACACCAAACACAGATGATTCCACACGTGAGGCTAAACAAGGTCCACTTCTCACTCTGCCCTCTGCTAAAGACAACAGAAATTTAAAATACTTCATATCTGGCTGATTGTTAAAGACAAAATTCTTCATTTGTGCCTGTTTTGTTGACAAGTGAGGTAATTTTACTGGTAGTAGGTTAGCTGGTACAGCTCATGCGGCCGAGGCAAGTCATAGGACAAACTCTTTGTTAGAGACATTCCAGAAAATGACACATCTGTCTAACACTGTTTTTTTCACTGGCGCCAAATGCAGGACAAAGAACAAAGAAATATTTTTAAAAAGGATAAAACAAGTACTTAAAAAACACTCGCCACACGACATCATCACAAGGTCAAAACAGTTCATAACTTTTCAGTGTTGGAATAAAACTGTTCTGTTAACGACTTTAGGGCGGTAATCCTAATGTGACCAACTGATTTGTGACAGATCAACTTTACCAATCTGTCTCCAAATTATTTTGGAAAATCTATTACAAAACATTAACGTCCATGTGGTGCTTTTAGCCAGCTGTGCTGCTTCACTGCCACACACAGCCAAAATGCATGAAATACACTGACATTTCCTCCAGTGACACCAAACCCTGCAGTGAACTACATACTGCTGATATTCTACATGTTTAGACTAGATGAACGTGCAACTCATGCATCCACTGACCTGTATTTATCTGCAAATAATACTTAGACACAGATTCTTGCGGTGAAAAACAAGAGGCAAAGCAACAGGTGCTCAAGTACAACAGAAAACAAATTTATTAGTTTGGTGACAGAAACAAGTTCAGCGGAGGTCAGACAAACGAGCAGCAGGTCATTGCAGCTACAGCTAAGAGACGAACAAGTAAGCCATGTTGTTACTGTAGTTCATCTCTTTACCATCTATTTTCACTAAATTCTGGAAAAACTGAGCTACAATCATTAGAGTTCATCTCTGTATCAGCTCATTTCTCTAATTGAGTCACTGAGATTTTAAAATGAAGCTTCCTGAATGCAGAGTGCTGTTATCTTATTAAATGACTTTTAGACATCGTTCATTTGTCTTCCTGTCAACCATCGTGCATCAGGTTATGTTTATTTATAAGCCATTTTATAATCAGTTAAAAGACGCTCCTAACAGAAAAAAAGGTGGGACGAAATCAAAACAGCTCAATATGTTTTCATAAACACTATACAGTACATGAGACCATGACTCAGATTACAGGAAGACAAACTTTAGAGGCAACTTTCTGACTGAAATCTGGATCTACATCAAAGACCTGCTCGGGGTTACTTTTGTGGACATTGTGCCAACCCACAGGTCTAAACTGCGTACTACAAAACTCCCATGACCCCGGTGAGGCCTTGCTCAGGACATGTCACTGATCAACACTCTGTTTTGATCTTGCACAAATTACCATAAGAATAAAACCAAACCAGTAAGAAAATTTGTGCTGTAAAGTAGTTTAAGGGATCTATGTGCTCTGGAGCAGATGAAGTTGTGCCACAGCTCAGGAGCTTTGACAGAGCCTGCTGCTGTGTTTAGTTATAGTTGTAGAGGTTATTGGTCCTCTAACAGCAGCAGACATTGCCGTCAGTGTTTTCAATCATTCAATGGGGGTCGATGGGGCACAATGATGTCAACTATATGACACCTCTGTCTAGTGTACACATGGTACTTTATGGCTGACAGTCGGTCAGACCAAAGTAACTCTAAGTTGTCTTCGGTACACACAGAAAAGAGAAACCTTTCGAGACATTTGTAAAGTGATCAACTAATGTCCAAAACTGACACAGAACTATCAGGACGTTTAAAGATGACAAACAGAGGTCAAACATTACTTTGCTGTAACTTCTTTCTGTGTGAACAATTTGTAATCTTGTCTATCCTATTTATGAAATCAGCCAAACAAGTTCTATCATATTAAAACCATGCTTGTAAGACACGGCACATAGAAGAGGACCTTTAACACAAAGAGCCAATGTTTTAGTTAAAAAGGTAAACCCCTACTAAAGCACAGAATCACATTTTCTCCAGTCATGTTCACACGCACATAATGAGCAGGTGATTCAGACTAAAGCCTAAAAGATTCCTTTTCTTTTTGTTTGATGAATAAGGACAAACAAGTTAAAAAAAAACAGCTAAAACATGGATGGAGAGAAATGTACATGAAAGACACGTAAAGATATGATATATATCAAAACTTAAAGATATTATAATACTTCTTTAACAGTGTTGACTTAGAAATGTTGACATATATTTTCACTCTTAAAAACTTCATAATGTTAAATGGAAAAACATTTTTTAAAAGTTGAGGATGTGAACCAGCAAAATCTATCTTTAATTCTGTATAAAAATACATTATAACCTCAGTTTGATGAGCTCAAGTTTCCCTATGCATTCACGGAATGTAGCCTGATATTGCCCTCGAATATAATTCTGTCTATACAGCAGAAATTTGTGATAAATAATGGAAAAATAATGGGATTTTTATCAGTTTGGTTTGACATTGGGTTCATAATTTCGAACAAACGGAAAAGGTTTTTCGCTACCATTTAATGAAAATCGTTAAGAAATTAACTGTGACAACTTAATTTAAAAAAACAAAAGGAAATAAGATTTAGTAAATATTTTCCTGTATTTTTTTTCAGCTATCCCTGCCCAGCAGATTGTCAATCTACACTTATCAAAAGACATTTTAGAGGCCTCATATGTGGGAGAAACTCCACAGATAACAGACTGTTAATGCTCATGTCTGGGGTCAGATTATGGTCAGGCTGTGGTCACATTTAAGATATGTGAGATTAAATATAGCCTTGAGATGCAAGTAAACCTTTTCTACTCCCTAAACATTCTTTCAGCTTTTTAATCACATGATACAACATACATACATGGTCCTACATATTATTACTATTATTATTATTATTGTTATTATTACTATTAGTATTATTATTATTATCATTTTTTATTATTATTGTATTATTATTATCATTATTATTATTATTGTTATTATTACAGCTTACCTGGAGTTATTGTAGGTGACATCGAGCCATTCGCCGACCTCAGTCTTCATGTAGTTGGGGTCAGGATAGGGGGGCCTCAGCATCCCCTCAGGGCACCACTGCTCAGGACGCACGCTTCTCCTCTCATAGGAACCACACAGCGCGGTGCTGGTGCTCGTGCTGTGTGGGTTCATGCACTGCCTCGAGCCCCATAAGTGAGTGTTGTACTTGTCATTAAATGTGTAATTACGGTCCCAGTACGCTCTGGCAGGTTCGGGGTTCTCGGATTTGATTTTGAGGCTGTATTGTTGTGGCTGATAACCGGTCAACTTGTCCTCCATGGCTCCCCCGAAATCACTCGCTTCATCCGGGGGCTTGTAGACCCGGCACGGCCTCTCCGCAGTCGTCTGGCCGAAGTGTGCCAAGTTAATTGGTGCGGACTGGGCATAAGGGCAGGACGCAGCGCCCACTGTGTCCAGGTGATCTCTCTCCTCTGAAGTCATGTCATCAGCTTTGCACGATGTGAAGTTTTGCTCGCCCACAGATGTGCGAGTGGAGCTGAGGTGTTGCAGATGCGCAGCCGTGTCTGAACTTTTGAACATTTCCACCAGTTGCGCCTGTCCGTGCGGGGGCCGCTCATCTCGGTCGGGCAGCTTGTACTCGCTGACGGCAGCCTGGGCTCCGGGACAGTTCAGGGGCACGGCTCCAACTCCGAACGGATAGTCCCCCTTTATGTGGTCATTTGCAGCACGCGGGGGGAGAGCAGCGTCCACGTCGCTCGTGTCAGTGGACTCCATGGTGAGCCCCAGGGACACGGACACGGCTTTGCAGAGCTCCCTGGCTGTTTCTGAGATTGTGGCGCAGGCGGAAAAAGAGCGGCTGTCGCCCACTCGGCTGTCAGCGTTGAACAACTCTTCCTGAGGGGCAGCGGCCGTCTGACAGCAGTGTTTTTCCATGTCACAGGCTGGACGATTAGAGTGTCCGGATCCGTAAGCGTTAAGATCTGCATCGCCCGGTTCTCTCAGCGTGTCGGAACCGCTTCCTGTTGAGTTTTTGGTGACATAGAGCGGACTTTCTTCTGTGTTTTGCGCCATGCTGAGAGCGCGCACAAAGTTGCCTGCTTTTATTGTCTCACCCAGTGGCCAAATTTTGGTACAAGATAACTGTTGGTTTGCTTGACTCATCTCCCTGAAGGTGTTTGTTTGGCCAGGGGACTGGAACTTTGCTCCACTAAAAGTGTGTGCAGGTCCCGGTGATTGTAGCCGCTCAGCCTGACTCCCACGCTGTGGAAAACGTTTTGGTAAAGGTCTTTGGAGAGCTGCAGGAGTCACAAACTCCTCCTAAACTGAGATCTTCAGAGTCAGAGGCGCTCAAGTTCGGTTTTGGCTAAAGATTAATTCAGGAAGGGGTTTTTGTATCCGACAAGCAAAGAAATGCCCCCCTCGGAAATAAAATCAGAGCGTTGAATGATTAATTCGTGAAATCTGGCATTTTGAGACGCTTGGGCAGAAAAGAGATGTGAATGCGCGTTTATTGTTAACGTGCCATGTCTGTGGGCTATACACAAATCAAACCCCTTATTTATTGAGCATTGTGCGTTGTTTTTCCAGCTGTTTTATAACACAAAGTGTATCTGATAGATTTTGGTGGATTCGCTTGCACGACTTTCTTAACTGGAGCACAACTACATCTCGCATTTTAGACCATTGGTCCTACACTGCAGACAGGCTGTTTATTGTTCCCTCAAGATAAATTGAGGAGCTATTTTAAGGGTTAATCATTTTCCAAAGATGTCTCCACTTTGCTTCAAAGTTTGCATCTTGATGACATTTCAATCTGGTCAGTTCTTAAAACAATTCAGAATTACAATTTGTGATTTTTGAGTATAGATACAGTAATGTATAAATGAAGAGTAAAATTCAGTCAAGTTTCTCACAGACAAAGATGTTCAACGAAACCAATCATCAGCAATAAAGAAACTTAGAAATGTAGCCACCATAGAGTCAATTCATGAATCGAATTTAGACTAAAAAGTGAAAATTTCAGGGTTGATTTAACCAAGAAGCTCTGATTCCCTCTAAATATTTTTCAAGTCCACATTTAATGAACAGTGTCTTGATGTGATGCCTTCACTGTGCAGAGTGATGTACAGTATGTGCAGAGTGTCACATTGGTGTAGGCTGTTTTTCTCATTCATCTGCTGCGGGTTCTCAATTTTTTCCTGGCATGCCACAGTTTTTAACGGTCATGAGAAATGATAATGGATGCGCCAAATTTTTAAAAAAGGATATAATTTTAATTCACTGCAATAAAGGTCATCATGATATTATCGGAACTTTTTTTATACTCCCTGCAGAACTTTAATTCATATGCACCAGCTTCAGTTGGCAAAACACTGCTAGACTAAAGGATGTTTCATTGTGTCCAAGTTGAATGGGAGTAATGAGTGAGTTTGGAAGCCAATCGTGGCCCAAAATGAAACTTTCACAAGTTTCAAGTGGGATCTTGAAGCTTCCACAGCACGTAAACTAAAGATGGATATCCTGTCCACAAGTAAAGCTTTTAAAATGAAATAAAAAATAAAATTTTCACATTCTCAGATTTTGATTTTTTCCAACAGAGAAAACAAACAGATGTAATTTAAGAACTTGTAAGAATATGATGATTTTTTTTTTGGCATGTGTGTGACTTCTGGTATGCAGATTTATTTTCATTTCTAGAGCAGCTGACATCAAGGAAATATTAATCATAGCAAAGGAAATTCTGCCATGCACTTAATTTAACACAAAGGTGCTGCACCAACATGTTACTGTGTCAGGAAGATGATTTAAACAAAGTCTTTCTTTAATATTTATTCATTCATTGAGACAGCATTGCCACCATGAGGCCAAATAGAACAATAATACATTAAGGTATTTACCTGCATCAATCACAACCTTAAAAAAACTGCTTATATACTGCGTATACTTTGTTTCCCAGCAAACTTTAAGACAAAAAATCTGCTAAATGCTGCTTTGGGATTTTTGAGGTTTTGACACCAAATCCTATTTCTAAAAGTGAAATGAAAGCAGTGTGTTGAGAGCTTAATTGATTTAAATGAGTGAACTGCACAGATTGGACTTCCATTTGAAGGTTAAACATCTCAAAAGAATTGCGGCAGTGTGAAAGTTCCAGATATGATGATGTAGCTGCATCTTCTATCACTTCTTTGCACAAACATGATGATTGAGACACTGGGACTAAGATTTTATCAAAGAGTGTTTGTCATTTGTTGGGTTAGCAGGACAAAAGAGAATAAATGAAAAGCATGTAACACTTTCACTTTAAAATGTCTTAAAACGGCCATTTTTATATATTTAGTTGCCTTGCACTTACTTCTAAATCAATTCCAGATTAGAAGATGATTTAGAAAGAGAAAATAATAACAAAAAAGAAATTAGGACTCCCAACATTTTCATTGTTTTTACTGATTATATTTTGAATCAGCTGCCATTATTGAGAATCTTCTTCATCTCATGCTTTGTCTGTTAATGTCTGTGCTTGTGCACTGTAAAATGATTCGCTGGTAACTCTTGGCAACCATCAGTATCAGGCCAACCCAACCATGACACGAGTGAGCCTTTGGGCCTGAGCCACACACAGGCATGTTGGCCGCTTGATGTACTCTGCACAAGGGCAGCCAAGGCTCAGAAGTTTTATTCCTTTTTCTCTTGTGTACTGCTTGAGTAATTGTATCGACTGCTTGTATCATTGAAACGACAAGATTTAAAATCTGTGAAGCCCCCTGAGTAACCGTTGACACACAGAGCAGGCCTTTTGCATTATGAAAGCAGGCAGTGTTTAAAGGTCCTAAAGGTGGACCCTATTTTTGTATCTGCAATAGCAACCTGCTTTGCAGCACTCCACAACATCTGCAGGGGAGGTTGGAGACATTGAGGAGGGTTAGAAAGATGATATGGATCAAGGCGCCGTGCATTTGCCTTACATAGCTAGGCCTTTGTCCGCAGTCTTGTGCCAGCATGAAGAAAGGTCGGGTTGCAGACATTAATGCTCTGGCTTATTTGCATTTCCTTAAACCAACAGTGATCTGGTCTTGGACGGTGTTAAGCCAAGTTGCAGCAATGGTGACGCAAGAGAGGGGAATGCTGGGTGCCCATGGCAGACCTATATCCACAGTCCACATCCTGTAAGTCAGACTAGTGATGCACAGTTTCACGACCAAAACATTGCTCAGAAAACATGTTCATACCTTTAATCGAAAGTGACATCCCCCCCCCCCCCCCCCAATTGGGCAGTGGTGCAGCACAAGGTTAAATACAGGCCAAGTGGTTGCACGAGCCCAAAAGCTGCCTGCCATGATTATTTATAAATAGACACACATGTCAATTGCAAACACATGTAAATAGCTGCAAGGTTTTCTTTTCTTTTATCCATGTCTTGTTTGGAATGACATAAAAATGTTTGGACTGAGACAAGAGAAAAGTCTGTAATTTTTTTATTAATAATAAAAAATTGATCTCACTTAGAGACAGAAATTTCACAGAAGTTTTTTTTTTTGCAGATAGCTGAATAATCCTCTTGTTCTTAGCCTCAAGGTGTGTCTGTCTGTCTGTCTGTCTGTCTGTCTGTCTGTCTGTCCTCTTACAAGCCTCTTGCACTTGAAGTACAACTTGCAGAATTGGATCTTTAGTCTGCCGCCTCACTCTGCAGGTGGGCTTGACGTTTCCCTCACTGGTAGCAGCCTTGGTCCCTCACTCCTGTATGGCTGAGGCAACAGGGATGCCAGTACCTAGGTGGCGGGGGTGGGATGGTGGGGGTTGGGTTCTTCCTGACACAAACAGCTTGCTTTGTTGGGTCGATCTTCCTCTGTGCGTGAGGAAAAGAGAGCTGCATGGCACTGGAGGAGTTATGGGTGGTTGCTTTATATATGTGGGGAAACCACTGCTGGTCACTGCGTGTAAACACATTTGTCATCACAAATACATCTGAAACAGAGCTATTATAGATATGTATGATGTAAATGACGGACTTTGTATTTCTTTTACAAATTTTTCCTTCTTTTAATTCTCGCATGTGCTATAAATGCATTTAGGTTTAATGGCAAACAAGACATGCAGAATGTTGTTTGGAATCATTTAGAAAACTGAATCATATTTAATGATTCATCAAACTAAGATAAAACAAAAGTCACTGTCGGGCAAGTTTAGAGGCATCATGTTTCCCTGATGGCCTCATTGGAACTTCTCATCCTTATAAGGAGCCCCGTCTCTTCTTCTGACCTTTAAATACCTTAAATAAACACAATCACCATTGTGCGGCCTACTAGCAATTTTATGATGTGCAATAGCGTGAAAACCAACATAATGAAGTTACATAGGATGTTATAATGCAAATAACAGGGGATCGTAACATTCTAAGTAATTGCGAAAAGTAAAACCTATAGTTTGAAAAACATGGAATATCTTAGACTTGTGGATTTTTTGCTCAGACATTCCTTCTGTTTGTTCCAGTTACAATCATCTGTTTTAGAAAAACTTAACTCAGCAGCTCATTAATGACGTTGAAATGATAAGAGGCTGAAATGCACAGCTGTTTATCTGCAGTGCTGAGAGACCATCATTGATGCTGTTGAGATGGTCATGATGGTGATGATGACATTCTGTGAAATGTTTTGTCTAACTAGCAGTCATTTCTGTTTTTAACTGCTTCTTGAAGTGTGATCATGTGCTTTCAGTTTAAAACATTTGACCTCTTGTCTGTTCATGTGTGAAGGTGTTGAGCTCCACTGCAGTCTGCAGAAATTTGCTGACGGGTGGCAGCATCACCTTTAGTGAAAATGTCACAACTCATCAAGCTCTCAGAGGTTTTGTACCTTTGTTTCTTATGTTTCCTCGTGTTTAATGTTTTAATTAGGTAACAGTTGTCCTGTTTTTGATGCCACATCCTGTCAGGTTTCCCTCCTGTGTGATCGGGTGTCCCGCCCTCGTGTGCTTCACTCGTGTCTCATTGTCTCCCTGCTTTGTAAGAGCAAGTCCTTGTCTGCTGCTACTTTGTTGTTAGTTCTACTGTTTCTGCTCCACAGTCCTATGTCCTTGTCTCCATGTCTCCTTGTCCTTTCTGTTCTCCTTTATTTTTTTCCAGTTTGTTGTTAATTTTCTTTTTTTTTGTATTTTCTCTCTCATTTTTGGAATTTTTTTGGCTATTTTTTCTTTCCTTTATATGTTTGTAGCTCAGCCTATCTGTTGTTCTGTTCTATTTTTCGTTCAAAGGTGGATTTTCTATATATGAAACTTTGCATAGTTATATAATTCCACCTGGAGTCTATCTTAAACGTAATGTTTGTATTGCACACAGTAATGGTGCTGCAGATACTGCGTCAGGGATTAAAATGATGGTCAGATGGAGGACTGACCTCCATTAACTGTGGCGCATCTGTGATTCACAACTCCAGTGACCTTAGTCTTTCCTTAAGAGCTGCAGACTGTTGTTGGTGTATAATTGTCCCCTTTAGGCCCCAACCAACACAATCCACATGATCGCCATTCTTAGTTCAGACGTTATAATTGAAAATACACTGTCTGAATATTAATATGAAAAATCCTGGACCGTGTGTGCTCAGTGGTGTTTGCAGCACTTTGTGTCTAAGCTTTTTTGCTGCATTAAGTCATGATGCTAATCAGTTTGAGTGGTTTAATATAACCATGAATGTCAGAAAAAGAATGTAGCACCATTATATTAAAAAAGTAAGCTGTCAGTCATACAAATGAGTCTCCACTTTTTGCACAACTGTAAAAGAACAGCCAGATTCTGGCTGATTCTGAGGATTTGCAGAATCAACACCATCAAATATCACATCTTTATCACTACAGTGTTTGTACATAACATCTTTACAATAACAATATATCAAATTTGACATATGTTATGTATTATCACCATGTAAAATTACACACTGTGACATGTGTGGACACTGGGTGATACTCTGCTTATGCTGTGTCCTTTCTGCTGTGAGTTTGGTTTGACACTGATCATAATAGTGGATCTGAGGATTGTTTTCTTGATCTTAACTTTTCTTAAAGTAGGATGGCCTCCACCCAGTTTTTTTCTCCACGTCTCTTCCTTATCTGACCATTTCACCCAATACCAGCTGGGAGAGGGTGGCTTGGTGTGGGAGGAAGCCTTCTGTTATTCTGTCACGTTGGTCGTTCTTGGTGTGCTACAGGAGCAGGGCCCTAGTGCCGTTGCTGCTCGTCTCTTAAAGTATGCTGGCATTTGTCCTGCAAATCTCCCTTGAAATGTCAAGGCTTCTCATCATTCTTGGAACCCTTCAAATGGTGCACAATACCACAACTTCTTGTCTGGTTGCAGCAGGGTGGTGACTGTCGTACAGCAAATGCAGTTCTTGCCAAGAAAGTAACTCTTACAAATTTTAGAGATTGTGCTTATTTCTTTACGTGGCCTTTTTTCATCTAACAGGATGTGGGAACTGTAGGTGTGTTGCTGTTTCGAGTTTTCATCTTGTCTGTCAGCAGTTGTTGTTGTGTTTTTTGTTGCATGTGGTTCACGGTACAATTACAAGCTTAACTAATATGAACTGCTTCAGGGAGGGAAAATCTTAGAAAGAAAGAGATCATTTAAAGCTTAAAGAGCTTCAGAAGAATTAAGGATTTGAAAAACACAATAAAGAGAAAAGGAGAAAAAAAATGAATTAAAAAGTCAAAAAAGCCTGTTTTTAAGTAGATTTAATATTAAGCAGTGTACAGTAATTCCAGTAAATAACACACACTCTTTTCTCGGGGTGTGGTCCTCCCCATACTGAAAAACAAATCCCCTCCGGTTTGCAGTAGTGATGTTGTGTGCTCCTTTGAGGTTAATGGACCTGTCCACTGTTATTTCCTATTTATTTTCAATTTATTTCCTTTTGTATAGAAAATAAGTATGCAACTATGTGACTCTGGTAAGGAATAATTCAAAATGGCAGATATTTTTAAAGTCTGAAAGCAGTTTGCCAAAACAAACAAACAAACAAACCAAACCAAACCAAACCAAACCAAAAAACAAGTTTCAGTGCTGCAACTATCTCCACTATCCTGGAGAAATCATATACTCTTCCTCTGGATTTGAATACAAATGGACAACATAGTCATTCCAAACTGTTTTCTAACTGTTTGCCTTTTCATGTATAAATTTCACCTAATTTGGGAAATGTATTTTTAAAACAACTTCTTTCATGTCAACCCTCCAAGGTTATACCATTATTACACCCTTAAAGGAGAAAAAAACTCACATGACAAATCCATAAGTGTACTGATAAGTGCTCTAGTGTTACAAAAATCTAAATCCTGGGTGGTGACATGGCTGAGATAAGCTGTTGGGATTTCGAATAAGCTCACCAAGCCAATAGGACAAAACCTTAAGTCCTGCAGAGGACAGTTAGATGAGCTTAAACAAAATATTGTTCTGATGTAGAAACAGTTGGACAGCTGGAAAGCTATGATACTTGACAACTTTAAAATGTAGTTTACTTTAATGAAACAACCTGCATCTATTTGGGTGCACACAGTTGTCATTTAGTTATCCAGAGAGTCAGGATTTTAATACTTGTTTATATTCTACAAGCAATGGCACAAAATTACATATTTGTTTGTGATGATCCTAAATAAGAGACTATTTTTAACACTCTACAAAAGATCTCTGAGGTTCCTCCAGTGGGGACACAAACTGGGAATCCTCAAGCTGTTTGTTTTTAGCCTTGAATCTTCCCTTTCACAGACTTCTCCGTCTTTCCGGAGAAGAAGGTCTGCAGTCTCAGCCTTGGCATTTTGCTTCCCTGAAACCTTGCCTTTTCTCCTCTGCTCTCCCACACATTCCCGCCTTTATCTCCACCCTCTTTCTGCTGCAGAATGACAGTAATATTGGGTTTCATATATTACTGACTTGAATCAGAAAAAGTAATAGTGACAGTAAGTTGTTATTGTGATTTTTTTTTTGTTAAATATTAGCACGGGGAAAGTACAATTTGCATGTTTACTTTCCTCAGTGTGGAGTCGGTGAGGTTAAAGCCAAAGTAAACACAAATGGAACATTTTAATGTCACTGCACTGAAATACCAGTTTCACATTTTACCTGGAAGCTTAACAAGTTCATTTTATCAAGCACAGAATATAAAATCTCTCCTAAAAAATAACTTTTGCCGAATTGTGTGTTTGGAAAACTCCCATTTCAACAGGCTTAAACAGAGCTACTGCAAAGCAAAATGCAGGTGTTAAATTTTGCAGTCAGCATTCTTATCAGGGACGTGTTTGTCGTGGCCTTCGTTGTGCTCACTCCAGCTGGAGCAAAATCGAGCTCTTTCAAGAGGGTTGGACAAAAAAAGGGAATGACCCAACAAGAAGTATGGATGTGTTGAGACTAGAATAGTTTTCCTCTACACATAAACTCATATCGGACCTGTTCAGCTCCAGTATCAAGCACACAGTATGTAACTGTCCACATGAAACAAACTGAATGTTAAGGTTAATTAGGAGGTATTAAGGTGTGTGTTTTTTGGAATGGATTCAATGCTTTATTTTTATGTTTTGTTGACAGTGTTATAGAGTTTGTTGAGAGCTCAACATCTCAGGGTGTATTTTTGTGTTTTAATGCCACAGTAATCCTGTTAGGAGTTCATCATTTCCATCAAAGCTTTATACACTTTCCATTTTTAGCAAAAGATGCCATAACTTATCAGATGATTTCCCAATTTTGCTGTTTTTGAAGTAAATAGTGTATTTAATTCACTTTAAATACAAAAATAAACTGAATCTAATCATTTAATTTATTAGCAAAGCTGAAATGTTCCAGTTTCGTAAAGACAGACATGCTGTCTTGTGATTAACCGACTGGAAAGAAATTTTGACTGGTCATTCTGAAGCGTAAAATCAATTATTTGCAGGATACCTCAAATAGAAAGATATCTAAAGCCATTATTATCCTCTATTTTTAAAAATTATTAACAATTAATCCTGCCAACCCACTGGACTTGTTAATGATAGAGTGTAAGTTATCACTAACACAGCACATTAAAATGATTATGAACAGGATGATGACAGGTTCACTTTAAAGTTTTTTAGTGATATAAAAGGTGCTTAGTATTGTTATATTCCTCCTTGTGAAGTAAGTATATTTAGGCTAGTTATGCGGGGTGTTACGGTCTTTTGGAATGAGATTTCATGTTTTATTTTAATGTTGGGTGAGACTGGAATCCAGGAAAAATAACCTCTGTTTGTGATGAAGCTAATGGAGACCAATGAGAGCTTTTTAGAGGATAAAAACTGTAATCTGAATGTCTTTCTGAAGACATAATTTGCTGAGACTTAATAAGGTCAGTCTGACACTGTCTGGAGTGTACTTTAGTAGTAAACAACAGGGATGAAATTCATTTTAACAAGTTCTGTTCTGTTAATAAAACATTCATTTGCTCAGTTTGTTGACTAATAGCATTTTGCCTGCTGTATTGCTGAAATAGATGATTGTAAAGCGTTTATAATGTTGTATTTATGTTAAAAGTAAAGTTTATACTACATATAAGGTGCAAACTCTGGAGTCACTGGCTGTACTCGATGTTCCCAAGTCCAGCACCACTTTGGAGCACCTGTGGCGAAGTCACAACACAGAAAATAATCATACATTTCTTTATTCTCCTTCCTGTCTGCTATTTTCTAAATCTCATTTGTAAATTCATATTGTTAGAACTTCTTTTTATTTCTTCACAGTTGTTTTTTCTTAATCCAGATGTTTTCACCAAAGGAAGCTTCATAGCAGACACTACAAAGTGTCCTCTTACAAACAACATAATACAGACCCAGTCAGCATGTCTTCAGATTCAGGTTCAGGTGGTCTGTAATGTCTCTGCTTCCACTATATTCCCTGTATTTATTGTCTGACATGATGTTATTCTCATTTGTCATTGAAAAATATATTTTTGACAGACTCATAATAAACAAAACTCCATCAGTAACTTAAATAATGCATATAAAAGTGGTGGTTTTACCCTAATTCACGTGTTTGCACAATTAATCATCCTGCTGACAACAATTTTGATATACAGACTACAGAGTGACAGCATCACAGTAAAATTTTATCCTCAAAATGTCATTAGATATGTTCTTGATGTAATCCAAAAATCGTATTATTCTAAGCAAGTTACAACCAATCTACATATTTTGTAAAAATTAAATATGCATTATTGTATAATTATTCTTCCCCGCTCTTGAATACTGGTATCATGTAAACATATGTGTTGTACTAATATGCTCAAACCAAAGTGACTTTGACTTTTTGAAATAATGAAATAAACCAACAGTCATTCAGACTTCATCTCTTACATACTTTATTTGTCTGTCATAGACTGAGACCTTTGTCAAAGTAAAGGTCAAATAAATGTAATTCAACTGTTTTCTTTCATTTTATATATATTTTGTCAGATAAATTGTATTTACATAGAACTGCATACAGAGGGGTGAGCAGTATTTATGGTTTTCTACAGAGAACATGAAAAACTTTGTGTCAGCTACATCAGTGTCAGATAAAAAAACCCAAAACAAAAACATTTTTAGATTGCTAAATATGACAGAAACAATAAAACACTAATGGGTTGTCAAAAGGAACAAATTGGATCACTGAATGATGAAAAAATGCACTGATAGAATAAAGTACCTGTGAGATATGAAGCCAAATGTACATCTTGGGTCTGCAGGTATCCCAGACAGGGGCTGTTTTCTTTTTTTCCTCAAAACTGCAATGCAAATGACTTTTAATGTACCCAGCATCTAGTGGCCAACAGTGGAATTACATGGTAGTGTAACAGTTACACCAACAGTATTTGCAGCTCAAAGACTTAATAAACCCTGTGTAAAGAGTTAATCAGCAAGGAATTCTACATTTGAAATTCATATATACTATGAATAATCGTAGTTGATCAACATGAAAAAGATCCCCAGCTGTTCACATTAGTGGCTTAAGGCTGAAGACCAGGTGACACCTGAAGGATTATCATTCTTTCCTTTAATGGCTGAACTGCACTTTTTCAGGCTTTCCTAACTCTTGAAATGTACCTGCCCCCTTGTGCCAACATCAGCAGTATTATTTGTATCTGTATCTAATACTGGGGCTCACATGTGTTTATGCTGAACAAATAATAACTCAGAAATTGTTCAAAGTCTGGTATCTAAATATAAGAACAAAAGAAATTTGCATATCCCAAACAGAAGCAGTAGAGGGTGAAGTTCACTTGTCCATCATGCTGTTCATTTGACTGCAAACATCTGGAAATGTTTTAAGTATTGAGCATGAACCTTTTGCTTGTGTTTTCCTGTTTTCTTTGAAACCATCCAGATGAACTTGTGCATTAGTAGAGAATTGGGCAGAGGTTTTGTTGTCAGAAGGTCAGGGTCTTAGACGACAGGGTTGACAGTATTTGAAGCAAAGCGCTGAGTAACCTCCAATTAGCTCACATCTGCTTTATGTTTGCTCACAGCTAGTGAAAGCTCGAGTGTTCAACAGACCCTAAATTCAGCTTGAAATCCCTGATCGTAGTGTTTGTGAATAAATAAACACTGGCTCTGTGAAATTATGTGAGGAACAGTAAATCATATAAACTCTAAGTGAATATGAGCAGATTTGTCAATGACATTCTAGTTTTTCTTTTAGTCATGAATATAATGAATTTAATATATTCAACAGTAAAAGCAAAATAAGATTTTTGAGATTTGGTGGAATCTCAATTACTTTTGAGGAAGTAATTTTTATTTATTTATCTAAATTTTGTCAATGTAGGAAATGTGAAGGAGGATACGAGCTAATAAAATCTTAACACCTAAATATTAAAAAAAGGATCTATGTTGAACCAAAATCAAATATGACAAATGTTTTGACTGAAAATTTAATATAAGAAGATCTACTGCTTTCTAATTCACCTCACAGTTTTATATCTATGGTTCAAAAACTCTACTTGGCCTGCATGTCCATCACTTTTAGCCGGCCTGATCAATGTACTGATCGCTTTCATCAGGACAGTAAAGTCACATTTCTGGTTGTCAGATGAATTCAGCCTCTTTGCTGCCTCATTTTGTGTGACTATCCAGGAGACTGATGAAACATCATGTCTTGCATCATATATTTTGTGAGGTTATGTTTGAATGCTTGATTGCCTTGAAACAAATACTGTCTGGAAGCGAGGAACTCTGTCCATGTTCCTTGTTTAAGCCTTTGTTTAGTGTTTAATCCTCCCTCACAGAAACACAGCGGTCCAACAAGGCCCTCCTTAAACGTGCTGCATTCAAAATTGTGTCTTTTGAATAAGAATAATTTTCATAGCATCTTAGTATCTTATGTTGGTAATTTAAGGCACAAAATATAAAGTGATGGTAAATATTTTTCCTATTTGAATTACTGGAAATGACTTTGTGCACAAAGGTAAATAAATGTATCTTCAGCATTAGAGTTAGTCGGGCTTTTTACAGGGAGGTCAGTCGCTGTAAAAGGAACTGTATTAGTCCTTTTCTGCGGACCTGTCTCCCTTTATCTGAAGATCCTCATTTGTTTCCCATCCACAAAGAAAAAACAAACCAAAAAAACAGTGCTGTAATTGCTTATGTTTATGTTCAGGCTGCTATTTAAACAACTATTTTTGTTTTAAGACCCTGATAATATTAAAGCACTGCCTTATACTTGGATCAGAGCCTGTTGATCCCTAAATTGCAGAGTCAGTTTTACCTGATACCAAACAGACTGTCAACTCCTTCTGCTTTATTTCCATTGTCTTCAGTAGAATCCATCACTGAACTTGGTGGATTGTATAGATTCAGAAAGGAAAATGACTAAGACATTTTTGTTAAATGTGCTTGACAACAAAGTTCTGTCATTAGAGTTATGCTGACTGAATACAATAGGTGCTTTCAGGGGTACCAGTTAAAGGGGACAGTGTGTGGGACACATTGTTAGGCTGGTTTTCTCTGTAACCTTCTCCCCTCCTGACAATTTATCAACCAAATCTTAGCACCAACTTGCACCACAAGGACCTTGATGAATGCAGGGGGCTCAGAGTTTGACAAAGGAAAATTACATGAGATTACAGCAAATGCAGTTTTGTTTTGCAGCACTGAATAAGCTCTTGCTAGGAATCTGTAATTTCTAGAAGCAATTACACTGATTGTTATGCATTTGTCATTTTGTTATGAATAATTTTTAATGTTTATAGCAATTGCAAGCTTTAGATCCTTAACTACAAATAATGATTTAGATTTTTGGATGCACTTTGCCTCCTTGTCAGGCAGCCGTTTACCATGTTAATCAGTGTCTGATGTTGAATAACATATAAGTAGCGCATGTCAAGATTGTTCAAATGAATATTCGGCCCACAGTCTACAGCTGTGCAAGCTGCTCTATGAGGCTAAAGCTTGCGTAGGCAGACAGAGTGGTGCTTTGAGCTACATGCTAGCATTAGCATGCAAGCATTCTCAGAATTACAGTGCTTGAATGCAGGGTTGATTGTTGCTAACGCTACATGCAAAGTAAAGTTGAGACTGATTGAATCTGATTCAGATAAAATTTGTATTTACTTTTCATAAACTAAAGCACTGGGCAAATTCAATGGCTAAAATTAATTTTTTTTTAAAAAGAATTCATTCTAGCACGCTTTGCTAAATGTTCAACTTGAATGTCAAGTGTCTTGTACAGTTAGAAAGTATGTTGGAAAAAAATATTTACAATTAAAAACTTGTCTCATAAAAGAGAATGATGACACATTTACAAATACAATATGAACCTGTTTTGAATTTTCTTTCATTTTTTTTTAGGAAAAAAAAGAATTTTTTTGTCTTTACTTTTTGAGTTTTTATAGGTACAGAATTATGTTCTGGCTCAGTGAATGCACAGTATGTTACGAAACAGGAATTTAAAACGATCATCAAGCTGCAAAGGTTTGTTTTGACAGTGGCAGCATTAAAAAAAGAAAAGAAAACTATTTACAGGCAACTTCATTCCAAGTTTTCTCTATTTGACTGACATACAGTATAAACACCTTCACCTCTGCATGACTTTGCTCAGATTGTATCATAAGTTTAAATATATCCTTGGTAGTAAATGCAAAAGTCATCTAAATAAATCACTGTTAATATCTTCCTTGTTTATCCAAACACTCCTCAGAACATGCTCTACTGTGCACTCGCAGGTTTATGCTGAACAAATTAATAGCACATGTTTCCTCCTTCAGGAGTCACCATGCCAATAATAAGAAAACCATATAATTAATACTAATCGGCTGCTCCTTAAAATGCACATTCTTCTTTTTACTGCAACTCATTACTTTGCTTAAAACGTGGCCAAATATTCAGTGTGGACCTAAAAATGTGTTCTGCATAACTAGGAAAAGTTGTGGAAAGGTCTAATAAGTGCAGTCAAAAAACTTGAGGTTAGTGATGCTGTGGCTTTAATGTGACTCTTCCTCCTCTCTGTTGTCTTATTTATACCTGTCAGATGTAACTAACCCACCAAAAATCATCTACTCAAACAAAAACCTCATCCTCAATTAAGTGTGACTGTATGAGGTACGGCTGCACATAATAATCATTTTCAACCACTGAAAAAGTAATTATGTGAGCTCAGTGGTGTTTTTATTGAATTACTTTTTTAGTAGCAGGCAGGGACCGAGTAATCCTCCTTCAACCATTTTTCAACCTCAATTAACAATCTCTTCCAAAAGGATGCTTGGCTCCTCCAAGCAAAAGTCAGAGTGACATTGAGAGTGCAACAGCGACAATGAACGAGGTCACGCTGCACCACTGAGCAGGAAAAGGCAGTGCTTTGCTAGTTTGCTTCTCTGCAATATCAACTTATATGGCAAATTATTTGGTATTTCATTCAACCATTGTTGAAATATGACAATAGGGAAGATAGAAAATGTATCTCACTAAAACATGAATTTACTCTACTTACAAATACTGTCTGCAACAAAGCTTGATTGATGGACTAATTGATCATGTTCTTCTATATAGAGTTCTGTTGCTGTCAAAATCTATTAAAAAAGATCAAACTAAAAACAGGTTACACTGGGTGGTATAAACATAATGCTGTGGGTTATTTCACTCAGTCCAACATGCTTTATTCAAGTGAGTGGAAAATACTCACTAGTGCCCCAAATGTATTAATCATCGGCTGAAAATAGTTCCCAACGAAATGCTCCCTTTCCTCCTGTTTTAACAATCTTTGCTTAAAGCTACAGTCATCAAATGTTTAGGAAATGATCAAACCTTTTCATGCAAGAGTCCACAGCTTTGCCAGAAGACAAAGTATAGCTGAGGTTGATGGAATTGTCCCTAGTTTTACAGGAACTTGTTTATATGCCAAAGCATTGGACAAATCTAAATGTTGATATGATGATGGTATGAAAAGTTAAGGGATCACCAAAGTGATAACAGTTCATCCTGAGGACAAATTTAATGCCTGAATCAGATTTTTCAACTAATATTTGTCTGGATATTTCACTCAAAGCCACTCATCAGCCTCACAGTGGCACTAGAGAAAAAAAACTTTAAATAACAGTATGAATGAATATCCTGCAGTTCATTTCATTTCACTTATCAGACTTCCCAGCATGTCTTGTTTAAGGTACTCTCTGGTGAGCTAAGTCATGGTATTTCTTCTGACAATAGCTGACATAAGCCATGATGTGAATTGGTATCCGTTTCGGTCCTCATCCCCACAAGTGCAGAAACTGATCATTTCACAGGAGGCAGCTTGAGTTGATGCCTCTTTATCTTCTCTTTTGTAAAAAATGCTTCTTTGTCATCAGCCACAACTATGAGACCTTGGTGTCAAATGAGCAACGGATTTTAAACTGTGTAAAAATATCACCACCAAAATGGGTGACTGAAACATTTACTAGTTGGTCTGACAGCACCTTTCTGCTGAAATGAGGAAAGTGTAATACCAGCAGTTCAACCAGGAATGAATATATTGTATCTTACATAACTACCATTTGTTTTTAGCTATTAAATATTTGTCTAAAAGTTCTGGGAGGCCCTAAAGTTGACATAAGTAGTAATAATAAAGTCATGCAATCATGCAATGGAGGACCTCCTCCTTCTGATGACATCCTGACACAACTGCATGCACATATCTGCAGATACTTGAAAATGTCCAAATTTGTCACTTTGCTTTGAAGACTCATCAAATATTAGCGGTCCAATGTCATGTCTATCATAGCGTCTCAATTGTTTTTCACAGAAATGTATAAAAAAAAACCACTGACACTGTTAGAAACTAGCATGAACATAGTGGAGCATTCAGCAGCTAATGAGCAGAATATTTTTGGGAATCATACATGTATTTTTCCTTTTGCCTAAGCCAAAGGAGTCAAAACCTTTTGGGAGAGCATGAGAGGGACTTTTTCTAAGATTTATTGTAAAGAAAAAATAAATATTACAATAAATAGTTTGGTTGAAAAGATGGATTTTGAATGCTCCAATAAACAATAACAGGGGTGCATTAGGCCATATGCAGAAGACATGGACCTTTTCTGTGTATCTACTCTTCAAAATCAATTGTGTATTAAATATGTCAGCTTTGAGAAAATTAATAAACATGGATGTATAGCTATATAGAGCAATATTTCAATGTCTAAATTTCAATGAGCATGCTGACTGTTGCTGTTTCAGTACTGTTTGGAAAGTTAATGTTGTTGTAGGTGTAGTTGAGAGTCTCTTCAAGCACTGAGGTGCCACATTTGTAAGGATTCAGTTAGTCAATTTTTATGCATTTTCCTGATATGTTATTAGTATTATGTGGTTGGTTCGTTACTTTTCAGTGACAGACATGTTAGTGTCCAGTCTAAGTTGACTTAAAAAAGATCAAAAAGCACATTTGCAATTGTTAGACATGGAAGAACTTCTTCCATTACAGCGCAAACAAAGAACGCTGTCTTCTTTCGCAGGTAAATTACTGCTTAAAAGAAACTGTCCACTTGTTCGCTCCCTCATAAATGGGGATGATGACGTCTTTGACAACGCAGGCAACATTACTGAGCATCTACAAAGCCTCAAAGGCAAAATATGGAGACAAGCATCCCCTTACCAGCCATTTAATCCGAGATGTTGGGGTAATGGTCTTGAAACAAATCTTTTGTTTGCACAGAGAAGTCAGACTCATGGTCTCTGGCTGGCTCTGTCCGTATTCATATTGATGATGCTTAAATGGGATTTTCCTTGACCTCATTTCCTAATTTCATGTGCCATGTCATGAGATAATCAGCACAAGTTAAAGCATCAGTTCCCAATCGAATTCAACTGGACTCTAGTCCAGCTAGTCCAGTTGCCTTCGATTTATTTAACCAGAATAACTATGACCTGGATGAATGAGAACATTCACAGATATCAGTTCCCAACAATGTTAAAGGATGGGTGAAAAAAAAAATTTTTTGGACAAAACTCAAAAGAGCTGAAAATTCTTCCATTAATATTTCTATATAATGCATTTTGAGAGTTAGTATTAACAATAAATGCCTTTAAATTGTGATCAGACTTTCACTGATTACAACTTCACCCCAAGTATATTTATAGTACCTGTAACATGACAGTGTAGGTATCGGAGTACTTGTACTTGTTACTGTTTTCTTGTTAAAAAAAAAAAAAAAGGACAAAAAACAAACAAACAAACGAAAAAGTTTACTTTTAATATAAAGAGTTTTAAAGGTTGTAAAGAAAATGTGCCTCTGTTGCTTATTTCAACAACACCATTGACAACCATTTAATTCTGTCACACAGGAGCTGAAAAAGATAACACTTCGTTATATCCACCTTCTACGGAAATGGACAATAATGTTTGTTTTTTAATCTTACATAATTAAATTTTTTGTTTATTAAAGTTGCAAAATTTTTTAGATAACACAAGCAATTCTATTCCTATCAAAGTCTGCTGCTTCCTTGATGAATGAACCACACTTGTGACACGTTTTTTGCAGAGCTACTGATTTATTTATTTCTTTATTTCCATCGTAAATTTGTGATGTGAACCGGTTTCCTAACAACCCTAAATCTCTGATTAGACACAAAAAGAATGCATTTTAAAGTTGTTCTACTGATGAAATATGATGATGCTGCCACATCAGAATATGGATGAGACTGTTTAGATAGAAGTAGATATTTTTAAATGTGATTCTCATGTAGATATAAAAAAGACCAGAGTTTAACATCACATATGAGTTTAGCGCTTAACCTCATGGCATCTTTTATTTTATTGTATGTAAGACAATGGGACATTTAGGAATGTAGAAGATGGAAAAAAACGTGAAAGCAAAGGTTCTTGCAACCTCACAAAGCTTGTTATTTCCATAAACCCTAAACTATTTACTCCCACTGTACTGTATTTCTTGATCCTGTAAGTAGATCTTTATTTTAGATAAGTATAGATAATTAGATAGATAATTTCACATAAAAGTTTGTTTGGTTGTTCAGTATTTTTCAGGTAAAAGCTCTAATATCAGTGACTGGATTTGGAGAAAACTCTGGAGAATGATGAACCTCTGCTTTGGGCTTCAGCATTTTCAGTTAAACGCTCTTATAATTAAATATCAGGCACTAGTTTTAGTCAGTAATTCTGCTGAATGATGATACCTATCAAATTCAGTCTGACACTTTAAAAATGAGACTGCAGGGTGTGCCAGAGGGGTGCTTCAATTTTGAATTTAATATTCTGGTTACATGACAACAGTGGTGCAACAGGTTTGAGAGCCTTCCTTTCATAGTTTATGTGGTTCTACAGTAAATGCATATATGTTTGAACTGAGTTTCCTCTGAATTTTCATGTATTTCTTTATTATCGATGCCAAGTGAGGATTGTTTAGGGTCCTTTAGACTCACTGACTCCTATGTTACTAGGATGTGAGAAGTGGCCATTAAAGATACTTGGAGTTAATAATAAGGTAATCATGACAAAGACACAATAAAAAAGGCCTCTTTGACTTTGTTTCCATTGTAAAAGCTGTTTATGAAGCACATTAAACCAGCAAGCTGTCACAACTAATCAACATGTGTTAATTCAGACAGTGTGAAACGAGACAAAGTCACGTGCATCTTAAAAAATCTTAAAATTAATTACCTCTTGTAGACTCATTATGCACATGCAATATATTAAGTCTTTATTTTCATAATGTAATACAAAGCTTTCGCGGGAGGGCTGCATGTTGTCTAAAATAAAACAGTTGCAAACCACAAGCTACAAATTTAAAAACTATTCTTGTGCTTTTAACTTAAAAATTCTGCATACATGTGGGATCACCACATGTATGCAGAATTTAAGCTAAAACAATTGGTATCTTTGGAAGCAGCATTGCTTTATTCTTAAGTGATTCCTGTTGCACACATGTTTGGGAAAGTCTTAATGAATATCCTTACCTCTGTTTTAAGATTTAACCTGAAGCACTCTTTAAATGATGATTGTCAGTGTTTAAAATAGACTAATAAGTGTCAGAAGTGTTCTAAGCTACAAACAACATCACCATGTGTTCATTTTAGAATAGATTTACAGTTCTTTACACTAAAGTCATACCAGGCATCTTTATGAACACTCATTTGACACTTGACCTGCTAGCAGACTGTATAAATCACAAAAAGAGAAGACAAATATATTATGGTTAATAAATTGTGCATCCTTACTTACAGATATCCCTAACTATTTTAGATATTTCCAAAATAATTATCAAGTAACATTAAGTTAATAATTTTCCAGAAATAGTCAATGATCAGTGTTTCCCTCACACTTTGATGCCCTTATCAATGACCTGTTTAATAGAAGGTGATGGTGTCTTGTATCTCTGTAAGTAAAGAGGATCAATGATTCTGTGTTGGAGCGGTATTAATCTAATACATGTTGTAGATTTTAGCTTGTTATTGCAGAATAATTGAATACTTGTCTCTACAAAGTGAATATGTTAGAATGAAATGACCTCATTTGTGTATTTCATTCAATAGCAAAACCTGTAATGTGTAGCTGGCCTCACAAACAGAACAAATCAAAGAATAGAGCTTTACCACCACTTACTGGACAAACTCTGAGTGGTAGTAAAATTAAAGCAACAAAAGCAAGACAACATAGCAAAGAAATGTATGGGGGATAAAATAGAATATAGTAGAAGCCTAAAACAAAAAAAATTAGATATTTTTACCTTGTTAAGAAAGTTGTTTTTTTTTTAAAGTACAGCAACCAGGCTAAAACCGAAAGAAGGGATACTTCATTTGAACAATGAAGACTAACAGAGGAAGTGGGACAAAAGGAAGAAAAAAATGGTTTTGTTGAAGATTGATAAGGACCTATAACTAGCAAACACAGAGTGAGTTGAGCAGATATAGGAATAACTTAGGTGTCAACGTTAATGAAAAATGTGCAACATCCTGTTCTTCCCACTGATGTCAGATATTGCATATGGGGTTTTTACTTCATCATGCCAACAGGAATGCACCAAAATTAGTTAAGTAATGCACGATTTTGCAGCCTTACTGAGGGCCCTCTGCTCTTGTGCAATAAAAATCGGTTGAGAGCAATAGATTGCAGATTCTACATTGCAGCTTGCGTGGCTCAACAATTTGAAGAAGGTACATTCTTATGAGGAACTAATCTGATAAACTAGAAAGGGTTCTTTCACAGAGTCAGTGTAGATTTGATGGCCTTAAATCATGTGTTTGAAGCCCTGTTCCAGAAAATCATCATTTAAGAGCATATCTAACATTATTATTTGAGAAATACTTCTTTTGGAGACTGTTTAATACTTTGGTTAACTTCAAGAGGAAGTGCCATAAAAATGTGATCTTCCTACTTCTTCACATAAGGCTTTGCAGATAAAACACAACGGTGCATTCATGTTTTAAACCACGCTTACCTCAAACTCAATTAATCGATAGCTTATGCAAAAATTTTGCATAAGCCATTTATGATGCAAAACAGTGGCACTGTTATATGAAATAAGTTCTGATGCCAAGACAGAGTGCATATAACTGTCAACATGTGCTACCAGCGGCCTCATGCACAGACACACTGACACAGACAATAATTTTGCAATGAATAGTAGCTGTAGATGTGTGTGCTACCCACTTATCATTATTTAGAACTTTTAAAAACTCTCAGACCTCTTTTGCTGCAATTTTGGGGTTACTGAAACCGATGTAGTGGAGAATGTAGCATTGAATTGGTGGTTGAATGTCAAATGGGCAAACGCATTTGTTCTCACACTTCTAGGCAAAGCAGCATGGCTGTACAGAAACAGGAAATGTAAGGCAGACCGATAGGTGTCCTTATTTAGAAGTCAGTTAGATGATAAGCTTCTATCAGCAGCGCTTCAACTGCTTTAGATTACGAATATAACAGGGATCAGCCTGTCAAAACTGCACCTCACTGACCTCTACTATATATGGGTGATGCATTTTAGCAGATCACTTTATGACACATACATTCCCTAAAGACTCAGAGGACACATGAGGACACAAAAGGACATATTCTTGTCAACCAAGCTTGAGACTGATTTTCACTTGTAAAATTGAAAAGGCACATGATCTCATGTGTTGGCAGAGAGGAGACACGTTCATGAAGGCTGAAGAAAGCAAATACTGAATGGAAGAAAACCTAAAAAGTTTGATCATTTTGCTATTACATTAAAAACATATATGTACATTTATTGCTTGTAAAAAAAAAAATTTCTTCGTTTGCATCCTTGGCAACACACTTTGACTCTGAGATCTCACATTTAGGGTCTTTTGTTCTTAACAATACTTTTCAAAACTTTGTTTTAACCTCAATAATCATTTGAATGCAAATTATATCAAAATTAGACATAAAACTTAATAGAGAACATACCAAATGATGGCGACAGAGTGGCCTTACCTGTCCTGAAAACAACAATATGTGGGAAAAAGTGGAGATATGCAGTGATAGGGCTGTAAACCTAGAAATTAAGAGACTCAAAATCATTATTAAAAGGGTAATTATTTTTTCAACCAGTACTCCTATTGACATTTCTCTCTTTCATTCAAACAGCTCTATGTTAATTCATATTCACATTCAGATTCTCATGGGATAAAGTTAATCTTTCTGCTCATTCAAATGATGAGCCTGATTTGCAAATGATTAAGCAAATAACTGACAGCTAAACAGATGATATGAGGACTAGAAGTTTGTCCATCTTCACCATTATGACTATAACCACTGTAAACATTGTTTCTGTTTTAAATCCTCAAAAGTTTCACAATAAAAGCGTCTTGAGCCTGCAGCCTGGTAGATCACTCTGTCAAGGCTGTTAAGACATGTGGAGTAACTCAGGAAGGGCTAATATTGTAGACAAGTGACACCTCACTTGGGGTATTTGACAAACTGACACTCACTGATACAGAGTGTCAAACTCAGCTTGTCAAATACACTAAGTGGGGGGCCTGTTCTGGAAATTCAAAGATGGCTCTGTGAAAGAAATGAACAAGACAAAGGAAGTTTTGCAACCAAACATTAGTAAAGACCATAAAAACATGCATAAACATTAAGATATTGCTTTTTGCAATCCTTCAGAACATTTTAGAAACAAGATAATCACTCTGTTACCTGAGTGTTCAGATATGTTGATGTTTAAGCAGATGAGTCCGAGTTCAACGCTCCTCTCTCTCTCACGGTGTTCACAATGATGACACTGTGCACAAGACAATCCGTTTGACCATTGAGCTTTAACGCTGCAAAGAGGAAGTCAAAACAAGGAAGATAACTGCAAAGCTAGCTCTCAGGAAATATGTGGAAATGAAGTGTCAACATGTCACAGTTGTGAAATGCTGTTTAAGGCTTTGGTCGCTCACGCTTTTGAGATAATGGTTTGCTGAGACATATGCAACAGTTTTGCACGCCTTTTGTGACATTTAGGTGTTCTTACTGTTTTCAGAACCATGCTAATGGAACTGTAGGTATCTTAATTAATGGTATTAAATGCCAAAAATAGTGTCCTCCCATGTGAGATTTATTTATTGACATTTTCAGATCAGTTACTATAGAGTATAGATGGTCTTTTATGCCTGTATCATACTATTCCTCACACAAGATCTCCACTGATGCCATTGTCAATAGTACTTTTCTTTTCTCCTGGGCCATTAGCAATCACTGGCCATCATCTGCTCCTCTCTGCTTCAAGGACAAGCATCATTGTTTAGTCCACACTGCAGACTGATGGCCTATCTTACAGTTCCCTAGGTGCAGGAAAGCCACAAGAGTAAGGTCAAAGACTTCCAGCTGTTCCAGAAGCCCTCCTGTGGAGATTGACATCGCTTTGCTTTTGGCAGAGCACTCAACACCTTCCTGTCAGTTTGCATTAGCAGTGCCTAGTCCCTTCAGTGATTTCATAATGTCTGAACTCCTACAGTTTCAAAAAACATGCCATAAAAGTTTTTACTGTCACTTTTTAATTGCCATACTATTATGCTCTGTGCACATTTTTTCCCAACCATACAAATGTACGAAGCATGCTGCTGTGTAACTTCCTCATGTTACAATGGACCAATGCACCATGACTCACTCACAGGACTTCCCTCTGCAGCTCAAACCGTACTGTATGTTGAGCTTCCTTAATACACAGTCACTTAACACAGAACACACTGTCTACCAACCGTTCAGAGTAGATTACAGAGTGAATTGTTTTTTTGATTTAGCTGTTCACCAACACTATATGTATCCTCCTAATTAAAAGCTCCATAAAATCTCTTTGCAGCAGCATAAAAAAAGGAGGAAACATCAAGGCCACAGGCAAACGTAAATATTAAAGGCTGGCTGTAGCGAGTCCTGATAGCTCAGAGAAGTGAATGGGTACAAAATGGCCCAATAAACTGAACTTGATCTTAGATAACAACTTAAATTGGGGCTATGGTGGTAAGTGTAATATGGGTATGGACTTTCGGTTCACAGTGGAAGAATAGCACAGTAAAACATAGTGTAATAATGAGAGGAAATGAATAGAAATGTCATATAAATGTAGTATATTATGGTGGAGCAAGCCTACAGCATAGTATAGTATAGTATAGATTAGTAGAGTAGAGTAGAGTAGAGTATGGTATAGAATATTTTAAAGCAGCAAAGTATAGTTTAGTGAGTAGGCCTGTAGCACAGTGTAATATAGTATGGAATAGTATAATTTAATGTATCTTTGTTTAGTTAGTAGACTCATGCTAGGTGTAGTATAGCATAATACAGCATACCATGGTAAAATTTAGAGGACCTGTAGAATAATATAGCATAGTACACTGTAGTATGGAAGCTGAGAGCAGCCCTGGTCACAACTATATTTTTCATTCTGTTATCTCGTGATAACAACATAAATTAAGGTGTTATGAAGGGATCAGGGGTTGTTGTCTTTAGTTAATGAGTTCATTTATCCTGTTAACAAGATAACAGAATGAAAAAAAGTAGTGACCATTGCCGCTTTCAGCTTCTGTACTGTAGTATAGTATAGTGTGTTATAGTGTAGCACAATACAATATAGTACAGTTTAGTAGCCTATAGTGTAGTATATTATATTATAGCATAGTATAGAATAGTATATTGTAGAATAGCATGGCATAGGATAGCAAAGCACAGCATAGCATATCATAGCAAAGCATGCAATAGTATAGTGTAGCAGGGCTACAGTACATTAACGTAAAGTAAATCTATTAAAGTAAAGTAAGTATTGTACATATTGTATATACTTTATACTATCTTTATCTTTAAAGCCTGACATCTGCAAACAAATTGGCATTAACTTCCCGAAATGTTCACAGTTTTTTGACTGTATTTGCTTGAAAAGGTTTCAAAGTCTGGTGATAACACAAAACTTAAGTTTGATAATATTTAAAAACAGAGAAGAAGCTCATCTGACAGCCTGAAGATGACTTGAGCAAAGAGAGCTATTATTTACAGATATGCCTTTTCTTACTATATAAGTTACTTACTATATAAAAATATGAGTTTTGTTCACACAGCAGGACTCATAGTTACTTATCTCTAAGTGGCAGTTCGGAGTGTGAACCATTTCAACACCCCTTTCAGGCCACCAATACCACAAATATAGGGGAAGTGGGAGATGAAAAAACACCACCTAGCTTTGGTGTTGAGAAAGAAGGTTGATTTTCAGCAATTTATTCAACAAGAAGTAACAGAATTTCCTGCTGCAAAAATTGCTTAAATAATCGACTACCTCATCTTGTTTGGCCAAAAATTTACTTTGTTGCTAGAACTAATTTAATCGGTGATCTATAATATTTTCCTACCACAGAAAGACAGGAAAGTGCTGGGCAAGTGTTAAAAAAATATATTCACTTCTGTCTTACTGAACACATAAATGACAAAATGTTGTTAAAAGGTCATCGGTTATGGTAGGAGCTTGTGGCTGTGGAAACGTGCTCCTAATTGAATAGAGAAGGCAGAAGCTGTCTGCCTCTGCAACCCGATTCATGGGTTTAAAACTGCAAATCAAGCAGAACATTTCTTATCTGCTTGCCTGTCAGTCATTGGGTTTATTACATTTGAGTTTTGAGTCTAAAGTTTTATGCTCCAAGAAGAATTGACAAATGCAACAATATAAAACTTTTTTTTTTAGGTAGAAAACAATAACTCTAGGATTTGTTTCAGTGCATGATTTTAAAATATTTGCTGATCATTATTTGCAAATCAATCTTCAATATATTGGAGGTGTCAGATGTCCTAAATAACCATGTTTTCAAATCTGGTGAATGAGTTTATGCTATTTTTAAAATTCTGGTATAAGAACTTGTTGTTAAAATGGAGAAAAATTATCTTAACAACAGCTTTTTCTCTATCTTTAAACCAACTATGTACAAATAAGACCACCATCAAAAGTTTACCCTTTACATATGACAATCTATTGATTTCTTACTAAATGTTCTGTGATACAATAAACTGGATCATCTTCAAATTGTCGCCATGCCCCCCTCACTTCAAACTGAGGATATCCTGCCACCATGTGGCTCTTCACAAGACTGCAAGTTCAAGTGCAACAGTAAGTATGATGGTATAAGATCAAAGCTAGTTTAACATGGGGCTAAAGATGGTCAGTGAAACATGGAATCAACAACACAGAAGCACAATATGTAAAAGATATTAATAAATTAAATGGAAATACTGAGTATAGATATGCTTATGAGACATAAATTTAACTGGTCTTTTATTTTTTGGCCAACACGTGTGGTAACAACAGTTGTAATGATACTAGTTGTAGCATACAGAATACACAAAAAGAAATACAGTTTAATTTGAGTTTTATTCATTGGTGAAAGGAAGACTTGAAGCAGCAGGATCTAATGAAAAACCTAGAAAAGGCACCATCAATTTACAAGATCAATTTATTTTCAATCCTTTTTGATTCAAGACAAAATATTGAGAAGCATCTTTTAATAAATTTCTTTCACACATGATGACTTGAGTCAAAATTACACACTGATTCGTAAAGAAGGCCGTCAGTAAATGGTGTTTCAGGTAGAACATACAGTGCAGCATTATAAAAGTTATTGTCAAAGGCATGGAAAGGTATCCAAAATAGCAACGACTGCATTTTTCATCTCTCATTGCAGATAAAAGAACTATACGCCGCATTGGACAAAAAAATTGTATATCAAAAAGCATCTTGGTAAAAATGAAAAATGTCCATTTAACAGGACAAATCAAATTAAAAAAAGAAATATTTAGCACTAAAATACATTCATTTTGAACTTGCAAAATAGTGTAAATAAATCTTTTAACACTTACTTCTAAATATGAGAACAAGCAAAACCCTTTTGCACACAAGAGTGGAAATTGTAATCTCAGCAATGGCACAAGGACAAATGTTATGTTCATTTTTTTCTGCAAAATGTTTGGTCTGGATGACATGAACTGAATTATTTGTGGTGACTCACTTTTCATAGGTGTTATTGAAGGCTTCAGGGTGTTGCTTGTTCCATCAGCTCTTTATCACAGCCACTAGCTGTTCAATTAGTTTATAACAAAACAGTTCGCAAAATGCTGTTCATTCTGAACAGAAATATTTGACCAGTACTTCTAGATTTTACAATACAAAAATATCCTAAGTGGTGTCTATCTTTCACCTTACACAATTTTATTACATTTGAAAAAAATCCAAATTACAAAATACACAAATGTAATTAAATACATACAGTATATCAAAAATGCATGCATTGGAACTGGTGTCCATTAAGAACAGCAAGTCTGTTGTGTCTGTTTTAGCAAAGGTAAACTATGGTTTTCCAGTGCATGTTAATGAAATTGTTATCTGCATCAAATTCTGAAAAAATTTTGTGGTATGAAATGTTTTGTTTTGAGAATAAAACATGTGACAGAGCTTTTAAGATTAAACTACAGCTCTCTCCTTTACAGGCTGCTCTACTGGCATTTGTTCACCAACAAATACCAGCATGACACGTAACAATTACAGTGTGATTCCTTATGCTGTGTTGGTTACCATAGCAAAACAAAAGTATTTTATAATTATCAAAAACACTGAAGACTAGAATTAAACATTAAAAGCAGAGGAATTGAACTCTTAAAGAAACATTAAAATGAGCTTCAAATATCCTATCAGTTTTTTAACTGAATGCTGAATTCATGATGCTAAAAAAGATTTACACTTTAATTTTGCGAAGAGTGACAACTGAAAGTTTCTACAGATGTGATAGATAGATCTAGTCAATACATTGTTTCATTGACTTTGCAGCCAAAATTTCAACCATAATTCTTCAGTGTATGTAGGCAAAATCAATCATATCTAGTCTCTGAAATGCTTTTTTAGATAGGAGACCTTGTTCAAACTTCAGGAGTATACCATATCAAATGCATTTTGTCTACAATCCAGGATTTTTTTCCATATAAATGTACAAGAAAATTCATGCATTGAAGCCTAAACAGCAAGTTTAACATTAAAGCCTTGTGGTTACAGATTGACTTGAAGATGTTCAGGAATTCAATAACAGACAACAAATCTTCAATATTACCTTGTGTGTGATATGTAAATACTGAATGATTGTAACAGTTACAGTTAAATAGAAAAGAAAATGTAAATCAAAAAAATTATAATACTGCTCTGTTAATGCTCCACACAAACACTTCAGGGTCATATTTCAGGTATTTGCTATTAGATTACAGTGCATTTGGTCTTTGAAACTACAGACAGCAGGTCATTGGGAATTAATACTGTCTGAAAAATCCAGCTTGCTGTGAAGAACCTCTCTGTGTGAACATCAGAAATACATATCAGCTAAACTATAATTTGGGATTGGTCTTTGAGCCTTTGAGAAATCATCATCAAAGTATTATGGTAAAACATATAAAGAAATTACAAATGCTTACTCAATGTGTCATGAAAGAAGGCGTGAGCCCATTACTAATATGCTACATACACCCTTTAAGAGGAGTGAACTAATAAAATACAGTATGTCCCTTTTCAACCAGTGACTTGTCTAAATTCAAAGTTAGGAATGATAACAAATGGAGCTTTGCAGATCCATATTTGTTCATTGTGCTGTGCTTGTGCAACCACGTCACGTTGTGGATCTGATTTATTTGGGTACAAAAGAAACAGCTTGAGGGAGGCAGGACTGCAGTCCAGGCAGAGTGGCCCAGTCGAGTGGGCTTTTGCATTAGTGAATGCACATATCACATGCATTCGAACTCGTCAATGCGCTGTTTGGTGTTTCCTGACCGGATCTGTCTCAGGGTCTTGTACTTGTCTCGTCCTGCTTTCATGTTCTCAGCGTGGATCATGTCATTCACTGTTTTCTTGGTCTCGTCCCGAGCGTTGGCCAGCTCTGAGCTTAAAGCCTGGAATAACAGTCATCACAGTGTTATTAGATTTTACACCAGTATGATGTTGTGAACTGGATGTGCAAAATATAATGAACAACTTCATTTGTGATTCACAACTGTTTTTGCACAAACTGCATCAGCTTTACATATAAAATCCTTCTCTAAATCATCTACTTTTCTTTATCTTCTTCTCCTTTGAAACTGTTTCAATGAGAGAAGTGTCCCTTATTTTGAATGTGTTGATACTGCTTACATGCAGCACAACACAGAAGCTGTAAATTGACATATTGGATGCTAAAAACTTTTAATTTACCAAAGAAAAACGTAATGATATAAGAGCTAAAATGTTTAATGGACCACAAGACAACAAGTGATAACTATTTTGATAATTAATCGTTCAAGAGATTTTTTCAAGCTAAAATATTCAGCATTTGCTGGGTGCAGCTTCCTTGTAATTTATGGTAGTAAATGAAAACCAAAGAAAGAATCTGAAGATGTCACTTCGGACTCTATGAAATTGTGATGAGCATTTTTGTAAGTTTGTTGATAATGAAAAGAAACATTACTTGGAGCCAATTGCTCATTTTTCTTTTGTAAAATGATTTAATTCCAAAGTTAATTTCATTTTAGCTAAAAAGTTGATCAACAGTCATTCAAATGCATGTGTGTTCTGTACTGAGGAGATGATGCAGTTATCCTTCTTATCTGCACATCCAATAATTTATTCACGGAACAATTTTATCCTATACATAACATTTGAGGGAGACTTACAAGTAGATGTTTCTGCAAACGTTCGTTCTTCTCAGCCTCGGTCATACGCTCTTCTTCACTGCGGTCCTTGTAAGTGGCGGCAGATGTGAACTCGGCGCTGGCCTCGGCGCTGCTCTCGTCGTTCTCGTCGTGCTCGTTCTCTGCGTTGAGGGGCTCTTGAACATGGGCAGCCATCACTTTGTTTTTGAGCTCTTCTTTGGTCTTTTCCAGGTCGTCCTGCACAGCGGTAGCCTGTAGGAACAGAGAATGCCAATGAGATGTTGTGTTCAATTTTCAGGGCTCGTTACAATTTCAACAACATCATTATTAACATTTCAACATTGGCTTATTAGTACAAGAAACATAAAATTCAAACATAACAATCCATCCGTTTAGCTGCGTTTTCACCAGCTGGTTGTTTAAATGAAGTGATTACTTAAGCACAAGGTTTCCATGACAGGAAAAAAATGCTTGTCCACTTCTGTCATAAGCTATTAAAAGGCAATGTTTGCTACAAAACGGAACAAGAATATATGCTGCTAAGAATGCAAAAGTAAAAAAATAACACTTAACTAAGACTTATTTAGAAAAGAAGACATTTGTGTTTTCCTCCCTGTATTTGTGCATTTTGCTGTATTTGTGCATTTTGCTGTTTCCCTGTTTTATTTTCTTCCTATCTCTTGTCTTTTATACTTTGGAGATACAGTAAATGTAGAGACACTGAAATATTACAGTAAATACAGTATAAACATAATTGTGTGTGCCATGAGCAGCTAAGAATAAGAGCTAATTATGAGTGAGACTGGAAATTTGACTGAACATTTGCCAAAAACGCACAACATGGAAACCCCTACTTAGAACAGGAGTCTTGCCAGAATACCATAATGGTACAAAAGAGTTAAACAGGATTTCCTTTCACTCAGTGACAGCCGTCATCATCACAAACAGCATGAGTCACTGCTGAACATAAATATGACGGGGCAGGGCTGGTACACATTGCTATTACCAAAAAAGACCTGGGGCGAGCTGGGATCCTTCACTCCTCCCCCCAAAATTACAAAACAGCAAGACCTCAGGAATGTCTGCGCTGACTGTGTCACACAAGAGGGGCTGTGTGATCAGAAAAATATCAGAGACAATGACTGATGATCCACTTACTCACTGAACTTATTCTGAAAGGTACTAAAGCTGATCACATGACACAGGTACCATTATTTAGTGTTTATGTTGTCATATAAACGTAAAAAATGAGCTCAGAATTGCAGAAATTACTGTTCCCTTTGATTTACACATGACAATATGAGAAATTACTATTTTATGCCTGTAGGAAAAAAAAGACACAGTAACTACAGTGCAATGAAAAGAAGAATACTTCTAGGTTAATATGAAAATAAACAAATTATACCTTCTGTTGCCAGTTAATTGCCTCATCTTCCTTCTTCTTCTTGGCATCTTCCAGGAGGGAAATCTTTGAAGTTAAATCTGCCAGCTCTGTGGCCTAAAAAGGACAATGATTTTTTTTTAAATTTCTTTTTTGTTATAAATATTTTAATTGAGAAAAAGAATTTCTGAGTAAGCAGCTCTTAACGTTTTCTGGTTTGAACACTTATGATTAGGCTAGCATTTTTCAGTGACTGACCAGGTGTTCTTGGTTCTTCATCTGGTTCTCTGACTGTTGCAGCAGTTTCATCTTTGATGCCTCAGCTTCCTTCAGATCATTCTCCAGGCGTTCAGCCTCTTCCTGAGCCCTCTTCCTCTCCTGCTCCAACTCAAGAGCCTTTTGTGTTTGCTCCTCCAGCTCTGTGCACACATGGTCACATAAACAGAAGCACTAAAGGTAAGCATCATCATCCATTGTAGTACAATGACAAGCTTTACTCAAATACTGACAGGTCACCCACCTTGTTGAGCTTTTTTCGTCTGCTCCTCAATCTGCTTTAATCTCTCCATTAACTCCTCCTTTTCCTTTTCAATCTTTTCCTTTTCCTTTTCTGCAACTTCTCTCTTCCTCTTTTCATTCTCTAGTAGGGCTCTTAGAAAAAAATTTAAAGTGGTATAAGATGAGGATCTTTTGATATAGAGCAGATAATCACCTTTTTAAAAAGTCAAATATAACCATATAACCACAATTCAGGACTTGGTGCAATTCTAAACATGTCTACATTATAAAAACAAGTCTGGAATTCTTGTTGCATGATTTTTTTCCCCCCATTTTTGCTCAATAACTGTAGTGACATATTGCAATTAACTCTATGTGAAAAATGTTGCACATTTCTCTGACAATAGCTCAAAACTCTCACCTCTCCATCTTCTTGTGGTTCTTCTCCTCGCGAGCCTGAGCCTTCATCTGCTGCACTTCGATGGTGTCAGGTTTGCGGCGGCGCATATACAGCTCATGGTTGCCCATGCAAAGGGCCAGAATGCGCTTGTTGATGCGCAATCTTGGAGCATAGAAAACAAAGTCCTAAAACAGCAACGTTAGAGATATTTATTAGTAATACATAGAGAGATAAATAATCAATTGTTCATCCATTTTCTGTTATTCTGGATTGACATACTGGTGCTTTCTTGTCAATTGGTTTAATGACAAACTTCTTGTCATTGAAGGAAATGTTCCTGATTTCACTCCAAGGAAATCCAATTTTGGGTGTCATTCTGTTGAAGACAATGCAAAAACAAAAAAAAAACTCATTAAGCAGATATTATGAATATAAATTAAAATAAGAACTCCAATTTGTCATAACCATTCACTTTCATGACAATTTCAAGTATTACATTGTTGTGAAATGACTTACTTGTCATTCTGTTCGTAAATGTTGAGCCCCAAAGCATCCACTCCCAACCACAGCTCTGTTCCTTTCTTATTCTTGATGCTGAAGTAGTTGACTCCGTACATCTCTAGATCTTGAGCGATCTTGAGATACTCCATCATGGATTCCTCTCTGTGGAAAAACAGAACATGTCTTTAACTAATGCTTCAAAGAGTCAGATTTGGATGCAAAAAAAAGGAAAAAGCCTGAAATGTTTGAGCTTGGAGTTTGAAGCACAGGGTGGTCTACACTCTGTCCTTGATCCATTCACAGATCAGACAACGCTGAGCTCAAGGTGTCATGCCCCAGAGATGTGTTCAATGTACAGCAACAAGGCTGAAAACAGGCCTTGAGAGGAGGAAGACAAGAAGGAAATAGCTACACATTTTTAAGATAGTAAGCTAGACTTTGGTCAAGTGTTTACTGAAACATCCAAAGACCAACAAGATGAGGGGACTGAGAAATAGTTGAGCAGAATCGTAGGCCCACCTGCAGTGAATTAAACAAAAATTCACTCATTTCAGTAAGTCTTTTTGTTGAACAGATCCTGCTGAAATAACATTAGTTAAAAGGGCAAGTGGCCATAGACATTTCTCTCCTTCAAAGGGTCACATGTGTGTCAGTGGTTACCTAATCATGCCCTTGTGTTCCTCATGCCATACTTGAATCCTCTCCTCCCACTGGTCCTTGTTGAGCTTGTGCTGGTCCAGAACTCTGAGTATAAAAAGTTATGTAGAGAAACATGTCAAATATAAAGACATTTTATTCTACATTAATTGCTGGACTGACATGGTGATTAAACTTGGTTTACCTCTGAGGGAGCAGCTGTTCACTGGACAGGTAACCTGGTGTGTGGACTTCCTTGTTATAGTCAGCATACTTGGCCTGCACTGCATAGGAGGCCAGGAGGACTGCTGTCTCTGGGGGGCAGTAGATGTCATCATTTAAGATACCCTCCTTCACCTGCAGGAAGAACAGCCGCTGTGTGGCGTCCTGGATTAACTCCTCCGACACATCCTCAGGGTAGAACTTGGCGCGGAACTTAAACAGAAGCGGGCTTTCCTTCCTCACATCCTGGGCTGTCACCTAAAATAAAATGTGACACGAGTGAGGGGCCGAGGTTACACTTCTGTTGACATAACTGAGGTCAACAGAGTAATTCAAATTTAACAAAGAAGGGCAAAATAGTGTATAAGGCTTTGTCCTGAAGCAAAATATCTGACTCACCTTCTTATTTAGCTTGAGCCAAGTAGAGAAACCCTTTGTGTCCTGGTACTGAAGTCCAAAGTACCAAACCTCTCGCAGCCCAATGGTCTTAACAACCTTAAAACAAAAGAGCAAAAATTATTAATGTGCTTCAACACTAGAACATGATCACTTTTTTTTTCTATATTAGGTCCATGAAATGTCAACCACAGACAACAGGTGCTATTTGTTGTTTGTAAAGGTAATGCATGTTTATGATTTGTCAAATGTTCTTGCAATAAATAATCATAAAAAACAACAAACAAATTTCATTTTGGACCTCATAAATATTTCGCAGGAACCAAAAACCCCCTAACACTGCAAGTACAAACAAACAATACAGTCATATTCAAAAGTTCCCCACAGTCATTGTAAAGCACACAATACTGATTACAAGTCACATGTTTCTCGTACCTGGTCAAAGAGTTGCTTTCCTGTTGTATTTGGCTGAATGGCGAACTCCAGCTCAGCATCCATTGTGGTGACTCTCACACTAATCTGAGGAAGAGAGCAAGTTGGAAAAATTAGTGATTTTTTTTTCTTCAAATTTGAATTGACTCAGAAAGTATTTTGAATCAAGTCAATACCCAGTGGGAGATTACTGTACCATTGTTTTTAAAAAAAACCTTCAGTTTCTTGGCAAAGGAAGAGCTTGATTATTATTCTTGGCATGATCAGGAGATTTCTTTCTTTTTTGTTACTTTAAGTTACTAGAATCTGAAATTTCCATTTAGTGCCTCCCAGTGGTAAAATAAAAAAATGAAATTGACAGATTAATGCCTCAAGAAAAATTAATGTATAATTTATTTACAAGTATTTCTACCTACAGTGGCCCACCAGCTGATTTTAAACTAGACTCTGGTTAAGATTTTGAATAGACCCAGTTATGTAGAAGCAACAATGGAGCACACACATTCCTCAGGACACACACAAACCGAATAATCGGTATGATATTTGTATAAAGTTGACTTCATGAAAGGTCAGGTCTCATTTCTTATATCTCCCACAGTGTGTTTGACAAACGTGCCAATCTGGCTCTGTCTTAGTATAGAACTTATCTACAGGAAGTAACCATATCCTCTTGTGGCTGGGCCTTGTGAGGCACTGCTGCTAAACACCGAGCTCAAGAGAGGCGCCTACATCCTGTCATGTATCAAGCAACCTGTCAGTTTTATGCTAAGCTGTCTGCTGTAACAGGAGCACACGTTAATTCTAAAGTAGATTTGTCTTCTAAACTGGTTATTTAGCCTGTTGGGCACTGATTTGAAATGTATGAGTGAAGCAAAATTACATGTCAAAAGTTGAGTACATTTATTTAACCTTTAAGTCCCCCTCACTGAGAATAAATATATTCTTTACTTTGTTAACTGACCATGTGGGCATGTCTCTGTCCTCTCAGATTTGACGAAAACAGCAGCATGCATGACTATTGGGAAATAACTGAGCAGGCTGAGGCCCACGCCTGCCCTGAACAACAATAGTGTGTATTATTTCCCAGTTGTGGGGCTGATTAGAGTTGCGTTCTTTCCCATTTATGTCAGCAGAACCCCCTTTACTGCTCAGGACACTTGCCCCTCTTGTAACTTCCTGTCATCACCAGCAGCTAGGAGTTGTAGTGAAACCTACTGTCCGGACACACACTGGAGTCAAATCATCTAGACATACCGCTATTTAAACTGACAGTGAACAGTGAACAGTGACAGTGAACTTCAGTGACCATCTTTTCATTAGTGCAGACAAGAGTTCTGTTCATGAGCACCCTGCTGGGGTTTAAGCAGTTTCATTTCCTGAGTCAGAACAGCAAATGTTGTATGAAAGGGGAACTACACTCATACATTTTCTGCCTGGTTTGGGTGTGTCTCTCATGGCCCGAGTTCAAAAACACTTAACAAACTATTATTAGCACATGTTCAAAAACACCCCTCTCAGGCCGTGTGTCATGTTTCCATGACTTACTTAACTGTTTTTATCTCACCAAAGTTTACTTCAGACATAAATTCCTCAACTTCTCACAAGCTGTACTTTCAAAAGCATATTTAAAGACAAGTTTTGTTACAGTGTTGTATTTGATAATATGTTTTTACAATAAGCTTTTCTCTTGTTTGATGACCTATGTATTGCTAAGCTTTCTTTAAGAATTGTCTGCTTTACTGTCTGTCTAAGACTGTTGTTTTTTAATATCTCCTTTGCTATGCTCAAACAGCTGTGTCCTTCTAATGCTGCTCATTTCCTCTTCTGCTAGAACAACTGGCCTTTGATTTTATCAAACCAACTTATCAATTTATAGCTTATCACTTAGTCTGACATGATGTAGCATTTTCCAGGCAATTCTTCATACTAACGCACAACTGATAAATGTTAGACCACAAAAAGTAACAACAAAAACCAGGTCAAACCAACCAACAGACCCACATAATAATCTGCAGCCATTGAGGCATGCTCCTCTGCTGAGCATGCAGAGGATGGCTGAAAGTCTTGGTAACTAAAAATCATCTCCAAAAGTTAGCACTTAGCATTAACTAAATTACAGCTCTTTTTAAACATTTTGTAATCTGGGATGGTAGAATTGTGGAAGGTTAAACAGAAAACAAGAGACAACTGTATGATTTTATGAACATAAAAGCATCAACCATCATATGTAGGAAGTGAATATGTTAATAATCATATTGTGATTAGTAAGCTTCTGCAACAATGGAAAATTTAACTCAAAAGTGAATCCTGAAATACACACCAAATGAACTCCCTAGGGAGAGGAAGCGAAATTGCCGAACCTACCACACAGCCCAGATCAAACCCAGGGTAATGTCGTGCACTCCAGCCTACTTTTTTTCTCCATTGAAAACACTGATCAAACATCAAATAATATGTATGAAGATTTGCATTTAGCCACCACCCTTACTTTCCCACACCAGTGTTATCTCACAACCTTGTGCTATTCACAACCGCAATCCTCCCAGGCAAACCAAGACAACATACAAGATACCACTAAGTGGTCTTCGGAGCAAGACAGAACAAAAATTTGACCACCAGCAACCCTACGTAGGTGGATGGTATCACATGGCATGAGCAGAATAGTTCTCATCACTGTGTACATGTCTTACTGGGCTGTGCATGAAAAGAATTAAGAAGTAAAAATAACTATATATTCAACATTACCTACATGTGAGTCATGTGTATTGCAGTTGCACAAGGTCAGCTGCTCTTTAGCAATGAATCTCTCCTGTTTACTACAGAAACCATGCAAGTGACATCTACCGCTACCTGATCATCTTATCTGAATGACAACTAGCATGTTATAGAGAGCGCAATATGGATTTTTTTCAGCCTTAAAATGATAACCGATAACAACCTGCTGCTCGTGGCCAATTACAATCAGATAATCCATGATTTCATAGTTCATGTATATTAAAATTAAGTTCATTACCTGCATTTTATGCACACCTGACAATAAGAAAGGCTAAAATGTAGTGAGCAAAAATTGATTAAATATTTTGTATCATAGACTCAACCACATCAAACATCATTTTTTCCCCCTTCTTCTTATATCTTAGTGAAATATGTATTGCAAACAACCATGTTGTCGTCTTCTGAAGATGTGAAAAAAACATCCACAACAAAACAAGATGTTTGGCCCTCTAGTCGACATGGTTTGGATCTACCAAGGTGCAGCTTCTCCTGCTTTGTCTTTTTTATTTATTTTTTTTAATTGGTGAAAATTGGCAGATGGCAACCAAATTTTAAAGTCCCACACCGCCACTTACTAAATTGGAGTTGTTAGGTCAATAAGAGCCATTTGGCTCCATAATATTTACTTTATTTTCACTGCAGTCATATAAGTAGTCAGTATTAACAAAACCTTATTACTGAGCTGATAATTATCTGTCGATAAATATGGTGCATCCTGAACATGCTGTACTTGAGAGACATGGAAAATTAAAGGTCTGATTCAATCCACTCTGCAGGAAAATTTCCATAAAAATGTTAATACAAGGCATGCACATTAGTATCTTTACACTACACTCTAACCTTTCACATCTCACAGTAACATACAGTTAACAGTTTAGGTAATGCAAAGCTAAATAAGAAGCTGGCTACAAAGTGTGAAAACATCTTTGTTATGTTATTGCTTGAACCCAAACATACAAGAGAAATCATGTGAAAAGACTCGTGAGCAAGAGAACAAGCATGTTTTTATCCTCAAAATAATATATAATATTGTTAATGGGTTTGCAGTGAGCCAACAAGAAAGACTATGTACTTCAAAAAACATTTTAAGAACTGACAATAAGTATTGTCATTAAAAGTGATATTTACATATGATATATTGTGTTAATTAATCACATATGATAATGTCATGTCAACAATAAACTGCCTCCTAAAACATTTTAATTTTATGTGCTGGTTCTGTCTCAGTAGAGGGCTGTAATGCACCTTAATGCTGATCATCATCGACCACAAATAGAAGAATAAACAAATATACAAATGACACAAATATTTTTACAATTTTCTACGAAAATTAGACATTACTGTCATTGTGAACCCTTAAGGCCATAATACTTGTGTAGTGAGAATCATGACAGCCCTTCTTTCTACTAAGCAAAAGAAGTCGAAGTTTCTTGCTTATGTTTCAGTACATGTAACATTCCCTCATCTGTCTGCCACATTACCAATGAATGCCATTGGAAAAAAAAGGATCAAGTTCTCATCCTGTCTGCTATTTAGATTAGCCTCAATTAGTCTTCAGTGCTCTATGCCTTTTGCATTGCACTGAAAAACCCCTGTGGCTGAAGAGATGAAACTAGTTGACAGGAAGAGGAACGACAGCGAAGAGTATGAGGTTTTGTTCTGAGCGGGGAAAAGTGTATATAAGTGCAAAGGCTTATTCAGAGCATTTTCCCACGACTACTTTTTTAAATGAATCAAACTGTGTCACAGCTAGCATCACCCAATAGCTTTCACATGTTTTTAATAAAAAACAGCCATTATGATAAAAACTGCTGCCTCTTCCTTTCCCGTCATCAACATCCTGTTGATTGATTCTTATCATTTTTATTTTACTGTGCATGCTAACCTGACTTGTCAACAGCTTTGCCAGCAACAGTCATAGTATTTTATCAGTTAAATGCTACTACTGCCCCTGGCCTAGTTGACTGTTCCCTCAGCTTTAAATATCTTGTTCTGTTTGGTCTACTCACATATTGCCTTACTTTTGATTGTTGCATTTGTTGGCTAATAGTGCCAGAAATCATGTTGCCAGCTTCTACTGACCAAGTAAGGACCGTTTAATCTCTTCTGGTGTTGTCTGCCAAGCCTGCATTGGGGTTCAAATCCTGTTATATTGTTACAGCCACATACTAGGCCCAACTAAAACCGTTTGTCACAGTCAGCAATGCTTTTTCTTTACTTTTGCCGTTGTGCACCTGAAATGTTTGCAGGCTTGAAGTTAAAAATTTCAACTTGGAAATTCCAACCACTAATTTTAACTGTGATGCATCATATCTAGGTTCTCAAATATACGTTTTCAAAGACCTTTCATAAGTTTTCAGAAAGCCAATTCCATATTTTCAGCAGTGTTCTGAGTGTCAAAATCATCTTTACTCTAGGAAATCTGAGTGAGCCCATATTTTAGCAAGTCGGTAGGATATTCATTTCATCAAATTTTTAGGCAAAGCATGTTAATGATTTGTTTCCTTTGCAACTGTAAATATCCATAGCAGATCTATCTGGTCTGTGTCTGGTCAATGAGCAGATCCAGAGCAGGACATAAAATTTACCACACAAGCACAAGATTGTCACTGATGCACACCACTACTCTACTTGTAGTATTATGTTGACTAATGCTCACTGTAGTGATTTGCTTACATTATTCTTTTGTTATGTACACAATTTGAACTCTGCTGGCTTAAAGACTGTACTACGCACTGTAACAAGGGCCAAATAATTATGCTTTATTCATTACTAGTGTCATAGTAACATCAATTACCATCATAACAACAAATGTTTTGATATTAGTATGTCTACAATGATAGGCTATGTCTGATACAAGACATTTAATGGTTTAAACAGAACATTTTTAGACAAACATAAAAACAGATGAAATAACACAGGATAATGATTATATAAATAAGATGAATAAATAATAAAAATAACTTACTTTAAGACGATTAAGTTTCTCACAATCTCCAACCAAAAAACTCTGAAAAAGTTACTTGTGTAAAAACAGACGTTTTGATTGTAGTTTGTCCACCACCTCTACCTTCGCACACTGCTAATCTGTCCTGCTATGCACACTACAGACTGATTTAATCCTCTGCTTGCATACCTCTGGGTCTTTCCATTTACCAATTCCTCACAGCCACACTTGTTTAAGGTTTGGACATGAAAACTTCATCTGTTACGATTTCTACATGATGGACTAAAATGGTAAGTTATGCTTAAATTCTGTGAGATAATAACAGGTTGTTTTTGTGTTTGAGGATAAGGTTTTAATATGGTTAACATTATTCAAGAGTGATGAATAATTAAGAATTGGTTTAGAGGCAATTATATATACTAACAATAACTTGGCTCCTTAAGTTTAAACAGCAGGTAGAAAATTAAGAGGGGGGGCAGCTGCTGTTGTTAAGGCCTATGGAGTTATACAAGCAGTAACCTTGAAAAAGAACACTTTTTGTTTAAAGATTGGGTCAGATTTTAACAGCAAAACTCAACATAATATTTAATATTATTTCTTGTGTTTGTTTAGTGCTTGAGAAGAATGTGGCCCACCTAAAATGTTATTTTAAGCAGTTAGAGGGGTACTTCTTTAATAAAGCAGATAATAAGCTGCATCTACACACACAGCAACATCTCAACAATTTATTTGATCTTAACTGATACTGGTTCACAAGAAATTCAAAATAACACTTTATATCATTACAAAAATAGGCCAACAGTAAATCCTGAAATTGTTGCACCGCTGTACTGCAATCTAAAGTGGGGCATGGCATCTGAGGACCACGCTAGGGTAGAGCAGGGAGGAGAACAGCTAGACTGTGATGTGAAAGTCCATATAAGGCTGCAGTCAAGGAAATTACCAGAGAGGAACTGATGTAAGTACAGAAACCTTGAGTCACAACATGACTTCCTTGGGAAACTGAAGCACTGCCAAAAGAAGTCCAGCAAAGGCAGAGTTTCTCAATAATTACTGCTTTTATGAAAAATTACAGTTGCTGCTGTTAACACAAAATTAATTTAAACATTGAGTCACTAAAATAGATAATGGAAAAAAATATTTTTAAGTCATGAATCTTTTAGTTCCTTAGCTAGCTTATTGTGGAGGTGACCACAAATAGGGTGCACAACTTTCACTGGGTTTGGAATAAGTTTTAGACTTATGCTGAATCAGAGTATTGAGCTTCCTTCTTTCATTTGCCTTGTCGATTGCATCTTTACATGGCGCTGCAGAGTTAACTAAAGGAAGTAGACCCCTGGGTGTTGCAACAGCAGGTCTTTGTTTTATACCACCACCCACATTGTGCAATGATTTATTCTGTGCAAGTTGCATCCCAAATGCATATCACCTGATGTATTTAGGCTTTGCTGCATCACCATAAATGGGACAATATAACTTGAGTTGGTCTCTAGTTTTAGATTTTTTGTGATGACAATACATCATAGGCTCCCTGTTAGTGAATATAAGCCTTACTTCGTGACATATCCCATGATCCCTTTTTGGTCATTTTTCATTGTCCCTGTTTATTTTCAAAAGAGCCCGCTGCTTCCTCTTGACAATCTACTCTGCCCACTACTAGTTTCCTCATTTTAAATCTTTATTATGTACGGGCTAAAGTCTCTGCAGCACAGCTGCACTCTCTTTACAGTATCTTTATGCATGTGAACTGATTGTCATTGCCAAACTGCTTCTCTTGAGGTTTATATTGTCCATTGCTGTTTCTTCAGTAGCTTCTGCACACTGTATGCACTACTTCTCTATTGTTCTTAAGACTAACTGTGTCCAAGCTGTGCTCTGCAGAGATTTGGCGCAAAGACTGACAGTAAATTAAGATCTAGAAACACCCATCAAGAGTAAAGCAAACCCTTGCACTTAAAAAAAGAAGAGAGAACTCTGTCCCCCTTGACAATTTAGTGATCCATTGTTATTAAATGCCCCACCAGCATAAGTTTTACTACCTAAAAAATAAGTTACACAAAACTAACAAGCTTATTTCAAAATGCTAATATGATTGGATTTATTTTTTTTTGGAAGGTAGTACATGCTCTCTAAATATACACTTTAATGACAGGATGTAATTAAGTTTTTTTCTGGTTGACAGCTGCAAAAAATATCAAGCCAGTACTTGCAAAAACAATACTCCCGGAAAAAAGCAACCAAAGCCTGCCGTACCATTTGTTTTATGTGTATGGGAAGTGCAAGAGTTCACAGGTTAGTTTTCTATGTGTCATCAGTGACAAATAATCATATATTTTAGGTATTTGCAATGATAAATACTTCCTATTACCTCCAAAATAATACTAATTTCACAGATTCCATATTTTATTTTCTCATTCAAAAAGCATTGTGCTGAGTCAAACCTCAATTCGTGCTTTCATTTGGAGCAAACAGCACAGGCTGGTGAGAAACCACTTTCACTTCTGACTGCCACTGAAAAAGACTGACAGAAACACTAGGCTTTTTCTTTTAAAACACTATTGAATAAAAGAAATAGTCACATATGTGTGCACCCATCCCTCTTTGTTCACTACATCAGCACCAGGACAATACAGCTATTGGGTGATTCTTCAATTGATGTCACAACTCAGAGCCTCACTGCCTCTTTTCTTATCAGTAGTTACATGGCATTATATTGCCTTCCCTTATTCTACTTCCCACTTAGGTTTGGGTCCATTTGGACTAGATTTAGCTTTAACAGCTGGCCTTAATGACAGTTCAAATCCCTCCCTGGTAGGGCTGCAAGAAAAGGAGGCCTTCGGAGGACTAGCTCGCCGGCTACTGCAGGCCACACAGCGGCTTCCGCTGGACACCGAGTCCGCAAACGTGATTTCAGCGTGTTCACTTGTGGACTGAAAGTTAATAGTAGCATTAGAAAAGAGCCGTAAAAAAGCCAGGACGCCTGAATGAATGATCAGAGTTACGGCGCTAATTTTAATTAAGAAACAGGCGGGAGCGCGCACGCGCACACACATAACGGAAAGTACCCCAGTGACCCTAGGGTGGGCTTAAAATGATATATTTTAAAACACAATAGTAAGTACCAGAGATACAGTAAGAGTTACTTTGAGGTAGATAATTAATACAAGTGTTAAACCTTCAGTCCTGACCGGAATGTTATGGAGATAACGGAGAGCGAATCAGACAAAAAAGATGGTAGTTTTTATAATGATAACGTTAAAGCATTTTCCATTCTTACCGTCTTCGGCATCTTGTCTTTCTTTTACGTCCGGTTGAGGTGTTGTAAGGAAAAAGTTCTTAAATCAGAGCAGTTAGAGGGACCAGAAAAAAACTTTTTCCCATCAGAACAACGGCGCCAATGAAACGCCTTCCCGTCTCGAGGAAGCTAACGCTAGTATCAGCTAACGTTAGAGCACGCAGTACTATATTCAACCTCACGCTAAAGAGAGTCTTTTTTTCTTTGTTTCGCCTTAGAGTAAAGTGGACTGGAGTTTGATTTCCTGCTAACGGTACCCCCGACTGTAAAAACCACACCCAGACCGATGACAGGACTGCAGCCAGCCAGACTGAGAGAAAGGCTTGAGGCCAGCAGACTCCGCCTGCAACAGCCGCATCATCATAGCTGCAGTGTCAGCCCAAAGGTTCACTCTCACTCTCCACAGACACGTTTAAAAAGGGATTCATACGTAATCCTTGCTCACAATGATTACTTCTGTGTGAAACTTTTTTATTAGGTGGCAGTAATTTGGAGAAGCCAGAAAACACCACATCCATGCTATTACAGAAGGTTTATGAAGAGGTGCACTAACTTTAGTAACTCAAATTCTCAGCACTAAAACATCGCAGGACCATGTTTTTGTAAACTTTTGAGAGCTTTTATTTGTCAGCAGCCAACGCAAACTAGTTGATGGCTAAATCTCTTTAAAATTTAAGCTTTAGGTATTTGCTTCAACCTAATTGTACATTTCCAGTTCATATTTCTGACCAATATATGTGCTTGTTTTTAAAATGATGGTCTTATTTTATTAAAGCTAATGAAAATAGAATATCTGCACACTGGATATAGTTCCCAACACTTAAATTCTGACCAGAGAAATTTTTTTTTGCCCATATAAAATTTGTTGGGGCAAAAGCTTACTCTACAGTATGTCTAAGTTTTGGGAGCTATAAGTGTGCTGATATTCCATTGTAATGTTTTTTGTTTTTTTTTTACATTAATCTTCTTCCTGCACCTTATCAAAATATGAGTTTGTGCACACAGGCTCTTTTCCACTTATTTTTTAGGCTGACATAATGTGCAAACTTCTGACATTGTATTTGAGACTCAATAGATTACTGTGCATCATGTTCTTTACGTATTATGAAATGTTAGTTATCAATGTGTATCTTCACATCCATTCTAGTTATGGCTAGATTCAACTTTTCAGATTAATCTGACACAGTACCTCTGGCTATAATCTGTGTATGCTATCAATTTTAAACATAACAGATGCAGTAAGTATTGCAGTCCTGGTGGCCCTAATGGAGATCATGGACAGTGCAGAGATTATGCACCTGCGTCCAGATAAAGAGGGTTTTAATCAATTTTAGCGGCTCCATCAGTTTTTTTATCTTAAGCAATAACAGGAGGTAGACCGAATAAAGCAACGAATATTCATTATTGAAACTTCTGTGAATTTGCAGAAGTGTAATTGCTATCTTTGGATTGTATTAGATTGAAAGTGAGTTATAAAAGACTTTTTAGGGCAGAAAAGAACAACTAACAGAGCTCCACAGAGGCCTAATAATCTGTGCCCAAACAACAACGAAAAGAGGAATATCAAGGAATGAAGGCTAAAAGATAACATCAATCTGAAGCACAGCCAAACTGCAGCATCAGCAAGCTGAGACAATATTTTAGTTACGTCACAGTAACGGCCTCTTTTGTAAAATTTTATATTATTTTGTGGAAGTCCCAGTATATCAGACTCCTCCACAACAGCAAAAAGAAAGGAGCAACATTATGTAATGTGGTAAAGACAGTTACCACTTACAAATATGGAAACATTTAGACACATCTGCAGAAGCCTGAAGCTGGGCCACAGTGTGGTAACCAGGATTGTAGATAAATATTGTGTGTTAAAGTTGTTGCTGTAGTTATCAAACTGTTCTGTGACCACTTATGTCCTGCAGAGGGATAAACTGCTTGTAGAAACGCTCCTTCAAATGTTGACTGAGATCACTCTGATTATACCAAATGTTGTACAAAATGTACGTTCTTCTATCAGAGGTTCAGCTGACCTTATGTACGCCACAGACAGTCTAGACTGGTTTATCATGGGAGACAAGACCTCGGGCCTTTTGACTTCTTGTGAAGTGCACCAGCTAGAGGATGATGACTCATCAAACCACATATTTTCCCGCTGCTCAGTACACCAAAAAAAAAAACCGCCTGCTACGTACCACTTCACCGTCATAAGTTTTTTTTATGTGTATGTATAATAAATGCTTGATGCTATATAAATAAGCCATACCATCTGACTCTTGTTTCTCCGGATTAAATTTCCTGCTCACACCAGATTAAGAATATGTTGTCACCATTGTCTAATTTGCCGTTCTTCTTTTTTTGCAGCTCAAATCATTGCACGGTCACAAAGTTCTCTCCATGGTGACCTCTAGCTGATGTTTTGACTCAGTTTTCTTTCAGCCTCTTCAGCTCCTGGTGAAGCTAAAGCGTTTTTCTACTTTTGACACATATGTCCACAAAGCCAAGGTAATGTGTTGAAGTTTTTGCAGTTAGGTTAACTAGCTCTGTGCAATATACATGTAATTTGAAATAATACATACAGAATTAAAGTTAAGTTTTAGTTTATGTTAACTTAAAAAATTACCTCTGATGATGACAGCATTCAAGGTTTAAGGTCTAAAAAGTGGCAATGTGAAGGAGTCTCTGGAGATGAGCTGCTGCTTTGATATTTTCAGGGGAATTGCATTTTTATGTTCCTTCTTCATTCTTAGTCAAGGCTGATGCTCACCAGAACCTGTGACATTGTTTTAAAACCCCTAAACTAGCCAAGGAGAATAGAACTTTTGTAGAAAGACATGTTCAAGTCTCTTTTATAATGATTTCTGAGGTGATTGCACCACAGTCTAAAGAATCGGCCCAATACTCACAGTTCACAGCACTGTACATGGTGTAAAAACCCTTCAGCAGGAGCACTTCTTTAACCAGTCCTTACAACAGGATTTGTGGGTTTAGAGCTATATAGTTCTAATAATTTTAAAACAAAATTTAATTTCCCCACATATTCCCCTTTCTTTTTGTATGCAAGAAATACACCAATGGAAACATACTTATGAATAGAAAATTCAATTTCTGCCATAATTTACAAATATATCTCCCTAAATTCTTCACACTGGACCTTTAAAGAGGAAACTTTTTAATTTGTTAGAAAAAGGGACAGGCAGCAGTGACCTTCACTTTGATGTGTATTACATTAGTTGAACATGATGTTTTAATGACTGCTTTTGAAAAGGTTTGACATGCCTTTGTGACTCAGTGACACGTTGTCTGAGCTGTTACACCATTTGACCAGCAGATAGTGTGCATGTGCTGTGTAACCTGTTGCACTACTGCAGCTGTTGTACATTTACAGATGGGTTTGAGGCATTAGATAAGCTAGAAACGACGTCACAACATGACCTTGTTTGTGTCCTAACTTCTGATTTCAACGTTTCACAGAATTCAAGAGAGAATTTTGATGTTTTCTATTATCAGTTATAAGATGCTGTTGAGAAAATATTCAACCTGTTAATCAAAAAATGTCATGTTCTTGCGTTCGGAAAGTGTTAACCATTTGGTTTTGATTCTTTGCTTTTATAATACCTTTGAATTCATTGGGAATTTTTTATAACAGTACCAAACTATTGAAACTATTACACAATGAGTTACCAAGAAATTAGATATAAGATACTTTGGTCCCATTGTTTTCATTGATTTACCTTTCTTTAACAATGGAGACTGTTTTAAATGAACAACCAATTCCATGGGGAAGGTATCTAGTGATTATTTTAATAGGACTGAAATCTAGGGTGGATACATGTCATTCTTTCCGACTTAAAGACTGCTGAAGCAAGAACACTACACTTACGGATCAGAAATCATAATGAGCTATTTGACAAAGGGAAATATTTTCTCAATTTTCTTCACCTCAGATAAACACTTTTCCTGAGTGTCATGACAACATGTTGTCTTATACTGGTTGCCACACAAACCTTTCAACATAGTTATATTTTTGTAACACTGTAAGTTCTCTTTCCTGTTTTATTAAAAAAAAAGGATAAAACACAGTTTGAACAGGATTAAGCTTTATTTTTGGAGAGAAACACATTTTGTCAATAAGACTTACATTTTGTTTGAGCCCACAGACCCAAATAGTCTATTTTTTGTATATTTGGTCTATAAAAGCAATGCTTTCCACTCAGTATGGATAACAATACTGCAGATCATCACAACACAAAAAAACTTGCTTTTAAGTCCCTTTTTTTACATTGCAGACACACGGGTCTACTCAAACAGGAGACCTACACAACTTCAGAAATGTGACCACTGCATTTCTCAATATTAGAAAACAACCAAGTATGTGACTTCAAATGTTAGTGAGATTTAACCTGAGTATTAAGCTGCATGTATGTACAGTCATGCTCAAATGTGTGGACCTCTTGTGGAATTCTGGACACCAGCAATTCAACTTTTAGATAACAGGGTGGCAAAAACTGCAAGACTTCAAGAGGTTCACATTTATTTGACCATGATGGTTTGTGTGTATGTGTGTTTGAACCAATTATCATAACAGGTACTTAACGTGTGCACATCAAAAATCACTTTGGTCTTGATCTTAGCCATTAACAAGTGATACTGAACTCAAGGTAATATTATATTCACAATATCAGTCTTAACATCTAAACAGCACTAATCTAATTCCCATAGGGCCAGCTAAAACCTAGAGACTGCTCATTTCAAACAACAGTATGCGAACCGGCCCAAAATTTAAAATTATTACAATTGGTTAATAATTCAATAGTAGAATAAATTACAATTCAACACACCTATGCTTTGTCAACATACAGATTTGTCAATCAACGGTCAAACTCTCTGATAAATTCCTTTTTTAAATGTTTTTTAACCTTGAAAAGATTTAACATCAAAAACAAATCTGAGTAAAAACAGGCACTGAATTCCCCCATTCAGTCACTATAATTTAACCGTTTGTTTTTCTTTCTTTTTTTTCACTTTACCGTCAGCCTACCCACAGATTTGTGTTTGATGTCAACTCTTTTACATTATTTGGAAAAGAAACACTTTCTCCCTAGACTCATTGCATGACAACCCATGTGTTGAAATACAGGAAATTATGTTTGATAGAGCAACCGAAAAATAACTTTGGCATGTTTTATTAGGCAAAATATATTCAAAAATATTGAAACTCCCATTAAAATAGCATAAAGCAGACATGTCAGTTCAGAGGAAACAGATGCACTTAACAAAGGTGCACAAGTTACAACACAGAAATTATCTAAGTATCTGAACAACTGAAGTAACCTTTACCGTTACATTTAAAGATTGCTTTCTATATATACACACACACGTGTGACTATTTACAGAGAGGACATGATGCTTACTGCTGTACACAGGGTATCTGTGCACTTTAAAGTAGCACGCAAGTGTCCCTGTTAGTTTACTACTGTACCCAGTAAGAATAAGTACATACCAATGGGCTACTCCCAGTGACACACAGTGTCACAAACATTATTTCAGATTTTTTTCCCCTTTATTTAAATAAAACTATTTTCATATAATACAATTCATATTTTCTTACATTCAAGGTATAGATACAATTTGTATCAACAAGCAAAAGTCAATTCTAGACATTTGCGGCTTTGTTGTTTGCGGCTCTTTCAAAAGGGAGGGTGGGGACAATGAACCACCATTCTGGCCATTGGTGTAACCCTTTGGCAAAGTAGTAAAACAAGTCATTTGTACATTGAAACTTGTCTGTAGCAAAAGGGTTTTGTTTTTTACCTAGAAGTAGTCTATTGCCCAGAAAACACAGTCCTTATGGAAGAAAAGGACAAATTTGTGAAATCTCTAATAAAAAAACAAAGAAACTGCACAAAAGACAACAAATGTTTGCCCCTCCAATTTCTTTCCTTTGTATTATATGGGGGGAAATTTTCAAAATGAGGTTGTCCGACCTTAAGGATTAAGGCAGAAACCATGAATACCATTTCTGTATTATGAACACACATTCAACAGCTACTGGGCTTTGCATGTAAATGTGATCTAATACGTGTTAAGCCCAAATTGTCTATGAGTGCCTTTTATCTAATTGCAGACAAGTGTTAACAGTGTGGCACTGTGCCAGAAATAGTAACACTCAAGCTAGTGAGCAAAAACAGCAGTTTAAATGATGTCTTCATGAAATCATGAACTAATTGTTGAAGGACAACATATTTAGAGTGATCCAAGTTTAAGGAGCTTTAAAAATCATTATAAGTACTGTAATCTAATGATAAGAATACAAAGATTGATTTATCGTAATAATCATCATTAACTATTTTAGCTGTTAGTGAACATCACTCAGCGTGCACACTGATTAACCCATTTTGTGGCACAGTGCCAAAGATAATTCCCACAATAAATTTAAATCACTAGAAGGAGCCCAGACCATTTTCATTTTTGCAGATCTTTGTTGTAGCCTACATTACATTAACTAAATATTTTAAACATCTGGGTAAATCTATTCTGAGTTTATCAGGGCAATTGACTCTTCCAGTGTTAAAGTTAAAGGATCTTAATATCACAACAAAGTATATTAATATACCATATTACCATACAGTTTAAAAGTCAAAGTACTATAAATCTTAATTTGGTCCCTCAATTGGAAACCATGTTCATCTTTTTAGTTTTAGATTTGTTTTTTATATGGCATTCAGTACTTTAGTATTTTGCACTGAGAAAACAATTTTCTTGACAATTTAACTATATCAAGGAAATAAGGACAGCACGCAAACTTTTAGCCAAATGCCAGAAACAACCTTGACAGCAGCCTTGCAATCTGATTGTTTCACATGAAGAAACATTTAGGCAGTTTGTTTCACCTTCTCATGAACAGACAGCTGGCCTAAAGTGGCCTTGTCTTTTTTCATGAAAAAACAAAGTCAGCAAAGCCCAAAATTCATTTGGGCAAAACACATTCAATTTTTTTTTTTTTTTTTTATTTCTTTATGTCAGTTCATATACCACTGTTGTTCCTAAACATTATAAAGAAATATATATTTTTGAAGCACCACCAATGAGACAGTCAGGCTCACATAATTAGCCCAGTTAAAGAGTAATACCACTCAGTTTAATACTTCTCATATTTTTTTTGCTTTATTATCATGACCACTTTTTCTAAATCAAATGATGTCTTCAAAAAACATTTTCGGATGCTGGTCCTCTTAATACTATCCGGAGCCTTTTTTTCCAGGAGTTATGTTTAGGATAAACATCATTTCACTGGGGTTTTTTTTTATTATTATTATTTAACAAGATAATACAACATCAAAACAATTAACTATCCCATGATCACATCTCCTTCACATGCATGATACTGTACTGACCACTATTTTTTTAAATGCTTAGTCATGCAATTCAATTTTAACCATACCTGGATCCTAAAAGTAAGTGGCATTTCCCTTTAAAGGCACTCAAAGCATTATCTTGCTATTAGGGTTGGCTTTGCATGTTACAACTTCTCTGCAAGTGTAGGCTGAATGCTTCATTTAGCATTTTGTCTTAAGGGTGGGAGTAATGAAAAGGCAATGGGTAGTTAAAATCAAGGTCAAATCAAGATCCTTTTGGGGGAATGAAATCTGCCTCGCAAAAGTGACGACAATGTGCCCCATTTGTTAAATTTCTGGTGAGTAAGTGATTGGTTTGTCTTGATAACGTCGATCGAGCCATGCCAAACTTTATGAGCATCAAACACAAGGTTTAAAGGCTCATACAAAATAACTAGCACAACAACTACCAGTCTGCATATTATAAACATATTGGCTAATCAAATGATCTCTAATTTTTTTATCACCAAATTTTGATGGAAATTTGTCCCCCTCATGAACACCAACATTACTTTATCTTACTAAAGCTGCATAATGTAAAGTCAACCTATTAGCCCAATTTTCTCGATCTCAAGGTGCATAACAAGGATATACATAAAAAGTACAAAGTTTTGCAATCCTGTCTCCATGTTTCAACTGTACATAACTAACTTCAAGGTACTACATGTTACATGTAGGATTTTCACAAAATATATGACTACTAGATCAGAGTAGACTCTTGCCAGTAACCACTGGTTTTTGGCAGGGCAAGACTGAAAGATAGAATATTGAAAGCATCCTGAGAGCAATGTGCTGCAAGGCACAGCCAAACCCTTCTGCAATCCAAGAAGACTAGCTGCATGTATGAGCACTGTACATCAGTATAAGAGCCATTCAGTCTCCCATAAAAAGCCATACAGTAAATGTAATCTTCAACTTTCTTTTAAGCATTCACTTCATTTTTGAATACAACTATTGAAACCTCTATAGGATATCACAAAGTGAGTCAAATATTTAAAACCCTGTTACAACTATGATTCTTACCATTTTATCTGACAAATGTAACATCAGGTTAATATTCAGTCTGTTGCAGGATTCCTTGTGCAAACATTTAAACGTGATGGTAAACATAGTTTCCATCTCTAACAGTTAATTTCTACAACTTGTCCCTATCTAAGTCACAACAAAGCCTGGTGAAATCTCAAAGTTCTCAGAGTTCTCCTACTTTTACATGCACAAAAGAAACCAGGTAACTGTCAGAAATAAGGTTAAGGCATGAAATTAGACATCTCGCTAGATGCACTGCAACAATCTGACTTTAATACCTCGGTTTTCACAGTCTGTTGGAAAGTATATTTCTCTTCTCCCTTTTCCAAATTTTGAAATTTGTAATATGTTAATTGTATCATATACCGTGCCATATATCATATCTGGGAACCTTGTTAAGTAACAGGGCACTTTTAATGAAGCATTTGTACTGACAGTGCAGGGAGGAAATGGGCTCTAAGCTTCAGCATTGACTAGTCTTTGGATTTAATTACTCTTGAGGCAATAACGCAGGAGTATAATGAACAATACTGCCTTTAATCCTGCTCAAGTACTGCCACAAAGACGATACCATTTCTGTCCTGGGTCTCTGTCACGCACTGTGTAAATAGCCAATTCCAGTCAGAAATCTAGCTGGGTAAACCAAGTTGCTCTTAATGCCTTAGACTTACAAGAAAAACTAGGTTTCTCATTTCTGCATCAGGAATCAGGTCATTGTAACAAGCAGACAATCATCTGACTGCTTAAGAGCATGTAAAAGTAGTCTTTGAAATAAAACTAAACTGCTCCTGGAAACAAACTGCCTTGCTGACAACTTGAAGGAGTCCGTAAGAGCTACTTTTTGAAACAAGGATACTTTGAATATTTTCACATTTAAAAGAATCAGCACAACAATTTGACAAATATATAAATAGGAAAATCATGGAAGTAGCATCCAATAAATCAGAAAGGTAACTATACACTACACCATAAGAAATTATACAAACACAGATGTTAGTTTATCCTATAATCCGATTGATTCTGTATGTAAATGTAAAATTATGTAGAATACTGACACTATATAAATCCTATCTTTTTTTGGCATTATTTAGCAGCTTATAAATGACTTTGAAATAATGGCTTTTGTGTGAGTATATATACATAGATATGTGCACATGTATACAAGTCAAATCTCTTTTTTGGCTTGCTTTGTGCACTGTCAAAATCTACCAAAATAGTAGCTTTGTTAAGTGAGGCTGAGAAAATATATCTCTTTAGATACTGAGATAGTGCTTTACATTTGAAAATAGGAGGTTTCAATGACTGAGACTTTCACTGAAACCAATCAGACAATGACTGAAGCGTGAGGTCATTCAGATATAAGGCCATTAAATGTCATAGATCATGCTGTGAGGTATGTATCTACCTCCCTCTTACTTATCTTCAAAATAAATGCACAAAAAACTCACAAGAATTATTTACAGCAGAGGCAGACCTAAGCAAGGTTATTTTTAGTTCCACTGCACCAGAAACACTTAAGATGCCTTTCATAACACATTCACAAGGCCTGAACAAGATCTTTAGAAAAGCTACGTGGTGTCTCATAGTCATGTACTCTAATGTCTGATTCAATAATGAAAATGTCGGAGATATCGAGAAGTTCTTACTTTCTATATTTTCTGCGCCACAATATTGCTACCCATTTTATAAATCCATTTATCCACCCTATCTACGAGGATTTAGTATTTCACGAGCTAGTTACAGTTAGGATTAGGTTGTTGTTAAAGTTCCAAATTGCAATGGTTATCCAGTTATCTACCATTATTGTAGAAGCTCTGAATTGATGTGAATAAACTGTGTAAAATATTAATGAATCTACAATTACAATTATCTTTAACTTGGTATATAAAAGTATTTGATTACTAACTTAATTATGTTCTTTAAGCTGGCAAGCCAATCATTGCTACCAAATTAATACCTCCATAGTTAGCACCTGTTACTCAGGGTAACACAGTGCCAAAGTTAACAATTGGAGGCTGCTGCTAAGTAAGTAAACCTCTTCACCTATTAGGGCTTAGCTTTACATGTCTGCTAATGCAACTTGCCTAACTAGCTAGGTTGGCCTGTGAACTTAAAATATTTCTTGGCAGTGAAAAGCCAGTTAGCTTGCTCATGCTAGCATGAGCAACCATAAAAATGTCTTTTTCTGACCTTTACAAAGTTGCTTGTCTTTCTCCAAGGAACAACTTAAGAATCAAAATGACAATTAAGTAACTCTGAACCTACCAGCTAACTTTAATTGCTAATACTGACAATGTCTCTTTACTTTTATTACTAGCAATTAAGTAGCTGATACTGGCAAGTTACATAGGTAGCAGCCTTGTTAACCTAAATAAATAAAAGGAGATGCTAATTTTGGTATCCATGCATTGTGCTTATTTACAGCACGAGCTAGATAGTTGATTCAGAGTGATAGTAGCTGTTCACACTCACTCTTGCTTGTTTACAAGAAGCAGGGGGTGTGACTGGTGTGAAAGTGGCATGGTGGTAACAACACCACTCTCATGAAATGTGGCATAATGACTGAAAAAGTGACATTACAGTTGCAAAAAACAAAGTTGCAAATAGTTAAATGTGACTGGGAGAGAATACATTTTTGAATTTAAACCAAATTTTTAAAATTCATTTTGTTGAAAAGTCAATTGTGACATAAAAATGAACTCCTCTGAAAAATAAATTTTATGTGATAACATTTCATGACACTGACTTTAATTATAATTACTTATTAAATTATTATTGTAACATATAAATCTAAAGTTAAACACTTTGGAACTCTACACATATTTTTATACAATACAATTACATCAAACTGAACACATTAATCTAGATCTAAGGGACATTCAACAGTGCTGCCTCATGTTGGTAGACTGTTCTCTATATACTTCTTTGATTTATGATGTTGAACTTAGGTGAGTTAATCACGCATATGGTACTAAGCTGCTATGATCCTGCTCAGACAGTATGAATGTGTTATAAACCAGATTTCTAATAAGGTATTACCTCATATAAACTACACCACAGCTACGGGCTGTACCGAATGTCTTTTACTTTGTTTAAATGTGGGTTGAGGTACTTGAATAAAGTTTCATATGTCTATCATCATGCCCTACAATATCACTTAAAAAAAAACAACTTTTGTCTTACACTACACATGTTGCATGTAAAATCATTAGTGTTTCATCTCAAACAGCCATATACTGTACACTAGCTGTAAGCTAGCAAGCAACGACTGTTTTTTTGGATGTGGCACACAACTCAGCATTTGTCAACCCTTGTTTTCTTCAGATTTTTTTCTTACAGTCCCTTTTCTTTTTTCCCTGCTACTCTCTGTAGTTCATTAAGTAAAGTATTTTCCCCTCCAGTCAGTTAAGCAGACAAAGAAGAGAGACTAATTAGTACAGTTCTGTACTTCTGTAGCTCACTTCTACAACAGGTTGAAGTGAAGATAAATCCACTTTTAAAATCCCAAAGGTTTAAGAAAAAAACTCTAAACTCTACTGCCAGAAAATGGCTCTGGATCAGAGCAGAATCTGGTGTGACTTTGGGGGTTTATTTTTTCCAAAGCTACAGTCTGCCTTCGGCTCTCTACATAAGAGCTTCCTGGTTCTCAGCGGTTCTTTGCTGACAACTGTCCCTCCATTCTACCATGTCCTCCATTACTCTGCACAGCCTTGCCCTACCCAGTCAAATGTTAATTTAGATTTTACATGTAACTGGTAGAATAAAGCTTTGAAGCTTTGAGCCATTTGGTACAGCCCACCTCACTTCATATTTAACTTTAGCATCATATGTGAAACATCTTACAATTTGAGATAAACTTATTAAACAAACTTCCTCTAAGCTGATTAACTTCTAGGTCACCTTAGTGATGTGAAATCTGATTGCCAGATTTCCCACCAGAGACATTTGAAAATAAAATAAACTCCTGAGGGCAGATGTTGCATATTAAGCAACATTTAACAGGTGCCTATGTTTTGCAATCAAAATCCATTTTTCCCTTATCACACTTTTGAACATGTAATACGATTAACTGCTCAATTGCATGACCTCAGTTTTGTTACAATGACAGCGGCAAGTTGTTGTGGATCCGTCAAATGAGGGTTCTTCTCCATTACTGAGTGGACTATGTAAGCAGGAAAGATGTTACAAAGGTTCCGATATGTTTGATACAGGTGGTCTGGGATGACATACCGCTCTTGGTGTTCAACTGCAGATGGCACCTCCCATGGTGAGTTCCAGATTTGTTCCATCTTGTCTGGCATGCTGCGGACCATCACCCGCTCGCAACATGGCATCAGGCTGTTACTCAGTGGATATGAATGATATCCATAGGACTCATTACCACAAGGCAGAGGGTCCCAGCTAGCATGCTGCTCACGGCACAGTGGAGGTCGCCTCTGTTTCATCGGATTGCTATCATATAGCCTCGAATCTGATATGCTGTCCATTCGAGTCATACCAAGAGAGCGTGTGGGCTGTGAGGATAAAGGTGGGAGGACATTCTGAGTTAGGGGATAGTCTCCAGGACAGCTGGACCTGGCTCCCACAGCAACATGCTGGATATGCGGTGCTAGATGAGATCCAGACTGCTTCCGGGGGCCCTGCTTGGGTTCCTCTGGTCCGTAACTCTGTACCCTACTGAGCGCCTCGTGGCGAAACCCATGCGAAAAAGTTTGCATTCTACCTTGTGCAGGAGACTGCTGCTGCCCTTTCATGCCCTCCTCTAAGCTACTGTCCACAGAGCTTGGGTACAGGTCCCCGTAAGAAGAGAAAGAGTCACTGTTTGAATGGCTGAGGCAGGATTCAGGACAGTGGCTGGGATTTCTCTGATACACACCATGCTCGTGCTCCATGCTACAGAAACTGTCAACATTATGCATGCTGCTCATGCTCATATTTGAAAAATCACTGTGAAGTGAATAATATCCATGGTCGCTAACTGAGTCATACTTAGGGAACTGTTCACTGTACGTAACAGAGGCGCCATGACTATTGGTAACTAAAATAGGAGGGTACTGTACACTAGACATGTGCTCCAGGGAACTGTGTGCGAATTGCAAAGAACCTGGCACTGGGCTGCTGGCTGATCGTGTGTTCAATGCTCCAGCTGCGTGGCTCTTGGCAGGCTGCATGGTGGGCACACTGAGAGCAGACACAAGGGAAGGCACTGAATTTGTCTCAGACTTCCTGTTAACGGACAGTGCCTCTTGAGGCTCACAGGCCACCGAACGAATACTTGGGTCAGATTGACGTTTGGGTGCCACACGTTTGGCCTCGGAGTTGCTGTCCCCCTTTACAGTTACTGGACCAATACCACATTTAACTAAAGCCCCCTCACTCATTGTCTTCACCGCAGACAATTTGGCAAAGGCTCGTAGTTCATCAGCCACTGACCGCTGTGGCTGGTTGACACGCTCTGGATGATAGTATTTGCACTTATGTCCATATGTGCATTTTTTTCCTTGTTTAAAGAAAGAGTAGACCAAGTTAAGAAAATGAAACACTTCTGCTGACAAAAATGCATCATTATTAAGATATGACTTTAAAAAAAAGACATTTAGGAAATTTACCATAAGGACAAGGCTGCTTTTTGTGCTCTGGAACAACAGGACGTTTGCGGAGGAAATTTTCTAAGCTTGGACCATGTCTTCCCAGTGGATCATCAGGCGGCATAAACCTATACAAAATATTTAATTAGAACTGTCAACTTTATTATTTCCAGTAATAAGAGTTCCTACCACAAAAGTGATTATGAGCTTCTATCTTCCTGATTTTATTAGTATACACTGACTAAGTATATTATGATGGCACATACAAGTTAAAATTTTTTGAGTTAATACATATACATGTATACTACTAAAAACTTGAATTTAAAATGAATTTTTTTTTAAAAAAAAAGGTCCTATAGTGCATTTTTAAATACTTAGGTTGCTGTGAGAATGCATCATGGTTTCTTACTTGTCATTGACAAATGAGTACATTAGGAGACGCTCTTCTATGAACTTCTTCCACTCTGGCTTCTCATTTTGCAAGTCCCTGTAGTTGTCATTTGATACAATAATTCCATCAGAATCATAAGCCAGCTTCACTATGAAGCGATCGTCATAGCACACCACTCTCCTGCCTTGAACTCTCCTAGATGGGGTGAAAACCAGGATCTTTTCTTTTTCCAGCTTGCGTAATATCTCTTGATCTGAAAAGAGGATCATAAAGTAAGGTTTAGTGTTGATTAATATTTCATTAACAGCTCATCATAATTCCATTACAAATAATATTACAATGTATTTTGGATGCCAGTTGTATGAATCAGGGTATACAGTATATCATATATAAATTTAATACATTGTGGGGAGTGGTCCGGCACCCCCTTCTTACTGACCCTAATCACATTACAAAATCATGCGACAGTCACAAGTCAAATACTTGGATGTTATTCCTCTTACATGTAAGATCATTATTTCTGACTTGATAGAAATACATTTTACCAAATAGCAATAACCTAAAAAATAGTATTAATACCTGTGATGAGGGCGTCAGGTCTCGACTGTTCCTTTCGCCAGGCTGGGACAAACACAGTGATGTCTTTGTGCCCTTTCTCCAGAAACCATTCAACAGCAAGTTGGATACCACGACAGGAGAATACCTCTTTGTTTCCGTGGCTAGAAAACAAAAGATATAAATGTTTCAGAATGTAAGTAAGTGCATTCTGATGCACACAGACCAATTACAATAAATAAGAGTGTATGCCTTTTTAGTGTCTCACCTCATTGCCACATTTGAGCCATCGATGACGATGGGCCTGAGGTTATCGAAGGTATCCACAGAGTCATCTTCTACTGATACCTCTGGACTAACAGTCTCTTTAACACACGGGGACCGTGATATTGACGTAATAGCCGTACTGCTGCAAGGTTGAATTTCAGGCTCTACCTTGTTTCCAAGCCTTACCAACTCAGCAAGAACATCATTAATAAGTGCAGCAGCCCCCAACTTGTTGAGCACAGTCTCCACTTGCTCTCCTGAATAGCCCAGCTTCAAAGCAAAATCCATCTTGGTCTGATACTCTCTGTCACTGGCAGTCCTGATCCCTGCTCCTCCACTGATCTCATCCTCACGGAAATCTTGCACAGTGCTGTTCTGGGAAAAACTGGGCTGGTCAAGGCACGGAGAGCGACAGAGCTGTCGGTGGGGTTTTGTGACTGCCAAGGGTTCCCTCTTCTTACACCCGCTGTTATTCAACTGAACCCTCTGGCATTGCTGCTCTTCTGATTCGCTTTCTGAGCTGCTTCCATCCTCAGAATCATCTGTGGCATGCTGGGTCTCACTTGACTCAATGTTCTCCTCCCTCCATGGGCGTTTTTCCATTTTGAGCCTCTCCACCATTGACCATACTGTCATCACGTTTGTCTTGACACTTCAGATCTCCACCCCATGGTTCCTCACCTCCACCACAACCAGGAAGTCATACTCAGCTGGGCCTTAGCACTACAGGCTCTCAAAATTTAAAATAAACTATTATTTCCTGAAAAAAGAGCAAAAACAGTGAGAAGTTTCAATTAGTTATTTGGGTTCAGCTTTACTTAACCATAAAGTAATCCATGAATCTAACATTTAAAATTTTGCTTGGAAAAGCAGTTTTTATTTTTTCCAGATTAAAAGACTCAACTACATTGAAACACAGTACAACCACTTTTCAGCCTGCAAATTCAGTTCTTTTAATGCACCTTAAAGTATGTCCACACTGAGGCAGTTTAACTTGTGAATGCATCCTTTTCTCTCAGTTTCAGCCCTTCCTCTAGACTAAAATAAAAACTAAAAATGTAAATGAGAAAAACTGTATGGTGAATTCGCACTGAAACATAATGTAGTTTTAGAGTCTTCATCTGCCTCCACCCACTTGTGGTAGACCAGTAGATTGTGCACTTGTGGAAAACACTGCTGTCTGGGGCAAGTGACAACATCAGAAAATGGAAGATATTAGTCACCACCCCAAATAAATAAGTAAAAATTGTGGCAGCGCTGAAAATGGACTGATCTCAATATGTATATGTGAGAATTTTCTAGCGGTGGGAATCTCCATGATTATGATTCAAAGGGCTATGACAGGATGATAAAATGATTATAGATGAATCTTAATGCATCGTTTTTTTCCTCATACATTTTTGTTTTCTCACAATGTGACTTGCCACTGGCTCTCTTCAAGCTTGTGTGTGGCAGTGGTTCAACATAGTCCAGTTGCCTTGTCTTTTTGACTCTTCAAGGTGTATGGCAGTGGTTCTATGGTAGAAAATGTAATGCATCTGAGCCTCCCTGGCAACCTAGACACAACGGGCAACTTGAGTTTTAGCCCGTGGGCATGGCATAGCATTTCACATGTAGGAATTTACTTACTTCAAATGCAACAACCCTGTGGGAGGCTATGTCAGTGACTATAACCAAATCTTCCCTAGTGACTGCCATTTTACTGCAACATTATTTAGCAGCTCAGTCACACTGGCATCCAGGTGGCTCTAAGCTCTTTTTTGGCGCACACAACACACTAGCTGCCACTCATCTGTGATAAAGTGCCTGGTTGCAGTGATTTAAGATTCTGGGGCAATGAATGTCCATGCCTCACATGATACAGCTACCCCCTTTCTCCACTGAGTCCATGACCTTGGTTTTGGTCTTGTTGTTGACTGTGGGGGAGCTCTGCCTTTTCTGTTTGCTATGTTATCATTTTGAAAATCGATTTTTGCCATTTGTGAATTGATTCAGCATTGTTGATGCCCCCCTTGAGATGCATCTAAGAACTGATTTTATCTTCCACCCCTAATATTCTTACTTTGTTGTGGTGTGTGTGGTTACCAAATTTGTCCAATTTGTCTGCCCTAGTAAGAGAGTTAACAAAAAAGGGAAAAAAAGAGGAAAAAGAAAAGTATAATGGATTTTTTTTAGGTATGTTTTATAATAAATATATAGGCCTACAAAGATATAAATCTCCCTCTGCTCGTAGGTGCAACAGAATAAAGATACAGATACAAAACAAAGTCTCGACCCAACTTTCCTGTCTTTCCAACTTGCTAGTTTTAAAAAGAAAAGATGTTTTACTGTTCAAAGCTGTCAATGCACCTCAGGACACACCATGCATCTATGAGCACAAAAGTCTTGCAGGTCACACAAGCAACACTGGAGCCAGACAAACATGATTTGACTGCAGGAGTTAACATAACCATAGACAAAGTGTGGGATGAACATGATGTATGCCTGTGCCTCCAGCCCTCTGACAGACTCAGTCAGACTATGTGAATTGAACAGAATTCCTGAGGGAACAAAGCTGTTTTATGGCCATGCAGAGAAGGACTTCAGGGTAGCCTGTAGTATAAACATGAAATACTGTACAGCTCAAGGTGTACAGTTTTACATATGGAAATTGGTAATGAAATAGGCCCAGTCTTAATAACATGTGCATTAATGAACAGAAACACTAGACTGCACTTTCCCCGTCTTGGAGAGAGTAGAATACAGCCAGCATCGAGCTTCAAGAGGCGCAGCCCATGATGTGCGTTGCTTAGCAACACAGCCTTGTCATCAGCTAACTCCTTTTTACCAGTCACGACTAACACAAACACAGCTCATCATCTCTCTTCAGGCAGTCAGTAAATGCAGAACACTCACAGCTACATTACAACTCTACACTAAAACTCTTGAGGCAGCACATTCTGCAATAGACAATGATTACTTGGACCTCTGTCAATGTTGATTATCAAAATTAAATGATTAATATTGATACTAACATGTGTGTATGAAACAAAAGATAAATCATTTATTTGTCTGTAATTTCTACTTTCAGCATTGGTCCATGTATGAAATTGGAAATGTTGTCAGTAGCAACACCCTCATCACATAACATGTAAGACTGATATTCATGAAAGTCCCTGAAGGTTGATAGATATGTCGACAGTCATATTGGCTACAAATTCATACCTTTTAATGCTGGTGTTTTGCTTTACTTTACAGCATCGGTAGTGCAAACTGCTGTACAACTGATCATCACTTGCATGATAAGGATGGAAAACAAACCATTGTTTGAACATATAAAAAGACTGTCTGTATAGGACCGATGATGAGACATGACTGTCAAACTCTACAGAAGATTTGCACTAATTATCGCCATTTAATGCATTTTATGACCACAACTGCACATGTTTAAGGGAGCACTGTTCAGATCTTTTTCCTTCCACCTCCAGATTCACAGGCTTAGACTCAGCAAGGCCTCCAGACTATCTCTGCACATGCACAGGCTCGTGTAGCTCTGTTTCATAGCAACAAGTGAAGCAGGGCCCTCAAGCCATTTTTTTACATTTTTTGCTGACCCAACATAGAATCCGGTATGAAGCAGGGGTGAATTCTACTCTGGTTTGTGCTGGGTGAGTTAGCCTCTTGGCTAGTAAGAGATAACTTGGGACTTTCAAGTTCATTGCAGTCAGCACGTTACAAAAATGATCTGGCAGCTGACACAGACCAATGAGAGACTAGAAAATACAGGAAAACAGAAAAAGTCATTATTACAAAAGGTGAAAAGCTTTCTTAAGACGTTTTGCTATGTAATCACTTTTAAACTGAGATGCCCTGGAACCATGGCTTCTGCAACACCTAATTAGTATGTTCTGTCATAAGGGCATGTTCAATTTATCTGGGCCAAGAAATAACTAATCTCCTAAGCTTAAAAGAACAAACTTAAGTAGGAGTTTAGAAAATTTTATAAAGTTCTTCACCATAACCCAAAGAGTTACAAAAAAAAAGCAATCCATCCAAAAGCAATCATTTTATTCCCTTTTTTCTCTTGATTGCGGATGATACTGTGCTCCCGGTCACTTTGGACTCATTAGACCAGTTACCTCTATACCACTTCACCTGGTTCACCAACAAGCCAATCCTTCCTCCAATAAAGACCCCCCCCAAAAAACAGGATCATTGCTTTGCATGGATAGTACAGAAAACAAAAGCACACTTATATGTATGAACTAAGAGCACCTGAGTAGGAAACAAATATGAATGTTACCCTGGACAACAACTTATGCCATACTTAATGCTATCCCTGTCTTTCCTGTCTTTCCTGTTATTTAATTTGTATAGAATATCATAATTACTATAATATGTTCTAGCGAATTTTTCTCTATTGATGTAAGCTCCTGCTTTACACATTTTAAGTTTTTACCCTCATTTCTTTGTCAAGTGGTATAAAAAAGAATTCTAACTTCAAAAGACCTTGAAAGACGATTCACAAGTTTAAACAGGATGGAAAGATGAAAACATATCAAAGCACATCTCTTATCCCTTTACCAGAAGTATATTAACATTGATAAAAAATTAAAGAAAGGATTGAACTCTATTTTCAAATTAAGCCATGTTTGCCTTTACTTAACAACAATGTACACAGATGTGCAATCAAATGCAATCACTGTATTGTTCCCAGTGACAGTGACAACATTGAAAATCTGCTAAACGGTTGAATTAACTTAGGTGCTCAGTGTTATTGCATTCATCAACTAAGTAGCTGACACGTCAATACAAAAATCTTAAGTGCTTGATTATCATTAGCAACAGCATCATGAGTTGAGAGGGATGAAATGGAGGAAAGTTAAACAATATGACAGTTAAGATAATTTATACTTACAATACACTTTTTCGAATAACGCTACAGCATTATTACAGCACACGATGTCACCTTTATGATTGAAATCAAACCGAGACAACCGGTTTGACACCTTTAGGCCCCGAGTTGCGGTTAGCATACGCTAGCAAGCTAGTCTACCGTTACTTAGCCAACTGGAGAGTCATCATTTTGGCTACACAAACTAAGCGGCCTAGCGATTGATTTATCTTGTTGGTCAATTGCAAGACAGCGATAAGATAACTGTTTGGCAAGCTAGCACTAATAAAAAGGCCTGTCAGGCAACCCTTGTCTCTAATTAGTTCACGGCAGCAAAGCTTGGTTGTTGACTAATGTAATGGCCAATACAGTGGCTCCACAGGCTTACTTAAATGTCAGGTTGCTAAGTAGCTTTAGCTGCTGAGCGTGTGCTAACATTTTTTGCCGGAATACTAAAGTAACTTGAGGTAAAGTTGACGATAATTAAATGTTTCAGACGGAGGTGAAACGAGAACAACACAACAGGAGTCTCTGCATAATCAGCTCGTATATCACTGCCATCGTTTAACTTCTAACGGTGCTCATCTCACCTTATTGCTGTCATCCTCCTCGCCTGTAACAGTTGTTTTGCTGCCATTGGCGCTGTCGCAGTTTGGTCGGGGTTGCCAGATAACGCGAGGGAAACAAGTAACCTCAGCTGGGAAGAGACACCGGGGTCAGGAAACCGTTACATACTTGATTTCCGCTACTTAATCAGACGTCTCATCAACGCAGGGCTTTCATGATGTTTTGTGTGTTTGTGTGTGTGTGTGTGCGCGCGCGCGTGGCTTGTAACGATAGTTTAGGAACTGACATTATCATGTGTGGATGCTACCTTAATAAGGGACATTTCCTAAAACACTTAGTTTTGCAAATAAGGACAGAATTGTCATAGATCCCCGTTGGAGTGATTAACATAGGAATAACATCGTGATTGGAATGAAACTGGGATGTAAATTTGATAAAAATGTTGCTCCTCCCAGCAAGACTGAACTGGCTTTGTACTGGGATGTGGGCTTCCATGTACACATTCTCCTGAGGCGTTCAGGAATTAAAATATTTACAGCTATCAGTGTAAATGTGTATGCACATGTCTAAACTACATTTAACAAATGATAATCCAAGATTTTTCTGCCTTTGGCCTCATAGATGCTGGGACAAACTTCTGCTCAACCGTCATCCTCAATATGAACAAGAAAAAACAGGAAGACAGTAAAAAATAATATGGAAAAAAATATGTCTTGTCATGTTTATTTCAGTGTAAGGCAGTGTTCTCTTCAGACAAAACAGTAACAGATTTTTAAGAGCAATCCCTTACTGTAACTTGGTTGTAAATTTGAAACAATAAAACAAATCCATTAATGAAGACTAAAACAAAGAAGAATTGCCAATTTGTAATAACCATGTTGAATACAATGTTACAGTGTACAAATAGCTGAGAATATAAATACAAATTGGACATTTGTTCATTGTTACTCTATCAAAAAAACGACATCATTTGACAGTTTATCGTCTGTCAAATCGAACATTAAATGCACAAATGATACAAAGTGAAAATACCAGTTTATCTTTTTGCTCATCATTTCCAAACAAAATCATACTTTCTTTTTGATTCTACACTCTTACAGTAATGCAATAATAGAGTTCATTGTTTGAATGATAACTTCGCACTTCACAGGTGGTCAAACTGTAAGAAAATATGACCAGAGATAAACAACAGCCACAAAGTAAGGCCAAATTGGCTTGTCAGACCAGAAGCGAACACACTAAGTTTGAGACAATTAATTACTACTAGCTTTTCCCCTTGATTTCTTCAGTATTCCATGTTATGGATAAGACTACCATTTCCTAATGTTTTACTTAAAGCACTTTTAAAAGTGAAATGTGCTTTACAGATTAAGTACTAAGGCTATCAAGAGTACGTAAAGGAAATGGCAGAAAAATTAAGACACAAGGACTATCAGTCCTGTACATTTTCTTTACCTTCTCACTGTGTTTTGGGTTTAGGGGAAGAACTGGCTGTCAGATATTTTGGGATTTAGTTGAATGCAACAACAGTCTAATGCATTTCCAATATACCCCTTGAAGGTATAAACAAACTTGTTTTATATTATGGATTGGGCTATTCTTCTAAAAATAGAGATATTTCTCTCCGAGATACTACTGTTCTGAAAGAGGGTAACCTAGAAAACAGCCACAAACACTGAATTTGAGCATCATAACAGGTCAACATAAACCTTACTGGAGCAAAGGCGGTGAAGAAGAATTTAAAACAAATTTAAATCAGCACCTAAAGCACAATCTTACATCTGTAAATGGGCAAAGTAAGCAAGACTGGGTAAGATCTATTTGGCTATGCTACTGAAACCAGGCTAACGAATACCAAATAAACTAAGTGTTGCATTACTATTGAGAACTATATACTGAGGCTACGTAAGGGTTTAAACATTCTGAAACTTAATAGCTTAATGAGATGATTCTGTGAGCATTTTCAACACAAATGAAATGATCACTTGCTTAAATACTGTCAACCCACTGACATGTATGTGATATGAAGCAAAAAAACTGTTACTGTGCAAATGTAGAAAATCCCTTTAAGATTCCCAATAAGACAGCATACTTGACTTAGCATCACGGCACACAGTTTCACTTTCAATTATGTCCTGTCATTCAAAAGGTGCAACAACTTTTCAAAGGTAGTAGTTGTGCAATACTACTTTGGATGTAACACGTAAGCACTACCTGGCACATATACAAGTGATCTTGAAGCCAACGGTATAAATGAGAGACTTTCAATCAACGGTTGCCTCGGGGAGTTTGTTGCAGGCCGCCACATCCCTGGGTGTTCTTGTTTCATCAAGGAGTGAATCATTTTTTTCTGTAGACATACCTGTGTTCACAGGATTCCCAGAATGAGATATTCCTTCCCGACTAACCACTGGTCTGCTTTTCCCACACTGATTATAGGTTTTTAAATTAGTGGCAGCTTTACAAAATATTTCCTCATCAACATCTTTTGACAGGTTCTCCATCATTCCCGAATAAACAAAAGTGCTACGAGTGGAACATGTATCTGATTGCAAAGGCAAGTGACAGTGCCTATTGTAAAGCTCTGTGCTCTGTGAAATTAAACCACAGGACACTCTGTCTGACATGTTAGAGCAAAGATGCTGCATTTTACCATTAGGAAAATCACTGCTGGATGTATTGGAAAATATTTTTTGTTTTACTTGGGTTTGACTGAGGCCCTGTACTTTCTCATTGATTTCCCCATCCAACAGAGGAAGGCTTAAAGCCATTTCTGACCTTGTTTGCCATGATAAGGCCATAATGCTGCTACTGTTCCTAACCTCCGATGCAGACACGAGTACATTCTTTTTGTAATATGGTGAGGAATCGCTTTCAGAGTCCTTTTCAGTTTGAGAACAAGAAACGATAGCAGCTCTGTTCTCTCTATATGTGTCAGGAATCTTCACCTCAAGGCTTTCTGTGTCCAGAGACCTACTTCTTCTGTCTAAAGACAACGGATTAGGCATAGACTGATTCACTCTAGTAAGGCCTAGGTGCCGTGGGAGACTGGCAATCGCCCATGTATTACTGATCATGTTCTGTTCGTACAGGTCTAACATTTGATAGTCACATTCAGCGAACGCATCTTTTTGTAAGTAGCTTTCTTCATATTCCTGATAGGGTGATGAAATGTCCTCCTCCAGTTCCATGTGAATCTGCTCATCGTATTCACCCTCGTTATGCATATCCACTACATCAAATGTGACTATAGTAGGTAAGGCCTGCATATTTGGAGTGAAGGCTGAGTTTGTCTCCAAATCCTCCACATCATTTTGCATGTTACTCAGCATCTCAGAGTGTTTCGTGTAGTCCACAAGTGCTTGAGAGAAGCTCACAGTCTGTCCATCATCCAAATCATTGCTACAATCTAGAGACTGAGAATTAATATTTTTGTATGGTAAAGCCACAGGCTTGTTCTCCTCAAGGTGTTGCTCTTTGGGTTCACAAAATGTTTCAAAATCTGGGTCAGATGTGCTTCCGAATGATATGCTGCTGTGCCTTTTCTCGCAATCCGCATTTATGGATTTTGTTCTTTTTTCGATAGCAGCAGGCTTATTTTCCTTTTCATCACATATATCCGCTTCTGTATTATTCTTGCTGACTGATGCTTGTGGTTTTGAATTCAAGCTACAGTTTTTATTCAGGCCCATTTCCTGCCGAACAAACACATTTTGTGACAACTCGGAGGATGTACTGCATGTGTTGGGCCTCTCTAGAAAATCGTGAACATTATACAGCTCAGCACTTATCTGTAATCGATTCATTTCAGGAACAAAGGCAGAATCCGCCACATCAACTGGCACACTTGAGTACTCACACTGATTTAAACCGGGCAGTTTTGATTTATTTTCATAATGTGGACTAATGAGACTCTCATCAGGCGCAAAGAGTTCATAGAGCGCATCGCCACTGTAACTGTCCCTGGGCAATCTGTCTGTCCTTATTCTGTCAGTTTTTTCTTGTCCTTCATCTGGTCCTGGGGTAGTTGAATCATAGTAGCCCTCATCACTATTAGGAACTGATTCTTGATGCTCACTTTGAGGAGTTAGCACATCAGCAATTGAAGAATTGTCCTTACCACTGGCTTGCTGCGCACTGTTACTGTTCAGTAAGTCCATATTGTGAGAACTAGTCAGGTCAGCAGTCAAATCTGTGTGGTCTTGGTTGTTAGTATAGCAGATTTCCTCTGATGCGTTATTTCCCCAGAAATCATGAAGACACTCCTCATCCAGATCTTCAGGTGAGGCCATTTCCTCACCACCACCTTGATAAGTAAGATAACAAGATGCCCTCTTTCCTCCATTTCTGCTCCTTTCTCCTGAAACTGTGCTCTCTGTGATGCTGTCATCCTCTTGATCAGCAATAATGTCCCCACAGCCAGTGAGTGAATCAAAGCTTTTTAATGATGCAACATCTCCAAAAATCAGGTTTAGCTGATCCGAAGAGCCAGCAGGTGTATCCAGCTTTAATACAGGCTCAGACATCGTCTCAAGTTCCAGACAAGGCTCACTGAGTCCTCTAGAGCTCTCCTCATAGTCAGTGGAAACTACAGCCAACAGATTCAACTTCTCCATTTGATCATCATACAAGTGATTATCCAACTCAGACTTTGCGCTGTCTTGCTCCACACTCTTCTCTACTGCCATCACATCAGCGTCAATACATTCAGGACCAATTGAAATATCACATATAACATGTGCAAAGTCAGGCACATCAGGCTCAGATCCCAGGCACTCTGTGACATACTGGTTGGCATTGTCCTGGACAACAGGCCTCTCCTTTTTGCATTGGGGAGAGGTCATTGCAATCATCTCAGTTTTATCAAGTCCAGCATTTCTGTGGTTTCTGTGATACTTAAAACTGTGAAAAAGACTCCTCAAACCCTTTTTCTGCCTAGTGAGAGTGAGTGATTTCTGGTCAGCAGTGTGGTGACTACATTCATTGGGGCAGCTACTGTGGAGCTCTCCAGCACAGTCCCTCTGGCTGTGGTATTCAAAATCTCCAGCTGAGCTGTATCCACTTCTCAGATTGTCATTATGACTGACCTTACTTAGCCCATCATGTGTTCTGCTTTTGGTGATTCCTTTCTTAGAAGTCCACTTGCTCGGATTTTTGCTCCTCCCTCCAAAAAAACTGGGCAAAATACAGATACCTTTACGAACTCCAAAAAAAGTGAGGGCAGTCCTCCTAAATCTTCCTGATTTCTGTGATTTCGGTGTAGCAGTCATCGTATCCGATGAAAGCTCTTCTGTGATGTCATCAGGGCCACAGCGGGAAAGTTGTTCTGGGGCTGAAGCTAAATCTTTAGTGTCGCTCGGTAGCTCATCTACCTTGTGAGAAGCCATGGCTACCACATTTACAGAAGCAGTCCAACAGAAGGCATAGTAAGTGAATTTTCAAAATCAGCAGAGAAGATAACTGCAGTGAATATATCCTCCATCTGATATGAGCCCTGTATTGAAAAGGTTGACAAAATCAATGATCAGTTAATATTTAACACTAATAAGAAACATAAACATTGCAGATTCTTAACCTGGAGTTTGTATCACCATCATGTGCAAATATCAGTCTATTTTACCAATGCCATCCACCAGTATATTTTGTCATAACAATATTGAACAAGATCTGAGATCTTGTGTTGTGTTCAGCCTACAATTTGAGATGGCAGTTATATTTTGAAAGTTAAATGAATCAATCTCATTTACAAAAAATAAATTAGTTCTTCATATTTTTTAACTCATTCTCAGTTTATTGCCAGAGCCATGGGCTCAACTTCTCTCGATGTGAACTCGGTGTCTGCACAGCAGATTTTGTTCTGTATGACCTTGTGTGCCTGTTTTTGTGCCATTCTTCTCTTTCAAGCTTTTGTAAGTGGCAAATGGTGAAATAATTGCATGTCATGTGACCTTGCAAGCCATGTGACTTGACTTGCAATTCAGGTGTCCTCGAGTGAACTTTGCTGACTGCATTCAAATTTGTATGCCCCTGGTGGTTTCCTGTTGTTTGATTTACTTACTCATCTCAGTACTGTAGATTTCCATGTTTTATCTTTATATCTCCTGCATGTACACCTGCCCTGGTGTATTCCATTGCCAATGTATCTTTCTGTTTATTTTTAATGCTTTTTTTCAGCCTCAAGTAGACTGGTCTCATTTGAGTAATCATTTTGAGAAGTAACACTGTCTAGATAAATGTAAGAATTTTTGCTTTTTGGCTAGAGCTCCTGTTGACAGGTAAACCAAAAATTTAAGAAAGCAAAAACAAGGCTAGTGGCATAACTCTTTTGCATCATCAGTAAGAGCTTATAGGCCTTTGCAACTTGGTACATTAATTTTTTTTTTCCATTTGTGTCTATTTTTTCAGTTTTGCATATACATTTTCCACACTGAAACTGACTATATACTCTTTGAAAGGCATATTTATCTTTTTTAACTTTTTGCTCAATAATGTAATTTTTATATCATATTTAGAATACAACTTAACTAAATCAGTAAATAAAGCATCATAGCAATGTATATCTTTAATTTAATGTATGCCAAAAATTACAGAGAGACAAATCATATATTAAATTACAAAATTACGAGTGATTGAATGACTATTAATCAAAAGATAAAATTAAATCCATTTGATTTGGATTTCTGTTTTATTGTAAGAGCCTTGCTGGGTGATACAGCAACAGGCTGGGGGTGTAGCTATGCTACAGCGGTGGAAGGTGGGTCAAAAATACTCCAATATTTACCTTGCATGTGCGCCATGGAACAGACAACAGACGGTATTTAACGTTCAAGTCAGCATGACTAACAGACATTTAAAGACCTGGAACATGACCGTAGTTTTCATTTAAAGTCAAACTAAATGCCAAATGCCACATTAGCACATTCAAACGATGACGCTAAGTGAGCCAAAAAGTAAACAAACTTACCAAGTAAAGCCAAAATCTCGCAGTAAGGAGCCGGTGTTGATTCTTCAGCCAGTACAACGTGGTTACCTCTCAATGCATGCTTTCTGTTAACGCTAACCTGGCTTCAAATTTAAGGTTTCTGCTGCTGGTTTATGGTCGACTCGGGCCCCGGAGTAGCTTTGCCCAGATACGGTTTCATTTGTTCCCAGCTGCCGTTAGCTAACGTTAGCTGCAGTGCTTGCTAACAACGTTAACTCCACTCACCAGTGTTTGTCCTGCAGTTTGTGGCTGTAATGTGAATCTGGCAGTTGCTAACGGCGGGTAACGTTGAACAACATCGCAACAAATGCTATAAATACGCAGCCCAAATACACAAGGGTTGGATTTATGCGTGCAATCGGGCCACGCATGATGGTTTTACTTGAGATGTTCACAATAAAGCCCAGCGTTTAAGTGCTGGATGATGACTTCCTCTCCCGACTTCTCAGGTAATTTTCACAAATCTCCTTACGTGCCTCTCCTCTCGGCGCATATTTGTGACGCAATATGTGTGTTACGTGCGTATTATAACACAATAATATTAATAGTAATACTAAAAATACTACTACTCTAACTACTACTGCTAATAATAATAATAATAATAATAATAATAATAATAATAATAATAACAACAATAATAATAATAATAACAACAATAATAACAACAACAACAACAATAATAATAATAATAATAATTAAACACATGTACACATTGATTTCCAATCAAAGTCTTGAGTAGGGAATGTTCTCTAAATTATAGTACAATAATATCTATCACACATCTGTCTGCATTGGAAAGGAAACCTTGATTGGTGTCTTTAAAATCTGCATCGGTTTCAAGAAAAAAATTCAAAATCAGTCATCTGCGAATTAAAGTAAAGACTTTTAGAACTTTCTTTTAAAATAAACTTTATTTATTCTCATCAGGGCATAAACATGACAACGTGCCATTGAGGAAGACATATATGCGAGACAAAAGACAAAATATAATTAAATAAATAACAGAACACAATAAATAAAATAGGCATTAGATGTAAAGGGGATGATGTAAAACAGAAAATGGATCCGTTAACTTGCTTGATGGTTTTACCTTTAACAAATTTTGAATCATGGATGTAATAGTTAGCTAAAAGAGAGATCATGTTAGTTACAAAAAAGAGTCAGAATCCACTGTCTTAAAAATCAGTATAACCAAGGATAACATTTTTTAAATCTCAAAGATTTTAGCAGGGATATTCAGGAAACAATATCTATGATTGACATGTTGAAATCACATAACCAAATCAAGTGAAAACATCTTCAATATGAAGGTCACAGAAAGAGCTGTTGGCTTCATGTCAAGAGAAAAATAGCTCATCATGGATTATACTGTTTCATAGAAAGAAAAATTATCAAGAAAAAAAATTCATCATTAAAATATTTGTTTTCTTTTCAGTTACAATTACATTTACAGCAGAATTGATTTTACGATGAAGCAATATGATGCCCTTTTGATTTGTTTTTTTATTTGGTAAAACTTGCTACAGTAAGAAAAAATCATTGTGTTACAGTGCACAATCTGGTATTATTTACAGTGCAGGTATACTGAGTGTTGATTAAGTTTTCACAGTGCAATTTTGAGTTTCCATCCTGCAGACAAGCATCAAACTGCTTATTAACTCTTGTGCTTTTGTTTCAATACTGTTTTTCACAGTGCTCATACAAAGTTTTTGGTCCTCTTCATTAGTTTCCTCTTTGCTGGTGTTATTATTGATACAGTGTTCCTGACAGTATTTTCCATTTATGTTTTGGACTGCCGGACATCTTTCCACTCCATTTTGGTGTTTTGCAGTGCCTGAGTCTTTTTCTCATCAACCTGCACATAATCCACTCTGTGCTCATCAGACAGAAAGGGCTTCTGCTGGACATTGAGAGGGAGAGATAAGGAGATATTTATGGGATGTAGTCACATTTTAAATAACAGTTTGCAAAATCAACATGGTTCTGCATTTGGCCTGCCTGTATTAGACAAACAATCATGTTCTCCTTGTATGTATTTCAACTATTCATTCCCTTGAGTATACTGCAGAAATTTTGGGGATCACACCTTCATTCATGCATTCATCATTTTGCACTACATTAAATTCTCCATCATAGTATCATTTTTGCATCAGCTGCTTCAAGATAGTACATTTATGAAGATTGTGTGTGTGTATTTTTTGCACTGCTTACCCAGCAAGTTATTGGAGTATTTTAACCTTGGAGTGAGAACCGATTTCGGTCAATTAAACAGTGATAATAAGGGTCAGGAGGTAGTTAGGGATTCTACTGACATACCCCTGCTGTGTGTTGGCTGGCTCAGCTACGATTCAAGACAAATTTCCCTTACAATGTCAAATATCTTCAAAGATCAAAGGTCTTTCTCCACTTCAGACAATTATCTAAAGCATTCAGGTGGTGTAGTAAAGGTGACCGATAGTGTACGAATCAAGACAAAGATAAATCAAGAAGTCTGTTACTGTCTGACTCTATTACTGCAAAACAGTGCAAAAAACTGAGTCTGCCCTTTGAAAGATATTAAATAGAACTTTTTTTGTAAGCTAGTATCATCTATCTGATCAAAACCTACCTTCTGCACAGGAGAAGGGGATGCAGAATTGAAATCCAGCGACAGGTAGTCAAGGCTTGATCCTCTCGCCCAGGTTTGAACAGCTCCGTCAAAGGTTAAACAGAACTTTTGCAATGACTCCTGTTAGTGACAAAAATAGCAGATCATTATTGTTCCGAGTTAAAATGATCTAAAATATGCACATGTAATTTAATATGGCTGCCCTCTGGATGAATCATTGATTAGAATAAAAAGGTAGACATGGAGGGTTCATTTTCAGCATGAGTTTAAAAAGACATGTGAAGGCCTTTCTCTCCAGATTGCAGCCATGTGATGCTTTTTGGAATGTTTTTGTGCAGCAGGAGGGTGCAGCTCACAAAACATGACTAATTAGTTTCTTTTAAAACTAAATATGAGAAATCAATTTAGTATGCAACCTTTCCAGGAACAGCCCCACACAAAAAAACACTATTACACATGTCACACCCTAGCAGCTGTCCAGCAAGATCACAAGTTGCTGAGCACAACGTTAGAAATTTGCAACAACACAAGCATTCTTAGCTGTGGGGAGATTCAAGCACATTTTTCACTGCTTAGATAGTTAAGGAATTTTACCATTGTTGTACAGTTTGTATCTTCATCTCTTAAAATCTCCCTGTTCTTAAGTCTCCTCTCAGGTGTTTTTGAAAAGCTGCAAAATACAATAAAAAGAAATATATGAATTCATAACAGATTATATCAGGAATTTATATCAGGTTAGCAACCAATTACAACCCCATTTAAAAAAAAGGTTGGGGTGCCATGTTAAAGGTGAATGAAACTGAATGAAATCATTCGCAAACCCATCTTTTTTTCATCAGAGGGATTTTATAAAGTTTTCCTGAGCCCATTAGTAATATCCTTTAAACAATGACTTTAAAAAATGATGAACTTTGACCCAATTTTTCCAGGATGCCCTTTTCATATCCAATCATAATACCATCACCTGTCACCAATGAATCTGTTTACCTGTGGAATGTTTAAACAGGTGTTTTTAGGGCATAACACAGCTTTCTCAGTCTTTTGTTGCCTCGTCCCAAATTGTTTGAAACACATTGTTGGCATCAGATTCAAAATAAGCACTTACTGACAAAATTCAATGAAGTTGGGGAGGCAAAACATTAAATATATTGTCCTCAGACTGTTTTCAGTCGACCATGTGTCAAAATGATCAGCAAATCATCACATTTGTATGCATTTTATTCATGTTTTCCACAACATCCCAATTTTCTATAAACAGGGTTGCAAAACAGAAAAATCACAATGCTGCTCTTCACCTGGATAAGTATATTTATTACCAGGTAAAATTAGATTTAACGCCTCTTGTTTATTTTATCATCTATCTTGCTGTTGTGTAGATAACCTGTGGAGGAAAGACTTTGTAAAGAGATTTCTTGTCTCTCACCATGATTCAGTCAGTGCTCTGCTCAAAGGCAGATGAGTGGGACATTCTGTGATTGTAGAGAGGCCTCTCAAGTCAAGAGGTGGGGGTCGAACTGTGAGCCAAGAAAGGAAAGTTATTGCATTGGTAGTAATTTTCTAATGTGCCGTGGAAAGGTTAGCTTTCAAACAGTGACATGAAGTAAAGATCACTGTGTGGAAAAAAATCTGTCTGACATTTGAATGAATCCTGTACTGACTTCACAGCTATGTATCATTAGCATCGTGATGCAAATGACTCTTACTGTATGCCTGTGAACCAGCATGAGCACAAGGGCATCATGAAGGACCCACCCCCCCCCCCCCACCAGAATGACTCTCACCTCTTCTCAAACGAGGCTTGAGATGCCGGTGAATTGGAGGTGGTGTAAACTCTCCAGGTTGACACAGTAGTGAGTTGAGAGCTGATGAGGACTCAACCCTGCTGTTTGTATTGAGGAAGCTGAATGTCCTGGGGCTCATTGGGATGTAACCATCAGAGTCAACAGTGGTGACAAAGGGAGAAGGTGAACTCATGGGGACATATGAGTCATCCTGGTAGCTTTGAACTCGTACCGTGCTCAGGCATGGCTGTTAAAAGACAAAGCGTCATGAAATCAGACAATGTACTCTATTTTCCTTTTAGCATTTGCCAAACACTGTCTGTAGGATGGTGCGTGCTGAAAGCAGCTTTTAGTCACTCTGATAGCGTGTTACATTTGTTGTCAATCGATACCACACATGCCACACTTATAAACCACCCTGCAGTGGAATAGTTCAAGATAATTACAATAAAAGATCAGATAAGATAGCTCGCTTCTGTCTGTCTGAACAGTAAATATGAGGCTAAAGCAAACAGCTGGTTAGCTTCGCTTGCAAAGAACAAAAACGAGGGGAGGCAGCTTGTCTGGCTCTGTTCTACGATCACAAACAGGAACTCCAGGCAGCTACTGTGTCTTTTTACAAAACAAACAAATAAAGAAGCACTGTTTCTAGTCTTTGTGCTAACCTAAGCTATCCAGCTGCTAGCTGTAGTTTTATATTTATGGCAAAGACATGAGATTGGTATTAACCCAGTTATCTAACCTGATGACAAGAGAATAACCAAAATGTCAAACTAGACATGAGATTATTATCAAACTCATTATCAAACTCTTATCAAAAAAAGAATGAGACTATTTTTTTCTGAAAGATCTTTTAAAAATGTCATTTGGCTGCTGATAATTTTCTTACCAAATTAAGACTCTGCCTCCTGTTCCTCGTCAATCTACTCTCAGCATCTCCTAGAAAAAAAGATGTATTATTGAAAAATTAATTTATGTATTTTCACAACCATGTCAATCCCATGCTGTCAAAATTAATCTATATGCTGCCCTATCATAACGGTAGCAGTTATGATTCATTTTGTTGGGCTCAGCTTTGGTAGGTTTTTTGTTATGCATACTGTGAGACTACTATCCTATTGAGGACATACCTATTTTGAAATGGTCAGGGCTTGAAAAAGAGGTCCTCCGGGGAAATAATGCATTGTGACTTGAGAAATGCCGTGCACTCATTGGCCTCAGTCTTTGAAGTCCTCCATCTCTTAGTTGCTCTGAGGGTTGACTGGATTTGGGTGGCAGCGGAGGAGGTGTTTGTCCTTCACCCTCAAATGATGCAGAACAATAAGGTTTGTCAAACTGGAAGACGCTTGTGGCACAGTGATGTCGAGGAGAGGAAGAAGATGCCGGTAAAGTTATGGAAGTGCACGGAGCGCTGAAGGGAGGGTTAGCCAACCTCCCCTGGGGGAAAAGAGATGGGCTGGAGCTAGCAAAAGAGGTTGAGGATGAGGAGGAATCGGTGTACAGAGGTGAGGGGACAACATCCTGGACGGCATTGTCTGACGACTTCTGCTCCAGAGAGATCTCCGAGGTTGAAAAGCTGTTGTGTCTACAAATAAGGGAAAAAATGAAAACATCATATTTGTCAAACATGAACTGTTGCCATCGTTTCATTGTGTGTCAGGACTTTCAGACTGCACATACCTACTGGTGCTAACACTCCCTGTCTCACACTGTGAGAGTAAGAGGTAGTCCGGTGGCTGACTGGGATCCAGTTGGCTTGATACAGACACTCGGTCAGAGCTGTCAGATGACGGCTGAAGGGAGGTGGGGGTGTGAGGGAAGCCTTCCTCTGAGCTCTCTGTTAACAACAAGCAGGGATGGTTAGAGAGCGTTGTGTTTTTGAAATACTATAAACACTAAGGAGTGATAAGAAAATTCCCACCTTGCTGACACAAAGGCATGCCAAAGCATTCAAACCACACACAACCACACACACAGCTTTCTCCCAGCCTGCACTTGCATTTGCAACAAATGTAGGAGGTAAATTTGAAAAAAGGAAGATTATTTTTACATGCATGTTAAAAGCAGCCACAATGTGAGCCCTGTTTATTCTTCTCTTTATATATTCTTACATCTCTCAGTCAGTTTGGCCTCTGTTCAGAAATTTGTCTCATTCCATTTCACTCAAGGCCACTGAGTCAAGGCCTCCCCTGCAGAACCATGTGGAGGAGAAAAATCCTGAAGTCTTTGCATGTTCTCATGAAACATTTGCTACCCTTAAAAGATGTTTGTGTTTGCTTGTCTGTGTAGAACAACCTTTTATATTTCTTTGCAAAAGTTATGAGGTGCCATAGTGCAGGACACGTAGGGGATCCAGCAGAAATGTACTGCTGTCTTGCATCATCAGAAAACCCTTAATTTACAAACTTTTTTTACACAAACTGAAGCAACAAATCTGTATCACACTGTGTGAATTATATACAGCTTGCATCATAACTGACTACCTGTGAGTGTATTTCTGAGAACATAGTTTGATTTGTGGCATCCTGCAGAACGGCATATCAAACTGAACTGATGCAAACATTTTCAACTGATGTGACCTGTGCGATGTTTTTAAATTTTGTCGCTCTAACCACCCGCATTAATCATTCCGAATGGTCACAATTTGATTTGTTCAAATCTTAAATTTCCCCATTAATTTTTTTTTAATCAGGTGTTGATGAAGTAAAAAAGAAATTTAAAAAAAATTACCTCTATGCCACTTTATTTACATGATGCAAAACACTGAAACTCATGTCAGCATGGAGATACTCTAAATGTTTTTGTTCATCATTTTATTGATGTGTGAAACAAAGTAGCCCATCATAAATTTGGAGACATCAACAGAACCTGCAGGTGCAGCAGATTTACACAGTTTCTCAGTTAAAGCTGCACGATTTAAAATTCGAGGACTTTAACACTGGAAGGTCTCGTGAGAAGTCAGAAAACAGTCCCATGGTGCAATTCTGGTCTGCTTTTACCGAAAACCTGCAACGTACTAAACAGTTCTGACCTCATTTTAAGGTTGGATTTTCAGTTCGCCACTTCCTGTGTGTGGACGAATGACACCATTTTTTTTCCTGGGCCGGCACAGTGAATCTACCACTGACTTGCAGCTAGTCAATGTGAAAATCTTTTGTTTTATTCATTTTGTTTGTGATTTTCACAAAGACGAGTATAGAAGTTGGACAGATTTAACTATAAGTTCTGGCCTAGTGCAGCTTTAGCATGACCACAACTCAAACTGATTGGAACTGTTAGGATTGAATCTTTTTGTGCATTTACCTGGATCCTCCAGGCTCCCAAAGTGGCAAATTTGACTGATGCTACTGATCCAGCCGTTCATCTCCTCCTCAGTTTTGGCCACCAGGTAAAAAATACGGGATGAGGTCTTCACCACAAACAGGTGCTTCCCATGGAAGTCCCGCTTTATCCTAAGTTGGCCATTCAGCATTTCCACTTCACACTCTTTCAGGTCAATGATGCGGATTGGCTTTTTGGAGTTATTGCTTTGGTAATACTCCAGCACATCAGGATTACCACTCATGCGACCTCTTCGAAGCACAAACCAGCGTTTTCTCCATGCCTACAGGAGACAAGAACAAATAGTTCACCACTGAGTTACTTTTTGAACTGTAATAATACTGACAGTACTGCACGATTCTACCAGTTACAATTCCCTTTCACCCTCAACCTTTTATCAGTCAAGAGCAGTCATGGGAGTTAGATCACAGCTTCTGCTCACAACAGCTAACTTGGCAACTTTAAGCTCTTTTTTTTTTTTTTTTTACTTTTGATATGGTCAGCAAGAGGAACTTCTACTCAAATTTCCCAGAAGTACAGAGAAGAGGAAGTTCACTGTATTTAGCAGAAAATGTCTAACACAACGAAAGAGGTAGTATTAATACAGTTGGCCATTGCTTTTTACTGAAGACTTACTGAAAACTCAATACTGAAACTGGGAATTTTATTTATAACTCCAAAGATCTACCTTTAATGTGTAGCGCCCAAGCTCTCACCGCATAGAGTATACAAGTTAACTCAGTGGAGCAGGTGTCAGCGTTTCATATGTCAAAATAAAAAAGCACCATAAGAATATTATTGCAATGGTTGCTGATACCGCGATCACACTTGGTTTTGTGGCTTAGTGTGTATCTGTAGTTGCAAAGTTTCTCCTAAAGTGTCTGTGGTGTGACGACGTGGTAACCCACTCCTGCTCAAGTCAGTTTGTAGTTTGTGTGTTTACCAGGAAATGTGTGCATACACCACATTTGCTGCCAATAATACAGCAACATTTAAGAGGAAACCATAACTAGACAGAAGGCAATTTATTCCTATAGAGGTTGTGAATATGAAGAGTTGCACTAAAGTAAAAGAAGTTGTTCTTATTATTACGATAAAACTAAAGGAAGTGGAAGGTAAATGCAGAAGCTGTTTAATGTTTCATAAATATAAATATATCTTTATATATACATTTATTTTCTCTCAGAAAAAAAAAACAAGTAAAGACAGAGCACTTAAAAGGATTTTTACTGTTTTTGTTAAAGTTGAAGTCCAGTCTTGTGGTCACCTAAAGGCTAAAACCTGTATGTTTCCCATTGTGGATAAATGTGTACAAAGAAAAAAGAAATCTTAACTCACAGTTTGCTCACTAGTTTTATCCAGAAGTTTTTCAACAACATCTAATGGACTCAACAGATGGAGCTCAGTTGACTTAAGTATTGAACTTAAGATGAATTCTCCAGAAATGTTGCTAAAATGAAACTTGAGTTCAGTTTTGTTTTTGTTTTTTGTTTTTTGTTTTTCAATCAAAATCTCCAAGGCCAATAAAGAGTGTTCGTGCTCAAGCTGACGTTTATGTGTACAACACTCTAAGACGCAAGAGGCCTTTTTCACAGCAGATGTTTTGACTTTGCATAGTAGAAAAAGGAGGTGTCACTAATAACGATAACAATGACTGTGCTCTATTCAAGTGTCTCAGTGTGACGGTGTGACAGTTAGTCAGCAATCGCAATGCCATGAAAATAAAAGTGGAACAGTTACATGGAATCCAGTTATCATTAATCTCAACATTAACACCTGGGATATTCCTGCTGTGGCATGTCAGCAGGATTACAGTAAACACAGCCCCTGTATGCACGCCTGCCAATATCTATTCATGGAAACATGCTATATGTAATATTGTAGCAATAATTACAGTATGCTTCCAATAAAAAGGTTAAATTAGTACTGTGTGTACTGTTTATACAGAGCTGATAATTATTTTAACCTTTGCTATAAAAGTATGAGAGTGTATGGCAGCATAATAAATGTTGACTGAAGGACATCAAATTGTTCCCAGACTGTTCTCTGAACAAAACCTAACCTGTAGACTATATGGGACCTGCACATCATAAACACTGTACTTTACATTAAATCGCTACTCAAACATTAAGATTAAGATGAACAAAGTTGGCAGCAGATTTGATCACTTTTTTACAGATTCAAACAGCATGTAATATTTGATGAATTTCAATATTTTCCTTAGTCTGGGTTACCTTTGGGAGTGGAAACTGGTCTTATTCTGAAATTATATAAAAACAGAGACAGAGGGCATTTATATTAAAGTGTATTTTGTCAAGAGTAGCAAAGACACATATAAACAACCAGAAAAATGGTAACACTGTTAAAGGTTCAGGAGCTAATGATACCATAGAGGGATATAACAATAACTGATATAAATATAAGTCTTGATATAAGGAAAATTACACTTGTGAGTCAGAACCAACTTCACTGTAAACTGTAGTGGGTGTGACGCTGCAGATAACTGTTAAATTCACATTTATCATGGAAGAAAGTGGAAATGCAGCATTGGCAGAAAATGTGGCAACAAGACTTGTTCCTCGTCAGAAATGGTTTTGTTTTGACCTCTGTCTCTAAACTAAATGATGGAGAGAAACCAAAAAGATGCAGCTCATTTGAGCAAGACAGCAAGTAAAAAAACAAATTTGTGAAAACCTCACAGCACCATACATTAAAGTCAGTAGATTTCCATTTCAGAACACCACAGATGAAAATACATTTAAATAAGATAATCAAATTTTTCATAATGGTATGTGGCTGTGTATTTGAATAATGAGGCAGATACTGTGCCTCTCTCTATATTACGTAGAAAAACATCTATTTACCTTCCTCTCTGGCATTAACAGGATTTGCATAGAGTGCTAAAATAAGTTTCTATTTCCCGCCCTGAACCCCGTCAACATAGAAGCACACCTCCACCCACCCTTTCCATGCATTAATGTTGACAAATGCACCCTCCTCTTTGTCCTTGTCCTCCTCCTTCCATTCGTACAGAGGAAGTGCAAACAGCCATCATAAAACTGGACTATTTCTGCTTGCCACTTAAGTCTGAAGTGTCTGACTGCCTCTGACATTACTTCCCATGTTTCACAATACTCACGCTCATCACACAAACACACATACACACACAGAGCAGAGCGAGTTATCACATGACCCTAACAACCACAAAAACAGTGAAGGCTGTATGCTGTTTGTGTAGGCAATCACATATACTTGCTCCAGGGAAATTGGATCCCATGTCTGTCTCAAGTACATCTGCAGGTTGTGACACATTATTGTTGTCAAAATACATTGTTGCTACAACTATAAAGTGCATCCGCAAGTCACGACACTCAAGTGAGGCATCAAAATAGAAATGAGGAAGGTGATATGAAGAAGACTGAATGACACCTCAGTGTAACAAAACCATACAAACCCACGATATGTTTCTAAATAATCATTCCACAACGTAACACATACACACATACACACACAAACACACACACACACACACATTTACACAAACACAAGGCTCAGCAGCACCAGCTGCTGCCAGAGGACATAAACAAGCGTCCGGTGTGTACTCCTACTCACAAATCTCTTTAGTTTCTTTTCCGGGGGGGATTTAATAAGCCAGCCGGTGCAGACCACATCCCCAGCACTCATCTTGACTGCAGAGCGTGTCGTCCTCACGGCTGCTGCTGCTGCTGCTGCTGCTGCTGCTGCTGCTGCTGTGAAACTGAGAGCACTGCGAAGCATATCCTGTGTTCTGGTATTCAGCCTAGCCACTCCAAAAGGAGGAAGTCAAGAAATTGATCAGAGAGAGAGAGAGAGAGAGAGACGGAGAGAGAGACGGGGAGAGAGTAAGAGAGAATTATGTGTTTGTTGTCTCATGTGCTCGGGGCAAGTGGATGGAGCAGTTGGCTTGAGGGGGTTTTGAGTAGAAAAATACTACTCATTATGAGCTTTGACAGGTTTGAGAGCTGAGCGGTAGCATGCAGGGGCAGAGTCACATGTGGGTGAAATCTGATGTTAAGGTTCATGTTTCATATGATAAACTGATTCCCTTTTTCTGTTATTGTGTGGTTCTTTTGTTTGTTAGACTGATGTGATTTATGAGCTCCACAGAAAGTTGTTTTAACAATAGATAACTTACAAAAACACCAGACTGCGGTTTTTTTCTTTGATGTCAACAATTATCTGTCAGTTAGCTTTTGCTGTTAGTTAGCTTTCAGTGTCCAGCCTTTGTTAAAGGTTAATGGATCAAACACAAATTTAAAGCTTGTACTTACCAAGTTTCTAAAGTAAAATATCTTGGACTTATGTTAGATAACTACTTCAATTTTGAGAAACATTTAAAAATTACTAGAACGGCTGCAAAAGCAAACATACATACATTAAACTCTTCAAAGACTGTTAACAATTTTATGCTGGAGACAGATTTATGCATTCCATGAACTTTTCACATTTAAGATATTATGTAACTCCTTAGTCACAAGCAGCTTCTACAACAATCAAGCCTCTTGATGATGTAAAACCACGCGTTTCAGATTTTGCATAGGAAGCCGATAACATCCCAGCACTGATGTATTTGTGATTGTTTCATTAAATTTGCTATTATTAAAGCCAGCAATGCATGTGGAAATAGACAGGTTCCTAAAGTGCTCAGTGGCATGGTGGGACCTCACAGGGTTTTGGCCTCAGTAACTCAGGGTGCATCTATGAGGAGCTGCAATGCGCCCTTTTCCTGACTTCTCTTTCTCTGCCCGGGAGATCAATATGTGGAGTATTTTATTTGGTTCATAAAATGGGATAATGTCAAACTCAAGTTAAAAGCTAATTACTGAATTTTGTGGCAGTTGTATGGTATTATTGTTTTCGTTTTCTGCTCTTAGTTTGTTTTTTTCTTTTCGAGTTTGTGTATTTGCATAAAGGCCCATCTCGGAACAGGTGGTGCAGACTTTTTTAGGCTATCAGTTTAGAGGTGTGTGACAATGGTAAATACTACAGACTCAGATAAAACAAGTTTTAATGGTCATAGTTGCAAAACAACAAAAAATGTATTGATAAACAATAGTATTAGTCATAGTAGTACTAGTGTTGTGGCAGCAGCAATGGTAGACTACAGCTATATTAATAGTTGGTAATTAATTAGAACATCATTATCAGTCACTTCATCAAATTTGTTCTGAACATACCAGACACGAACACCAGTGAAATACAGAAAAAACAGCAAAGTAACACAATGGGTTGTTTACGCAACCATGAAATTTTCCTTCATCTGAAAAAGATAGTTCAGTTTTTAACTTCTCTTGCCAACACTGATTTACCACTTAACATCCACATCTGAGGTTTCCTCCAAGGAGAAGTTCATTGATCATTACTGTCAATCTAAAAATTATTTCCTATCATAGATAATCACTTCCTGTATTATTAATTTTTATAACTGATAATCCGACCACTTTGAAGTCTGTCGCAGAGGACAACATTATGAAACTCTCAATATAGTCCCTATTCACATTTCTTGAGATTCCACAAGAGGGCGACATAATGACGTCGTTTATGATGTTATCCCAAGACTATCACCGGGCAAATTTCATGTTCAGAAATCATGACTCAGTGAAAACCAAATGAGAATGTGTGTTTATAAAATACAATGCACTTAATAAATTTGCCTGCATTAACACAACATTACAGTGCATTACATTATAAATGTCTTGGTTTAATTTAAATACAAATGCATGGACACAAAGCAATTTTTCTTTTGGTTTACATATGTTTAGTTATACTGTCGAAATTATGTTATCCTGTGTGCTATAAATATTTTATCCATGTAGGAATGTTTTAATGCACTTCTTTTCGGTTATCTGCCTCTACTTTGTCTCCATTTCTAAAACTGCTGGGGAAACTTTTCTTAACCTTGTTGTGTTGAATAAACTGTTGAGGGCAGCAGTCTACTGCAGCTGCATTAAATCTGTTCAAATGTCAAGAACAAGAACCGGGTTTACGGCAGCTACCAAAGAGTCTTGAAGGATATAGCTGAAAACAGCCACGACTCAATGTAATAGTAACTGGCACTAAGCTTATATCTAAAATAAGGTTCATATTTATTAGGTATCTGTCGGTTACATGATTTAAAAATGCTTAAACGAGTTGTAACATAAAAATAACAACACCGCGTTTTATATTCAACAAAACTCTTGTAACTTTAAGCACTGTCACTTAACGGCACCGCCATCTTTCTTCCATAAGCCCTATCCTACGTAGTTTTCTCGCAGTGGCCAATCTTACGTGTTGACAGGGTCTTTGCAATTACCCATGATCCTCCTGAAACGTATGACCTGTCTCTGGCCTTGGCGTGTAGCGCGGTGCTGCTAGTTGACAGTGTGAGCTGACTGCAGGACTTGATCAGCGTTAACTAGCTAGTGTTCTTGTCCGACTAGTCGGCTGGTTAACTGGTGACCGTTGCAGCGGAGCTGAGCCACGATGCTGAAATGTAGAACAATATGGAGAAAGCTTGCTCCTCTCGCTAGAGCCTCATCAACTGCATGCCGGCAGAATGTGAGAAGAACAGGTAAGCAAAGAGTTACAGTAACTTGCTGTCTCCTAGTTAGCTGGCCTCATTTCAAACCTACATTTTTAGGGGCATGATATTACACAGTGTCGACAGTTTTTTTTAAGGAGGACAGTTCAACATCTGGGGCCTTAGTCTAAGTATTCTGACCTTCGTTTCGCTATTATAACTGAGCTAATTAGCAATTATTAACATGCAGAAGTGGGGGACATGTCGGTGACGAGCTAACTTATTAAAGTCAGCTGGTTGTAGCCCTCGCTTGCTGCTCGTCAGAAAGCAACGCAAGTCAATAAAAACAAGCTGGAGTCACTGACACACGTGTTGACACGTTTGTGCTGTTTCACAGCGTGGTTATCATAGATGTTGCACCGTAGTTTGTAACCCTGCTGATTTCACCACTCTGCCATTAGCACAAGGCGACTTTTTGGGAGGGGTGGGGGGCTCATGGGGCCCCTTAAGCTCTCTTCGCCCCTTACAGGATAAAGCATATAAGGTGCAACATTTGCCCTGTGTTTAGGCTGACTTTAGGTTGCTCAGATCAACAATAATGAAGAAAGGAGGCAGTGAGGAGTTAATAGAGGAACGTAGTTCATCAGAGAGATCGATCATGAAGTCCAGGCATATAAACCAGCCTCAAACCATGTGTGTGCCAGTTAGCAAGCTCAAGGATCTTTAGGCATCGAAGTGTCCTTCATTTAAGAGAATATCAAGTCGAAACTCCTGCTGAAATACAGAGATACAGTATTTAAACTCATCAGCACTATATGTGGTCTTGTAGATCTTGTAATGAAATGCATATTGATTGTCAATATCTACAAAACTAACCCTACAAAACTGTTAAGCTGTATCATGCATTCTTAATTACTTTGTTTCTAGTCTGGATATTTCACTTTTTAGCAAGCCAGCAACCAAAACGTCTCCTTCAGCTATTATATGCAGCAGTCACCTTTGGCTCAGTAGCTTGATAAGGCAACTGCCTTCATACATTCACTGCAGATTATTTTCTGTGCTATAAACTACAGAAAAAATGGTGGAACATATTGTGCCATATGTGTTACGTCTTGCCTTATCTTTTTTGGTGTCAGTCCAAATAGCAACGTGGGATTTTATCAACTGAACAGTAAATATATAATTTAATGATGTAGAACTGTCTGTCAGTCAGACAGCTTCAGCCTAATCATTCGATCTACAGCACACCAACAAAGATGATGCAGGATGCAACTTCTCTACACACATGGTTTGGAGATGAACTGCAACTATGACTGACTATTTTCATTTCTTTAACTCCTGTCAGGCTTAACCAATGGTAAATTACCAGCACATGTACCTTTGGCTCACATGTCCACTGGACCGACAGGAGGAGGTCGAGAAAACCAGCTGTATGTCCTTCTGGTTGGAGCAGCCTGCGTTGGTGGTGGAATATATGTACGTTAGCTAACTCTACAACAACACATACTACATGCAGTGACAGTTGTGAATAATGATCGGTTGAAAATAAATGAATGTACTGTTTCGTTCATCACTTGTTTGCTGGGTTTCATCAAGGAGGTCTTATGGTGTACCTGGAGTACCCTGCAGATTTCCTTGCTTCAGCAGGATCAGGGCTGTTTTACAGAGTAAAAGTTTATGGAAATATAGAACCCTTTTTTTGCATTTGTATTCACAGGCTTACCGAACTGTAAGGGGAGACAAGCAAAGATATCAGGAGCGTATTGATGAAATTGCATCCAGACCACATAAAAAAGCCACAACACAAGAATCAGCTGCTCCCATCCAGTCAGAGCCTCCCGGTAAGTAATTTTTACCAACTGATTTTAGTGATAATAAAACTTTGAGTAACCAAAGTTTTGGTTAAGCAATAAGTCTTCAGTTATTCCAACGAGAGCCACAGCATTTCAATGAGATACTTTTTGAGTAATAATCAATTAAGAATTTGCCTGTTTTGATGATATTGTATGACGGTATGACAGTTTTACAGTGATGCAGGTGCCAGTGCAGTCTTTGTTGTATCACTCTTTTTGACTAAAAGATTTTTGTTTTTTAAAGTTATAGTTAAGGGTTATTTGGTGTAGACTTTGATTCACTTATCTCTGCAGTGCACAACTGGGCTTCCTCTTTAGTGCCATGTAAACAAAGGATTTGGTGACTGCAAAACACATTTTCACCAGTGGCAGATGATTCCTTTAACCGTGTTATTTTCCTGATTAATAAACCATCTGAATGTCACATAATACAGAAGAAACTCTGCTCAATATGAATCTAAGTTAATGATTTCATAGCTAATGTTTTATAAATCTGTCTCTCACAGCCCCCCTTGAGCCAGCACCTTCACCAGAGCAACCGAGCCCACCGGCCCCTGATGCTAAAGCAGCGCCCCCCAGTGAAACAACTGAACCTACCCCAGGTTGTTTGCATACTTGCCTCAACCCCCACATGCATGTGTAGCTGGTGCCTCCTGTATAAATATATGCTTGAACCTAAAAATGAAAGAACAAAATTTTACTAGATGTGGAATTACATGTCCTATGGTGACACCAACTGGTGAAGTCAGGTTAGTGCAACAAAAAAAAGCTGCAGGTTGCACTGTTTCTTCACTCCACTTTGTATCCTGCTCATAATTTTTCAACATTAGTTTGTTTATAATACAACGTTAAGGTGAAGACTTTTTATACACGAGGCCCTACAGATTTTTTAAAATGTTTAATGTCTGATGAGAAGTTTACTGCATGAACTGTGCCTCTGTCCTCCTGTTGCATCAGCATGGTTATATATGTCTTGTATATAGTGATGCATGTATGTTGTGTTGGGTTAAATTTAGTTTGTCCTCTAACCTTGTGAATTAACCCTTTACGGTTTCAGTGCAACTATGGAGACTCACTCACTGACCCTCAATCTGAGCTGTAAATATTTCTATTTTTGTGGGACAAAGTGGTCGGAGTTGTCAGTATTTTTCCAAATGTGTTGGCTCCTTGTCTGCTTTGATGTCCTGTTAGAGATTTAAAATGGAATCCTTCCTGTTTGCCTTTTTTGCGAATGTGTTTTACTTTTTGAAACTTTGTCCAGAGATGATAATTGAAAAGTTTTTTTCCCCCCTTTTGTACTGTTAACCAAATAACTGGAAGCTGCCATTTAAAGTGAACTATATTTTTACCTTGAGACTTTTCTCATTCTGTGTCTAAGATCTAATTCAAACAAACAGTCTAAAAACAGAAAACAGAAAAGTCCTTGGTACTTGTAAACGCCAGTGTGGTAAGAAATGCTGGAGAGACAATTAGCATTGACACTGGCTAAACAAGTTACACCACCATACTCAGCTCCTTAATAATATTTCTTTCAAATATTATTCTTGTTGTAGTTTTTGGTCTAATAGGGTATACAGAGTTGACATCTCTGGACAAGTTCACCACAAATGGGGTTGCTTCCAATTGTTATTATTTTAGTGTGCATGCACTGCAGAATATCCCAGGGTAAATCTGAAGAAATGCATGGATCCTGATGGTCTTCCCCTTCAGTATTATCGTAAAGAAATGATTCTTAACCAATGCTATGAATTGCCCTCAACAGCAGATGAGCCGGTGGTAGAAACACCATCAGAGGAAGCAGCAGAGCCGCCTGCTGTGCCTGTAGTTGAGGAGGAGGGTAAGATATTGGGAAAAATGGATACCTTAGTCTAATTAGTTCAGTTATTCTTTTTGAATTGAAGCGACTTTTGCATCTGACCCAAGTCTTAAGAATAAATACATTCTACTATTAAGCTGTAGATGGATTTCACATTTTAGCTGTAGTGCGTATCAGAGGTTATTCTGTAACTTTGCCACTATTCTACCAGAACCATCACCCCCCTCTGAGCCGTCCTCAGCTGAGCTCACTGAGCTCACTGAGCTCACTGAGCCACCCCCTGCAACCGTTGCCGTGAGTGGTAAGCACTCGCTCAGCCGCGTGCATAGAACTAGTGATGTACATTTCCTACATCTGCAGGTTTTTACTTTGTCTTAACTGGTTACTGCTCCGGTTATACTAACAGAACCCACAGCAGCAGCAGCAGCAGAAAGCCCCGCGGCAGAGCCACCTGCTGAGCCGCAGCCTGAAGTTGTGGCAGAGAGTGGTAAGACCGTAGTCCAGCCATGGTTGGAGTGGGAAGCGGGCAAACACGACACCTTTTTCCTCATTTTGATAATGTTACCGTTAATTTCAAACACTTTTTTCCTCATATGGTTTTAACATTTTTTCATTACAGCTTTTCTCCCTACCAGCTCCCTACCCTTTTCACATTGTTTGGGTTCTTGTAATGATAATGGTTAATCTCACTCACATTTAATATCATTTCTTTTCCCATTCACTCCTTTCAGGTGTATTTGTGTAAGTCATGGGTGATGATCGGCATCCAATATCACACGCTGACTGTGTCTCTTGTCTGCTTTGCTTTTTGCATTCCTCTCTCTCTCTCTTTGTCCCTCTCTTGTGCTTGCTGTTGCTCTCTCATGCCAAATCCAGGAGTACCTGCCTCTCTCAAGATCCCCTCACACACTCCATACCTCCTGATTGGTGGAGGTACCGCCTCTTTCGCTGCTGCCCGGTCTATTCGAGCCAGAGACCCCGGTGCCAAGGTCAGTCCGAACTCTGCTAATCATCTACCTCACCGTAGTTTCTCAGTTAAATTTTTGTGTTTTTCCTCATATACTCTATACAATAAGTGACACTTTCTTTGTTAATGCCAGTTAAAATTCTTTGTTGACAGGTTTTAATAGTGACTGATGAGCCAGACCTTCCATACATGAGGCCACCTCTTTCTAAGGAACTGTGGTTCTCTGATGACCCCAGTGTGACAGAAACACTGCGCTTCAAACAGTGGAATGGAAAGGAAAGGAGGTTTGTTTAAGTTTTCTTGTACTGTGCTTTTGAATTGTGCAACTTAACTATGGCTCTTTGCTTTTCTTACAGTTTTTCTGTTTGTTCTGTCTCAACATCTGTCTGGCTTTGCTTTGATAAGAGGTCATTACAGTGTTGCCTGATAGACTCTGTTGCTCTGTTACAAGTCAGTGGCAATTTTTCTGTTCAGGTGGAAGTTCACTGTTCATGTCAACAGTTGCTAAATTTTTGTTACAACTGAAAGCCCTGTTCACAGTACTTACAACTAACTGCTGTCGATGCAAAACAATACTTTTACCATTCACTGTGCTGCAAATGATTTTTCCACAGGAAATGCTGAATTTGTACTAACTAAAATTAATTCGTATCAAGATTCGTAATGAATTTAGTCTTTTTTTAAATGTATGCTGTACTAGTGGACACAAAGCTGCATAATATGTGTATTATATATAAAAATGTTCAAAGCTTGTAACACATTTATATTTCTTTGGCAGTATCTACTTCCAGCCACCATCATTCTACATTAATCCGGAAGAGCTAGATACAGCAGAAAATGGGGGCGTGGCTGTTCTCTCTGGCAAAAGGGTTGGTTTATATTTGTGATAGAGTGATGTGCCAGATTAGCTAAATAATTGATTTTGCTACCTTCATAATAAACCTTCAGAAATACACGTTTGATTAACTCACTTAACTTATTATTGTATTACTGTACACACTAATATTACAGAATAATCTCTATTGTTCATACGACGCCATGCAGCACATTTCAGTGACATTTAAAATACAATTTGATAATGAAGTATGTGAGTAATAGTTCCAGTGTTTAAGTTTGTAGATTAAATTCTGCCCAGTTTCAAAGATTATTTTTTCTTATTTTCTTTTAGACTAATTGACCTGTCTTAAGTTTAAAACCCAATTACAACATCAGGAAAATCAATTGTTAGCTATATGGCTATACATTTTTTCAGACTCAATTCTAGCTGACACATTAATCACAAACCGTATATGATAGTACTTGTATAAATTATTCATACCTCATACCAAAAGTAAAAACGTAAATCTGACTATATTTAGGTCTATACTGAATGAGATTTCTGACAATAAAAACACGATTTAATCTATTTTAGGTGGTTCACATGGATGTGAGGGGAAACAAAGTGAAACTGGACGATGATACTGAGATTTCATACGATAAGTGTTTGATTGCTACAGGTAAGCTGCTATAAAATGCTTTTATTACCAAATGTAGCTTAAACCTTGTGGAAGCTAATTTGAGCTGCTCTCTTCAGGTGGGGTGCCAAGAAATCTACAAGTCATTGAAAGAGCTGGAGAGGAGGTGATGAATAGGATCACTTTGTTCCGCAAGGTCAGTATTTAGCCACAAGAGGGCGATAGCTTTGTTTCAGCTTGGGAATTTCTGACAGTGCATGTTATGTTTTGGCAACGGGAGTATTAGTGAAATTGTGACACGATAGAAATACATTTAGATAACAAAAGTCGAAAGCTGTATGAAAGTACTGGATAACAGGAAATATTCTCTGTGTGTGATTCCACTAATCTGGAATAAGTCATTAAAAAAATATATGGAATACTTACTGAAATCTAAAAAATAATAAACTGAATCATTCTAAAATAAAATAACACCTAAATATTTAATGAGATATGAAAGGACTGAAGAGATGAGCAGGAAGCGCCAGACACAGATTGCTCAGTAACTCCAGGGGTTATGAGAGAGCTGCTGTGCCTGCTGTTCCCAAAGATGTTACATTTAAAAGAGTCAGGTCAGTCTGATGTGAATTTGCTCTCTTTCGCAGATTGAGGACTTTAAGTCTTTGGAAAAGGTCTCCAGAAACATCCAGTCCATCACAATTATTGGAGGTGGCTTCTTGGGCAGCGAGCTGGCCTGTGCCCTCGGCAGGAGATGTAAGGAAACTAATTAGGGCTGCTGCGATATCACATTTCCACTTGGTTATTATTATGGCCTGATAATTTTACAAACGATGTTCTCCTAATATTGTTAGAAAATTTTAAAGAAAAGGTGCTATAAGTTAAATTCTTCTAAAGCTTTTATTGTGTTTTGTTTATTTATTTATTCTTTTCTTTTTTGGGCAAGTGAATTATAATCAAAACACATTTTCAGGGTGGAAGATGTAGATGGAGTCTATTACCATAAATGTACAAGATGCTTAAAAAAAAAAAAGCCATCCACCCTTAATAAAGTCCTCTGTTTACACAAGCTATTACCAAGGGAGAAAAAAAACACAGATATCATTCAGGAGGCCCTGTATTATTTATGCAGTACTATATGTAATCTTTGTTATTGGCAGGTTATTAATATTTCATTTTTGGATATTGTGTTCATTGCCAGCACCCTGTATACTAATTGGTGAAATTAATTTCTTGCTCTGTTGTTGGATCTTTTTTTTCCTCTTTTCTTTAGCAAATGAGGCTGGCCTGGAGGTGATCCAGATGTACCCGGAGAAAGGCAACATGGGAAAAGTTTTGCCTGAGTATCTGAGCAACTGGACAACAGAAAAAGTCAAGAAAGGTTCATGTCTATTTTATACTCTGGCATGTCTGAACTAAGTCTGTCTTAGTTTCACTTTTTATCTTTTCATTTCTTCTCTTGTCCAATATTCTCCCTTGCTTTTATAGAGGGTGTGAAAGTCATTACAGAAGCTTTAGTGAAATCTGTCGCCTTCAAAGATGATAAGTTAGAAATCAAGCTGAAAGATGGCCGATTGGTAGGTACCAGTTCGTGCAAAATTTTGGTGAAATTCAGGAAATACCTTATTAGTTACTGATTACCTGTGTGTTACCTTGTAGGTGAAAACCGATCACATTGTTGCAGCCGTTGGCCTGGAGCCTAACGTTGACCTCGCCAAGTCAGCAGGGCTGGAGGTGGACTCTGACTTTGGTGGCTATCGGGTCAACGCAGAGCTGCAAGCAAGATCCAATATTTGGGTGGTAAGTTCATGTTTGTAGGGACGCTGGAGAATCTGAAGACAACAGTCAACAAGATCACAAGTAAAAAAGATTTTAAAAAAAACACATCATTCTCTATCAGTTAGGTAAATAGTCCCCCTCCAACCAGGATAACAACATGAACAGTAAAAGGCGCTAAAATTAAATTTAAATTAATTTAATTCCAAAAGCTGGACTCCTTAAGTTCATGAGCTGCAGACAAGGTTTCATAAATGTAAGCCTTAGAACTTTTAAGTCTTATCTTGTATCATAGCGCCCTTATCAGGCACAGCCAGGTTACTGTCACAGAAGCAGCTGTGACCTCTTTAGACATGTCATGCAACAGTAATGTTGTTAGAAATTCTGATCCTCGTACCTTCAACCCGTTCTGTGTGGATCCAGGCTGGAGATGCTGCATGTTTCTACGACATCAGACTGGGCCGCAGGCGAGTGGAGCACCACGATCACGCCGTTGTGAGTGGAAGGCTAGCAGGAGAGAACATGACAGGAGCCAGCAAACCCTACTGGCATCAGTCTATGTTCTGGTAGGTATTGCAGTTCTCCCTCTTTCCTGTTAGTGATGCTAACTCCAGGTTTCATGGGTCATTAATTCAAACTGCTTTGAAAAAAAGAGCTGTGGCTGCAAGCTATGAAACCAGCTCAAAGTCGAAATGGGGGGAATTATTTTAAAAAGAAAGATCCAGTCTAAATTGTTGATCGTACGTGTCCACGTTCATTGAACACATTTGAATAAGCGGGCAGTAGGGCAGCATGTACAATTCTGCAAATGACTCAGACTTAATCCTTTAAGAAGTCAGATGAACATGCATGATTGCTTTGAAGTCTTGAATACCATTAAGTTGTGAAATATTTAAAATGCCTTTAGAGGACATTAGGATTGGAGTTTCCAGCAGAATGCTGTGTCACTGTGAGACATTTTTAAGCCCATCATGAATGTACTTACCCTTTTAAAAACATTACTGGTATGATCACAAGGGGACTCAACCAGTTAAACAGAGGGTTGTCAAAAATTTAACTAGTGTGGTGGAGTGTGGCCCGCACTACACAGACGAATGCTGCAACTGCATGCTTTCATCAGCTGGGACAATATGACACACCGCTGACAACATGGGTTTACTGAATCAAAAAAAAATACAAACAAAAAAAAGACAGCACATGGCTATTAGTCAGATGATCATGGCTTATGTTTGCACCAGCAGTTGTAGTCAGATGTACGTTGTTGATATTCTGTGAATGCAAGTGTAATGTGTCTGTAGAATCAGGCTGTCAGTGTTCATACAGCAAACATAAACTAACAGGACACACAACTAAATATCATTATCCAGCAGCAGTGATCAGGTCACTTAGAGGTCAAGTCCCTTTCATATTTAACTTGCTCTAAATATAAAAGTACATTTCATATTGCGTTTTTACCTTTCACTGAAATGTAAAATGCCTTAACTGTTATTTTATTGTTAACTATTCCAAGAACAATAGAAATAATAAAACTCACAGTTAAACTTAATCATAAAGTCACAGCTTTTTTCAACTGAAAGCCTGCTTAAAAACAGAGTTTAACAGAAATATTGGAACAATAAGTAAAATGTGATATCTGATGAACCACAGCTGTGCCTCTAAATGATGCCACATTAAGTGGGCTGAATGACCACAGCAGGTAATCTGTCACGGTCAGTTGGCTGTGACATCACCTCAGATCATGAGGCAGCATGAAACTCACGAGGTGGTAAAGGGAAGTGGATCGTTGCTAAAGTCACAGCTAAATTTGGGGCTAAAAAGCCCTGTTTGTGTGTTTCGTATTTCTGTCTGTGTGTCTCTGAAATAGGAGCTGCATGAGGTACACAAAGAAACACTCTGTTTTCAAAGCTATTTTGACCGTCATAGTTTAAAGGTGAACTTTTCTGGAAGCTGTTGTATCTGACTTTGGAGGATAAACTTCAACAAAACTGTTTCCAGTTTAATTTGTTGTTGCTCTGTAAATCACAAAACGTAAATTTCTTCTGCTTGTTATTATCATCAGAACAAAAATCACTGCAAGATTGGAATGTGGTTCATCAGTATTCTGTTTCTTCAAATTGAATAATTGATATTATTTCAAAGAGACAGACTGAGACAGAGGCCCATAAATATAAATTACATACATAAATACATCCATACATTTACCCTTTTTTTTCTATGTGACTTTGTCAGCAGGCCCACGTCTATCCACATTCAGATATAGACACATAATTTTGTTGGTTGAACAGATACAGACATAGATAGAGATAATAGCGTCTGTACAGCTCCACTAGGTGCAGTGTCTATACATGGCTTAACTTCAAAATAAGTAACTTTAGGATGTAACCTAATTTATTTTTGTAAGTTACAGCATGGCTGCAAAAGTTTAAATGACATTATTTCCCTCACGTTTTCAATCTAATGTGGTTTCTCACAGGAGTGACCTGGGACCAGATGTAGGTTACGAGGCGATTGGGATCGTTGACAGCAGCCTACCAACAGTAGGAGTGTTTGCCAAAGCCACTGCCAAGGATACACCTAAAGCTGCTACAGAGGAGTCAGGTAGGAGCCTTCACTAAAGCAAAGCTAAAGAGTGAATCTGTGGATTAAGAGTCAGATTAAGTCTTACTTTGTAAATGTGTTGCAGGAACCGGGATCCGCTCAGAAAGTGAAACAGAGGACACAGCCACCAGCCCAGTGGCCTCATCATCGCCTGCTCCCACTGTGGTGCAGCACAATGAGGAATATGGCAAGGGAGTCATCTTCTACCTGAGAGACAAAGTGGTGGTGGGCATCATCCTGTGGAACGTGTTTAACAGGATGCCCATCGCAAGAAAGGTAAAATCACTCAGTTAAAAAAAATGCTTTTGTGTCACAGTCAGGATTAAAATTTAGATCTGCTCGCTGTAAATCATTTTAATCTTTCCTTTACAGATCATTAAGGATGGTGAGGAACACGCAGATCTGAATGAAGTGGCCAAGCTGTTCAACATCCATGAGGATTAAGTTGCTGGAGGCTGACACTCATGTTTTGGACGGGAGTTACACATCATGTTTAAGACTGAACTTTGACATTGCCACGCCCTTGAAGACACAACTGATTATTCATGTTAAACAGGAAAATTAATGTAAATTATGTCATGTCGCTGAAATATTTTAATATTGGAATTTCTATCTGCCGCACCTGTTTTCTTTTTTTTGTTTGTATTTTCTTTTTCTATTCAGGAGAAAGCACTGTCTCATCGTCCACCAGACTTGATGCTCATGTTTTTTAAAAAACCTACTCAAGATGTGATTGTCTGCTTTTCCCCACCAGGCTGAAAATGTTGAGCATGGATTATTGTTTTCCTCTTGTGTGATCAGAGCAGCTTTTCGTGAGAGAAGCTGCAATAAAAGCTATTTTTAAATTGGAGCGATCCCATTATTTTCCATTTGACTCCTATATAGTTTCTCTGATGAAATATAAGTTGACCTGCAGCTGTGATGGTTATTTAAGTCTGTGTGGTTGAGCTCATCTGTCCTGAAGCTTTTAAATCAATGTGTACTGCTAGCTAAAGTCTCTTGGGGTATACAGTACATGCAAACTATAGGGATTTGACCTTTAAAATGAAATAAGGTCAAAGAGATTTAAGATTTAAATGCCCTGATTGTTAGTTAAAACAGGAACAAGCAGTCCTGTTAAAAGGACAGCTGACTCGTACGTTTTACACTGTGCAGATGTATAATATCTAATTAAGTAGAACCTATGTGCGCTTCAACAAAAAACATTAACATGAGGCTTGGCCTACTTTTCTTGTCCGGAGGTACAAATGTTCAAGCATGCAGAAATATTGTTTTTTTTTCCTACTGTGAACTTGTTATTAGGAATGCATTCGTGTTTTGTATCTTCACACATTTCTTATTCTATTTGACACTGTGGGCTCCGGAGCGAAGTGCGAAGCCTCTCAAGTGTGAGGCAAACACGTGCAGCCATAACGTCCCATCGCTTTCTTTGACATTAATTTTACATGAGTAAATGGCCGAACTGCCTCCCCCTCTGTATGGAGGAATAAACATGAGCTCCCACATTTATATTTGAACTTGTCTGGCGATTAGAAGATGGAATAATTAGACCAGAAACATTGGACAGCTTTGCTAAAGCTGACCTCCACATAGACACTTAAAGATCCATCTTACAATGGATTTAATTAGTTATTGATGCCTTCATCTTATTTCTCTTTTGCTCTGATTACTTATTATGTTTTTGTTGAGAATTCAGTCCTTATTTTAATGAACAGATCTATAAACGTGTTTATGATATATAGAATTACGCACTGAGGATCCTTGATTTTTTTTTTTTTGCACCACTTCATCAATTTAGCACCACAATATGAAAAACACAAATAGTCAGAGTAGAAGATTATCTAATTTTCAGGACAGTAATCTTTATAATGGTACTAGAAGAGAGCTGTTGAAATCCAATCATATTTCATATTTATTAGCCTCTTTCAAAATTGTGGTTTTGAGTTAATACAAAACAATGTTTAATTAGTGATAAAACATTGCAACCTATCAAAATCATGTTATTCTTACAATTTTTTATTTATACTATATCTGTTTTGATTTTCCACAAAAGTGTGACTGTAAATGTAACATGTTGAAATCTCTAATATTTCTGCTAATCTGCTGCTGTCACGTTGGCCACTCTGCTCTGGAAAATGCTCCTGTCTCTTTAAATATTCTTGCAGTAATTCCTTGAACATGCATAAGGCCATAAAAAAGAGATAAAGCTTGAAGTCATCCACACAAACACGGACAGAAAAAAAAACTTCCCTTGGATTTTGAATTATACAGCAGCAGCTTCCTGTATTTTACACCTGCAGAGAGGGGAGGGATGCTCAGCTGAGTGCAGAAGACAGTCTGGCTGGAGAAGCAACAACAAGTTCCCTGCTTTTCTGTTTTCTTTTTCCTTTTTCACTTCTTCCTCCCTCAGTTGGTCTTACATCTACCGTTATCCCCATCTACCATCTGTTAACTAAGAATGTTTTTGCACATCTTGTGGATGATTTGGACCTCATCCATCATTTTTCTGCAAGGCAGGTAAGAGACTAATTAAAGTTGTGGTTTATTACATCCTTGTACTTATTTATAGGTGAAATGTGTAAATAGCTGTCTGGCAAACCTTTGTAATATAAATGCATATTTGTTTTTACTGTGTTTTACTTCATTCAAAATGATTAGACTTTGACAGCATCCAGGCATTGATAGTATAACGTTAGATGATTCTTCTTTGACCAAGAGGCATGTTGGTATTACTGCTTCTGTATTGTGAGAAGAGTGATGTCTCAAATATTTTGTCATCTATAATTAAAAGACAGCTGTATTATATTGGAGAAACAAAAAATTAAAAATAAATTTAATCTGATTAGTAAGAAAAACTGAATATTATAGATTTAAAATATAGAGTGCATATAAAACCAATCAGTAAAACACCCAGCCCCCCCTAAAATTTTTTTTAATTAGTATAAATTACATTAAACTGTTCCTGACAGAAATTGGAGATATTAAGTCGAGCAAATAAATGAATATATGTCGGCGTATCCAGGGTTGTTTGTTCTATCACTTGGCAGATCTGTGCTCTGTAAGGAGATGAAGTTCCCCAGCAGGGCGACCAAACCTCCCTCTCCATCTGACTTTCTGGACAAACTGATGGGACGCACATCTGGCTATGATGCTCGCATCAGACCCAACTTCAAAGGTAACATACTGCGGCGTGCGGTGGGAGGACCTCCACCGACAGGACAGGTGTGAGAAAGTGCTCTGCTCATTTTGCATAACAATCTGGGCAGCGAAGCAGCACAAACCATTCACAGATGGAGGAAAAGAGAGAGATGCTAAAGGCTGTGATGTTTTCACAGGAACCTTGATTTTTTCTCCTTTTTTTTGTCATGTGTTGTTACTGTTTTTACGCTGACCCACAGCCTTAGGTTACGGTTTTCTTACACAGACTTCTCTTTCATATATTTCTCTGTCACCAATGTGCAGCTACACTCGTATGTTACCCTACAGGCCCATTTCAAGCCAGTGTTGATCTCTCCTTGAGAGTAAAGTCGGCAGATTCTCTCTGACACACTTCCCCCTCCGTCTCTGGGGTCGCATTTCATATATATTTCATACTTGCTCTACATCCTTGTCAGTGCATGCTGGGTAAATCCCGGCTGATTATCTATATATACACTAATGTAACTAAAAGGGAATTAATAAATTATTGCCTCTTAGGAAATGAGTCGCTGAAATATTTAAAGTTTCAGTGGTTGACAGATGGACTAGACTAATGGGAGGGAACTGGAAATGACAACACAATTTCATGCTGGTTATGTTGGATAAGTTTATTTATCAGGACACAGTGTGGCACAGTGTGAGGAGAACGAGCAGATGTTATTTTGTGGGAATGCTCTACTCTTTACTGCCTTCAATACTTAATGCGGTCTCCTCAGAAAACATCATCAGTGGTATTTAAGATGCCAGTGTGCCTGTGATGTGTGACGACAATCTGCTTCCGTCAGGTCCTCCTGTCAATGTCACCTGTAACATCTTCATCAACAGCTTCGGATCCATCACTGAAACAACTATGGTGAGAGTTTTCTTTGTAACACCCAGTGCTCAGTATGTCTTCACTGTACGAATCACTGCATTGAGTGCATGATGACCGAGAGTTCAGCAGTATACAAGAGGCCAATAATATTATCTTAAAGATGTTAAGTTAAGCAGCAGTCTTAAAAAATTAACATCAAGGAAGTTGAGGTTTCACACCTTATTTCAGTAATGATTGCACCTGACTGCACTTGTTCATATCAGTATAACTATAGGGTTTCACGTGAAATAGACTTGAAAATCTCTCCACTAACTGCTGCTTGCACCACTAGTACAAGATGGCAGCAGCAAGGGAAATTACTCTGCACAAGATTTGTGTCACTTTGATAGAAAAGACTGAAAAGTGATACCTAAAAAAACGTTGCAGGTGTCTGTAGTCAGTTTCATGGCCATGTTGTATGTAAGTTTCAAAAAATAATCCCTTCCCTTATCACATTATTGTAGCACTCACAGAACTTTAGTATCATAATCATCAATTATCATAATTTGTTTGTTGATTGTATTTTGTACTTATATAATGAACAATGATCTAAATTAAAGAGGTAACTAGAAACTAAAGATTAAAGTATTGGAGCAAAAATTACAAATTTTCACTCTGAACTGTGAGAAAAAAGAAAACAACAAGGAATAACTGAAGTACAAGTACCTCAGGTAAATTGTACTTCAGTTTAAAACTTAAGTAACATACTTTTGTCACTGCAATTCAAAACTTTGAATGTAGGCCTAATTATATCTTAATGCACTGTCATGTAAATATTCTTCTGCTCTAATGTAAGTTCTCCTCAGGGTTTTTCCCTCTAATGTGTTTCCGGCTCTTGTACTTCTGCTCTGTTTGGAGCACGTGTCATAAAACTAAACATTCTGTAAAATGAAACATACGGAAGCCCTAAGCGGACATACTTTTTTTTTTCTTTTACAAGCCGTTTCCTCAAGATAACACGATAATATCTCGATTAAAATTGTAAGTTTTTCACAAGAAGCGGCTAAGTGGACGATTTCATAGGCACAGGTGAAGCTGGCAGCCGCAGCCATAACATACATACATACATTATTTCACTGTTTATTTATCACAACGGCAAGACAGTAGACAAAACATGAGTGATTTTATAGT
>JAQMCX010000012.1:7871225-8018289 GCA_029814765.1 Acanthurus leucopareius | reverse complement strand
CCATTTTTTTTTTTTTTTTTTTTTATTTTTTTTTTTTTTTTTTTTTTTTTTTTTTTTTATTTAATAAAAAACAAAACTCCAAAATTTTTTCTTTAGCCCCCCCCCCCCCCCCCCCCCCCCGTTTTCTTTTTGATCCTCCCAGTTGAATGTTTAATCTCCATTATGCAGAGAGAGCAGAGCAGAGAGCAGTGTGCAGAGTTTGACTGTAAAGGATGCTATTATCATGTCTGCTGACACGCATCAAGTTTCTCTTGGAAAATGCATTTGCAAAGAGATAAGCATTGACGGAGAAACTGGAAATCACCAGTTAACAAACACTTAGAAATGAGGAATTGACATTTCGGTTAAGTTGAAAAAAATCTCCCATGGAGTCTAACTTTTCAAATGACACATATTTTTCATAATCATGGGTTTTGGATTTTTTTCTTTAATGAAGTTTAAGAAGTTGAAGTAATTTTGAGGATTTTTAACACCTGCATGTTGCTCATTAACCATTTGCACAAATGAACTGTTTTGGTTTTGGATCTTTGCCGGTCTGAAAGGCAACTTTGTGAAAACCTCGACCTTAAAATATCTCCCTGTTCTTTTTCTTCATCTTTAAATGTTGTGATTGTGTTGCTGCAAAATTTAGAAATCAGGATATCAAACAATTTTGCATCACTTTGATTATCATCTCTGGTTCTTTTATTGATGCTGCAGTTTAATCATATGCACATAAATTGTCAAAATCACAAAAAATTATTACCAACTTCCTGCAGTAAAATATACCAGAACAGCAAGTGTACCAGCTCTCCTTACCTTTTTCCTCTTGTTTTAGGGGGTTTATGCGTCTGTTGAATGAGATCACTTGAGGACAGTCTTTTATAATGAGGTGATGACGGAAGAGATGCGTTCTTTCCTTTCCTTCACTTTAACCCTGCCCTCAAAAAACGACAGCTATCCAGTTACATTGTATTTACCCAATGGATTTGGCTCTGACTAAAGTTCAATTTTTTGTCCTCTGGGTTAAATCAGGTGGACGAAATTTGGCAAAATGCAGATGAGTAACAGAGAAATGACAACTGTACACGTCACTTTATGTTCATCTATCAGACTGTTAATCAGGACAGGAGACGGTTTCAGACTTGTTCCCCTTTTAATTAAAAACAATGACAACAAATCATTCAGTAATAACCCCTCAGGGAATTTTTAACAGCACATTCAAATCCACTGAACATGACAGTGCAATCACATGACCATACAGGCATACATATATACATTATTTATCAAGGTCTATACAGGAAACACATAGTATAATTTTCAGTGTTTAGCAAGCAAAACTAAATTTGTTTGGAGCTGGCTTCATGATTGACAATATGCAAGAACAGGTGTGAGGTTTGCTGACAATCTTTAAGAGCTGAAGAAACAAACAAAGTACATCTTTCTTGATGTTAGTGTTTCTCAACCTGAAGGTTAAACTAGTAAACAGGTTATGTGGAAAGTGCAAAATCTGTTAATAAATCAATCAGATCAATGTTTTTTTCTTCTACAAAATCTGTCTGTTTCTATTTAAAACAATTAAAAAAAAGTTGAAAATCATTTGGTCAGAGCGCCTCAGACTGGTTACCAACACATATCACATGGTCACTGGTTTGGTTGCAGTCATTTTTGCACATCACACTGCTATCTGACTCGTGTTTCCTGTCTGCCTCTTCACTTGTCACTGTCTAAGAAAAGAAAACACAAAAACAAAAAAAAAACCCCAAATATCTGGTCACAAAGTTCACTGTCCAGCATATTATGATTTTTTTCAATGAAACAAAAGAAAATGATAGTAAAAATAATGGAAGCTACTACCACACCTGCTGGTCATCTTATCACTCACACTAGGAAGATCATTGGGCAATTATTGCAGAGCGAGTTCACAGCACATAAGAGAGAAACGAAAACAGTCTACAAAGGGGGCACCAGTTTAGCAGGATCAGTGTGTTAAGTTATGTTGATTCACGCCGAATATCTGAACCTGGTCTGGACCAACTGGCACAAGCCACATAAAGTGTCTCACAGTCAAAAGCACGGTATTCAAAGAAACTACAAAGACAAAACACTAAACATTCTTTCTGTCAAAAAGGTTTTAACAAAAGTTGATGCATCGTACATTTACACAGGCCCACATATCAGCATACGGACAGTTATCGATGTCTGGATGCACCTGTGGATGAAGAAGCTGTATTTTTCCTTGGCAGTGTCAAGTTTTATGTGTAAACTGAGCGAGACAAAGCCAGATGTTGTGCATGGAGAGTATGGAGACCTGCAGGCATGTTGTGAAGTTTAAACTACACAACATGACTGTGGACATCAGACATAAGCTCTCAGCCTCGTGCTTCTGGGTCGACTGTGTCACATACAACTACACTATTTTACAGTAAACAGGTACTTTGGTACAAATGGATCAGTTGCAGTGGAACATTCACGACCTTTCTTGCACTGTCCTTAAAATCTAAATTCCAGCTAAACATCACTTTATGGTAAAATAATGAGCAATTCTGCTCAATAGTTACAGTTTTTTGTGTGTCTGATGATAAAAAGATAGGATAAAAGACGGTAAAATGTCCTTTAGCTTCCACTAGAACTGAAAGAAGAGCTGATGGCTTCACAGTCCTCTGATTTTAAGTTGTTTCAAATAAGTCAAGCTTTTGGTTAAATAACACACCACCTGCCCCTAAAATTTCACATTTAATCACTAATTTGGCACAAATGAGTGACAGCTAACACTTCTCAGGGCACAAGTCAGTTAAGCTCAACTTTTCACAAGCTGTTTCCAAATGGCTTTCACATGGGTTAAAGTTCAACATGACTGTTGGATCTAAAACTGGTATAAAACCTAACCAGTTGGTCAGTGTAGTTTTAAGGATAAATCATCAAACTCTGTGCTTCTGAGAAATACTGTTAGCCTTAATAGCCCCCGAGCCACAACTACGGTGCATATTCACCAAAAGTATGTCTATACCTAAACATCCAGATTCAGGATGAGTACAGTGGCTAAAATTTTCAGTTCATCGTCAGACATTAACAGTACAAAGACCTGCAACAGTTTAATATTTAGATGATAATGCCTTTCTAGATTATTGCCTTTGTGAATCTTCAGCTGGAGAAGTTTAAAATATTTTGAAAACAACAGAAAATTTAAGTCACAAATCTTTTTGAGTATTTTGTAATTTGTATTTTGCTTGGCAGAAATAAACCAGATGTAATTTGTGAATAGTTTTGGGCTAAATGTACATGAATCATGTGACAAGGCCTCTGGGGTCCAACAACATGCTCAGTGTGAACTACCGTGTTAGATTTGTGGTCCTTGTGACTGGCTGCTCAAGGAAAGAAGCTGCTGTGGTGTTTTGGTGCAAAATTAGAAAAATTAGAAAAAAGATAAAGCTATTTAGTCTCAATGTAATTGTATGTTGTGTGCTAAGGCGAGCTTACTGAATTACAAGCAAAGAAGAAAGCGACATAAGCACAATAAGCAAACAAATGTGCCACAGAACTAACAAATATATTTACTAAAGTTAGAGATCACTAAAATTTTAGTCATACCACTGCCCCTTTTTTTTTTACTTTACTCATTTTTAATATTTATGACTTTTGAAAAAGGCTTCTGCTCAATGAACGAGTGCATAACTGTGGCCTGACTGTTCAGCTCCCACGTTTGCATTTCAACATGCTGCTCACCAATAATCACTCTGACTGACAGAAGCCCTCCAGGCTACAACATTAAACTCACTCTTTTGTTTTTCTTTTTAATTCTTTTTAAAAATTAAAATTGAATTGAATACGGAAGGTTAACTTTAGACCCAAAACAAGGCTACTAAATCCCTACGTTTGTAAATTTGTATAAATTGTATTTATGTATTTTAAATTGACTAATTTCTTGTATTTTATGAAATATATACATTTGTTGAGCAAGTATTTACAATTTCTCATGAGAGACCTTTTGATATTCTTTTGCTCATTTCTGACAGAACCATCTGTTAACACATTACTGTGCAAAGAGTAATTATGGCAAAATTTTTCTCTGCATCCACAAACATTTTTACAAATTTGTCTTCAGGTGGGGATATGAGAGCATGTGGCAGAGAACTCTGAAAACTGCCACAAGGCATCGAAAGGCGCCCTGTATGTCGTCGTGTTGTAGGTTGCAAAGGTTTGCCTTTAACTTTGATCACTGATCCATGAACAAACCCAGCTGTTACTTAACACTTTCTCACGTCAGCCGCATGCCCAATACGTAACTTTGTGCCATCATGCGAAATGACGTGTGTAGTTAAAAAATATTTTCAAAATGCAGAGTCCTAGTAAATTGAAGATTTTTATGAGTTATATTCAAAATAACAAGAGTTTGAGCTGGGTGCACTCTGGGACTTTTATCACAATCAATTCATCACTGTTAAACGTGCTATGTGTAACATTTTAGAACCAGTTGCAGAATAGTTCCTAGATAGAGGTCAAATAACTGTAACTGTAATGTGCACTGCTTTTACAGGATTGCTTTTAGTTCAAATCATGCTATGGAAGCACAAGTGTGTATGACAGCTTCATAAATGTTGACTCAAACACATGAAACTGTTCCTATATTGTAGCTCAGGCTGCACAGGTGAAAACCAGAAATGCTAACAAAAGTCATAAGAATTTAGAGGAATTGTACTATTATTGATGCTAAACTGTTATATACAGATTTTTTAAATCTGAATAAACAAAACATTTCAAGAATTTTAAGACTCAGCAAGTGGGCTCATGATGTAACTAATATTATCCTCAGCCAGAGGCAGTGAACAAGTACGAACTTGTTATGTAACTGAATAAGTTTCAAGTATTTACATGTGTCCCTCCCCCAAACCTTGATACAGCTCTGCCACACCTTGTTCTACACTTTAAGAAGCTGTTCAGGTTAGCATCAAGTGACGGCTGACAGCGGGCTTTTCTTCTTAAATGTCAGAAAACAGCAGAACTGTGTTTGTTCTCTCTTCTTTCTCTTGCATATCACTCTCAAAGACAGAAGATGTGCAGGTGCTCTTAAAATCTAAGATTCAAACCTCCATGTCTTCTCCTCCCTCAGTCTTTAATATGAGCCCAACTGTCCCAGCAGCCCTTGCAGGGTTTGAGGTGAGAGCCACAGCATTTCTACTAGGTTGTACTGGCAATAGCCCATCCAGAACCCAAACATCACGTCAGTCACGTTGTGTCTGCCCAGCATCACACGACTCAGCCCTACCAAACCGGCCCACAGCAGGACGAGGACCCTCAGCGGGGCAGCCAGTACGAGGTGGGCCATCAGGAACCGCCCACACAAGGCCGCACGAGTGGAGTGGCCTGAGGGGAAGGAGTAGCGGTCAACAGAAAAAGTGGCAAACATGTCCATACGGTTGTGGGCTGGCCGAGGACGACGCACCACCGCTTTAATGATGCTAACCAGGACTATGTCCAACAGCAGACCTAAGAGGGGAAAGGAGGGTTAAGAGGGAGATGTGATGGATTAACAGCAGAGTAATCACATTACAGCACACAGATAAGAGACACTTATATGTCTAGTGACATAAAAAAGAGAATATATATTCCAAAAGCAGTAACAGCGGTTATATTTGTATATATTTGTATATTTGGGTATAGATTTATATCACAAAAAACAGAAATCTATCTGGCTTTGAGAGCAAAAATGTCACTGAAGAGCTCAGATTCTTTCATTGTGATGATTAACTCTGTTTAGATTCAGCTTATAATATGCAGGGATTTCTAAATGCATGATTCACATAAGAATCCCCATTCCGGTTTTATGATTCCGAATCAGTTTGCAAATGTAAAAAATAGGGCTGTCGAAGGTAATGCGTTGATAACGCGTTAACTCAAACTCCTTTTAACTTTAACGGTACTTATTTTTTAACGCGCGATTAACACATGCACGGTCTGTGCCTTGCCAGCTCCCGTAGTTTCAGGAAGTGGTGCTAAAATAACATTGCAAACGGTTACAAAGCAGAAATGGATACAGAAAAGGGACTTTTAAATGGAAAGTTTAGCTTTAAAGTTTTGCCTGATGGTTCTCTGGTCAAAACAAAAGTAATTTGTATTTATTTTAAATGTGAACTAAGTTACCACCGGAGCACGTCCAGTCTTAAATACCACATGATGGCCAAGGAATTATTATTGTCCTCTCCAATTTTTCCTTGAGTATAAGAAACGCAATAAATATCTTGTTAAGTTACATATAGAGTAGGGTAAAAAATTTGCTATTAATTCGCAATTAATCGTGCGTTAACTCAGGACACTAATGCGATTAATTGCAATTAAAAATTTAAATCGACTGACAGCCCTAGTCAAAAACAAATTTATTAACTATAATTAATAACAGAAAGTTGATGGATACAACTATTAGGGCAGTGCAGAACTCCGACAAGTTACAGCTCATGCACATGCTAGTTACTCAAAACATTTTCACCTTTAAAAAGGCAGCATTTGAAAGCATCCCAAATGTAGGGACTAAATAATTACCTTTGCAAAAATGAAACAATAAGTATCTTTTGTAACTTCTTCTTCTACCTTCATGCTCTAACTAAGAGACCAGCGTTACTTGAGAGGGACAGTGATCAGCTCTAACAAAACATGGATACATACTGCAGCATTTCTCAATTTAAACAAACTCTAAAGTAAAGAAAATGACTCTTATTTAGTCAGTTTCACTCAAATGAGCTATAAAAGCAACTGACTGAAAATAACGCATTCATTCAATCAAGAAACTGTTTTGAGTTGAGAATTGTTTTGAATGTAGAACTGACTTTGAATTGAATTGTGACCAAATAAAATCTGAATTGAATCGAGCACTGAAATCTCGTTTTTGTAAAGGAAAGGGCCCAGTCTCAAACTCCAATAGTGGTGAATGTTGCTGCCTGATCTGTGATGCAGTAGATTTTACACAGCCTGGTTTTTCCTGTGGTATTTGTATGCATGAGCAGCCTGCATTTAAAAAACAAAGAACAGTATCCTTACCGCTTTCAGCTTAGAGAGGAGAACACATCCAGCTTTCTAATAAAGCCATATGTATGTAGGATTTGCTCTTTGCTTTGCCCCCCTCTTGTGGTCTTACTAGCAGACACAAATTCACGCTTAAACACACTTTCAAAAAGAGGAATTTTTAATCCATCAGTGTTTTAGTTACTTCAGTTCACCCAAATCAAATCAGAATTATAAGACCTAACACCGAAAAAATATAAGCATTCAAATAAAGAACACTGCAACTCATATGTGGAGGAAAAGGGAGGTTGTAACTGTAATTTATATGGTAAAATGGGCGGTCATTTCATTTTTTACGCTTTCACTGCATTGGGCATATGAACAGATATTTTGAGGAAGGTTGCTATCAGGTCTGCAGTGCTTCAAAAATTAATGCAACACTCAGGTGGCACTTTGTATTGCTGCTAGGGGCCAAAATTCAGCATTGAAGATATTAAATTTAAAATAATTTACAATAGAGAAAAGCAGCAAATCCTCAGCTAAGAAGCTGAAATGCTGGATTGAGGCCAGCATGTACAACAGATGGTATCTACAGGTGAAAATATCCCAGCACTGATGGAGGGGAGGTAAAATAGGTCAGAAACACAGCAGAGGCATCATGGGAGGCGGGACCACCTGTGAGTTCTGACGGAGGGGCTGCTCATGGCAGATGAGAACAAGGGAGGAGCAGGAGAACACAAACACTGCAGCTTAAAGGTACCCAGAGCCATCAATGAGGACTGACAACACATGGTGGAAAACAAAAAACAGAGTGTTTTACCCAGAAGAAGGTTGAGCATCACTTCTTGTCCCGCAGCACTGTCACTCTTATACAGACAGTAGACGGTACCGACCAGCCAAGGGATGCCGTGTCCCGATATCTCTATGAGTTTCATTAACGGGCGCGCGCTGCCCCATGACGAGTCCTCGAGCGCACACACCCCCAGCTGCTTCGACAGCCACAGGTCGATGGCGAGCAGGGAGCTGAGCGCGACGCGGACGAACGAAGGGTTGAGCCGTATACCGTCCTCTTCCGACAGCCCCTGTCCGCTCGCCGAGCCTGTTGAGGAGCTGGAGCCCCGGCGTCGAGTGGGGCTCTCCGAGGCCCGAAGGCGGGCCGTGGTCGGGTCGGAGCCCTGCCGTTGGAGCAGGTGCGGCGGTGAGGACCGGTTCATCTGCTTCGTTAGAGACAGGAAGTCGTAGCGGCCGTTGGAGCTTCCGAGCACAGGGCTTCCTCCGCTGCGACCGGGTTTTTTCGCTTTAGGAGACGGCATTTTGACTGTTTGTCCACCTACGCGGACAGTTGGGAAACGTTATGATGTGGTTGCACCGCCGCGATGAATTTTCTGCAGTGCCGTGCGGGTTGTCGCTCCGTTAGCTCATTTGTTCCACGCTTCAGAATTCGTATCACGTCTTGTCATACCGAGCTGAGCCGACATCTTTGTTATTACATTCGCAAAGCTGCCTGGGAAATTGTGTTTAAAACGCACCGGTGACTGGATAATGTATGTATGGGGGAGAACTGGATACATTTACCTCCAGAGGTAAAAGAACTTCACGCAAAGTTTGATGAAGAAATTTGAAGCACAGACCACTTGTTTTTCAGAATCAGAATCAGAATCAGAAATACTTTATTGATCCCCGTGGGGAAATAGCCTTTCGTTACAGATGCTCCCATTCAGAAGACTTAAAGAAGTAGGAAGTATAAATATATCAATATATCAATAAAATTAAAACATAAGTACTAATGCAAAATAGAATATCTCTAGACACCAAAGTATAAATATAAATGTAAATGTACATTTGCTCTGTATCTACAAAAAAATAAAAAAATATAGAATATAGCATACTGACAAGTAAATTCATTTGGGACTAGTTTCAGCTGCGGATGAATACACATTAAGTGCTAATTAGTTAGCTGAATAATATTTAGTCATATAAAAGGACTGACTGTGTGGTGTCTGTTTTCATGGTAATGAAGGAGGCTCATTGATGTATTTTTAAACAGTCTTTGGACGACAGCGTGGAAATGTGGCAAACAGCCTTCAGCTACATGGAAAATATTTTCTCGCTGGATCAAATTATTGCTTGTTTTGGTCTTTTAATGTGATGAAAACAGGAAACTTTTAACATACTTACATGCATAATCCAGTTTGACATTAGCCAAAACTTTTAAGGTGTTTTCGACGGAGACGTTTTCTATCTTCAGGGATCCGATGTCATCGTAGACCTTCTTGACTCTGTGGATCAAGCTGTCTGTCATGGTCCTGATCTCAGCTGGTGACAGGTCCCATCGCAGTGAGTTTCTCTGATTTCCAGCCTCTCTGGCAGGGGTCACACACCCACTGTGGATGGTCATCCTCAGGACTGGTTGTGAAACCCTGCAACGACATTCAAACCAGCGTAACCTCAAGAGTTAGAGATGCATTTAGACTTTAAGACTGGGCGACTGAACTTAACAGGTGGCGATAATAAGCCATAAATTCTCCAGAGTCACATTTGAAACGTGCTTTGAATATTTTCCATGCTAAGCGGGGACCTTTTTTACCCCCCCATGCCTATGCAGTGTTAGGTTTCATTGCACAGCAGCGAAAGCCCTTTAAAACAAGTTCATATAAAACTGTGAGGATAATTGATATCGCAGCCAAAAACTTCTAAACACCTGAGTAATTTTTCAAATGCTCAAGAGCAGGAAACGCAAGGTGTCATTTTAATGTCATTTCTTTTTTACGATTAGCAGGTGTAAATATAACACACACACGCATTAACGAATTAGCTAAATGTAACTTTAGCTGGTAACTCTCCACTAATCTGGCACAGGTGTTAAATAAACAGAATAAAATGGTTTTTATTTAACACTGTAACTTATATTGTAGCATACCTGCAAAGCGTATGGCGGACTATCACTCTTAACGCACACATGCCGGCGGTTTCATGCGGGTTTTTTTCCGTGAAAACAAACTACTTTCTTGCCTTCACACAAGTTCAGTCCAAACACAAAAGCAGGACCAGCAGAAAGACCAGCAGCTCCAGCAGCAGCAGCTCTGTTGCATGTGGATGCGACGGCTGCTTCTTTACTTCCGCTTTCCAACGCGCATGCGCGGAGGAGGATGCGATCGAGCTGACACAAGTCCTCATGACGCGGTAGCAGCAGACAGCTGGATAAGAGCTCAGGTAGGTGGGCGGAGGGACGTTAATAGCATCCTTTACCTCAATGTTGTTTTTTAAAAAAATGAGCTTTATTGTGCTCGCAAACATCCGAGGTTAACCTTTCTTTCCTGTCCTCGCGCTGTGTGTTTTTTTCCCCCTAGTCTCGCGGACAGATTGGGTTTGTTTTAGCCAGCATCACACAAGCTGCACAGTGCGCGAGAGCCTTGTTGTCCGGACGATTAGTATACACAGGTTTTTTGAGGATTTATAAACACAAACATAACCGTGTTAAGCTTTTAAATGCGTTTTACTTGAACGCATTCAAAATTTTTAATTAAATATAGAAATATATGATGCATGTGTGGCGAATTAAGACCCGTCTTGTCTCCCATGATGGTATTACATCACAGCTTCTGCATCACTGCATTTACGTGTGTCAACACACACACACACACACACACACAGGGAGGAGTGACCGTGTCTGTCGAGCCGAAATGAACATAACAACGACTGGCATCAGCACGTGAGGGACATATGAGGCGATGTTTGTGCTGCAAATCAGTGTTTCCCATAGAGTCCAATTGCAGCTAACGAAGCTACCTCTCTCTCTCTCTTTTTTTATTTTTTCTAGTCCATGTTAGGCTCATATTCTTGGACCAGACAGATAAAAAATTGCAATGCATGAGCCAGATTTTGTTCTGCTTTAATCAAGAGTCGTTTCGCTTTTATTCTCCTGTGAGTTGTCTTGGAAACAAGAAGTAAATGCACCACCAGCGTCCTTTTTAAGTGTGGATAAAAATAGCGATAATAGATAATGACAAAGATGGATTAATGTGTTATGAGAACATGAAAACAGAAGAAATGTCATGCCCATGTTTTGGTAGCTTTAATTTAACGCTGCTTATTTGTAGGGAGCATGCAACATGTGAGCACAATGTCAACACAATAAGCTAAAACTGCAGTTTATAATTGAAATTTATATGGAATTAATTACTAAAAATCTATTGACATGCAGAGAATATTTCATTTCTTGGGCGTATGAGCAGCTCTGATCATTAATTAGATAATAATTATCATCCAGGATTGTGTTAAGTTCACATGGATGATCAAGATTTGACAAAATTGACCTTATACTTAAAAAATAGTGCAAAAAACACATGTATCTCCTGATAAATGATAATTAAATGTTAAAATCAAAGACCTTAAATCCTATTTTCTCAATCACCTCTTTGCAATGAGTCATGAAATCCTACACGAACACACTGTTTCTCTGCCAAAGTCAGGACACCCACACCGTCTGCATGAAGCAGATTATTAGTAGTTTTCCTCACTTAAACTCTTAATAATTAAACCAAATGTTTTCATGAATGTTTAATGTTACAGAAAAAGTGCTTAAGCCAAGTTTTCAGAGGCTTTAATGCAAGAAGTGACATGAATTCTTGTCGCTCGCCATAAATAATCGATCGGTTCATGATGAGTTTATGTGATAAATTGATGCTTAATCACGTTTGAGTGCTAATTTTATGTATTTTAGAGCAGAAATAACCACCAAATTACCCATAATCCAGTCAAACAGAACCATTTTAATCCAACTGGTTGTCAGATGCAAACATCTGCATGTTGCTGCATGACTCAACTCTCTTTGTTTATGGCACATTTACAATCTAGGAGTTGGAACAGAAGGTTTGAATTATTTTATTACGATATTTTGTTATTGCGGAATAAATCTGAAAGTAGCACCAAACTGTGCATGATAATAGCACAATAGTCAACAGTTTATTTATGAATGAAGGTGGAAAGAAAAATAGAAATTTATGTCAAGAATCTGATTGGAAGTTAATTACTCAAGTATTGAATATTGATTGTTGGCTGATGCAGCAACATACACATGCTAGTCGTCCGACCGTAGCTTTATTTTTAAATGCAAAAGTCCCCTTTTTTTGCAACTAGATCCCTTATAATTTGGTGACATATGAGTTAATGTAGGTGTGATTAATTGATGATTCATTAAGTCTTAACTAATCGCAAAACCTCATGGTGACTTGATCAATTTTTAACTGGACAACTCATTAAAGCATTCATAAAGAGCCTGCAGTAATTCATCACGACTCATGTATTAGTTATTGCATTTTTTGTCACCATATCAATAATATAGCTCTTGTTGTGTGGGTGTTTTTTTGTTTTTTTGTTGTTTGTGTTCGACTCTGAAACAACTTCCTGTTCCCAGCAGTTTTTCGAGGTAAAAATGGCAGTGGAGAAGCGCCTGGCGTTCTCTATTGTGCAGTTCCTACGAGATCAAACACATTGCGGTGCTTTGAATTCAGATGAGCAGGAGAGCCTTGAAGGTAGGTCAACTTCACCGTGCACTTAACATTTTGAAGGAAAAAAAAACGCCTTTACAAATATAGGACACTCTGCTCTTTTCCAGCCCATTTTTCAGAATGAAACTTCACACTTGCTCTTAATTCACCATCCAGATGTGGAGAGAATAAACAGGAGCAGGTTTTAGTCTGAGTGTGATGAGCTTTCAGCCGGTATAAAAGAGATGAAGAAGACAGTTTTTAAATTCTCACACTCTTGACTGTGCAGCCAAGTTCTGACTCACCATGATAATACTGTTAACCGACAGACCGATTTGTTTAGCCGCTAAAATCCTCGCAGATGTCGCCTCTCTCATCAACATTATCCTGTCACTACAGTGGCCATCCAGTGTTTGGAGACCACGTTTAAGATCAGCTCCAGCGACTGCCACCTCGCTGTGCCGCAGCCTCTCACAGAGATTTTCCTCAACTCACTGCTCAAGGTTTGTGCTGCATAAAAACACCGAACTAATGCTCAGACATGTTGTTTTTATGATTCATGTTAGCTTAGCTTAAACAGCAGCGGGATGTATTTAAAGGAGCAGATTAAAGTATGTTTTTCCTCTCACCTGCAGTGCAAAACTGTTCTGATAAATCTATGAAAATCAGACATTTTGATCAATATTATGGCATCATGGCTGCATTCCATTAAGGTGTCTCACTGCATGCTTAGTTATTGGCTCACCTAGATTAGAAACATGTTAAGGATATAAGTTACACCTCTGATTTTCCTCCTGTCAAGTCAAAATGTCCACTGTAATCTTTTCATTCATGTGTCAAAGCATTAATTATTCTCTTTTTAATTTCCTTAGAATGACAACCTGACCATTCCAGAGACGTCTCCATCTCCAGAAGACATCGAACGAGCAGAGCAACTTAAAAATGAAGGTGATGTTAAAACTCTTTGATTTAAACACATTTTTTTTAAGTCTAATACACCTGTTTTCCTCTGTGGCAGGAGGACGAGGGAGTAAACTCAGTCTGTAAGCTGTAAATATGGTTTCTTGTTGTTGTTCAACTGCTCTGACAGAATTCATTCATTGTCGACACCCTATTTTTTATTATTATTTGGTTAAGGATCAAAACATGTTTAGGGAGGAACCAGACATTGTTCATGTGTTAATAAGGAACTTATTCGTGTATAGAAACGTTGCCAGGTACAGCTGTAATTTCACAGTTAATTGTAGAAATCATTTTATCAGAAAAATCACAAAAAGACAGCTCTAAAGGGAGATATTTTAGCTCCACAGCTGCTTCACCTCAACTCCCGCTGTTATAAGTATTGATCACTTGGAGTGTCAATATATTGAGAAAAATTTGTTGTCTTTTTATGACAAAATTAAAGCAAATTATATAACCATATATGTTATATAAAACATCAAACATGATAAAGACAGAGAGTGAATGTCTCTAAACTTAATTCAGATTTCTTGCTCAGGCATCATAATATATTATAATTTGTATTTGTAATTAACCAGTTTAATCATGTTAGCACCATGACATCCATGTTTTACTGAACCTGATCTTACAAGACATTATTTTCTTTGATTATAATAAGCAAAACAACCTGAATTATACATTTTTAAAGTGTGTAAACTCTTTTTATTTGCAGGGAACAACCACATGAAGGAGGAGAACTACAGATGTGCAGTGGAGTGCTACACAAAGGCCATTGATCTGGACCTCAGAAACGCTGTGTACTACTGCAACAGGTAATTTAACAGCAGCAAGGGACTTTATTTCTAACCTCCCACTTCATTTGTGGCTTTTATACAAAAGCAGACAGGAGATAAGAGTTAAATAGTCCATGATGCCATTTTTTTTAACTGAGCTAGACGGTTGCTTATGAGCTGTTTGTGCATTATGTGTGTGAACACAGTTTACTGAGCCTGTCACACAGATAAGAAGGTGTGTATACAACACTCTGCAGGGCTGCAGCTCACAGTAAACTGGGAAATTACACAGAGGCAACCGGTGACTGCGAGCGAGCCATTGGGATCGATCCAACCTACAGCAAAGCGTATGGGAGGATGGGGTGAGTTCGACCGAAGATGTTAGATTTATGTTTGAGACTATCAAAACAAGTTTTATGGTGTTTTTTTCTTCATTTTATTTCAATGTTTCTCTTTAATTTGCGGCTCCAGTTTGGCTTTGACAGCTATGAACAAATATCCAGAGGCAATTTCCTACTTCAAGAAAGCTTTGGTATTAGACCCTGAAAATGACACTTACAAATCCAACCTGAAGATCGCAGAGCAGAAGCAGAAAGAAGCAACCAGCCCAGTGAGTAAAATCCACCTTTTTAGCCCTTTTTTTGTTATTTAACACAGTATTTATCACATTAAAGCTCACATGTGTTACCTTTCTATGATTATTCTGACTTTTGTGTGTGATTATGTGCCGCAGATTGCAGCTGGATTGGGATTTGACATGGCGAGTTTAATCAACAACCCTGCCTTTATCAGCATGGTAAGAGCATGAGTCCTCACATACACACTGTTACACATAAACCCCTGCATGTAGGAGCAATAGAGGCTGCTGTTTAGTCAACTTTCCATGGAGACAGGAGTCCTCTGCATATGTTTTGTCTCCGGTACGCTCAGACCAGACTCCTTTAATTAGTCCCAAGAGTGACAGGTCCTTCGTTAATGAACCGAGTTTGTTGTCTGGTGGAAAAGACTTCGCCTGAGCCTGAAGAATCCTGACTTGTTAAACACGACACACTGGGAACGTCTCCGACAAGCGTGCCAGAATTTTAAAACAGCAACAATGACACGATACATAACAAGAAAACTGTCCTGTGAATACATTTTTTTGAGAGGATTTCAGCTTGACTTCTGTTCACAGGCTGCGAGTGTGATGCAAAACCAACAAGTACAACAGCTGTGAGTGTTAAATGTGTATTTTTTTGCATGCATAAAGCTGCTTTAAAGTGCAGTTTTGAAACATGCTTTGACTCACCGTTGTTGTGTCGCTGTGCTGTTAGCATGTCAGGAATGATGTCCAACGCAGTCGGGGGTCCTGCAGCAGGAGTGGGAGGCCTGTCAGACATTTCCAGCTTGATTGAAGCGTAAGTGCACTTAATTCACAACAAAAAAAGGACTGTTTTAATATTAATTTTAGAGAGTTTGATATGAATTAGACATGATAGAGGAATACTAAAGGAGTAATGCAACAGATTTATGAAATTAATAGCAGTACGAGGTCTGCTGATAAATATTAAGCTGCAAAAACTGTGCTGGACTTTTTCTTGGGCAGAAATTATGACTTTAAATGAAGGTGGACGACCCAACTTGACCTCCTCCCTCTGCACAGTAATGAGGCCAAAAATAACAGTGACATGGATGCTGCCATCTTGCACCAACTAAATCCTTAGTTGAACCGGTTTGCTGACATTTAGGAGCAGGATTTATGACTTATACTGGAGGCAGACACTAGGGGGGGATCCAGATGTTTTGGCTTTAGTTTTAAGCAGCTGTAATGCACATGAATGGGCAGAAACTGTCTCTTCCAGGTGCCTTTAATTTGAATTTGGTAAAATTTGTTAGCCTTGGACAGAGCCAAGCTAGCTGCTTCCCTCGTAGTGTTTCTTGTCCTGATGCTAAGCTAAGCTAAGCTAACCAGCTGCTAGTTGTAGCTCCGCTGTAATTGAACAGACATGAGAGTGGCGTCAAACTTATTATGTAACTCCAGCAAGAAAAGCAAATAATATTCCAAAACTTCTGCACAAATTTCAGCCACAGATTGGACCGACATGGCGTGAAATATTTTATTTCTGCTGCACTGTGGCTCAAATACTCAGCATTTCAAACATTGTTCTCAAAGATGGAAACAGGCTGAAACAGTGTGTCATTACCCTTCTAACTGATGTGACACTTTCTCTTTTGATCGTATTTTATTCCAGCTGTTATTTCCAATTTAGTATGAAGTTGTACTTTTACTGCAAAGGTCCACAAAGTAAATTTTGTCATTTTCTGTGTCAGGGGGCAACAGTTTGCGCAGCAGATCCAGCAGCAGAACCCAGAGCTGATCGAGCAGCTAAGGAACCACATCCGGAGCCGTTCGTTCAGCGGCAGCGCTGAGGAGCACTCATGATCTGCTCAGGTACGTTTAACTCCAAAACACAGCTCATTACATGTAAAATTTTATGTATTTACATCATTATCATGCATTATTTCAATTTCAGCCTCTTGTTTTTGTTTTTTTTCTCCAAAGGAAGGGCAACCATGTGGAGCGATAACAATCTCTACACCCATTTCTAAAAGTCAAATCCCCGGCAGAGCTGGAAAGAAGAGACGAGGATGGGGTTGAAGGCACTTTACCGTGATGAAGACTCTGTGGTGGAGAGATGAGGGCCTGCAGACTGGACCATGAAACGAAGCATCCCACACATCTAGGGCAAAACATTCTGTAAAACATCCAACCTTATAAAAAAAGAGCCAAGAACTCATTCAGCCTATCGAGAGGACATCAGTAGCTTCTGTCGTCAGAGCTTTCACATCCTGCAGAGATCGTGTTTTTATATGTGCTGACAAATACTGCCCTCTTCATGTTATGAGTTACGGATCCGTCTGTCTGGTCGCGAGGATGAATGGAGGGTGAGGGAGGAATGTACTGTCACAGCATTTGCAGGGAACATTTCAGCTTTTTTCTCATACAGTAACATGAGGTTTACCTTGTTTATAATGCATACTATTTCATATTATTTTTGTAGACGGAAAACTTGTTTATTTAAACACCATTCGGTCCTTGAGCGTGTAGGACTCACATCACTGCTTTTCAAAGACTTAATTTTTGATTAAGAAAACCGTTGGATGGTATAGCAGTGTCTGCAGCCTGCATTATGTTGTTATTGCACTTTAGAGGAAATTAAATGTCTCCCCTTTAAGCCCATTTAATTATACATTAACTAGTAACGAAGTATTCAGATTGTTCATTTTGCATGCTCTTAAATCTGGTATTTGAGATCAGATGCTTTATGGGAACACATAGGTACGCTGGGGCAGCACAATGTTCTGTCTAAACCGTGAATAAATGTCTTGAAATTGAACTGTGCACGCTCATGATGGGGTTTTTTTTTGTCTTTGTGTCATTATATCAGGGTTTCTGCAAGAATAAACACCTACAATCTCATTATTCTCATAAAAAAGGAAAGCTCAGAGTTTGTTTTTTAAAGATTTATCTTGAATTCAAACCAAAATGATCCGGCAGTCATGCTCATGTTGGTGATGCAAAAATAAAATTTGTCTTTTTTGAGAGGTAGAGATGGTAACTTCCTTAGAAAATAGAGACTTTAAGTGTCAAAAAAAGACATTAGCCCTAAAAACTATTAATAGAACACATAAGTTAAAATTACTTGAGTAATTGCTGCTAAAACATCCTCAACATGATCAGTAATAAGGATTAAAGTTCCAACACTGAACAGTTTTCCTGTTATCTTAATATGTGGTTTAACCCTCAAAGACCTAAACAGCCGGTGGCTAGAAATTTCTATTTTTAAAACTTAATAACCTTTCAATTAAATTCAAATCACTTCATTTGTCCCTGAGGAACAATTTAAAAGCAATTTCTCAAGCAGACTACAAGCTTAAAACAGTCATGTAACCTGCAGTTCTTCAGCTTTTCAGTGGCATGAATGTCTTGTTTATACTGTTGTAAAAAATGGCTTTAAGTAGCTTATTGTTAGGATTAAATTAATCCTTTCTCAAAGTAAGCAAATTTAAAATTCAGACGCTAAAATGGACAAAACTAAAACTTCAGGTTCTCTTGAATCAAATGACATCTGACACTTGATGCTGACTGCTGGAATAAGTTGAGAAATACAAAATAAATGACATAACCGTCACATCACCTCAACTATTTAAGGGTTACAACATCAATAAATCCCTTAAACCAACGAATTTGAGGAAAATAGGCTCAGTGAAGTCTGCAAAGGTTCATTAAACAGAAATATAAAGTCTTTAAATATGAAAATGAAACGAACTCGCTCTCATTTTGTGTCTGGAAGCATTTTTTTAATGACAAAAAGCCTCCATGCAGAGCAATAGAAATTCAAAGATTACAGAAATTTTTATTAACATTTATGCACATTTACATAATTATTTTCAAAGAAAGTGATTTATATTATTCACAATTGATTTTTAAAATACAATATTATCCCCTCAGGTTGCAAAAAGAGTGAAATGTCGGCGGCGTCGGCAGAATTCCACTGTTGGTCCGTTCATATTCAAAATGCAAAACAAAAACAAACATAACAAACAAACAAAAAAAAAAAACGGTAAATAAAATTCCTAGCACTCGTTGCTGGTGAACGGGCAGATCACACACACTTGTGCGATGTCGTCATATTCGTACGTCCTCTTCAGAAACGTGTCTGTGAGTCTCAAACCGGAAATACTCTGAAACAAAGAGGTGAAGGAGGTGATTTAAGGAGGAAAGAGGAGCACAAAGATCTGAGCTGACAGCTTTCCTGACAGAGTGATTCATACCTGCAGCCCCTGGACGGAGGAGAAGAGTATGAGGGGCAGGGAGAGCGAGGCGCCGGGGCAAAGCTTCCCCAGCTGCCTCCCTGATACCCCACACCAGTGGATCGACCTGGTGTTACACATCTCCAGCACCAGATCCATGGTTCTTTCACTGCAACACGAAGGTCACAACTAATTTAATCACTTTTTGGATAAAAAAAACACCACTGAAGGTTGTTTTGTTTTTCAGTAGAGAGATTTTACCTGCAGTTAGTGATTTTTACAATTATATCAAAAGGTTCTTCAAGGTTGACGGTGTCAGGAATCATCTCCAAAGACAGTCTGATGTCTCCATAACCTGGAGCCTGAAGCACACAAACACAGGAGGATTAAAGAAATGACATCCTTTCATTTCTGCATCAGCTTACACATAAAAAAACAGCGTCTTGATACCATTCTTTGCAGCTGACTGGTCTGTAGTCTGCCTCTCTCCCCGAGATTTGTCTTCCACACAATGTCGAGCTTTCCTATCACCGTCACGCCCTTGATGACGCCGGCCTTCTCCGCGTACTCCGGCTTCGGCTTCAGGCAGTACAGGTACTGCCGCGTGTCCATCGGCTGCAGGTAGGACATTTTCCCAAACGTGGACTCTCTGGCAAAGTAAAGTAACAGAGGAACATGAGGTGTAAATCTGATAAAAACAACCGTTCAAGTTTTAATAATCAGATCCCACTGAGGTGGTTTTACCCTCCATCTTCAGACGTGACTGTGTTGAGCTCTGTAACGTTGTACATCATGGAGGGCTCCAGAGAGACCTTCTCCATGAACATCGGCGAGGTGGTGATGTTCTGGATCTGAGCCTCCAGGAAAACTTCATCTGTCTGGATTCGGAGAAGCGGCGAGTCAAGCTCGTGTTTGTGGTCACGACTGAGTACAGTGACATTTATCTCCAAGGCGAACTGAGCAACACATCAGCTTCATCATCAGGTATTAAGAAGGTTAGGTTTGTGCAGAGTCCTACTGTCCTAAAGGATACATTCACATTTATTCAACTCAAGTCTTATTCACACGCTTATGTGCACATTTTCAGAGTTACTGTTGAATATAACGTTCCTCCTGTGCATATTGGCCAAGAAGAGAAACCTACTGTGGAGGATTTCAATGCAAAAAGAGAGCAGACTGGATGAAATGATGTTTTTGTGGTTTTATTAATCTTCTATAGAGAGAAGAAAATCAAACTGTGCTGTGTGTGATGGACACAGTGAGGTGTGATGATGTACTGTTTGCTTTGTGTCTATCTGCATTTACATAAACATAAATCCACTTTAACTTTTGGAAAAATGAGTCCATCCAGTACAAACTCAGATCAAACTGCTGCGCTGCTGAATTCTCACCTCAAATGTTTTTAGAAACATATTTTAGTTTGTTTTAATAGGAGATAATTTATGACTAAGCCATCATTTTCTCCTGTAAATGAAATGGATGAGCCCAAACTGAGCGCTGTCCACTCAAATACAGATGCTTCCACACTAAACGGGGTCCTGTTTCCACCTTAAGAGATGTTAAGTCGAACCAATCAGTAATCAGAGTCAGACAGAACAATTGATCATTTTCCAAAGTTAATGTAATTAGAACAAAATCTGTGATCGTTCTAATCACCTTTCAGAGCAGCTCAGCAAGAAAACAGTCCAAAGAAACTTTAAAGGGAAACTTTGCACTAAAAATACAAAAACACTAGAAAACATTTGGCTCAGTCAGACTGCTGAAGACTCAGCTGAACCTCAGTATGTTTCTACATAAAAAGAGGATTTTTTTTGACTCCACACTTCTATCTGAGATCCATATGAGATGTTTTTAAGGCTGTAAACAGGAGAATCAATCAGCAGCTCTTTTAAAGTGCACATGAGCATGTGAGTAATGTCTGGAGACGGACTTACAAAAAGCTGTAAACGTATCCTTTAAGCTACTCTTTCTGTGATGTGAGAGGTCATAAACATTTATTGTCCAGGCTCAGTAGACAAACATTAACATTAATTACATAAAAAGTTAATTCTATTGCGTTTGCTCAGTGAACCTTTGTTGAGATTGTTAGTACGAGTGCTGACCAGTGGAGTGTAGAGCAGAGGTTGCACGACGACAATCGACAAGTCAATCAAACATCAACTAGTTGTGTGTTTTTAACCAATCAGTTGAATATAAAGCTGCCATGTCATCAGAGCCTTTTAAAGGAATCTGATTACAGTTGGTATCCATCAGTTTATCCTGAAAGCAGCCACCTGAGGAGGTGGAAATAATTATTCAAAAATGTGACAAAAATGTCTTTACTAATGTAAATGCAGTGTGACAGCAGCAGAGCAGGTCTTTGAAAAGGCCTCTGCAGAGACAAAAACGCTGCAGGTTCACTCTTTGGTCTGTGATTTCTTTGATTTCTACACTGATAGAAATCACTAATGCACTTTCAGACTGTGGGTGTTTCCTTTTTTCCTTCAGTTGCTCCCCATTAGAGGTCGCTGAAGCAGATCATCTGTTTCCATCTTGCTCAGAAACCAGGCTCCACCCAACCCGGCATGGAAATCTGATTTTATGATCCACATAGTTGATTTGACACAGGCTTTTTACGCCGGATGCCTTCCCTGACACAAACTTCCCTTCTTTTTATTCTACACAGGCCTGGAACCAGCGTTTATAAATGCATCTACAGCAGCTGGAAGCAAACTGGGCTCAGTGTCTCGCCCAAAAACACCTCGACATGTTTACAGGAGGAGGTGAGGATCAAACCCTGCGATCAGTAGACGACCCGTTCTTTCTCCTGAACAACAGTCATCCTGCAAACACACTGCTTAATAACTGGGCAACTAATCAAGCTGCTCAACTGTCACTCTTGTTTGTATGTCGACAACTAGTTGATGCTTTAGGAAAAGTAACGCTTAGTGAAGTTTGCAGCTGTCAAACCATCAGTGCAACCTCCATCCATACACAGTCAGATACACTGAGAGAGAAGCAGAGGTTAGTTCATGCCTGCAATTCAGAAATCAAGACCTGACCATGAACCATGAGGTTAATGTTAAATCACAGAGCTGAGCATCTCTGATCCATGCAAAGCCATTCCAACCAATAACCCAAACCCTGGTTTTATTTATATACATAGAATCTTATAAATCAGTTTTATTGGCTTGAAATCTTTAACGCTGTAACCTTCAACCCAGCGATAAAAAGGTTAAATTCATTTGTATCTGCAGGCTTACATGATCATTTTATGTTTTGATAAATAGAGCAGCTATAGAGCATATGCATAATCCCCCACTGCTGATAAACTGTAAACTCATTGTTAGCCCCGCCCACCACAATTTGACACCACAAACTTTAATTAAAAAGTCGAAGCCTTGTGTCGGATGAGTTTGCAAGAAAGCGTGAGCGTCCAAAGAAAGGGCAAAAATAAAGGTGATGGAAAGTTAAACATCGAGGTCTAACAAGTTGAAATGAATGTGAGCTGGTCTCCGTTCATCTTCAACATCTGGCAGATGTTTTATTATTCACACGTTACTTTCCATTCGTTTACTTTGCACCTTTCTTTTGGCTCCAGAAAGACAAAGTCTGCTGCACCAAAAAAGGGTTAAGAGAAGCTAATTTTCAGCGATGAGAACAGAAGAAACAATTACCACAGAACTGAGGTCACTCTAATGGAGAAAATAAAATACAAGACATTATAAACAAATGAAGTTACATGCCAAAGATGATGACAATGAATATTTGCATACCGCTGATATAAAAAAGCTACCGGTATGAAAATGAGAAAAAAGGAAAAAGCTTGTGGGCTCTGTGAGGAAAACGCTCCATCTCCAGCTCTTCACAGGGTTTTTCTGTTCAGGCTGGTGTTTGTGGAGGTACGAGCGTTTTCCAGGAGACCTGTCTAACATTAACTGCCCATATTAGCATCTGGAAATGTTCCTAAACTATGAAATGAAACATGATATGAAGCATGTGAGAACTCGCATGTCAGACGATACAGTTCTTCTATTTGCACAGAGTCTGTATGGTGATGTTCTGCAGGTCGTGATGTTAAAAAGCGGCTAGCTTACCTCTGCGTTGTAGAACTTTGTCTTCACGTCGAGCGGCTTCAGAACCTGATTGAAGATAGATTGCAAACTGAACGCTGTGCTTTTCTCACACTGCACCTCCATTTGGAAAAAAACACTATTTGCTTAATCAGACTGGAAATCTTCAGCTAAGCAGAACTGAAGGCTGTAGTGTCACAACTAGTTCACAAACTGAGAGAAGAAGAACACAAGACAGCGAACCAAAGCTCGGATGGTAATTGCATTTGCTCTGTTAAAGCACTGAGACATTTCTCAGGTCTCCTCCAAGCTCACATGTTACTTTACTTCTGCCGTCTAATGAGACATTTCAAACATAACTCACCTGGAATTTAAAGAACTTCCGAAAATAGAGCTTCTCTCCGTACTGAGTGGTGTAACTGACTGCACAAACTAAGCTGGAAATGTAAAGAAAAAAACAGAAATAAACATCTAGAAGAGCAAAAAAAACAACATAAGAGAAAAGATTGACTTTAACACTTACATATGTGTTCCAATCTCTTTGACTTCGTGGTGAATAACGTCATCAATGCAGCATTCAGGTTTGAGTTCTGCTACTGCGGAGTTTGATGCTGAGAGGTTGAGCCTCTGTGAGCTGGTCTGTAGGTCGGCCTGTGGAGGAACACAGCACACAGAGGAATCATGGGTAAAAAGTTTAAAGTGAGGAACTTGTTGGAAAGAAGTGGTGTTTCTTTTTCGACGGTACCTTCACAAGAATGTCCTTCACCACCTGGTTGCTGTCATTGTGCACACTTATGTAACTGGAGAAGGTCTCGCCGAGGAAGATGTTTCTGTGTGATGACGAGACGTTAAAAAGTCAACTCTTAACACAAACAGGCATCTGCAAAAAAAAAAAACTCTCTGTGTTGATTGTTTAACTCCCAAAAGCAAACTAACGTTTCTCACCCAAAGTTCTGAGGTAGTGTGAGCATCTCCCCGAGCATTAACGCCTCTGCTCCTTTGATGGTGGACGGATCCTCCCTCATCAGCTGACCGAACAAATCACCTGTGGAGGTTAAAACACAGAAACTAAGTGTGGGGTGAATGTAACACCTGTTCATGAATATTAATCAGGTTGCACTGAGCGCTGAGGCACACACACTTAAGACCTGACAAAACAAAATGTTTGTGTTTGTGTTGCAGAGTTCAGCTAACACACCAGAGAGCCACAAACACCTTTATTATGTGCAAAAAACCAACAAATAAACACTGTGGGATGCATGTTTTTATTATGTAGGTTAATTTCACAACGATATGCTCGTGTTACAACATAAAACTATCAGTTTTTTGCACATGTTGATATGCAAGTTGTTGCAAATTTATTCACATGTAGTGTTTTGCCTTGATTTCCAAACTCACAGCACTAAATAGTCTGTAGACTCTATAAACCCAGTGCTCCGCTCACATGTCTAAGATGTAGTCACAGCTTCAGCAGTGAAGTTTCCTGAAGGTTTTTGAGTATTCTGTGAAGTGCAGGAAGGATCACAGAGCAAAAGAAGCTTTGAAGATCCGGTTTCAAAGCAGACTGAGCCAAGAGAATTTTCATTGGGTTCAAATTTCTGTCCTTCAGTCTCATGAGTTGACAACATAAAGCTTATGAGGTGTTTAACACTCTGACCATTGCTTGTAAGTTATCTCACACTCATATGACACACGCAAACACATCTACCTTTATTATTAATAACATTAAAATCAATCGGTAACTCTGCAGTAAAAGCAGAGGTTACATATGAGAATAATTTTTAAAAAGTATAATATTTTTGTATTTCTAGAGTCAAATTCAACCATTTAACCTTTGTGTACTTTAACATAAGCTGTCACTTAAATGCTACTGTTATAAATAGAAATCCCTTTTCGAAGTGACAGTGTGATTTATGGTCTATAGGAGTTCAGTTACAGTTTTTCTGTGCTGAACTTTGACAGAAACTCTCAGCAGGTTGCAATTTAAACTGGGAGCAAGAACTTAAAATTTTAATCTCTAATACAGATGTGCATCACATCCAAAGCAAATATTAGATGTAGTTTAAAATGATTATGAAACACATTAATCTTAATTATGTTTGATTGGTTTATTGGTAGATTTTCTGTTGACCTCTCTAGTGTAGTTCTGAAATCAAGATGTTTGCCATTATTCTTATTAAAAAGAAGAAGCAAATCTCTCAGGGGGATAAAAAGTGGAAGCAAGACGTACTTGACCCTGGTTTAAATCCCCATGTTGCATAATATTATGTACATTATTATGAAACATGGGGATGAGAACTTCCCAAAAGAAGCTTAATTTTCAACCTCTTGTGTTCTTTCACGCTAAAATTTTGATTCTCTATAATCTACAAAACAACAGCAGCATTGTTCATCAGCAGAGACAAACACAAAGAGGCAATGCTGCAGATAAAGGACTGTTTTGCTCATGTTTTCTGGGCTTTAAAACATGACTCGGCTTGATGACAAACAGGCTGCACAGCATTGCTGCCTCACAGTAAAGAGATCCCTGGTTTGAATGTGACCCTGCAGACTGGACTCTCAGTGTGAAGTCGCATGCTTTCACAGGGTCAAACAGAGTTTACAACAGATGCTTCGGTTTCCTCCAACAGTCCCGAGACAAACAGGGTTCTGCGTCCAACTATCAGTCTTAAAATAACACACACCAGCTATGTTATGGACCTAAATAAAGTAATGCGAACATTTAATTAGATTTTTGTTGGTTTAATGGGTTTCCTCAAGCCTCCCATCCTGTGTTCTGGCTTTGTTTCATCTGATCAATCAGCAAAATAAGTTATCCGGTCCCTGATGATATCAAGGTGCACTGTGTGGTTTGGATCAGACTCATGTGTCAACATGATAGGTAAGAATTAACAAGATAACAAACATGATAAGCGGAAAAGTCAGCAGATGCAAAGAGAGTAAACCCAAAGGAACATGATCCTGATTAGGAAGCGTGATGTTAATTAAATGATACTGACAGAGGAGACGTGGAACGAGTCAATAACTAATCATACCTCCTTATCTCCTGCAACAGATTTGTCAAGCACAGAATTAATTTCCATCATAAACATAAACAGGCTTACCTGGAAGATCTCTATCTTCACATGTGACTGGCAAGTTTGTGAAGAGTGTCGGCTTTGTTAACCGCATCACTGGAAGGTAAAGAGACTTTATTAGTTACCGAATACTGAATAATGTTTCTGTAGTATTCAAGTAATCTATTACACACTAAGTATATCCTAATCCTAGAGACTCTAGTGCTCGATAACAATCAATGAGTCATAATATTATTATTAGTATTTCATGTGCGCTAATAATTTCATTTATGTGCAATATCCCTGTATATTACTACTAAATATTACCACTTCATACCATCACCCTTGTAAATATTGTTCAATTTCTCATTTTGTAATTATTATTTATTCTCTTATTTTTTATTGCTGCTCTTTTACATAATGTTTTACTGTCCACTTGCTGCTGCAACAATGCAAATTTCCCCATTTTGGGACGAATAAAGGATTATCTTATCTTATCTTATCTTATCTTATCTTATCTTATGAGTGACAAGATTCACATTCCTGCTTAAATTTTCAAGTTGTTATTGTGTCTTCACGTCAAAGAATTATCAATTTTATATGCAACAGAACTACATACAAAAGATGTCCAAAAAAATAGCCAATACAAGCAAATTGAATTTTGTAGCAAAACATACCAGTTCCTAGGCCATTATACCTGGAGAAACAATCGGGTACTGAAGCAACTGGCAAGTATGAAGTGAATAAGAACTGTTGCCGATGCCATATCTCCCCAAACAACTGACTTTTTTTTTTAACACTACTGCCTTCCTACCAGCAGCAACATTCCCAATCCGTTTACCATTTACCATTTGGAAAGCCACTTGTCCTACGTGAGGGTTTATCAATACCAAGAGGGTGCTCATCTTATGATCCCGATGACGTGATTACCCCAGCTGCTAGTCAAGCAAAAATTAGGGGTGTGTGTGTGTGTGTGTGTGTGTGTGATTATTTATGTGAGGGTAGTTACAACAGGCCCAATGAATTCAACTGAAAATCCCCTAAAATGCTATATATGACCCTGCAGGCTTTCACGTATTGTCTGGTTTTAGCTAAAAGGGTTGTTTTGAGAGAATGGATATCCACCTCTCTCCCTCGTCTAAACAAATGGCTTGATATAATTGAATATGGTGTCATTTCTTTATTAGGAGGAGAATTGTTTATGTGCCCCTGACTCATACTGTCATGATATTAAACTTTAGCATAAAAATGGTCTTTACTGATATACCTAAAAGTAAAGCAATTACTTAACTTTTCTTAACTGAGATTTAAGGGGAGCACATCTGCAGATAAAGGTGAACAGTTTTCTAGTGTAATGTTTCATGATGGACAGCTTGTTGTGGTGGTCATTATTTAGTAAGCTTGGTGACATTAAATGTTAGCAGTCCAATTAGCTAATTCAGCCCCAGACTTGCCAGGAAAACAATCTCTGTGTGTCATCCAAGATGACACACAGAGATTGGAAGGATGTCTAAATTAAACTTTTAATTACACCTTCATTTGGTTAATGCCTGTTTTCTAAAGTGCTCTTGTCTTGTGTCTCTTCATTGCTCCCTCAGCTTGTAATAGATAGGATGGACTACAAATGTGAGAAGGGGTGACAAAAGAAATCAAGGATACCGACTGAGATACAAGAAAACAGGCTGGCAAGTGAGTGCCCTTGCTCAGAAAGTAAGGAGTCGGAGAGCAGAGGCTAGACATGTCATGAGAGAGACAAGACGTAAATTATAGTCACTTAGCAGCCTCAAGAATGTGATATTACATTGTTATTAACCATTGTATTAAGTCTTCATTTCTTTAGGATTTGCTTGTACTGAGGCTATGCTTACAAAGATAAATAGATAAGTTAATATTTTCTGTTCAGGCTGCAGTGTTAGTGAAAGAGACCATCATGCATAATTTTCTATTAGACCAAAGTATTTGTTATAGAGCCAACCAAGAATTTTTATCTTCAGACTAAATAAAAAAACAAAACAAACAAAGCAAAAAAACAAAGTTCACCGATCACTTAACAAACGTAGAGGTAATAAATAATCACAGTTACTAAGAGAAAATGGCCAAGTTTCAGTAAAGTTCCTTTTCATGAAATCAAAAAATAACCTAAAGAGATAAGACTATCTATCACAACTATCTATCATATCATGACGGATGTGATTGTGTGAATAAACTGGAACTACAACCTTGATCAACCCCCCACAAAGGGGAAAACATCCAGGTGTTGTACCAAAAAAAGTGGTGGTTAGTTAGAACACTCAGCAGACATTTTGACTTATCATAGTAGGATCAAGTGTTACTGATAACATCAGTGATTGGTCTGTTCCAAGTGACCCTGTAAGTCAAGACAGTGTGACAGTGAGTCAGCATCAACAACCCACGGACTCTGAAACAGAAACATTTAAATGGAATTCAGCCATCTTCTACAAACATTTCAGCCTCTGGATCAGGTTCTGTAAATAGATGGCAATGTATCTTGGGTTTTTCTTACAGACACGCTCACGTGCACACACACACACACACACACAAAACACATTACAGATACATTTTACATTATTTTATGGCTTATGCAGTGTCTCTATCTTTATGTATGTAGTTTTCAATAAAAAGATTTATTTCATTTTATGTGGTAAGTTTCAAGTTAGTGCAGTGTTGAAAACGGGAAGTGAGAGACTCAAATACACAAACTACCACTGAAGATAGAGTGGGATAACGGGGAGAATTTTTATTCGGTTTTTGAATAACATAGTTTGCTTGGCTTGTTGATTGATTGGCGTTTAATGAAGCCAATAGCAACAGAGGATAAAGCATTACCGCGGAATATCCAACCAATTGGCTGTCGATGGGCGGGGCAACACGCCCAGCTAACGTAAGCGTTGTTAGTAGGAAGAAGAAGCCGATTCTGGAAGCCATTACGTTGCGCACATCAATTGAGTAAATCCTACTATTTTTGCGTACAATACGCACAATTACCTCTCCTAAAGAGGAATATATACAATTATGGCATCGGTTGCGAAAAAGAGAAAAATGAATTTCTCGGAAAGAGAGGTGGAAATTATTGTGGAAGAAATAGAGAAACAAAAGCACACACTGGTTAACCACTTCAATGCGGGAGTCACCCACATGGCAAAGAATAACGCATGGGTGGATATTCTGAAAAAGGTTAACGCTGTCACCACCTGTCCCAGAGAGTTGCCTGAGGTGAAAAAGAAATGGTCCGACATGAAGACGGAGGTCCGGCGGAAAGTGGCTCAGGCGCGGGCTGCTATAGAGGGTACCTCCGCTGACTGCACTCCAGTTCCCGTCATCCTCACTGCTATGCAACAGAGGATCTGTAACCTCCTGGGGGAGGCAACTATCATCAGCTTACCTGCGGGAGACTCGGATGCTGAAATAACTTTACCTGTTACAGTGAACACCGCCGCCACCATCACATTAGCAGAGAGTAAGTGGACAAAAGTTTTAACAGTGAGCATGCACAGAATACAAATACAGAGTCAGAGATGAAGTTCATGTGTAGTGAGTACAGAGCTTGGTGACATCTGCTCCTCAAGAGGTTGCAAGGCTGATCATGTATTGTGTAATATACCAAATTCACTTGAACACTTATAATAAAAAATAAAAAAAACAATGTTGAAACAAATGCATTGTATTACTTTTTTTGGCAACAAAACAAAAAAATGCAACCTGCTGCTTAGGAGATTTGAGTAAAGACAAGCACTTGATAACACGTAATAAATTTCACAAGATGCGTTGTGTGCGTTGGATAGGATGCGTTTCCTATGTTTAAGTAAACTAATTAAACTAGGCTTGCAAAGTATTGTTAAAAAAAAATGGGCTATTAGAGCTAATATAAAGACTGCAACTCTGTTCCAGATGATTAATTTGACTCTGCCTCCCTAAAATCACATCAAAGTCCACGGCTCCTTCATTCACTGAAACCAAAATTAGTTAAATAAATAATTTAGTCCTTGAGTCCTTAGTATGAGTCAAGCTCCAGAACTATGGATCCTACAACCCCATGAGGCAACTTGTAATCTCTTGTTAGAACCCTTTTGCCGGATAACTGTACATGATCTCCAAGTTCTCAGATTGTCACACAGGCCTTAAGATCTACATTTATAGCCTTCAAGGCCCAAGTACAAATAACCCTGATGATGTCAGAAAGGCTATTGTCTTAGATTTGAAAAAATCCTCCAGAGCCTCACAGGAGCTTAATACAACAGATTATCTTGTTTTACTGGTGTGTTGGATCAGTCTAGTGTCATTTTTATCGTTACCAACTTGCAAGTCAACTCAGCATCAAAGAAAACTTATTGAAAAACTCAAGGCTCACATCACACAAAACCCGCTCTCCCGAGTTGTTTTTTGAAATTTTACACTGTTAAAAAAATGCATCACATGTGGCTTATGTTAGAGAAAATAGATATGTATGTTTAGCTTAAGAATTAAATTGTATATAAGTGTTTTCCATTTTTATTAATTTCTTAATTTATTTTATTTTTCTTATTTTTTGTTGGTTGTTTTTGTCATGTTTTTTAGCATCATATTTTTTCTGTGCTTGTTTAGCTCTTCCTGCTGGCTCAGGTACAGTCTGCGATGAAGCGAAGCCACTCAATGGTAAGGGTTTTTTTTCCTGCATCCCCCAATACCTGCATGATATCAATGTAATTGTCACATGTAGAGTGGTTGGATTTTGTGTGCAAGAACACATCTCTCCACTTAAAACAATGAAGTTCTCTAAACACTGAGTTAATCATGACATAGGATTTCCGATCAGCATAAACTCTGACAGAAGGTAAATGAGGTTATGTTCATAACGATAAACTAAGGAAGAATATGTTCTATAGGTATTTTCCCGTCAGACTAAAGTGTTTGGGGAAGGGGAAAGCAAAGTAGTTTTAGATTCACATACAGAAGACCACCCAGATAAAATGAGATCAATTGATTCATTTTATTTTTGGTACTCAACACTGAACAACTGTACAGGCAACAGTTAAATGCAATCACTGAAAGAAAAAATAACACAGTAAAAGTTAAATTTCATTTAAGTTCTCTACTAGTAGAATGGACACATACAAAGACAGGACATTAAAGATGAGAGCCTGAACAAATATGATGGCTTATTGTCTGTCCTAAAGTTTGTAAATGTGTTGGTAGTTAAGACAAAGCAATCTCAAGTTAAATTAACCTGCATGTTCATGATCATCACATTCAAACTACTCAGCCCTGAAATCCATCCCATCTCCTTGGCTTATCTTAGCTTTGATAAGAAAACAAATTTACAGAATTACCAAAATGTTAAGTACTTCTTTGATTGTGTAAAATGATGATCAGTAGATCATGACTATTTATTTTAGTTTTGGAATTTGAATATAAACTTGCAGACTCTACATAATTAAAGTAATTTTCTAAGACACTTTTCTGTCCTGTTTCCAGCTGAAACAACTTACCACACTCTGGAGGATGGAGGTGTGGTGGAGTACTGCACCACCACTGTAAGCGACTCTACTCCCACTGTGGTAGCAGCTGTTGAAGCTCCGGTGGAGATGCTGGCCTCATCCTCAGCTTCCCCACCACCGCCTCAGGGTCAGGCCAAACCTCAGGAACTGAAGAGCCGAATTGCCCTCAATTCAGCCCGCCTGCTGCAGGAGCAAAGAGTCACCAATGTCCACATCCGACAGATCGCCCAGCATTTGGAGGGTCAGAACGAGCTGCTGCAAATGATGCGGCGCTCCCAGGAGGCCCAAGCATTTGCCCAGGAAAGACAGGCCCAGGCCCTGGAAGGCACCCAGGCTGCCCTGCTCGCATTAGTGCAGATGCTCAGGCCTGCTCTCAAAGACCTGCGTAAATTCCTGCAGAGTGGGACTGAGATCACAAACCCCAGCAGCTCAGCAGCAGGAGGGTCAGCTGACGTGACAGTAACAGAGGAGCAGACCAGGCCCAAAACACCTCCACCTCCACCACATCAAGCTGAAGAGACACAATAAAGATTGAGTGTGTGTGTGTGTGTGTGTGTGTGTGTTTGTGTGTGTGTGTAGCACTTCCCTCTGTGTGCATTTCATTGAGGAGACCATGAACAATGAAAAACTTGTCAAAAGTTGCCTTAGAGCATGTACAGAAATTAGAGTATGTTTTAAAATTTTGCCAGTATCAGAAGCATTGAAAAGGTTTTCTGGAGAGTGTTATTTTTACTGTCTGTCATTGTCAGTAGTAAGTTCATTGTGTATAATACATTGAATTTGGTATTGAAGTTTGTTTTGTAATGCAAAAATGCAGGAGATTGTCACCCTGATTGGAGACAAACATCCTATATTTTGGCCTGAATGAAGAATATTCAGTCTTGTTTTTAAGACAAGAGTCAGCTTTGGCCAACAGTTAAGTGTGCACTATGTCTTCAGGTCTGAATAAAATTTTATGAAAAATAAGCAGCCTCTCTTTTAAGTGCATCGCTATTAGCCAACCAGAAGAGGTCGCAAGTTCCAACACCGGTGAAGCAGCAGAGTGGATGTAACTTATCTAGACAGGGGTTATAGTCTGTGTGGTACTGTACATAGAGTTGAACTAGTTCTATTTCATTTATAATACTAAATTCATACAGTCAAAGTCACGGTTTAAACAGCTGTGTAGTGACATCAGATTCAATGAAACTGTTTTTTTGAGTTCAGCTGAGAAACTGGAGTGTTAACCTCTTGGATGATAAAACAAACATGGTGTGTTCAGTCAAGCATACTAATGATAAGTAAGGCAAATTTTAAAAGAAAATTACTAAAGCAAATCTGTAACAAACACAATGTTTGAGTAAAGAGTGATTCATAGGTGTACTTGGTACCAGAACATCAACAAAAGCCAAAGACTGATGATTCACTGTGTCTCTGTATCATCAGGACCAGTGACTGTATGTTTTGACACTCAGGTGAAGAGAGGTGCAGAGCTGTTAATTAATCTCCACACGATGGCGACTCTGATTCAGTGGCAGGGGAGACTGCCAGACAGACCTGATGAACTGATACCTGTAGTGAGGGTAATCTGGGAATGTCTGGCAAAGACTGCTGTCAAAAAGGTCTTCAGTTCCTACCTCCAGGAGAACGTCTCAAACATCCTAGGGGAGGATAGGGACAGGTAGGACAAAGACTCTGTTGTGGAGGCAGCTGCTGTGAAATGTGGTCAGGCGGTCATTGGTTCTCTTTGTGGGGACAACCTGAAATAGGCAGTCAAGTTGAACAAGAGGCTCTCTCTGACTTGGTTGGCCCAGGGTCCTCCTGAAGCAGCAGACATGTACAGAGAGGCCAGAACAGGTGTGGCCTCAGTAGTTCCCAGAGCATAAACTGGGTTAGGGATTTGTTCGGGAGGTTATGGAGAGAGACTTTAGGTTGGCCTCAAAAAAGTCCCAGCATCCATCAGATGACACAGAAAGGGAAACCCAGGAATGATTCAGGCTGTGTTCAGGACAAGCTGTAACCTCTAGCTAAAATATTACAGTTTTTCTCTGTCACTTTGGTACATTTCTCGAATCATCTTCGACATTTGCAAAACAGCAAGTGCAATTCTCAAAACAATTTGCACAAATAGCAAAACACCATGGATTACCTGCAAAAGCCAGTCTCTTGCTCAAAATCCTTAGTTCATCTCTCAAAAGTAAATATCTGTGTCAATGAACATGTCAGTGCCATCAGAATGACAAGTCCTTGCGTCATTGTGTACGGATAAGACAGTCAAATTGCTTAGTCATGTTGTCAATATAACAGTGTACTCTGGAGGGATGTTCTGATGTAAACTATGGCTAAAGTTTTTATGACAATTATTGTAAATTGTTAATTACACCTTACTGTATGTGGGAGATTGATTGCAAGAGACTAGACAAGATTCACATTTACGCTTTTACTGTTTGTTGACAGACCATGTCATTGCGATACAGAAAGGAAAAGACAGCACTGCATAGCACAAAAGAACAAACAAAAAAGTTAAAGTATAAATGTGAACATAGAACAATCTCCTTAGGGAAAACTGTACATACAGTGCTGTAGGAATTACAGTGCACTCTTCCTAGACCTCCTGATGTTCCTGTCTGTTGGACCACAAATTCTCATCCACATTGAATATCTTGTCTTGCGATGCAGTGTGGAAAGAATCTTTTAGAGTGTCTCATCCAGCCTCTGCAGGCATCTGCTGTGATGTCATCACACACTGCATCCATAGCAGCCAGAAGGGTCATCTGTGTATGTGGCTGGCGATCGTGTACGTTCCATCTCCATGCTGAGAAAAATTCCTCAATGGGGTTAAGGAATGGGGAGTAGGGTGAGAGGAACTCCATTAGCATCCTGTTGTGGGTCACAAACCATTGCCTGATGACGTTGGAGCGATGGAAACTGACATTGTCCCAAACTATCACACACTTTGGTGAGTCATCTCCAATCTGAACCCTCTCTTGTTCAGGGATGAGGTCCCTGTTGAGAGTGTATAAAAAGGTGTAGCTCTGTAGCTCTGTGGCTGAGGATATTTCGATCATGCCTTCTTTCATTTGGTTAGGTTGAAGCCAGCCTCATCCATGTAGATGGAGTTGTGCGGTGGTTCACTTGCTCCCAGTTCCATTATACGCTATGTCCAGAAGACACAAATGAGTTTTATGAATTACATGCATTTTCATTTTGGACAAGATACAGCTAATAATGTAGATAATGTGTACAGCACGTATTGCATCTTCTTTTCTACAGCCATAGCAAATGTGTAAAGGTCACACTTACTGTACTGCAGAGCCGGCCCTACCCAAGTTGGCGCCCTAGGCGAGATTTTATTTGGCGCCCCGCTTCGGAGGCGCTCCGAGTGGCGCACGCACGTAGCGAGCGGCGGCTCAAAAACGTTTGTCATGTCTTCTTACTAATGTAGGAGTTTTAAGTTCTTTGTTCAGACGTAAGGTTTTCACCAAAGAATCAATGTGAGCGTTTCCATTTTAACTTAAGAGTTAATAGTAATAACCAGTTTTAATTTCGTTTTTCCCCATTTTTTGGCGCCCTTAGTATTTGCCTACACTGCCTATTAGAAGGGCCGGCCCTGACAGTGAGCCATGCCACAGGGCCAACTGCAGCCTTTTGGGAGGTCATTGTGTAATTGAAACAACTAACTGAACAACTTTGCCTTGTTCATATTGAGATTTCATTGTACTGAGTGCTGAACTAGCATTTGCATGTGAGCTAGTTTATATAGCCCTAGAGAGAAACGACAACACGTTTACTGTACAGACAAAACACTGATAATCTTTTTGGGCCAGCCCCACTGTTGTGAGATCAGCCCTGTCAGTAATAAGCAGAACACAGACAGATCTGAAATAACGTGATAAAACACCAGCGTCACACAACAAGTAACTAACCCAAAGAAACTGACAACTGAGTTAGCAGAGGACCGGCAACACCTGTGTTTTGTGAGGCAAAATTACTGTTTTTGTCAATAGAGTCTGGTGGTTTTGAACTAATTGATACAATGACCGTTACTACTTTAAATAAAATAGAATCTTACTCTTTAATAAACAGATGTAATGTTGTAATGATGTAATGATTCTGTAATGTTATCAGGCACTTAAAAGAGTCTGAGCCAGGGGCAAAAATAAGCACTCTTGGTGAATGAACTATGACGGATGTTTGCCGACAAGAATTACCGTACATCGCAGCCAATGCAATCTGTGATATTTTTTTTTAGTGTTTACATGGACAAAGTCCCAATCTTTTTGTACCTATTACTCGAATATGTAAATAGGGTCAAGGCTTAGAAATAACGGAATTCCCCTTTGACTATGGATGTATCATTATTTCTACTTGGAGGGCAGGTCTCGTTCTGACACTATACATGCAGACAAGGCAAGAGGGGGAATCAGCTGCCAACAGAAGTACAAGCTGAGAGCATAGTTTGACCGAACATTTCACTTTTTCCAGCTTAAACACTTTGGTGCATGCACAGTGTGTTTGTAGCTCGTTTTAATTGCCATGAACACGCACTACTGCCATTAAAGAAAAGACATGATTTCATATGTTACATATAAAACATGAGACTCATAGATCCAACATTAATGAACAAAACATAAAGTTTATTGCAGTATTTGACATTCATTTCTAAAGTATTGATTTTATATGCACTTTTCCCTTTTTAACCATCAGGGTTTTTTAGAGCAGAGAAGAAACTTTAGTCTGAGTGTGTGCATGTGACTTCGTGTAACACTGTGGCCACCTTTTTTTTTTTTTTTTTTTTTTTTAAAGCTTCATCATTCACTGGCTTGACTGGTTACTTTCCTTCCTGAGAGACATAAGTGACATCCGGGCTGATAATCAACCTGCTTTTCTGAGTTGCACACGACTTAATACATGAATAACACACATTTATTATTCAACATGTAACACTAAGAACATAATATCAATGTGACAAATCTAAAATTTAAAAAAAAAAAAAAAAAACGTCAGCAAGAATCTGCCGAAAGAGAACTGCAGAGGCCAAGTGGTGGAAAATGACAGTGAGATAGTGTCAGATAGCTGTTGTTTATGTAAAACTGGCGTGACAATGTCAAACTGTCACTATACAGTTAATGGAAAATCACATTTGTGACTTGTGAATGTACAGTACTGTTGGGCTGGTAATAATAGTTATCTTATCTATAAATAAAATGTCACCTTGACCTCAGATAGTTTCTCTTCTCTAAAGATTCTTAGTTTTATTTATTGTAAAATAGGAAAAACAATGAGTCAAACTGTAACAATACAATATTAAAACACCATCAGAAAAGGTAAAATTACTAATTCTGAAACTCAAAGAGGGTAGATGAAGGTATCACACCTCCTCACTGAAGACTAGGATATTAATAGAAAAGTCATAGATGTCACAAAAGCAAAGCTCAGTCCTTAAGTTCAAACTTTGTGAAGCCGGAAAACTAAAAGATAAAACATTCTGGAAACAAATATCAGTGAGATTAAGACTAACGGTTTCCATTTGCCTCAATAAATACAAAGACATCCTGTAAGTTTCCTGTCAACCCTTAACTCCCTCATAAATTTGGCTTAAAGGGCAAAGCTGGCCATATTCTACATTTTTGTTTGCTCAAGTGCTCAAATCCATCCCATGAAAGACCAAAACCATCAGTGTGTTTGTCCATCTCTTATTTTGTTTTGGTTTCTGTCTGTGGCAGTTCACCTCGATTGAACCTTGAGTTCAATCCTACTGAAGACATACATTTTTTAAAATAGCTTAAGAGTAAATAATAATTTTAATATAAGATAAATCAGACTGTTATCGGACAGAAGCTAATTGTTAGTGGGATAAATTTGTTGTTGGTTTTAGTCTTTTCATGACATTTGTTAATAATTACAAAAATACAGAATCTTTCCCGTCATCTCCTATCACAGTAAAGTGGCCAGAGCCTGAAACAAAGAAAGAGCAAACAAAAACCATAACACCCCCAAAATTTTTGCTCTGTCACATCATGAGGCTGGTTTGTGGTTTGCCACTATCATTTCAACATTGAAATCTCGAGACCACCAAGAACAAAGTGATGCACAAAAAAGATTGCAGAAGAGTGACTCCTCCATTGCAATGAGCCTACAGACTGGAGGGATTCTTTACTGTTTTAGAAAATGTGCTCATAGAAATTGACAACTTAGACGACGTAAATCAGCTTTACTCAAGCCAAGAAAAGACGCGCTGCTTCACATTCAGCTGTACATCACCCTTATCTCTTTTCTTGGAGATAACTGACAGCAGCGTACTCTGTATCACTTGAATTCATTTCCAGAACTGCTGAAGGTCTCTTGGGAAAATCCAGGACACTGTAGACCACCGAGGATACAGGCACATTTGTGGATGCTTCAATGGTTTCCTGCATGTTGATTAAAGATGAAGAATTACTGTAGGTGTACTATATTTTTGCTTGGATATTTACATCTTTAAAGATGTGAAAAAACGAGTGTGATCTTACTTGCACTGTTGGAGTTGAGTTTTGTTGGGGCGTTTCTTGTTTATCTTTATAGGAAGTAAAACAGATGCACTTTTCAGTCGGACAAATAATCACCTTAATCACTGCTACAAGCTTTTTACATTTTTTTTAAAAAACCAACAGATAAAAAGTATTATCATATATGAGCTGGCGGCGGAAATGAGTTTAATAAGACACAGTTCAGCTCCACGCTTTGGTGGTTTGCTAAGTAGCTTAGAGTCTAGTTTGAGCAGCACTGTCTGTGGACAACAGTTAGACCAGGATAGAATGACAAGATAAAGGAGTGCATAGTCAGCACAAGCCTGCATTATAAACGTATGGTAAATCATCAAATGTGGTTTCTGAGGTCGTGGGGAAGTCAGAATATTTCAAAGAGGCGATGTTCCTACTCAAAGTAGGCCAGAAGGGTTTGTGTCTGAAGTGAAAGCGCATTTGTAATAGTGAACAAATAATGCAAGTGTTATTTTTTCCACCTACCCCTCTATAATTGCAGGCATGCTTTGGTTTGCAGGCTTGAAGCAGGGCTTTTTTTCAAAAGCTGTGAATCATCACATGTATAAAAAGGATGTGAAACTGCAACCTGGTTTGCATTTTTGAGCATCTAGCCTCACAATTGCACAGTTTTTCCACGGAATAACAATTTTTCTTCTCACCTTCACTTTGCTAGATTGGAAAATGTTAAAAATACTACTTTTTATAGCCCAAAACAGATAAATTAACACAGGGCCATCTCTGGGTTTAACAGAATCCCAGAGATATCTAAACTGCCAATGGATTAAAATTTCTGTGCATATCAGGTCAAATATTGAAATTATATTTTAGATTTTAATAGCTCAGCTTAGTAAAATGTGGAAATAGGCTTATATTCCTATTGAAATACTTTAGACTACAACAAACCAAGAGTCAGTGTGACTCAATGTTCTGACTCAACTTAATATCTGAGAAACCAGAGTTATCAGCTTTGGCAGACATGTTAAACAAATATAGACAAGATGAGCATTTCTGGACTATGAGTTTCCCTTACCTTTGGCTCTCACGAGACAACAGATCAAACATAGGAGTACTGCAACCAGCAGCACTACAGGTGAAACCACAAGAACAGGGACGATGATAGAGGAACTTCCACTTTGTTTAGTTGTTGAGATTTCAGTCTGTATGGTAGGAACTGTAGGAGTTATGAAAAAAAAATCAGTGATATCATGGCTATAATTGTTCAAAAGATGCCGGATTACCATTTTTTTTAAATAAAACTGCAATGTTTGATAATATATTTACTGTATATTAGGCTTAGTATAGTCAGATTTGATAATACGACACAGATAGTAAACTTAGCAGCTATATGAGATTAATCACCAATGACACTGATCTGTAAGGGGTGAAGTACTAATGTGAGCCAAAGTAAAAGGTATAACCACTCTAATTATTGTTCTGTATTTTTTTTCTTAGTGTCAACCATTTCCATGAAAAGACAAACGCCAACAATGTTGTATTCCATCTTTCACAATCTTTTGTCTTGCAGCATGTTCTTTTCTTTTGAAAATATTGATCTTTTTAAATGGTTAGAAATAAAAATCTGTAATCTTATTGAATAAGTATGTAGTGTTTTGCTGTGCTAGTAGGTTGGTCAGTCAAACAAAAATCCAGACAACTATAGCCAGGAAATTCAGTAAAGACATCCACAGTTCCTGTAGGGCCAGGAGGATGACATTTATGATTTAGAGTGAATATTAAACTTTGGTTAGAGCTAATAACACTGCCATCAGCTTTAGCTGCACTTTGTATTTAGGGCTAATTCATAATAGCATGGAACACAAAAGAAAAGAAAATAACAAAAGAAACACTCTTTAACATAAGAATGTTGCTGAAACAGGACGTTGTGTTAAGGGCTGACTTGAGACGAACTTGGGCAATTTGATTTGGGACAAGTACATTTTTGTTCTGTAAGAAATCTCTCTTGTTTTAATATTTCTGGTTGCAATGTTTGTTGTCAATATTGCAGATCCTTGAGCAGCTTACTGGCAATATTGTTTTTATCACATAGGTCTATTGCGGCATTTTTGCATAACTGGGATGAAAAAAAACTGTCAGGTTTTCAATTTGCTGCACTAATGATAAAAAAACCAGATAATATTTGCATAAATAGTTTTTCAATAGAAGCTCTACAGGGTGTTCAGGTGGTAGAACAGGTTGCCCATTAATTTCAGGGTTGGTGGTTTTGTTCTCATCCTGTCCACATGATGTATAAGGCAGTTCTGTCATTATCAGTGTATCTAAATAGGTAAATGAGAGGCAACATAACCACTTTGTCCTGCTAATGCACATATTTTAGTTTTGCAATAGGATATTATTTAAACCATAATCAAAGGATTATATCTATAGAGATGGTCTTCTTAAACAAAGCGATTCCCATAGTAAAAAAAATTAAGCTCATAGAAGTTGAGCTTAACTAGGTTCTGTTGAACAGGAACAATAAATGCTTTGGCAATATAAATAAATGTTAATGTTAATAAGTGTAAATAAATGTTATTGATTGATGGCTCTGGTCTTTTTCTCTTTTCATATCTGTTGACAATAAGAATAATTAAGAATGCTACCAGCCTTATAAAAGATATTGAGCATTGTCTAGTAATTCAGACATTTACTTTGAAAATGGAACATGCCATGTCAGCATAAAAACAAAAAAAAAGGTCTAATAACTCTGTCTACATAGGAAGTGAAGGTTGTGGGTGATGGGTAGTGAATTACAGTAAACTTGTATGTGGTTTTCATTTGAAGAAGTTCAAAAATAAACTGAATAAATCAGATTTTTTTTACTAAAAATCCACCAATCATCGCAGAAACTTGATGTCTTTTGTCTAAAAGGTTAACAGTGTTTCCTCCCTTAATATCAGTCTGTATTGGTGTCATTTCCTGGAGAAAGATAACTTTAGCTTACCTGTGCTGCTTCTGTCCCTCTCTCGGATGATCAGCCGCACTACATTACTTTCTTTGGCTGGTCCAGAGCTACGGTACAAGCTGACCCAGTACCTTTCATTGTCACTTAGTTTGAGATTTGTAATGTGCCAGGATACAGAATTGTTTTCCAGGTGAACTTTAAAAACTTCTCCTTCACTGGTACTTTGATATTGAGCAATCTTTGTCTGAGTTGATTTGTTTTTATAAACTCCAAATTGACCGTCTTTTCGGAGTGTGGTGTTAAATGTAAAATGAAGGGTGATGTTGTCTCCAAGTATCCCAGTGACCTCCACTTGGCTTTGGACTGTATGGAGACAAAGCAAGGGATGTGTATGCATAAAAGGATGTTTTAAAAAAGAAAAAATGTGTTAACTACTTAATCTCAACCTGTGGGCTCTATGACCACTTGTTACACTTACTGCCAAAGAGAAACACTAACCCCATTTTAAAGTGAAAGCTAGCTAGTGAGAGAGCAAATACTAGCTTTAGCTGAGGCTAAAACTAAATTACTGGTCCTGAGTTATTGTGTGTTGTTAAAAAGATCTATTTCCTGAACATCTTGGTAGAACACTTTGTTATCATATCTTCACAGGCTTACCTAAATGATAAAGTACTTAAACTCATAACAGAGAATAAAAAGCAGGCTAATGCACGCTATTCAGCAATGAAAGTTTCAGTAAATGCCACCTCAGCTCTTGGCTATTGTATCAAGAATGAATGCAATTTGGTGTAATTTAAACAACCTTTATTATATTATTATATTAAAATACAAACTTAATGATGATAAATGCAAATAATGTATTATAGCCTATTTGTTTCAGTCTAAATATTTATGGTTAACCTATATGTATAGTACAGAGCTAAATTCATTTAACTCCATGATACCCAAACTGTTAACAGTCCAATGAGCAAACAAATTAAAATGGAAAGAAAGCTGACAGATGCATTTGTTCGTAGATTTTCCTTTTGCATTTGGTGAACAATGGCCTGAGATGAACTCTACTTTACACAAATTAAACACATTGTCTACATTTTAATGTCAAATTTCAGATTGTGAAAAAATACCAAAAGAAGACAGCTTACCGTTAAATGCCATGTGAGCTACGATGATCAAAACTATACCGAGAAGCTTTGTGACAATATTGTCAACCATGATAGAAGAAGTATATTGCTTAAAGGCCCGGCGAGATGGCCCTTGAGTCCTCAAATGTACTGATTTTTACAAGCTGCCTTGATGTGATAAACCCTCCAGTTTAATATGTTTACCGAAGTAGCAGTTTGTGCACCTAGAGAGGAAACTGTAGACAGGATCTCGTACAAACAGCGATTTATCTTCCTACACCATCAGAAGCACCTCCTGCAACGGAAGCCTTCAAAGACGTTCATGGACATGTGGTTCAGACTTTGAGGAACTTAGCTGAGGAGGCTGTCATTCACATGATTTGTGTAAATTCAGAAAGAGCAAACAGTTTCCTTCAGATTTTAGGAGACATATTGCAAAAATTGTAAAAGAGGAAACAAACTGAAAGCTCATTATACAGTGAACTTGGGACTGAAACAGGAAGCCTTCATATTTGTAAATTGTTTGCCTAAAATAAAAGTTAGTGGGGCTAGAACTTAGACAAATTTATGGAAGCCCTAAGTGGACATGTTTTGTTTTGTTTTTTTTTACAAGCCATTTGTTATCTCGAGAAAATGAACTTTGTTTTCTTGAGATATTATCTCGTTATCTTGAGCAAACAAACTTTGTTTTCTCGTGATAACGAGATATTTTCTTGAGATCTCCAGCGGATTTACAGAAGAAGAAGTCCCGCAGGTAGAGGAGCGCCCCCGTCACCATAGCAACCGCATATCGTGTGCAGACAAACTATGTGGCTAAGTTGTGCAGGGCTGTGTGTCCACCCTCAAAACGCTGAAGCGGTGGAAATTACACAAAACAGTGCATGGAATGGATGGCGGAGATGTGTCTCGACTATGTTACCTAAGGGATAATGCCCGACGAGGTGTCCATCATCAGAAATGAATGGACGACATGGTGGTATGTTGCTTCTGTGAAGTCCATTCATTTCTGATGATGGACACCTCGAAGGGCATTATCCCGCTTATACCATGGTCATTTACGAAAGAAATTAATATTAAATCAACTATTAATACGTTAATGTTGTTTTTATGGTTAAAATTGTAAGTTTTTCACAAGAAGCGGCTGAGTGGACTATTTAATAGGCACAGGTGAAGCGGGCAGCCGTAGCCGCAGCCATAACATACATACATACGTTATTTCACTGTTTATTTATCACAACGGCAAGACAGTAGACAAAACATGAGTGATTTTATAGTTTCCATTGTCCATTTATAGTTTCCATTGAGAAAACAAAGTTCGTTTTCTCGTGATAACGAGATAATATCTCAAGAAAACGGCTTGTAAAAAAAAAAAAAAAAAACATGTCAGCTTAGGGCTTCCGTAGAAACAGCAACAGGTTAAACTTCTATTGGGATACGCCCCATTCAGCTCTGCAGGTTCAGCTCTCCTGTCCGCTAGATGTCGCTGTGGGCTCTTTTAAAGCGGTGTTGGTGTGAGCGAATGAAGAACACCCAAAGCATTTGGCGGGGCTGATGCAAAAACTGCCGATGCGATGGGTTTGAGCAAAGACAGCTGAGAGGGCTTATGTGATGATACTCATATATCCAGTATCTCTGGTATGAGGTAGAGGCCAGTGATAAGCCATGTGACTGTTGTAGCTGTGCGCTTACAGAAGCTGCGGGTACAGAAGCCAGGAGTGGCCTTAGTCATTACTATATTTTTTCACTCTGTTATCTCCAGATCAGGACATAATCATCCTTTCATCACATGATAATGAGGCGACGGCCAGTTCACAGCCAGCAAATTCATATTCAGGGGAAAGATGTGTGTTTTGAGCAGTGCTTCTGAAAAAGGCTCTTTTTTCAATATGGCGGCATATAGCGTGGGAACGGAGAGCCCAAACACTTTACTCTGGTCTTAGTCTTAGGTAATTGCCCGTGGCCTATGAAGGGCTGCATTTTAGTAAGCTGGTGGGGTTTTTTTTCGTTGGTAAGGCTATTAGTTATATTTCACCATTTTTAACTCATGAGGAATTAGATATTTGTCTCCACTGCACCAACACAGCATGTCAGAACATAGAGCATTTCCTTCCAGCAAAAAGCATGCAAAAATTTCAAACACCATATTGATGTCAATGCAATTATTGGACATCCAGAAGACATCCTCTGGGGAGCTGGAATCAAAGTTTTTATACATCAAAGAGACTTGTCCATATAGGCTAAGCAAGGGACCTTACTATATTTAGGTGGGGGCTGATTACATTTGGATATTTAGGCATATTTTTTAAAAATCAATTGCCCTCCCTGTCATTTCCTCTTTTTTTTCCTCTGCCACCCTCCTGCATCTTTACTAAAAAAAAAAAAAAAAGGAATAATACATTTCCAAAGCCCATGGAGAGTGGTTGGGATCAAGTTTGGAGTTAAGAAGCCTCATACATTTTCTTAAGTACCTCTGGGAAGGGCCATCAGATTTTTAATTGATGACATTGTGAGTGGAGTTTTCTGTCTTTCAGGTTATGGGCACTCAGGTCTGTTTGTCAACGTTTATGCCTCTTTTTTTCCTCCTTTTTGCTCACATGTCAGAGTTTGCGTGGGCACGGTGCTCTTAACCTGCTGAGAGACGCTGCACGTTCACTCGTTTCTTGCTGAGATTTTTTTCCTGTTGACTTGATTTTGGCCTAATTTCAAGGTTTTTTAAAATGAAGCCAATTAGAAGCACAGATATGTGCAAAATTGTGCAGTATTATTGAATATGACTTTATTAGACTATGACTTTTTGATTTTATAAACCTATTAAATCCTAAAATGATTCTACTATCAAATGAATCCCACACTTGCACCTTGTGGCTATATATTTAGTTTATATAACTATAAACAGTTTAATTTCTAACTTTGACTTGATTCTATACTGTAGGACTACCGGCTCAATGTATTTCTGCGACAGCAGTGGAATGACCCTCGACTGGCATATAAGGAATACCCAGATGACTCTCTGGACCTCGACCCCTCAATGTTGGACTCCATTTGGAAACCTGACCTGTTCTTTGCGAATGAAAAGGGAGCAAACTTTCACGAGGTCACGACAGACAACAAACTGCTTCGCATATTCCAAAATGGAAATGTCCTCTACAGCATCAGGTGACCTGTGTTTTCTCTTGTGTCTGTTAAATTGTGAAACTTACTGAATAATGAAACACACCCATCAGACATTACAAGTCTATCTTCATGGCTTGCCAAGTTGGCAGAGTTTTTGCCTCGCCTCGTTGTGGTCGGTCTGTATCTCCAAATAAGTGGTTCAACAACATGTTTGTTTCACTCCAGTTCAGTTCAGTTGTCATTGTGGTGTCCAGCGCCCACTGTGAGCAAGTTCATGTAAAAAAAATAACTGCAGGCTAAAACAGAATCAGGTCAGTAATGTCGCACTAAAGCACTTGTGAATTGTGGCGTAAAAGTAAGAAGTTTCATTAGAACATAAGACAGAAGAAGAATATTCAAAACTCTAAAAGCAATTTTATTTAACATTACCTGGTCATCAGCAGCTTCTCTGATTACTGCTTCTTAAAAGTAACCCTGAATCATGATCATCTAACTAGATTACCACTTAGCAACCTTAATAATGCTTTTCACACAATAACAGGTTAAAAGAAATACTTGTGCCCTCATTCACTCACTCACATGTGACTAACCATCACATGTCTGCCTGATACTAAATGAGCATCATTCACTTTCCTCCTCTCTGCAATATTGCTCATTTGCGTGAGACACTTGACTTCGTCCTTGCTGGAATAAAGAGGAGAAGGGTGCTTCTGGTGCAAAAGACATCATACCATCATTAGAAAAGAACAGTCACACAAACAAACCTCAGTGTGTCAGACATTCACAGAATCCTTGGCAAAACCTCTATTTAGGAGTGGGATTTTTCTCTTTTTTATATTTAATTTGGTCTCCTCTCTCTGTGTTTGAGGCAGAACTCTTATTCTTCTCTGATGCTGGTGCTGTATTTTCAGCACATTTTATGCCAGGCCCCCCCATAAAGTCTGACATGTTGTCAGGCAGCACCTGTCAGTCCTTTGAGTGGTTTTATATGGGGCGCAGTGGAGTAGACAGACGGACAGGAGGACAGAGAGGTTAGAGCTGCTTGATGTGACCCTTAATGTAGGGTGAGCGTGCAAAAAGGGTTTGAGTGACACATGAGAAGGAGAAGGCTGGGACTGTGGGTTCAATGCTGCAGGGTATCTGGATGCACAGCTGGGATAGAGTGTGAAGGTGTCACCTTTTACATTCCAGTTCATTACGGTGTCACTCTCTCTGTGTTCCAGGCTGACACTTGTCCTCTCCTGTCCCATGGATCTGAAGAACTTCCCCATGGACAGCCAGACATGTACGATGCAGTTGGAAAGCTGTGAGTCGATCTTGATGCTGCCTAAAAGACATCACACATAGATTTTTGTTGTAAACTTACTGCATTCTGTACACCTTCTCTTTGCCTCTCCTCTAGTTGGCTACACCATGAATGATCTCATTTTTGAATGGCTGGATGTGGGAGCGGTGCAGGTGGCTGATGATCTGATGCTCCCTCAGTTTGTGCTGAAGGAGGAAAAAGGCCTCGGCTACTGCACCAAGCACTACAACACAGGTACACAACACAAGACATGCCGGTCATCATCCTTGATACGTTCTGTCAATCAACTTCTAATGAGACTGTCAGTTTGTACCTGTATCTCCTCCTGTGGTCAGGTAAATTCACCTGCATCGAGGTCAAATTCTACCTGGAGCGTCAGATGGGTTACTACCTGATCCAGATGTACATACCGAGTCTGCTCACCGTCATCTTGTCCTGGGTGTCCTTTTGGATCAACATGGATGCAGCTCCGGCCAGAGTGGGCCTGGGAATCACCACAGTGCTCACCATGACGACGCAGAGCTCGGGCTCCAGAGCCTCCCTGCCAAAGGTCAGACAGTTGGATCAGACAGTGGAATAGGAAGTTGTCACTGTTTATTATATATTCAATTCAATACTAAATTCTTTTGATGCATTTTATTGATGAGTGTGGTTAATGCTGAACACACTGAAAAAAACAGGACTGCATACTTTAAATGGTGAAAGTGCAGAAGTGGAGGATCACAGAGATTCTGTTACTTAAATAAAAGCAGCAACACTACAATTTAAAATTGCCCCACTTCATGAACAAACATTCTTTTTTTCCCAGAATGATGAGAACGAGTCTGTTTTTAGAGTGTAACTTTTGTATATATTACAATACTGGATTATTTTTGATCAATAATTAATGTGTTAACATGCATTTTGATGCTGCAGCCTGTCAGGATGAAGCTAATTTTTTCAAATGTTAAAACTACGACAGAGCATTTTATTTATGAGCTGAACATGTGTTTTCTCTTTTCATTTTTGTAGACTCAAATTTAAAAATGCACACAGCCACAGCACATAACAGTAAATAAATGTCTGCATAACTTTCCACTGCTAAAAAACCCCCAATAGATGTCATGAAGAGGCAGAGCTGATCTTTTATATCAGTTTCAATCTTTTAAAATGAATAGTGGAAAGAAACTAAGTACATCTACTAAAATACTGCACTGCATTTGTGAGGTACTCACACTTACCTGGAGTATTACTGCCACAACTGCAAATTTCAGAGATACATTTTTTAACTTTTACTCAACTACATTAAATTAACATTCATAGCTACTTTTACTCATCACACAATTTTTTTATCCAAACATTATCAATATAAAATATAATACACTGCAATAGATAAAATCACCAAAATGTTAATGCATCAGTAATATAGAACAAGACAGAGACCATCCTGCATAACGAGTATTTTACTTTTGATACTTCAAGTACATTTTGTTGTTAACATATTTGTACTTGTGTAGAATTTTGCATCTAAGACTTTCAAATATAATGGATGACTTTTATAGTGTTGTTTTGCTGAGTTTACTTCCTCCACCACTCTTAAGTATCCATTAAGATATTTAAAAACAGCTAATATGTACTTTTGGAGTTTGTAACACCATCATTCTGCTGAGCATGTCCAACACTAATATTTCACTGATTTGACTGTCATGGTTTCACAGGTGTCCTACGTGAAAGCCATAGACATCTGGATGGCCGTGTGCCTTCTGTTCGTGTTTGCTGCACTGCTGGAGTATGCCGCTGTTAATTTTGTCTCACGCCAGCACAAGGAGTTCTTCAGACTGAGGAAGAAGCTCAAAGAGCAACAGCGGCAGAGAGCTGTGAGTGCAACCCACCCCCTCAGCCCCTCGGGCAGCTGTCACCTGCTATTCCCTGCGCCCGGCTATGAACGAGCTACACGACTCAGCTGCATGTTGCACTCCAGCCGGGAAACGCGGACTGCATTGACCTGTGATAAATTCAAGCCATCACCTTATTCCACTGTTGGCTGAATGTTCCCAGCATATTGCTGCCTCACTTTGGATCTCATGAGAAGAAGGAAAACAGGGGAGACAAAATAGGCCAAACCACCTTTAAATATACATTATTTCTAAAATGAAGCAATGTGACAGCAGCTGAAGGATTTATTAGTACCTTGTAATATTTATAACACAAGACACAAAAAACATCTGCTTAAACCTTTTTGTACTTAATTTGTTGGGATTATGCAACGCCACTGAAATATGCCTTGACGACACCTTCAAACTGTCTCATTTCACATTGATGGCAGACTTGTATTCCCTTTGTAAACGACAGATGATGACGCTTGTTAGTGTACAAGATTTGAGACATACATGCGGCACGGCTGAGTGGTGTCAAGGCAGCACGCGGTTCAATCAGTGCAGTCTGTTTGATGATTAAATGTATGTGCTTCTTTTTTTCCTTCCTCATCAGCAGGCAAGCGGCGACAGTAAGACAAAAGGAAACAACATGTCAGGAAACAACGCGCCTCACGGGAACGTAGCCCAGCAGTGCAGCGTCTGTGCCAGGGTTTGTACTGTCGCCTTGCTCAGTTTAACACCAGCCAGTCAGTGGCTTGTGAAGAAAACAGAGATCAGTTAAAGTGTGTGATTCTCAATGAGAGCAGATGGTTATTCTGTGCTGTGTCCTTTTCTTCCAGGAGGAGGAGCTGGCACAGCAGGGTTTACTCTTCCAGAGTTTTGGACTTGCACTGTCTGCAGGAAGTGCACCTGAAATGGATGCGACACCAGTCTTTGCAGATTTACCTCCGGGTTTAGGCTTCTATGACATACGCAGGCGTTTTGTGGATCGAGCGAAAAGGATTGATACCATCTCCCGAGCTGTTTTCCCCATGAGCTTCCTCATGTTTAATGTCCTCTACTGGCTTACCTACAAAGTTCTGCGACATGAAGACCTTCTGGCCGCGCTGTGACAAAACAACCAGAGGACCATAAAGACACTGGATACCTTTAATTCTGCTCTCTTCACTGAAACATTTACAGGCTGAGAGTCCTGAGCTGAGCCATGCAAGATGTGTTGTGACTGCATGTCCAGTGCCATGAAGGGAATTCTAAACACAGAAGAGTTCATCGGTTTCTTTGAATTTTTAATAACTAAAGAAATACAGTTTTTATGGCACCGATGCTTATGCAGTACACAGCAGTGTACAGTGTACATGTATAGTCAGTGTCTTAAGGATGTCAACTCACACTTCTTTTGGGAGGATTTCAGCATGTGCAGTTTCTGTAGTTTCACATTGGTTGTACTACAGGTTTCATATTGCAGAGACAAAAAAAATGTGTTTCACAACAAGCAAGAACTCTGAAACAGAAACAGCAGCACTTCTGCTGTGTTTCTCACTCTGGTTACAGCTTTACAGACATGGGAAAAATACAATGAAAACATTTTGTTTCTTTATAGGCTGCAAATCTAGGATATAAATGCCATATGAAATGACTATTTTATTTCTCATAGTGTTTATCAGTTAAATTACAATGTAAACCCTCAAAAATGAAACTTTTTTATACAAAAAGAGTGAACTTTAGTTTTTGAAAGGTGTTTAAAACATATTTTAAGGTATTTGGGGCCGAAGGAAGTGGAGGATAACTTGTCCAGAGATCTTTAAACGTCACATATTTATGTATTATGGCACACACACTCAAATATGGTATCTCTTTATGATTATTGTTTCTTGCCTTCATCATATTAACCGATCAGTTTAAGTCTTCAGTGAGACTTGCAAAATGGACAGAAATTTACATTATTGGTACTGAATTCTTCAAGATTTGCATGTTAATGTAAATTGAAAGTGAAAATATGGCATTATAAAACCCTAACCCAAGCACAAGAGAGTGGATGCAAATTAGTTTCTGTTCACATTAAAATTGACATAAATAAATAAATTTTTACAAATGAGCAATAAGGATCAATTAAGTTTGTTGGATATTGCCTTTTTTTTGGTTGTGGAACAGTTTTTAAAACATTGCTTAACTTCTACCAAATTCCCTAGATGCCTGCACGGTGGCTATTGTATTGGTGTTTAACAAAGTCCAGAGAGGTTACACACTGAGAATAATGTTGTCTCTGTGTAATGTTTATCCTTAAGAAACAAATGTCATCCCTGAAAAACCTTGTCAGTGAAATTGCATAACTTTAACTTGAGATACTGAATGATTGTTCTTATCTGTGATGAAAGTTTTCAAAATGTGTTCCTTTCAGTGTGTATTATAAGATAAAATATGCCCTCTGCAAACTCTGCAAATTGTAAAATTGTGAATCTAGACAACTAACACATTAAAACTGCCCCAGTAATTATCAGTTTTTATATTTATTATACTTCAATTTAATAAAGCCTGAAGCATCTAACCAGCACTGAACTACTTCTCACTAAATCTGTCTTTTCTAAAACTTTCCTTAGGCAAAGTCATAATACTTTCATTTGGAAAACTATCTCTTAAACCGAACCCATGGCTTAGGCATTTCTGTGTGCACAAGCCTGGAGACAAGGTCCATCTCTGGAAACCTAGTATCATTTTAAAAATAAATCTTGTCATAAAATGAAGCTGTCATATTAATATTTCATTTCAAAAGGTAGCTGCCACATACATATAGGAGAAGCAGGACTGCATACATCAGCACTGTAAGAAACATGGATGGGCTCTTTACAGTAGTAAAAGAAAGATGAGAGGATCTTTAATAGGAAACTGTTAAAGAGTTTGCAGACATCAAGGCATAAATAAAAAATGACACTTAATACCAAAAAAAAAATGTTTTTAACAACAGTGATTTTTAGCACTGAAGGGAAACACACATTATGAAACTGCCAATCATATAGCATTATGTTGAAAAATACAAAATATATCTTTATTTTGCATTCACTTGTTCTGTTACAATAGCCTGTCTGCATCAGTCATACATCTTTAAAACATCTTTAAATCTGGCATATAAATAGAGTACCTTTAATTTTATGTCAAAATTAATTGCTCAGCTGTCACTGCTTTTCATGTATGATACTGTACAGCCACCCCAGACTTTGTATATTGCGCCACAAGGGGGTGCTGTTCGCTCTTTTATCATCCATGTGAGCATGTTGCACTTTGCAACACTTTCCCACCTAGACCAGATCAGGCAGCTAGAGACTTTCCTTTGCTCTCAATGACATGATCATCTCTTGCTCTTTGGGATTTTTGTGTGTACAGTTACCAAGTTACCAATATTTAACATCTTTATTATTTAAATTTATTGTTTCCTCTATTAACTGTCAAACAAACTACCCTTTCTACAAACCTTTCTAAATGTACAAAGTCTCTTTTTACATAATAGCTACTTGTTCTTTTTTAAAATCTTGGAGTGAAGTTTTGAATTGCCACAGGCTCTACCAAATATCAGCCTAAAGTGTGGTTATCACTCAGTGTGAGTCACTCGTTTAAATGCATCCAAAAAACCTATTGCTATGCATTTGCTCTTTGTTTGACTTGTCACAGATGAGCAATTAAGCCAGATCCACATAATCACACGATGATTTTACTCTATTGTCAGAGGACAAAAACTGTTAAAGCAGTAAAAGCAATATTTTCTTTAAAATGATTTTGAAATGATAGAGGGAGGACAGACATTGAGGAAATACAAACCAATATAAGCATTCCTCGCAAGATATTAAATACCATGACTCACTCTGCCTACTGCTCCACCCAAACGCTGAGGATAAATATTAAATAAATGAATGCCAGATAAACGCGTCCTATTGAATTGTCTCATGTGGAATCCTTTCCAATTGCTAGGTTTTTGGATGGAGGCAGATAAAAGGGGGAATAGCTTGAACTCTAGCTTCTTTTATAAGAGGAGGATGATAATTATGATTATATTTAAAAATGAGCAAAACAAATAGAGGATGAAATATACAGATTAGAAGAAATTATGCAAAATTTTCTGTGTGCAAAAGATGTGTTAATCCTGGTGGAAGATACACATTGCATATTGCTATTGTGTGCACATAAATTCTGATTACAATATATATTTTTTTCTTTTTTTGGCAGGAGTAAAAAGAGTAAAAAAAAAAAAAAAAAACAGCAACGGGAGCTTTCTTTTTTCATCCAACATGTGATGAACCGCTTGTAAATGAATAAGGAACGTTTAAGGACAAAGTTAATAAATGTGCAATTAGTTAGTTTTCCATTTTGGGAGTTGGGTTGGTCTCCCCGGGACCCTCCAACAAAGTGTCCACTGGCTGGAGACGTGGCAGCGCCTCCGGTCATATGATTTTAGTTCATGCACGAACCCCACCCCGTTATTGCCTTCCCTGGGAGATTTTTTTTAATATCACTTGCCCGTTATTTTAGTGTGGAGTGACTCTCCAAACATCTACCATTTCTGTAAAGTCCTGCAAAATATATTCTGCATAACTAAGACAAATTGACATGGAATTTAGTGGCGGTGACCACCCAAAACAGTGCCATTTTTAGACGTTTACTGCTGACGTTTACAGAGGCTTCAAATAGCTTCCGTTTTACACTGGTAGTGATTGGACTGTTCTGTACTTACCCAGTGAGCTAACATATTGGTTGAACAAGTCCGACATTCTACACTTCAATGGAGGAACAGCCCAAAGATCGGGCACAGGACAGGCAATATCGCCACCACGGAGAAGACAGAAACTCTATTCAACATACAACTTGTCTGAAAAATGATCAGAGCCACTTCCAGCGCCAGCATCAGGAAACGCAGACGAAGAAAACAGGTTGGGCCATCCGGAAAAGTGAGCTAACGCTTGCTAGCCTTACTCAGCTAATGTCAACGAGCCGACTAGCATTTGCTAACTACTGTTAATTCCATCGTGAGAGTGGGGGGCTTAGCCTGTTAGCTAGCCATTTATTTTAAAACTATATGCTTTTGCCCGGAATAATTTAAGCTCGTTACAGCTTGTGAGTAGCTAACGTTAACGTATCGTGCCGATAGTAAGCCACTGTCAGATCAAAACTAATCATTTAATGAGCTAACTTAGCTGGATGGTTAGCTGACGTTGCGTGACAGTTGTCGCTGGTGGTGGTTTGACATATCGGGGATTGACCTTGTGCGCCGGTTTCACCACCCATTTTTCATTTATAAATGCACCTAAATCATTTCAGAAAACCCTGCTAGGTCACCATGTGTTAAAAACGCCGTAACTGTTAAACGTGCACGGCGAGTCGCCCTCAGCAGTCGCCAGAGCTTTATCTTATTCATTTCAGCATGTCTGTGTCCAGGTTTGGAAAACGAGCCGGCTCCACTGGAATGTTCTGAGCTGCCATTTCCTGTCGGCCATGTTAGAATATCACTGTGAGCTAATGCTAAAGTTGCCTGGCTAGTTGTAAAATTTTGTTCAACCACAATACTTTGCTGTACTGGCAAGTCTGTGTTGTCTTTCACCTACTCGGTTCGCTGCTCTTAAGTGTCTATCTTATGACAAGGCCATCTAGTGATGCCAAGACATGTTAATGCAAAACGAGTTGCTGGCTAGTTGACATTAGCTGAAGCTAGCCTCTGTTTGACAGGCCTGTTGCATGTTGTCTAGTCAACGTGAAGCCACGCAGCGCTGACCACAAGATAAATGTTTTTCCCGCTACTGAACAGATACTGTAAGCATCGACCTTGCGTGTACTGGCAGCTACACTAACATGATTACTTGCAAACAAGTGAGAACCTGCAAGCGTACAGTGAAGGAACCAAGGCTGTGAAGCGGTCGTTGAGTGTGCTGTGCCCGCAGACATGAGCAGCAGCACCATTTAATGGGAAGCCCCACGTTGACACAGCAGTTCCCATTCCCCTGTGCAGAGCACAGACCTATTTGTGGTTCACTGCCAGTCCAAATGTAATTCACAAATGCTGTTTTACCTTGCAGCAACTGGTCTAAAGCCAGATCAGATATTCTCAAGAAATTTAATCAGCTGGCATTCCAGTATGACAGGTGTGAACTATCAATACACTATTTGTCTGTAAGTGGGTTAATACAATAAGCAGCTAGCTCATCTTGGAATGTGTTGTAAGGAAATATATTGTCAGGCAACAGTATAAACACAACTAAGTATTGACGTTTTCCTCATAATGTTTCATCTCTTGTCAGATACTTATCTTGTCTTGATTTTACTGCTGGGCACAAAACTTGCTTGATTATAAAATAATGTATGCATTACAAATACTTAACTAAATATTTGACATAGCACCCCAAAAGTGGCTCTATAATATCCATGCATAAATATTCCTTTTTGCATGTGTAAAGATCAAATGAACTATCACAGCATTTTTCTAAATTGGCTTTGGGTTCAAGCAGTTCTCTGCAAGGTATGAAAGAATGGTTGGAATGTTCTATCACTTCAGGATAAACTGATTTTGTTTCCCCTTTCAGGCAATAAAAAAGTAAACATCGGTGAAGAGGAGGGGGAGAAGAATCCACATCTGTCTGATACTGTTGGTATGTCGCATCCCCCCAACAGCAATGGTAACAGACACACAAGTAATACAAATGTGAAGCAAAAGTCAACACAGAAGCTGTACACGACTGTTCCTAAAGCGAGCAGCACAGGGTTGGACCATAAGAAGAATATGGACCTTAAAAATGACAAAGAAAAGACCTTGGATTTGAATCATCATGAGGCCCAATCTTTGGATAAGAAAGACTCTGTTTTGCTTCCAAATGGCGTTGTAAACTGTGGCTTAATTACAAATGGATATTCTAGCAAGGACAATGATGGCAGCGGCTCCGAAGGTGGATATACTACTCCGAAGAAACGCAAGGCCAGATGTAACAACTCAAAGAACACTGATAATGTGATAAGAGAAAAGGACAAAGACATGCAGCAGGGCAACACTACGCAGGAGCATGGGGCTTTTAATCTTGAGACGGCTGAGAAGGGAGTGACTTCTAGACTCGATGGCTTTAGAGCCGCCCATAAAGTAGAATCTCAGTCAGCAGGTAGACGGGCTGTTGGATCAGAGGCCTCAATGGGTGAATCTCAGAGAAAAAACTCTGATGGCAAAGCAGCTAGCACCTTTGGTAAAAAGACTGAGGAAAGGCATAAAGCCAAGCTTTCTTCACCTTCAAAAGAGGACTCGTGGACTTTGTTTAAGCCCCCTCCAGTATTTCCTGTGGACAATAGCAGTGCTAAAATTGTTCCCAAGATCAGTTATGCAAGTAAAGTTAAAGAAAACCTCAATAAAGTAGCTCAAGGTGGAGGAGAGGCACTGCCTCCTCCTGTTAGGCTGTCACAGGTCCCTATGTCTGCTATGAAAACCATCACCTCAGCTAGCTTTACTAACGGTCCTGTTTCTGGAAATGGAAACGGCTTCCCAGTGGGTACCTTCTTTGCCCCTGCTGCTAGTAGTATTCCACCAGCCCCATCTATCCCAAGTGGCGAGAATGTAGCATCTCCTTTAGAAAGTAACTGTAGCTCTACGACTAGTCCTGTAGATGGAGAAGCATATGAGCTTAGAAAGTGTACTCTTTTAATTTACCCTTTAAATATGCAACCTGTGCTCCCTAGTGCTCGTCACCTTGACCCACCGGCTGCTCAGACAAATCAGAAAGCCTTGGGAGATATCTTCCAGAATCAGTGGGGACTTTCCTTCATCAATGAGCCCAACTTGGGGCCAGAAGGAGGAAGTGGCCAGGTGTCTGCAGAGGACAAGACTGCTGTGGTCACACCTCAAAACGAGTGTCCGGCTGTTGCAGCCAAGGCTGCCCAGCCCTGCTTTGATGCTAGCCCATCATTCTTAGAGCCGGGCACTTTGGGTCAAGACCCAGAGAAAAGGACTTGTGCCCCTTGCAATGTGTCTAATACTTGTTCTCCTGCTTGCGTGATGAGTGAGAAGGAGAACAAGCAGCAGCCATGTGGCCAGGAGAAGACAAAGGCTGAGAACAAGGGTGCAGGTTCTGCCGCTTCGGCACCCAACAAAGACAATGGTGCTAAGCCTGCACAGGGCCAACTAGCCACTTTGATGTTTGGCTCATCTAAAGAACAGACACACTCTAAAGACATTGGCAGAAGGTGTAGCTGGGGGTCATTTGACATTAAAGCTGCTGTCACTTATCACACTAAAGGTAACTGTCTATTTATGATATTAATTTGGATAACCATTTAAATTGTAATCCTTAAGATTTAATTCATGATTTATATCAGAACATCCCCGAAACTGTGGTTTAATACTGCAACAAACACTCAATGAGCAGCCATTACAGAAATACAACAGAAGAGCTCATGGTCTGTTTGAACTGCTATCAAAAAAACTTGCAAATGCATTGTCTTAATGGCTTTACACTAAAAGTTAATGTGTGTTATGACAACTGAATGTTTTTATTATGAAGCATGTGGAAATATTTGACTAGCAGCATTAGCAGTGAGTTCATACAACTCAAGTTTGACTTTAAGATCAAAAGTGAACAGTGAGGCTGTTAACACTGGATTAAACGATGCATAGCTTTCTGTGAATCTCTCGTGTGTGAGAAAGAGATTTGAATCCATTGTGAGGGAATGATTGATTCATAATATCAATGACAGTTAACTCTTAGAGATATTAAAGAGTATAAATACATTGAATGGCCATACAGGAAAAAATGCAATTTTATCAAAGAGTAATTTTTGTAATGAAAATCTTAAGGATTACAATAAATCTTAAAGTTCTATATGGTATTTTATAAAAACATACTTCTTGACCTGTCAATGCAGATGGTGAAGTAATATGCATTTTGTTTGTTTTCCTTGCACAGAAATGGAATTCATTTTCAACTTGCAAAAACAAGGTAATCAAAACTTGATTTCACTTCTTCAACCTGTATTTTTGCAAACCTTTTGCAGTTCTGTTTTCTCAACCAATACTTAGATTTAGAGGGGGAAAAAATCACTTATTTTAATATTGTGAGTTCAATTATTGCAGTTTTGCAGCATTTTAATACTGTTAGAATTTATTTTTTCAAACCAAACTGCCTCTGCAGTCCTTGCAACACAAAATCAACATCAAAATACACAGGATCCAAAACAAGCTATGTACATGCTGAATCATATCTTCTTCTAATAATGGAGGTATAAGGGAGTTACACTCATCCCAGCTACAACTGTCATATGAGTAAGATATCTTTGTTATAGACAGTCATGTAGTAGTAATGCTTTGTGTTTACAATCAAATTATGGGTGTGCATGTGCACCCATTGGCTGGCTTTAAGTACATAAATGCTGTAGATCTGCTCTGAAAGATCTGAAGCTTTGTTTATCATTTTTTGCTATAAATCACACCAAGAAAACCTGCATTAATACATTTTTGTTCCAGTTAATCTGCAAGGCAGCATGTGCACAAAGGCTGCTTCAATGCCCTCAGTGTGCCTCTCGCGGACAGATAGCTATATGTTATGGATTAACATCACACAACAGTAAATCCCTGAAAAACAAAAGGCTACATTTGTTTTATTACAAAACAGCAGAAACACAGGCAACTTAAAGTTAAAAAAAAAAAAGGACTGCGTATGACATACTGCTGTTGTATGGTCTGCTGGCACTGCAATCATGCCAGTTGGCATGTGAATTATAGCAATACTTCCAAACAGTCTGTTGATATCAGCACAGACATAAGTGCAGTGATGTTGAGACTGTGTTAGCTAAATATCTAACCAGCTTGAGTGAAATACACCATCACCACTTTGGCAGGATACTGTTTGAAACTGTTAAAAACAGAACTACCAGCACTGTGCCAGTACAGAAACGGTATTTTTGATACTTAACTTAAGAGAAATATAAACAACAAAACCCACATTTATTTAATGACATATTTTGAAGTTCTCAAATGTCAAGTAAAATTAATATGTTTAAATTGTATATTAATATACAATTGAAACAAGCTTTACCTTAAATAAAATTGAGAAATATTCCTAAACTGTCCAAATTTGAATTTAAATCGGAATTAACTGTCGCTTGTCTTCTTTTTGACTGTTATGTTAAGTTCTCTAACTTTTTTCCATATTTCTCTTCCTTTGCCTGTAGATCCAAAAAGAGTAGTGGTTTATGATGAGACCAAGGATGGACCTGATCAGTGAGGTAGAACGTCTACAGTACTTACCTTCTTCTCTTCTGGGTGCTGCAGTTATCTACCTTGGAAATCATAAATCCTGTTGGACAGAAAAAGTGACAACTGTGAAAACATTGATAGTTTAGCATGACAGATTTTCCTTGGAATCTCGAGTGGAATAACAGACTTTGGGGGCATCAGACAAACGTGCACACACTCTGAGGGGATGTTGGAAGAGTTGATCGGTGCCTCTCCAACGCGACAAACGGACACTTGCAACTTTGGAGATGTGACAGTCGTTTGTCTCATGGCTCTTAAGGATGATGTTCGGGAGTTCAACAAAGGAAGGTGTCATGGATTGCACCTCCCTAAGCCTTTATCCTGTTGAACTGCGGCAGCCATCAGTCTGACTATGGGATGCCTCAGTCATTTTCTTTCTTCACGCATTCAAATGAGTTCATTGTAGATATGTTAGACGTTACACATACAACATCTGTGTGCAAGCTTGAATTAATCGTGGAGGAAAGGAGAAAACACTTTGCAAAGAATGCCTTGAAGTTGTGGAGTAAAGATCTTTGGAGTCCTGTTAAACTGTAAGTTAAGCGGAAACTCGCAGGTGACGCCCCATCCAGGAAGGGAGACCCTTGTCTTAAATCCTTTTTAGGGGAAATCAGAGCCCAGAAATTGAATGCTTGCTTTTTCTTTTATGCTGTTTTTGTCTTGACCTAACAAGATGAGTGTTATCCACACTACAGTGTGACCCCCACAGAGCACAGGTACAGAAGTGCCCCATTTGATGGAAAGCCCCTTCATTTCATTGTTTGTTTTTTTTCCCAGTGTTCTAAAGATTTTAAAATCAGGTCTTTATTAAAGGCAAAAACTTTTAAGCTTTTCATACATTTCATGCAAACTCTTATGAGGTCAATGCAGTCAGTTCTTTCATTCAGATTTGTATACACAAAATGAATCCTGAGTTAACTGAGTGACAAATTGTAAAGCAGGAGACGTTGCCACCAACAAGGTCTTCTGCTATTTGTGCTGTTTGTTCAGCAGCAAGACTCAGGATATCAGTACAGTTTTTTTTTTACGCCTGCACATTTCTGTCTGTGTGAAAACAGTTCAGTTCCTCTCGTCAAAGGAACATATGTTGCATTTCATGAATTATATTTTTGTTGTTTTCTGACCCAACAGTGGGTCTTTATTTTCTGTCTTACGGCATTGGATTTCTTGCATGTTTACCGGTGGGAATGAACGAGTCGAAGGTCACTCTTCATCACCACTCAAAGATAACAGTAACACAACAACTGCAATACTAATCTAGGTTTCCCTGACTAGCCACTTTTTTTTTTTTGTCAAACTGTGTTGAAATGTGAAGATAAGTAAGATGAGTCGTTCTATTATGTTTTACTGTGGATAACATTTTACATTTGCAAACCAGTGTGCAATAACACCGTGTGATCCATACAGTGTGTGAAATGGGTTATATGGAGCTACAAAATGATCACCCAAGATGCTGGTGTGGCCTGCAGTTCAGTTTTTTTAGTTCAAAAAAATGTTCAGGTGCATTTTCAGTAAGTTGCATGGATTCTTGAGGTGATTTTTTTTTCTCTCTCTCTCTCTCTCTCTCTCTCTCTCTCTCTCTCTGTCTTTTTCTTAAAAGAGCTCAAGTTGAAAGATATAATCAAAGTCCAGGAAGCCCAATTTTGCTAACTGCTAACTGACCAGCTGTGACATCCTTTTTCATCACCATCTCCAAATCAGGATTGATTTATTTAACATAACAAAGGAACTGTCCGGGTTTCTTTTTCTCTAGAAGATATGATTTGGTTAATGTATGGATTAATAGCACTTTATGTAAACTAATTGCTTTTATCTTTTAATTACTAGAGAGATCTATATGTACTGACAAGAAATACTCATTGAAAGAATGGCTCTGGGCTGTTACTTTTCAGAAAAAAAAATAAGTTGATAAATACAGAATTATTAAATGTAACTCAGGTAGTGTTGATAAAGCCATGACTATGTTAAATATTGTTTTTTGCCAAATGGCCCCTGTCATGTAATGTTCACAAATTGGAAATGTAGAATTGAAGTCCTATTATATTGTATAATGAGTCTCCTATGATGTTGTGACAAACCACCAAATAATTACTTGTGAGGAAAACTGTCATGGCATATAAGGTGCTGTCATTGATCATTTTGGGCACTAAAAGTTGAAATTTTCCGGTTTATTTCCCCTTTAAAAACAACAAAAAAAAAAGCACATTGCTCCATGCATTTTCTATGTGTATGCGACTAATCTTCATGCAATCTTCTTTTACGGTTGATTTTTCTCCCTCATGTGTTCATAGTGAAGCACCTCTTGATTTATTATTGCTGAACATCAGTGATGTTTCTGCAGGGTTGCTACAATCTGGGTATGAGCTTTTCAAGTACACTTCTTTCCACTGTGTCCTGATTACAGTGCTGCTGCTTGTACTTGTGTGCAGAGAGGGGAAAGTCCTAACTGCAGCCCACTTGTCTTGACATTGAACTTCCATGTCTAATCTCAGTCAGCTCTCTGGTATTTAAAACTGCTTTTGTTTTGGCTTCCATTGTGCAGCAAGTGATGGATGAGTGTATTATCATATGCTGCCCTCTGAATAAGAATAATTGTGTCGGATCTGGTCGATGAGGAGGCTGAGAGTATTGGAGGAGATATTGCCCATTAGCATTTAGACTTTTATATTTTGCTTGTCTTTGTGGAAACTGACATTTAATCTGTCATAAAGCTACACAAAATTTGCAATTCAGTTTCTTCTGATTGCTGATAATCCATAGAAAAAGTGACATAATCAGGTTTCCACATGGTAAATGACAAATTGTTCAGGCTGAAAGCAGTATCGGTGGACAGTGACGCATCCATAGGCTTCAAAATGTAAAACAGGGTGATCAAAATGAGTAGTATGTGACGTTACTGTAGTCTTACGACCCTTTTAAACTATTTCTTTCCGTGTTATTTTTTGAGAGGATGGTCCTGCACAGGGAAATCAGATAATCACCCATCCTCCTGCCCCAAGGCTCCTCTTTTTTCAAGCACTTAAATACAGCAAAAAGGCTATGTTGAATATGCATTTATAAAGATAGAACTATTATTTAGCACTGTAGCCTGCAAACCAAAAACTGGTTCTGGAAGCTGAGTAGATGGTTAATCAGTGTAATCAGTGGATTGGGGATTGGGGGAGGGGGGAGGGGGGGTTCTGACTGACTGTTGGTGTGTTGAGACAGAAAAGCCTGATCATGTGGAGTTTATATTTCCACCCCCTCAGGATGTGCAATCACCTCAAGGATGCTGATGCAGGCTTCCAGGTTGTGAGCGACGAGTTCGGCCTCGTTGTTTCATGGTGTATGTGTATGTGTGTATGAGTGCATAGCGAGTTCTTCCTATTATATGCAAGTTCCTTGTGTATTTCAAACCCTCCCTGCCCCCGCCTCCCTGTTGTTTCATGTTCAGGTGCCTGTGTGACAAAAAAAAAACTATACTTTTACAGCAATTTTGATTGTTTAAAAAATCTGCTTCCACGTATATCCGTGCCATTTTTTTTTCGTTTTCTTTTCGTTTTTGTAACTTTGCAATGCTGTTTAAGTTTTCTTACAGCTAATCCAATTTCTTCTTTAAAGCGACATGGACGCAGCTGAAAGCAGTGAGTGTGTTTTGTTTTTTGGGGGGGGGGTAGGGGTTTGGTAATTTTTTGAAAATGTCATGGCTTGTCCTCAGAATTGTGTGACCCAAAGCCAAAATCAGTTTGAATGGGACGGATGACAGCTGCTTGCTGGTGTATACTCGTGGCAGTCCATTGTCAAGTTAATGTCTGAAGTAGCACATAATTGATTTGAGCTGATTTAACAAAATCGATGTTTTAACATATGTTTAAAAGTGTTTTATTTTTGAGTTATATCCTAATTTATCCATAGATGCACAAGTAGGATGAGACTAAAAGGAATAAATGATACAGAAAATCAAGATGTCTCATTGTCGATGAGTTTTAGATGATTTAGTTACTGACTAAAGCTACAGTAGACCTGTTTTTCCCCAATAGCACCAATGTTAATATATTTGAAGTCTTTTTCCAGCAGAGTTTATACAAATTAATTTTAACTCATTTCTTCAAATAGTTGTGATGGAGTGATGAGCAATGAGATAACACTGCATCCCGGAGTTCCTCTTAATATATTTTTTATTTGTAGTGATGTTGACAATGTTGTGAGGGGGAGGGAGGTTTTAAACGTGCGGTTCAACAACTCTGAATCTGCTTTCGCCAAAGGTACACTACTCAGATATTCAGCTACTGAATGGCAAACGCACAGACCGAGGACGTTGTTGATGATGTCATAACCAGCTTCCCGACATCGCGCTGGGATTGGAGGAGCTTTTAGTGAAGAGAAGTCACTACTGTAGCAGCTGAATGTCACTTTGGAGCGTGTTGTTATACGGTGTGAGAGAGGAGAAATCTTAAAAAAAAAAAGATAAAACAAATACCGAAAGTGCTGCTTCTTCATCCAGTAATCACTCGTCTGTAATGGGAAATGCTGGACTTGGTGTTTGTGCTCGACTTAAAAACTGTTCCTCCTTTAAACTGTTGTTGGCTCTTGTGGAAATGTTTTCATTTTTGGGGGCTTTTTTTTTTGTTTTGTTTTATTCAATGACACCTGAGGTACAGTGTTAATGATTCCACACATGGGGAGTGAAGTGAACTAGGGCAACGTCTCTTCACAGGATTCGGTCATTAAAAAAAGATGATATATGTTGTGCCGAGTCATATTTTTGTTTCAATTCTCTGTGTCATCTCAAATGGCTGTTGTGCTTGTTAATGTTTTTTTTGTTTTTTTGTTTTTTTTTTTTGGATCTGCTCCTCCTTTTGTCACTTTTACATCTCTTGCCCCCCAAAAAAGATGAGGCAATAGCGTTTCTTTCTCAAATGTCTTACAGGTTGACATTTAAGTTTTTAAGTGAGCAGTCTGATTATTTAATTTTTGTTTTGAATTTAACAGAAGTGTCACATTACAATGTTCTTTTTTAAAGCATGATAATAACCCTCAAATTCCAAAAAAAATGTAATAGAGTCAATAAAAAAAAAACCCTCCAGTGTTCACAATTTTAGTTTCCATTAAAATGTCAAATTTTCATGAAGACGTCTCTTGTGTGTGTATGTTTCTGTGGTTTTCTGCCTGGTATTTCTGCTTTTTACATACATTGACTGTTAACAAACTACAAACTGACTGAAATATATACATTTGTGACAGATCATCCAAATCTCATGAGTGATCATATATGCACAATTACAAATTTTAAATAAACCCGTGACTTTCTTTATAAAAAGTCCTAGAGATTAGGTTATAGTCCAGGACCTACCTTTGAACCAACAAACCTTCATCAGACTAACTGATACCATTGCTTAGAGTGGTGGAATGTAATTAAAAATGTAATTAAAAAATCATCAGAACATGGCAGAAATTAAAACATGTTTTAGTGCACAACGATTAGTCTGAAAGAACTTTCTGAAATCAGTGATTTGCCTTATACTTATTTCAGGATAACTCTTCACGCAGATGATGTTAACTTAAGAAGTGCACTAAAATAAAGCCAGAATTATTTCTTAGATTTAGACTTTCGCACTGTTAGAATGAAACTACTTAACAGCATACAAAAAACTTAAAATCTGCTTCACCTCAACTAGCCTCAGCTATGATGGTAAAATGTTGGTTACACATTACTAAATATGTAATACTAAATATGTAATTTAATTAATAACACAATGAAATGGACTATTTTACAGTGCGTGCACAGGAAGCAAAAATATTTCTGTTTGGGTTTTTTTTATAATGCACGACTTTAACTTGACACTTGTACCAAACAGAAATTAAAAAAGAAGTGCACTATGAGATAATGGTAATTTAAATAATTAGTGTATAAACATGATGCACACTAAAATCTTTTTTTTTCTTTTGTGGGGCCAAAAATATTGTGTAGAAGAACAAAATGTCCAGTATTAAACCACACTGACAAAAGTTATCAACACCAGGAAGACTCATTCAGTAATTGAATGAGAAAAAATAAATTAAGCCTTGCAGCCGATTCAAAAATTGAACATAGTTAATCTTTGATGCATTCACAGTTTCTGTGGTCAGCAGGGGCAGCAAAACTGGTAAAAGCCTTCTTTTGTTTAAAAGCCCTCTGTAGAGGCAGTTTCTAAGTATCATCAGTGAGCAGAGCTGCTGATTGTTGTTCAAAGATGCCCCCTTGTGGATGAATAGAGGAGACTGAGTCACTATAAGCCTTAATATGAAAGTTGTCTTTATATATATATATATATACACACACACATTCTTTGATAGCGAAATAAACAGCAGAATAAATCAACAATATTTTTTTTTATCTCAATCTTGACTTTGACCTGTAATATAATGATACTTGTGAATAAATATATATTATATAAAAGAATTATAATCTGACTAGTTGTAAAATAATTTTATTGCCAGACTCTCTCTCATGAGCTAATGTATTCTAAAATTTGAATATTATTATCATGGTGTCTTCCCTTCATCTTTGGCCTTCTAAAAGAAAAGGAAAATGCCCAGTGGCTGCATCACAAAACATTTTATTTAGCATCAGGGGGACTTCTAAACAGCACCAAAAGTCTCTGCTAAAAGTCACAAATCTCCTGAGACCAACATCTATTAAGGAATCAGGAGAAGTCTGAAGTGAAGAGAAATTGAACATGACATCATCCCTTGAAACAGGGTCAGGGTGGGGTTGACCCTGTTCGCTATGGATGATGTCATGTTTCATAAAACTGTGATTGGCTATTTTGAGTCTCTTTCATTGAATACATGACAGAAATACTGTAGGAAGTTTTTTTTTTTGCCATATTTGGATGAAGATTTTGAGACAAAATGTAGGCCAAGTGTAACTGATTTAACATGAAACAGAGTAGAATAAATAAAGTTTACAGATTATTGACTGGAAAGTACATTTGTAGCTATTCATGCAATTATTTTGTCAGATTTTATAACTATAATTGTAATTATCAGACTATAATGACCATGGCTGGTAGTGAGAGGTGCAAAGAAATTCAAATTGGACCCAAGAACAGCTTTTACTTTCTGCTGAACCTTGTACATGAAAGCAAGGATTATTATTATGAAAGGAAAATTCAGAATGTGTAAAACTGCAAAGGCCAAAAAAGAGTGTGAGAAAACATGTGCAATGAAATAAATACAGCTTTCCCACCTCTGTCCAGAACATTGTGGATGTGTGAAAAACACTGGTATTTTTATTCTTTCAGCCTCAATCAAAAGCAGAGATTTCTAAATTCAAGCAGCAAAGAACTACTACAGGTTGGTTTTAGGACACGAGGTCAAATAAAGCACAATGATCGTTCTCTATCATTAGGATCAGGATCAGGATACAAAAATTAATATACAGGCATTTCTACCTAAACAAGCCATGCCTTGCACTTAATCCCAGATTACATTAACATATAATCTAATTAGCAGTGTCCTTGGGCACTCAGACGCCAGTTTTACGGTGCTAGAGGGGAGCATGGACCCCACAATGCAAACGCTGAATGAATTTGATCTTCTGTGTTATTGGGTTGTTTCAGTTGGTTAGTGAAGCAACTGCATCCTCCACTGGCTCTACTATGGTTGTAACACCCTCACAATTAAAATGATACCTTTTTAAAAGCTCAGTATCATGTAAGTTTCTTAAATGTGGACAGGATTAAGAGAAAGGAAAGCCGTTTTTAGCATTTAAAGTACTGCAATTCTCTAAATCCAGAAATCCAGGAGTTCTTAAAGTAGGACTGACACACATTTTTTTATGAGCTACCCTTAGGCATTTAGATTTTTTGTGAATAGGTTTTCAAAACATGTAAAAAAAATTGATACTCAAACAGAAAACTTCGTAATGTACACTGAAATATGACATGATGCACTGAAAATCATCTTCTCCACACAATATGAAGTGTATTTATGTGTTTTTACCTTCTGTGTAAATCTTACAGTTGCGGGACTGCTCGGCTGACTCTGGGAGCTGTCGACGCTGCAGGTGGCATATTGTCGCCTCAAACACACATTTTTTTCATTCTGTCCATGGAATTGAACCGGTGTTTACTGCCACCCCCTCAATTTTGCCTCCTTGATTACTCTGTACTTCATGGAGGCCACATGGGGCTTGATGGCTAGTGCTCTGGTGCTCAGAGAGATTGTCCAATGTGCTGGAAGGTCACTAAAAGGTTTGATCTTTGTTTCAACAGCTCATCTCTGCGCTGACGTGGAACTTCTTCTCACTCCAGGACTGCTGCAAAAAGGATGAGCACAGGGTGACCCTTTTGCCAAATAAAAACAAATAAATGACCTTACAGAGGTAAACACAGACTCTTGGATTAAAATCTTCCATAACTGTCATTAAACAGCATGTGAACTTCAACAGTATGTTGACCTGCTGCTGCTGCTGCTGCAGCAGCAAGAAACAGATCAGACTTTTGTTTAAAAACATGAACACAACATATGTGCTACCTGCAATCAAATGTGTACCTGTGTACCGCCCACAGACTGTATAATAAGGTACCACTGGATGAAAAATAAACATCTGATTGGAACCAGACTTTCACTGCATCATCAATATCAAAAGTTACATTGATATTAATTTTTTAAAACTATGTGTAATTTCCTTGTTACATTATTTAACCTCTTTACTGCAGCTTGAACAAGCAAAATGCAACTTTGCTTCCACATCAGTGAAAAATGACATTTCCTGAACCATTAAAAATGGTTTTGTTACATTTCAATTCATCACACACAATATTATGGTGTTAAGAAGTCTGCATGAATCATAAGACGATTAATGAGGAGAGAAGGAATACAAAAAAAAGTTTTGCAAAAGTTCTGCAATTTTTTTTTTTTTTTTTTACCTTCTTCTACTCTGTCATAATTTCCCCTTTTGAAACCTCAAACTGCTACTTAGAGTTTTGAAATATACATAGGAAATTTCTCAGGCATTTGAAACTTGACCAGGGCCACACTAGGCTTTGCTTTGCTTTCAAGAGTCAGAAACCAAAACAGAATACACTGGTTTATTATCAGCGTTAAGTTTTGTAAAATTATCAACAAATACAAAGTAGCAAAATAAAAATACCCAAAGTTCAAGAACCTCAAAATTGTAATCTAGTAAAGTACTTGAGTAGATGTGCTTGTTGTTTTTTTCATCACTAGCATTCAAGCTCCCATTATGGAGAAAACACCATTTTAGTATTTTTTTTTAAAGCAATCGAGTGGCAAAGAAGGGAAAAAACTCTGCATTGTATCAACACAACATATTGAACAACAGCAATGTCTGAAGTCTATCAACTGTAGCTTCATTTTGACTGATACGATGAAGGATTTCATATAGAAAACACACTTACATTTCACTTGAATGTGGCTTATTCAAAATTGATCTCCTTCCTGGCCCAAAATGTCAGATGTGACACTGAATGGCCAGTGTCTCTAAAGCCGTGTGTAATTGTGCATCATTAATCAGGCCTCATATTGCGCATCATTGCTCAATAAGCCGTAGTCTTTTTGCTCTATTGCTTTGGATTTGGTTTTGCATGTCCCAGCTGACACAAACGTGATATATATTTCCCAGCTGTACAGGTCAAGAAGTGTTTTATGGAACAGTTTTTCTATTGAAAGCCCTCACACATTTTGATGAGTCCTTACACGCTGTTCATTCTCAACAGGGACAGAAACCAGGAGCAGTGTATCATCTGAGTGCATCTCCTGCTTTCTGGGATGAATATATCAGCTCTGAGCAGACAGTCCCTGACATTTAGTGATCTGTGATGATCACCATAAACCTTACACCATCAAATGTCAGACTTAAGTACTTGCCAGAGTTTGCAACTGATCTGATGTACATCATGGTTCAAAGAACAAATACTGCAGGCCCAGTCCCAATGTTCACCCTGAGCCTTAAAACACCGAACCCTGGCAGACTTTAATTAACACCAGCCGTGCGCCCAGCGGAAACGCGTGAGTGCAGGAAGGTGCAAGTGCTCGAAAGGCTTTAGCAGATGGTGAAATCACAATGTACCAGGGGCATCGTCTTTCTGTGTTCATAGCTCACTCTACACACATTCATGTGAAGAATCACCCATTTTTTTTATTATTCTATTCTGGTGTGCTTTTAAGCTGTCCATCATGGTGTCAGGAGCTGAGCCACACAAATGATTTCAATCAAACTACCAACCTTTTTTTCAATGGATGATCCTCTGTTCTTTCTCAGCTCCGGCTGCCTGCTTAAAAACACTGCTCACAAGTACAATGAATATTATTTTAAGAATAAAGGTTAATTGACAATGTGCCAGCGGTGAGGTTTCATGTGCATAAAAAAACAAGTACCTCTGTTTGACCTCTGCACTGACTTCAGGAGATGACATCAATAGGGCGTCATGCAGAGTAGCCCAGCAAACATGCCCTTGCAGGCCCATTTAGGCAAAGTGTAGGTTTCTATTGGCATGTGTGGGTGGGGGTAACCTCTGAAAATTGAACATTTGCAGAAAATGACATTCCTTGACAGTTAATCAAAAAAAAAATTGTTAAACCCATAGAAGTAAGGCTGAAAGTCAAATCTTCTGTCCACAGAGGCCCCACATGGGCCCCAGAGGAGCATGTTTGCTGGGAGGTGTTCCCAAACGTGTCCATGCTGAAGGCACCCAAAATAACATTAACTTACATATAAATTTGGTAAATTTCTTACTTCGTAGACAATTCTGCCTCATACTTAGGAGGAATTAACTTTTTTTGGTTTGCTCGACTGCTTTTGCCTAGTGTTTCTTTTTTTTTTTAAAGGAAATAGCTATTTTTGATAGTTGGCACTTTCTTGTTAGATGTTAGCAAGCCAGTTAGCCAGCTAAATGTCAGGGGCAGTGCAGATTGTGGTAGGTGCAGACCATACAAGGTCAACACTGACAATTTATGATGTCGAGATCATTTTTTAACTTGTAGGCAATTAGAGAAACAGATTAATTAGATTACTTATTTTTTTATTTCCCTTAAATTCATTCCATGCCTGTAGAGTGTGAACTCATTGTTTGGGTTGCACAGGAGCTTACTGACCAGCCAATAAAATGACTTAATTTTAAACAGTGGTCTTGCAGGTAGACCACTTCAGTCAGTATTTTGGCAACATGTTGCGACATCAAAAGTTAGGGATCATCAGAGTTATCAGACTTTATCTATTTAAATAGAGGTGACTATTCATAGCAAATTTCATTGTAATTTATTCATATGTTAGTTAGGAATTGTGGCTAAAGATACTAGAATATGGACAAGTTTTGTAAAAGTCAGAGGGATGTCATTGCCAGAGTCAGAGGGATTCATCCTCTAGGGGTCGTAAAAGCTTGAAAGCAGTGTTGAGGAGCCTTGTTACATAAGCTCACATTATGGCTTCTTGAAATCTTCTGTTCATGCATCAAACAGTCATCATCCATCACTACAGCTGTCAGTATATTTAGTCTCAGTGGTCTTAAAAACATGCAGCATGCCCCCAGCTCTAGTCACAAACACCAGTTACCTACACTCTATGGTGTAATCCCAAAGGGCCTATCATTCATTTGCACTTCTCCGTGACCACTCTGCTTGACACTTGTTCATGAGTGAAGGGAAGACAGAGCGAGTCACAAAATACAGAAAATCCATACATGCAGGCAGGCAGGCACAGATCACAGCTCTACGCTAAAAAGATCCAGATTTATTGAATTATTGGAATCATAAATGACATCATCCAGCTGAATTGACTGTTGCAATTCAATATATATTTTTAACATATATGTGATGTGGCCCCCAGTGTTGCCTGAAGACTGTGGCAGCTTCAGCTGGCCTGCTGATGATTTCTCTCTGGTCATCAGTAATATTCTCTCAGCAAACTGCCGCATATTGTTTGCTGCTAGGTGGAATTAAGCTTTGTGTGATGGTGGGCTGCTGGGGGGGGGGCATTTTTGTGTGATATGGGCCATTGACTGCTTTTCCATAGCTCAGGAACAATAATGAGATTTTTCTCTTTTTTTTTCAGAATATCAGTGCCACCATTCAGTGCACTGATTGTGTTTATGAAATTGTGCATACATCTCTCAATGCTGGAGCAGAGGAAGGGAAAGCTATTTTCAAAACATTAGCAAATTGTTTTCTGTTATTGTGCAGAGATTGATAAGAGTATGTGTTGTCTGAACACACAGCCACACAAACACCCACACAAACACACACATGCGTGCGCGCACACACACACAGGAAAAAAAGACATAAAAAAGCCAGAAATTGCCTATTGTTCTCCCCAACCACAAAAAGGGGGGAAAAAACTACTTAAAAACACATAAACTATATCACCTTTCTTTCATACAGCCATTAAGCTGTAACTACAGTTTATTCAGTTGTCCAAAAAAGGTTTAGGTGTATTTCTGCAATAAAAATATCATATCTAATATACTTTCATGCAGCTTATTTGCTGTTTATTATTCATTATTCATCACAGATACTGTCGTGTTTTTCATGTTTGTCATGCACTTCTGAGCAGCTTATCAATTTTTCTTGATGAGATATAACACTGACCTTGAGTTTGACCTTGCCTTTGAAACCTCCAGTGTATTTCTCACAAGCAGATTTGTGTCAAATTGCTTGAGATTTCCCCACAAATGACCTTTTATCTGATAAAACTTCTGTGTGGTCATGTTAACTGATATTTTTTTTCCTTCCTAATGCATGGTAGGTTACAGCTCTCAGCAGGGTTTGCATTGACTTTAAAGGCAGTGAAACTGGTTTTCTGAGCTTTTCACTGCCTTGAAAAAAGCATGGCGATGTTTGTATTATAACAGCAATACTTTGTAGAGACATTCTTTGATGATCCCATATCAGGGCTGGATTACACGGCACTGTGATGTAGCTCTTACCTGACAACAGAGGTGTCAAAATAAATATTCTGTGCCCCTTTGAGGCCATTTTTCTGACACATTTTTTAAATTTTCACTATTTCTACAAATCCAACATGAAAGCTGTTGAACCCATCTTCTCAAACAACATAGCAAATATTCCTGCAAGTCTTCATAGATTTTTATGGCTAATTGATGAACTGGAGGACCTCCCCCTGGTGGAGGTCCCTTCCATTTAGACAAAGATGTTTGTGTGATGTGTCGGAAAATAATCAGCTTGAAGATGTCTTACGCTGAGAAACATTTTGAAGTAAAATGACATGTGTTAGCGGCACATGCTGCAACTTTTCTGCTAAAGCAATATTGGATTTAGCAGGCTAAAGAGTCCTACACCTACACACACATACACACATTCATCTCTCATTAATGTAATTGCTTTCATAAACATTTTTGGATGCCTCAGTACAGGAAGGACTGGAAATGTTGAAATCAGACTGGCATATTTTTCCAAACTAGAGGCCACAGGCAGTAGAGTGGCTGTAAAAGCCAGAGATTTGCAGCACCAGGCCAAGGAACCATTAATCTATGGGTAATGATGGCATCATAACCAATAGCTTTTCTCCCCTTGGCATTTGCTTTGTAGTTTTTGCTCTGTCCTCCAGTAATAATTGACAGTCTTACCTGCTTCTACTGTGCAGTCTGTTGCTCACTAGTTTTCTCTAAGGCAGCTATTGATCCTGGAGCATCAGATCCATGAAGACAATGATGATGAACAATGAACAGACAGCTGCATCCCCTGTGATCTGGACCAAAACTGATGGCCTTTGTAAGCATTTAATGCCTCGTCTGGTGGATAATATGAGAGAAAAGGTGGACACAATATGTGGATTTTCTGAGTCAGTTCGCTCAAGGCCTCATCTGCTTTTCATGCTGCTGGCTGCAAAGAGCTCACAGGTCTAAATACTGAGGCTATAATAACTTTAACTTAAAAAAAAAAAAGGACAGCAAGTGTATGTTTCTTTTCTGTCTGCATTTAACTATGAAAGGTTGGAGATTATGATTCTAAAAATGAATGTTTTTGTTAATTTTATTTTAATACTTAGAATTATGGTTTGTTAATATTGTGCAACTAATAAAATAAACTAAATATTATGCAAGTAGGAAAAACAACATGACAAACTAGCACAGTGTCTCAAGAAATTTTGAGTGAGCCTGATCCTGTGTGCGTGCACCTGGAACACTGTGAGTACTGAATATGTTGTACTGTATATGTATGTTGAGAATCATAATCTGTGTGACTCAGTTAGACAGATGCTGTGTCTTATTCAACTGACTTCCACACTCACACTTGTTATTTTGAGTGCAGAAGTGTGTTCAAAATTACAAATGTGGCATAATACACTGTTTTAAAGTCAGAATATTCAAAAAAATTGAGAGTGAAACACTGGACACTACTTTCACTTGATAGACACCATTTTACCTACATAGTGGAGGGGGCGGGACCACAAACCTAGCAGAGCAGTTTAAAAGCTGTTTTTAAGCTTCCCTGTAAGACTGTTGTGCATCACAATGTTAAGTTTTAATTTGTTTTAAAGCGAGAATCTAACCACATAGATTTCACCTAGCATTTTAGCCTAGAGACACCTGTTTGTAAATCTCTTTCTAAGTTACCAGACTTGTGTGGAGCCACAGCTCACTAGGTGAAAGCAGATGTCATCTTGCAGCAATCAGTGCAGCGTTTGGATGATTTTTTACTGACGTTAATGTATCCATAGCTCGTTGACATAATTTTATTTTAGAAAATAGCTAAAAGATAATATCTAATTACTAAAAAAATAAAGTTAAGCTTCATATCTTGACTAGACCAGCAGCGTTGCCTTTAAGGCCCTGTATGTACAGATATGACCACATTTCACTAAGTATGAATTTGTTAATATAAACAGTTCCGTCAAATCTGTTTAATTTTTCTAAGCTACTAATACTACTAAGCGAATATTTCAGATTTTTATTACAGCCTGTTGAGTAACATAAAATATGTCATCTCTGAGTCTATTAGTTTTGGAAAAAATACAGTTATAGTTGAGCTTTTAGTTGAAGTTATTTCGTCAGATAGTTGTGTGGATGTTAAAACATTATTTGATATGATTAAAAGCTCTGGCTAGTTGGAATCCATTATTTGAAAGAAAAGAAGTTGAGGAAACAACCACACGCTGTGATATTCATTTCTAGTAAGTGTACACTAGGCATCTTAGATTTGTGACAACAATACTCTGAAAATTCACACACTATGTGAGTAAGTACATAGTTTACACAGTAAACTACACTGAGGTAAACAAATAATGCATCCAACTTGAGGCACAAGAGAGAAAAAGTAAAAATGGCCAACAAGACATAAACATATGCAAAGTACAAGACAACTTGAGAGAAAGCCAAATCACAGGGCTAAAGACGAGATCAGAGACAGGTCAAAGAGAGAGACAACAAAGACAAGACAGAGAGAAAAAACTGTTTAGAAATGACGGAAAGTCAGTCCAGGAATTAGACAATAATTTATTTAACCAATCACAGTCAGCTATTTTCATTTCTGCCCAGTGACTGCTGAGTTGCTATGGTGATTGAGGCACCCTGAGGGACAAGAGAGGGAGGGGCAGCGAGGACAGATGCACACGCAACACTCAATCAATTTAATGCAAAACTATTGCTCAAACTCTTAGTTACAGCTGAAAACTCATCTGCTCTCACCAAAATAAACACATGGTAAGAAACAGCTGATCACACTGAACACGTTGGTGTCATTTTTATTTTTTGTGGGCTCAAAAATGTGAGTGTCACAGCTTGAGAAAAACCGGATACTTTTCGCCTTTTCACAGAAAATTCCACTTTTATCTAAAATGGGAGCTAATGAGACAGTTGGCAAGCTCTCCTGTTGCTTAGTGGCTCCTGTTGCCAAAAATGTAAGTCAGTGTGCTTCCACAGTTACATTTTTGTGACCAGCAAAAATTTTCTACTTTTGGATGGAAAAATTTCGCACAAATAGTGAAATTTATGTGATTTGAAGCATGTTAAAAATATTCATTATAGATTATTCTCCATCTCTTCTCAACTTTAGCAGTGATGTCATCCATTTCCAGCCCATAAAAGTCCATTATAAAGTCCGAAACAACAAAAATTGGAACAAAAGTTACCTGCATTTTCTGAAAACAGTTTTTGTTATCAAAAACCCCATTTAGCCACAGACAATCCTGAGTTATGATCTGTTTGAATATGGAATCTTCTTTCAGTGCTGAGGATTGGTCAAGCAATGAGGGTTTCAGCCCTGTTGGCATCAATGTTTATTTACCTTATTGGAAAATTTTCCAAAACTTTGGAATTTTATTTCATTTTATTATTATTATTATGACAAAAAACATGTGGCAAATTGCCAAAAAAAAAAAAATGTAATACACTATTCCCATATTTTCTGCTTGTTTAGATTTGGATTGTGTATCTGCTAGCAACTTTGCGGACAAATACTGTGCTGAAAATGTATGAAATAAGAAGAATACATTTAAATAAAAGAAATAAGTAAGCCTTTGGGAAATAACAAATATTGTGCTAAAGTGCGTCGCACATCAGGCACACTGAAATGATCTTTTAATATCTTTGTTTAATCACAGCAATTTTAAATACAGTATGCTGATACAAGGCATTTCAAACCTAATTTTGATTAATTAAAGTCATATATGGCTAACTATTAAATCATAAATCTGTAAACAATAAAAATTATTTTCATGTTTTTAGATTTTTAGATTCTAATATTCATTAACTCAGTTATCCACTGGATAATGTCACTGCTGAGAATTGTTTTTAGATCTCATTTAAATGTCAGTCCAGCACATTTAAGGTTATCTCAAAGCATTTGTCAGACTGACAGACTCTTATGAGCTCAATAGCCATTTCTGAAACATAAAGTGCAGATCATTCTTGAAAAGAAACTTAATAGACTGAGAGCCCAAACCTGTTTGTTTCTTATCTTTACTTTCTCAAAAACAATCCAAGGACTGGCTCCACATATGAAGCTGTCTGCGTTCTTGGCTGCAGACTATTTGCCATTCCCAGAAGGTCATTTGGTTAATGCACATTTGAGTTTTCATGGACTCTTAACTAGTTTTTAATCAGCAATTATTAGTGAATTGGAAGGCTGTGCAGGCGCACGACTCTCTGCCGGCGGGAGAGTGCCCATCAATGTCACGTCAATTTCCATGCCAAAGGCTACATTAGGCCTGCAGTCTGGGAGGAAACAGCCACCTGAGTGCCTAATCTCCCCATCCACAGCAGTCTTCCCATCAACTATTGACTCTATTACACAGCTCTGTCAAAAAAATTTTCCGCTTCAAAAGAGGAGCAACCATTACATGGCTGTGCGGGGAGATAATTTAGTGATGCACATAAAATTAAGTGCATATCCATTGAACATTGCTCATTATTGCACTTGAATTCCTACAATACCAAGCTTGTATGAGGATCCTGGATGCTTCCCAACCTTTCATTCCAATCCCATTTTCAAGGTATAAACTTGATTATTTAGGCTGACGTACTATATAAATAGCTGTCATTTTCATCTATATCTAACCTACCTGTAATTGGCAATTAAACATGCAGGCATCTCAGACTAGCTCTTAATTATCGTTAATAAATGCTGAGGGGCCCTGAGGTGTCCTCGCAGGCTGAGGATGGGGGCGGTGAGGCTCCTGCAGCCCCACATCGCTGCATGAATATGCATGGCAGCCAGGTATTCTTCAGTTCTCCCCTCTGCATTTCAGGCTGACACACACAGAGGTGGCAGCAGAGCCCCTCTCAAACTACCACTTCTTCATTACACACCTCCACAGCGGCCGGAGTGCTGTAACCACGCTGCATGCTCGCAGTGGCATTTCTGCACACTGTGGCTTGTTTGTGTTTGCCAGGAGCTGTCACATTCAGCCTGTTAGCAGCTGCCCATGGGAAATTTACGCAGAGCTGCTGGTATGAGGTGAGGCCATCAAATGAGCTGGTGACATGCTGCCTGCCGCACGTGCATTTGGTCAAATGTATGTGTGGCTGTGTGAGTCAGTGCACTATGCTGCCATTCAAAATATTTGAAACATTCTGAATTTTAATGGGTTTTTTTTTGGTTAATATCAAGAAAAATATCAAGAAAAATGAATTCAAAATTGTTGAAATGACTGAAAATATGAAAAAGGTGACAAAGGAACAGATTTATCAGATCTCTGAAATGTTTATGATCTTCATCTATCTTTGCAATTACAGGGAATTATCACAAAAAGATCTGCACAGTAGAGTTGCCTGACTTTGTGAATGATAGAGATTATATACATAAGTGATACATTTATATGCTGCTCAAATATTACTTGTAACATTTCAACTTTAAAAACAAACTTTGCTTTCTATGGATTAATAACAGCTTCACTTCCTCTGCTGCGAGCTGACATTTAGCTCCCATAATGACTACTGATTGTCTTGCAGTGTTCCACCAAAGACTTGAATCCTCGTATTTAAGGGTCTACGAGTGTCCGGCACTCTGATCGTAATGACACTTTTAATTAGCACTTAATTAAAGCCAGGTAGACCGTAAAGGTCAACCAGTCAGGCCTGTGAGTTAAAAACACAGACGAGACGAGCATCAACCGTTTGATGAGTTTGTCTGCTAATTACAGTGACCAGGATCGGAACCAAACTCCAGACACATCTGCTGTAACTTAGTAATAAAATATGTAATATTGTAAAATCAAAGCCAGACATTTTTTCAACTTATTTATCATTTATCAATGTCTTTCACTTGTTCTCTTATTACTTGAGAGTTAACAAAATATTTAAATAAACCAAAATCTCATAATTTTTAACCAAAAAAACTTGGAAAACATGGCACCCAAAAAAAATTGTCTGGAGGTATATACTAAATATAATATTGTGTATTTTTTTCTGCTTATAAATCAAATGTTTGTATGTCATGTGTTCACATACCTTCTGCCTGGGCTCCACAGTGGTGTGTCTGACAGAGAAAGCCAAAAAAGAAAAGCAGCTTCTGTAAAAGTGAAACAATAGTCCAAGACTGTCATTTGGATGATCACCGTAGGATCATTACACAAACACAAAACACAAACATGGCTGCTGTGTGATCTGAGCGTCTCGTGCCACGGCTCTGAAAAAACAGAGCTGGGCAACAGTATTGATCTCAGTCAGAATTATAGATCACCTTGTCTGAATGAGTGATGAAGCTGTCTGACTGTTGGTCTCACCTGACAAGCAGCCGCCTTAAAAATCCTGATCACAGAATTTCAATGCAACACTAACATAATGTTTAACAATTAAATAAAAGAATTTAAATCTGCTCAATTACACAAATTAAATCATTATTATTATTATTATGCTTAACTACGTCTGCGGATGCTGGTACAAGGTTTATAGTTCATACTAGAGTCACTTAAGAAAGAGAAAAGAAAAGTAATTATTTCAGTTGGGTAGCAGAAATTTTTTTGACATTTTTTAGTTCTTTATTCTTCTGGTTCACCTTAAAAAATGACTCAGAATCAGATGTTTTTTTTCTGTTTCTGGCATCTGAAATGAATTTCTCCAGAACTAATCCCACTGTGACAAACACATGGCAGGTGAACCCTGATACTTCATGTGCAACTGTGTGTGTCTCTACGACGGCGCTGCTCCAAAAGGCCTGTCATGCAGCAGCCTGTTTGCTCATCTCCTCATCACATCCTCAGCCGTTAATACACTGAGCCTCAGCTAATATTGATGCTCTCCATGTGATGCCGCTGATGAAAAATCCTAAAGCGCTGCGAGAGACCACTGAGGGGCAGCAGAATTACGCGCCAGCTCTTGTTTGTTCACCGCTCCCCCCCCTAAAATGCATCACAGTGCTCAGGCTCTATTAGTCCCGCTGACTTACGAGAGACCTCAAAGGATCCCGGTGCAGACATGCCGAGTGTGTGGTCGAGTGAAAATGTAGGATGAAAACAGAGAACCCTGTTGTTTGAAATAAACAGTACAAGCACACACACAAGATCTTGTGTCAGTGTCCAGTTATGGGATGTCAGCGATGCTAAACAGTATGAAGAGTGAATGTTTTTTTGATGTGATGGCTCAATACATCATTACACATGTTGTTTTGAAATATTAGGATAAATTGAGCACAATTTTACTAAATATCATATATATAAGTATAAAAAATAAAAATACAATGAAACAGTGAAAACAAGTAATATAACAATTCAGTTTATTTTATTTATTTTCCAGACAGACACATCAATTTCTGGACCACAGTAGAGGATGGAAACCTTTCACAGACATTTTTTGTCAATATTATTATTTGAAAATACAAATATAAAATTAGACTTTCCACATTTGATATGTGAGAGACCCCCATCCATTATTATTATTATCATTATTATTTTTTTTTTTTAGTATATTTTACAACAGGGCTTAAGCAAGCCATATGATAACCTGAAAGATGCTTTCAGATGTCAATCAAGTCTGTCTGTCTCTCGCCATAAAAAGTCGGTTAACATAAAAAAAAGGGGCAAGTGTTAGGAATGGGCAGACAGCAGTGAAGAGAGCTCTGTGCTCAGCCCGCAGAAACATGGAAGCACAGCAGAGCCTCACACTGCCGTCCATGCAGTCTGAAGAGCTTCCAGGCTCCCCTCTAGGCCATGCGGTCTGCTCCAAACTCGACAACACGCCAGGGGTGAACTCTCGTGTTGGTGAACATAAGCTAAGAATGGCGGTTCGGCTATATGAAGCTGGGTGTAAGCTGTGTGAGGGTATATTCTGTATACAGCTGAGGTCTCCAGTCTAACATTGTTCAGTTCAAATGAGTGAAAATTGCAAGTATATATTCATCTATACACATATATATTGCAACTGTTTGTATATATTTAGTAATGAGCATGGGTGAGATGGCAATGGTTTGGACTGAGGGGGAAATTCACCCTGAAACACGACAGTACAGTTGCACTTGTGCCATTTCTGTCACCTTGAGCACTTTGGTCCAGTTTTGTGAACATGAAGCAATCTTTGTTATATCCTGAAACAAGAGAGCCGACACTTTAAACTGTGGTGTTAGTGAGAGTCACTTTGTGGACCGGGAGACTAACTTTGTGGTCACTGTGACAGTATCCAGTATCTCTCAGAGATAAGGGCACATTGTCTGGTTTTAAAACCATTAGCACCACTATGAATAAGCCTCTTTTGGGTATAAATGCTCAAGAACGTTCAATGAGCCTTCAAAGTCAGTCTAATTAATTGGAAATGGAGCAGAGGCTGAAACAGTCCTCGTCTGATGTCCCAGCTTTGGGGAGACAGTTGTTCATATTCATAAAACAGACTCGAATCCTAGACGACAGAAATGTCAGGAGCGCGTGCCGTCTCAGGGTGGGAGTTTCCCACAACGGATGGGATAAATTGTTTGGCCATTGCCTAGCACTTGCCTCGAGATTCAAGTTTAAATGGATACGGTAGTACACTACAAATGTCGACACCTTCCAGGTGGACTTTTTTTCTTTTTTGATTATTTTTTTTTCTTAAACCAAGACCCCTCCCCTCTCCCCGAATGGATAAGCTAGTCTACTAAGATGTGTAACATTCATCAGCTGTAAACTGCTGTCAGTTTGAGATAAAATGAAATTACAGCAACAGAGCCATGCTACCTTAAAGTCCAAGCTACAGGATCACAAAACAATAGAAGAGTCAATTCTTATATTGGGTGAGGGAGAATGAGCGATTTCAAGTTTTCTATTTTTTTTTCCACTTTAATTGGAATCTAACAGCCACCAGGCGCTGCAACAGTGAAACAAACAAAACAATATATTTTATACTTGTTGCACTGTTATTGGTTTTTCAGATGAAATGGCAGAACAATTGGAATCAACTGCAGCTCATAATGAGCTTCTCTCATCGGTTTGTAGGTGGTGTGAGTTATAGTTTATTATTTGATAAAATATTCCGATAAATTCAAGGGACAATGTTGCAAATGAACTAGAGGACACTTTCTTTTATCCTTTCAGAATAAAACATAACAAGTTGCTACACTCAGATTTGTATTACACTTAATGTTTTTCTATTGTTGAGATATATCCGACATTAAAATGTGCAGATGAGGTGAACATAAGTATTAACACTTAAACGACTGCTAGCTTTCCTTTGTTTTTCTGCAGTTTTGGGCCGATACTGTTAGAGATTATTCCTGTTTTCCAGTGAATCAAATACTTTTTATCATTTCACAATAAAGTTTTATATCATTTAACATGCTCAGCATGTCTTTTGGGGTAATAGTGTATTTTAGAATAACACAATGTCCTCTGCAATTACTGGATTTAATGAAATTATTGGAATAATTTGTCTATTAGCTAAGAAAGCTGCCATTACGTTACATACTGTAAGTTATTTCACTGTCTATACTGGACATGAAGAATGAATAGGCATTGCTGTTATTTATTAATGTAACAGTGAAGTTACATTCAATGGTTAAGACCCCATGAGGTGAAATAAATGAAATAACTGATATAAGAACTAAATTACATTTTATTGAAATTATACTCAAAAAATAACTCAATCTGTGGCTGGAGTGTGGACACAGCTTGAGCTCCTAAATTGAATTGGCTTGTTTATAATGGGCTTGTTTTTGCTGCCTGTGTAGATCCAGCAGGTCTGAATTGTGGACATGCTTTAACATGCTTTGAGCATTTAAATTCGAGTTTTAATATAATATTTTCTGCTCCCATTTGGCCTAGCAATAAATCACAGCTTTGGGGTGCTGGTCCAACGTCGGGACATGAATTTAACAATCTCATAATCAGCCTTAATACACAGCTCATCCTTTAACACCTGAAAATTTTCCTCTTGAGCCAGAGATTTTCTCTTGTGCCACAGTTTATGTGGATGTCCATTCAGTGTTTGTGGTGAATAAAGTTATCTGAAGTAATAAATTCCTCAGAGTAAGTTATATTAACTGAGAAAGGGAAGTTCTCCTTCTGAAAAATCTGTTTCTTGTTATGACATCACCATTGTCTTTTGACGTGTACAGTGATGCAGTTAAAGCAACAATATTTCAGCTCTGGGTCTCCGCCTGTGGGGACTCATGTGGCGCACTGCCACCCAAAAACAAAACTTTTCTCCTCTCTGCAAACTAGCTACATTTCCAACAGGGAAAATGGCATCCCCAAATATTTGTGCAGTGGATATTATGGACAAGGACACATTTAATGGTGTTTTTTTCAGACACTCAGTTGAATTTATTCAGGCCAGAGTGTCAGAAAAGGAGCAGAGAGAGGCTGTGGCCGTATTAATGGTCCATAAGGATCCTGCCGGTGTGGACCATCCTTAGCCTGAGCTGTGGAGAACAGCCACTAGTGGTGCCCTTACTAAAAACTGCCCTCAGATTTGGACAGAAACTGAACCATTTTCCTGCAATGAACGTCAGGGATGGCAGTTACTGCTGGTAATGCTGTTTAATGCTGTTAAAAGCTGTTGCTAACGATAACCCCAAGAGTTCCTGTATTTGTGTTACTATGCATTAAGAATTTTCCTCACTTTGACAGGTGAGATGGAGACCTTCTGCAAGATCCCAGAAAGTAACTGGAAAAGACAACCAAGACCAGTGACGGCTGGGAGCCCAGATGACCACTGAGCATCTGTGTCATTTAACGCTGTGTCTGGCTGACAAAGTAATACGGGCTGGGGTGGTTACGCTCGGCAACGTGGGCATCAGACTCACATGAACTGCCGGCACAGCTCTGCAGGCAGGAGAACTCTGCTTTCTCAGTCAATAAAACATGTGCTGTGAAATTTATTGCTTCAATTAACAAAATTTATCATCAGCTCTGATTGGACATCCATATAAAACATGGGAAAATTCCCTTTAATGGAGTCTTTTGCAGCAGTTAATGCCTCTATGTCAATATGTTTGAACAACACTGATAACAGATTAACACAAAAACTGGTTCCCAGAATCTAAGATTAGAGTTATTAGAATCGTTAATAAAACTTTAAAGAGAGATAAGAGCTCAGAAACAGTTTTATCTAAAAATAACCGTGCCACGGGCACCTGGGAAATTTGTACAAACATTAAAAGATAGAACAGGTTATTTCTGACAGCACTATGACTGATATTATGACTATTGTGGTAATCATTGGTATGTTTCTTAAAAAAATATGAAATATCTTTTACATAAAATCTTTGTCCATGATTATAGCTTGTGTCCCCTCTTAAAAAATAATCAAAAACAAAAAGTTTTGCATATCTAGCATTAGCATTTAAGGTAGTATGGCACACCCCTTTTAAAACATTCAAGGGTGGGGATCCAAATAATGCCTTGTGAACAATTCCATCTTACAGCAACTGTTTCTCTAATTGTTCATCCATGAGAGCTTTGGTTAGCTGAAACCATGTGAGAGTGGCAAAAACAAACCAAAAAAAGAAAAACACAGGGAATAAATTACAATGAACCTCTATCAAAATAATTGTCTGCAAATATCAGAATAACATGATCATTTAGAGAAAGGTCTATCTTGACTGGTCCTAAATCCACTATTCACTACAAGTATTATATTAATGAGTCCTATATAACATCTACTTTGTAATTACAGGAGATAGAAAAAGAGCGCGAGAGGGAGAGGGATAAATATGAGAGAAAGGAGAGGTAGAGCAAGGGAGAACAACAAAGACCACTACACTGGTATCAAAGACAGCACTCTGTTTACAAGTTAACTGTGATTTCTTTACACACTAATGAAATACATGAATGATCAACAAAAGAAGTAGGATCTCTGAGGATGGGGAATGGAAAGAGAGAAAAGCAATGGATGCACAGTACATTTTAATAGTATATTACAATTATTAATATATAAACCACAAAGTATCAATAAAACTCTGATTAAACTTGAAATCAGCAAAGAAGCATCTTTCTTTTTTTATAGTTTTGTATTTCTTATTTTCTTTTACATTTGAACAGTACAAGGGTTTTTTTTTCTTTACTCTTTAAATTATTACTTGATCACACCTCCGTATCATTTACTTTAGAAGAATCCAGCATATTTCTTTACCTGGTTGTTTTGAAATTAAAAAGAAACGAGACAACAAGTGGGTAGAAATGAAAAAACAAACAAACAAACAAAAGAAATACACCTGCAGCAGGTAAAGTATTTCAGAATATACACCATTCATTCCATCAGTGACTTTAAAAACCGGACTACACTCTGGAGCATATTATTATTAAATGTTTGTCATGAGTAAAATCATTAACCACACATACCGTGTAAAACCTGGTGCAGCGACAGAGAGTGAATTATTCAGTGTCATCTTTTGACCCTGTATAAATATCTTTAGATGCGACATGGGTCTAATATATAAAGAAATCCAAGTGTACACTGCAACATATCAGTTACTATTTCCCAAGCTGTTAACTCACCTCAAAACGTTGAAGTGTTTGTCTAGTCGAGAATACATTAACCCCCAAAAATTCCTTCATACTATCCCAAAGCACAGGGCCGTTTTTTTAAAAAGCCAACATATACATGTGCAAATAGGAAAAATGGCCTGTACTTCACTACTCACAGTGCAATGATTACTCGCTTTGTTACCTTTCAGTGTTTTCAGTTGTTTTGCCGCTAGAATAAATTAAACCTGCCAATGATTCCACAATAGGCTGAGGTATGGTATCAAAACGTTTACTTTCCTAATTCATTCAAAAAAGAACTGATTCAGAGAACGAGCATCACATAAAGGCTCTCGCACAGAGCCCAGATATCATCGTGTCCCAAAAATGAATCAGGAACAAGCAGGATGAAAACAAACAAGAACATACAACTAACAAGTTCCTCTCAAGAGTATAAAAGTGTCAGGATGCACAGAGCACTGTAAAATGCCTGGTTCAAGTTCTAATCTTCACATCTAAGTACAGTGTGCTTTGGATTAAATCATCTTTTTTTTTTTTTTCCTCTCTCTCTTTGAAATGATATCGATATCTTAACAGGTAGACAAAAGATACCAATCAGGCTCTTTGTTTTTTATTATTCCTTAAAACTGTGTTGACTTAAATTTTGCTGTAAATTTGCTGGTATGACACTTGTAAAATTATTCAGCTTCAGTATTTACAGAGCAAGTGTGTTCTGTTCGTCTCCGGGGTCATTATACCGTCTTCCAGCAGAAAAAAGTATAATAATAACTGTTTACAGCTTTTTCTTCTATTCACACGCTATAACATGTTCTTTTGACACACCATCACAAAAATATGCTATTCTCTCACTGAGTTGGTTATATGCAGTGACTGGAATAATATGTACAGCTACATTTCTTTTTCTCAAGTTTGAATTCACAATGTAGTTATATGAAATTTGTTATAGCATATATATATATTTCTAAACAACAAAAACAACACTTATAAAAAAGGACCATAAAAATATTGGAGTCCTCTTTGTATTGCCCAAAAATAGGTAATTATGGTTAACAATGAGACATCACAAGAAATAAAACAGCTACTAAGATTTTATTACTTAGATACCCTCTTTAAATGTTCCTTAAAATTTATTTTTTTTTCTCTCTGAGTCTCTCCACACTGAGCTTCTTCTTCTTCTTTTTTTTTTTTTTTTGCAGAAAGACTGGAACATCCAATCGTTTTGCCTTTACACTAACCGATACAAAGATGAAGACATGACTTGCAGATATTCTTGGCTATGACCCCCGTACTTCAAAAAACAAAAATGCATTTACACAAAGATACTGTAAGATAAAATAAATTGACACAAACTTAAGGTTAAACTAAAAAAGGACTTCCTAAAAACTAATCAAAAGAAAAGCTAACAGAGGAAGGAGATAGGTGAATGAAGTCGACGTGAAACATCATACCAAACCAGGTTGTAAAGTTATAGGAGGTTTGGATTATAGTACAGCAGTTGTTATTTTTCTGAGATGACTAACGTTTTCTTTTCTTCTTCATATGGTTCCGACTTTCGTTCTTTTTGCCTGGGTGATGCTGTAGTGCTTGAAGTTGATAGCATCACCTGCACACAAAGCCAATTAGAAACTTCGTCCTGTCTTTCCTGGGCCACCAGATATACTCTGCTGGGTGACAGAGGAAGAAAAGGAACAACAGCAGCGTTAGAGAAACCTTTCAATTGAATTTGCATGAATCGTGACCATAATAACAGAAATCTGTAAACGTTAAATATGACCTCCAAAAAAAATAAAAAAATAGTATTTACTACCTACTGAAGCACAACAGCATGAAATAAATGTGACAGCAATTATCACAAAGTGCAGCAGGTAAAAACTTGCTGCAGGCACAACATAAGCACACATAATTACAGTGAAGGACACCCTGTTTAACAACTCGGTGCATGTATGTTCACACTTTAAAAAAAAAAAAATCTATAGGCTACGTCTTAGTTAAACCACTTGTTAAGCAATCATGTTCATGCATGTGCCCCTGCTGTTGAGTAGGAAATAAGCTACATATTAAGCAGCAATTTAAACGCATGTGTGCAGAAATAATGGACATACATCACACATGGTATCTACAAAAAATAGCTGGAAGCAGACAGAAAACTCAAGACATTTAGGATGGGGTTTAAACTGTACATGTAAGGGAGAATGTTAGCGATGAAAATGAATTATAGTGGCAAAATAAACATGATAAAACTGAAATATTCATTTCCTCATAGAAATATTTAATGATCCAAGGCCATTGACTTGTTAGTAAAAAGTTTTGTATTTGAGGTTTATTTCAGTAATAGCGGTGAAGACGTGTGATGATAGCTTTTTTTTTCTTTACTTAGACATCCAGAATTAGCTCATATAATCATGACAAAAACATTACAAACTGGAATGTGACATACTTTAAAATAAGTGTATGACTCGTTTAGGATGGAAACATGTCAAAATGTTAATCAGATAGAAGGTAGAAGAGAATGCAGAACTGGTAGTATGTGTGTGTGTGACTTTTGTTACAGAAGTTCATGATTAAATTGTTATAAATTTTAGATTGTCATTTTTTTAATTGACCTTTTTTTTTTTTGTCAGGACATCAAACAGAGGAGCGCCTCGCCAAATTTGTGCAGACACATAAACCTGCAACCGCACTCACACTTTACTACCAGCTCTGTCGTTCCGAGGGAGGTGAATAAACAGCGGATAATGTGATGAACATAATAGAGAGAGACTGATAGAAATGCACAGTAAATAAAATGCAATACCTCTGATGAGATGGCAACCCGCCACCTGTTCAATGGTATCCATTTGTAAAAGCTGTCGCAATCAACGGGCCCTAAAAGTGTACAGTTAGTGCTTTTGTCAGTATGCATTTTCAAGGAGAGAAAAAGTGAGTATCATATCAACCCTTTTTCTTTTTTGTTTTTAGCTAGCATGATTGTGAACTTCAGTTTGATTCAGTTTGATCATGTTCAGTAGCAGAGCAGACACTACTGTAATACATATTATATAGGTTTATTGTATCTTCTTGTAATGGAGAAATCATTTAAATGGCAAAGGATGTTAAACAAGAGTTAGACATACTGTATATGTGGATGATCTCATATTGCGTTAATCACTCAAGATACAGTAACTTCAACTCATTTTTATTTTCTGTATCAATATAACTCAGGTTACAATAACCTGAGTGACAAATATGTGAACACAATAATAAAAACACACACACACACACACACAATCAAAAGTCATGCCATCATACACAGCTAATTCATTTGAAAGTATGCAGAGAACAGGATCATAAACACTCCTCAGGAAGATCAGTGTGTTTTTAAGTATTGAACAGTTTTCATTATGTAGTTCAGTTATCAGGATACGGTGACTATCGCTGCTGACAGGTCTGAAGAAATCCTTGAATTCACACACAGCAGTGAAAAGAGAGGCACTTTCAACAGCGATTATCTGTCTTTATCACTTCAATCAGCTAATTGCGCTCTAATTGTCTTGCATAAAATAACAGTCAAGTTCATTACTGCTTCTTCACAGTGGCTGTTTTGATATTGGCTAAAGGGATTAATAAAGCCACTGGAGCGTAAGACTGAGGGACAAATCAGTGGCTCTGAAGTCATCCGTGAGCTTGTGACACATGATGATCTTACGTGCATTCAGTTCCAACAGCATCCTCGGCGAAAAATGAATTATAAAGCACATTTTAGTTCTGAATCATTTCCTATTTTAATGTTCTGAATAGAGAGATCATCTCGCCGAGAGCAGAAAGTCACAGGGCTTCTATATCACCTCTCTGCTTTATTGCACTCTGTTTGATTCACTGGGTAATTTGAAGTGGTGATTTAGCGAGCGGCATCACAGACACAATTTGACATTCTGTGAGGGGATCACAAAACCTAACCTGGATTATATGGGCAGAATACAGCACATTCATCGCTGATCTGCTTCAAAAAGTAGCCCCTTTAACCTCTTCTAGGGGAAATGTGATGAAAAGCCAAACATTTCTATTCAGAATTTATGGCATTTGTCGCGTTTGACAGACTTGTTTTTACATTCTCTAACTCAGCACTCGGCTCTGGTTACAAACTGTTGCAACAAATGGAGAAAAAAACGGAAACAAATCGCCTCATTTCCATCTGTAAACTATCTGCTGGTAAATCTGCTTTGAAAATGAGCCAGCCTGGTCTTTCATAACAAATATTTTGCTTCCTACACTGAGACCAACAGATTATGGCAGATAGCCAGTGGACCTAAAACAATTAATAAGAGAGGCTTTGCTCAGAAGCAAAAAAGCCAATAAAATATCTTTTTCTTTCTTTCTGTTAAGCTCTTTTTTGTTAGGATATTATAAATCAATTACACATACTTACTAACTTTAAAATGAGCTATTTTAGCCTCACATGAGCTATTTGCACATTTGCTCTCAGTTCTTCATATTGATTAAAGTGCTGCTATTCAAATCTCACATTAACTTCATCCTTGATAAGATGTTTCACTTAGTCCCATTGATTTTTGTTCTGTACAAAGTGATGAATCTCCTGCACTATTTCTCACAAGAGAGATGCACGAAAAATTGTACAGTGACCGGACAGAATGACCATCATGCCTTAAACTCAACTAGAAAAATTCACCAATAATTACAGGAAAATTGAAAAACAGCCCTTTACTCTTGCACTTTGTGGTTATTGTAGGAGATCCAAATTAAGGATGTGGACTGTAAAGTTTGCAAAGAGTTTCTTCACCCTGTCGTCTTGCAGTGCTCGCTTGCAGTACTAATGGGCTTTTTGTTATTCCACCTCAGTTAAGCCATGCATTAATGAGCTTCTTTCAGAAAGCAGGTGTTATTTTCATAACCTATACTGTGTCACTCAGTTCAGTCATGTACAAAACAGTCCAAACATGCCCCAACAAGCCTGGCAGTGAGTCTGGCAGCTCAGCCCTGATGCACTCTGCTAGGGGCCATAAAATTCAGATGGTGAAATTATAGATTAATTATTCAGCGAGGTCCAAGGCGGACTGACACACAAACAGCGTAAAGAAATAGCTGATCAAGTCTTCTTTCGGGGGAGTTTGAACCTTGTCCTAAACATAAGAGCCCTTAGCTATGTAAGCCAAATTTTATTTGACTGGATTCATTTGCTAACATCTGCATGCCTTGATTATCCAGTATTCAGTCTGTTCTTTGACAGTTAGCTTACAAATGCTAAATAAGAGAAGCTTCATTATTGCAGCTTGAATGAAGTTGCTCCTTTTATTGGCTATATGATCATCTTTCCAAGACTTGTGCTGATAATAGAAGAGGAGCCTATTTTGGTAATGATATTGCCCAATTGTTATTAAGTGCCACCATCCTGCCAGGCGATGTCTTCATTGTCTAGAACACTGGGGGTTGAGGCCCTCCAGGCATTTTCTTAGTGGCTCCTTTTTTGATTACAGTGAAAGGATTATGAACAGGTGGCTGCACATCACCTGAACTGACACACAGAGAGACAGACATCTGAGCACATCCACAGGCAGAAGACACAGTCAGACTGAGAACACCTCTTTGTTATTGTCACCTCTACCGGCCCTGTTAATCTTACACTTGAGAGTTGAAATGGCAACTGGCAGCTAACTGATCAGCACAAGCAGAAAGTGCCACAGCACCGGGCTGAGCAACTACATCTGGACAAGGACACTGGGAGAGACAAAAGCTGCTTGGAAGCGTCGTCCTAGTGACTGAGCAAACTCCAGCTCTGGGACAGATGGGTTTCTAAAAATAAAGGAAATTTGTTCTGGGGAAGGTGACACAGAGTCTGAAGTGAGGTGATCTGTGCAGCAGCTAAGGGGAATAAACATTTGCATTTGACACAGATAACTTTCAGAGGTAAGATGGGGTTTACCCTGCACAAAATGCTTATGGGATCTCTGAACTTGCTGACAACAGAGAAATGATACAGACTCAAAGACCAAGCTGAATGATTGCTTTGTCCTTATCTAGAGGCAGATGGTTGTTATTTTTGATCAATTCAATTGAAAAGTATATTATCCATTAATTAGTAAGCTCAACCTCTGGGTGCTGATTTGTTTTACAGAGCATCACAATCATAGACAGAATCTAGTTCAATCACAGAACAGGTCAAGTGAGGTCAAGGTGCGGTCAGACACCACAGACAGTCTGCATTCGAGTACTCACTGTGATGCTGGGGCCAAACCCAGAGCCAGGCTGAGGGCTAGCAGCACTGATGTAGTTGCCCACAGCCGAGTCCTGGCTGCTGGGTCCGTACAGGTCAGCCACAGGCCCTGGACTGTTAGCACCAGGGAAACCTCCGGGCCTTGACGGGTTGGTGCCTGCATACAAACACAGCGGGGAGCAGAGCAGCTCAGAAACACCCAACAGAGATCAGTGCAATTCTTACTTGCTACGACTCAAAGGGACACATTTGAACCAAAAGAACACATTACTGGATTCATATGTTCGTCTCAAAGGACTTGCTAATGGGTCTAATTACAGGTTACAGATATGCACTGCTTATAAAACTACACGTTCAGTTTAATTTGACCAAAATGGACCAAAAGGACCAAAATGAAGGGTGAATCCAGTATGATATTCTAAGTATAATCTACATGCTGTGTGTATTATGCATAGGAGTAACATTCACTTTGTAAATCATGCACAACACAAAACAAGCAGATTTCTAGAAATACTTCCACCATGCTAATAAACTAGTAAAGGTTGCAGTGTAAATGTCGCCATGCATAATGTGAGAGAGTACTTGTAAAGCAACATCGGCTGTCGAATAAGAGTAACACAGGAGTATTGTAGTAAGGATTTTTAGATTTCAAGTGAGCAGTTTGCAGCCAGACATTTGACATACTTTTTCCTATTTGACCTCATGATTCATGGATGCCGGCAAGGATCTACTAAAAATATTCCTGATACTTTCGGCTGTGTTTTTCAGCCTTTCAGTCTGCTGGCGTAACTTCAGGCGTAAAACAAAATATGTATGTGAGACAAGAGAAGGAGGCATAAGGGGGAAATATAAAAGCTTGACCCGTTCATCTGCAGGTCCAAACTCAGGGGGGATAAAAAAGAAATACTGTACATGACTTACCACCTTTGCCCTGTGAGTAAGAGCAACTCAGACTAATAAAATGTCTTTAAAAAAATCCAGATGCCTGCTAAAGGCCAATAACACTAGCAATACAGGCAAGAAAAAAAAAAACAGTCGGGAGAAAGAAAGATGCAGTGATCTCTTCACAGCAATCTCCTCTGCTGTCAGCACATAACCCTCTGTCTCACCCCTATTCAAAGCCCAAGTGTGAAAAAAACTGTACAACTGCATTAAAAAGAAAAATCTTCCACCGCAGAAAAGGCTCCGTCTTGTGTATATATGAGCTCACAAACCCTATGATTCCTGAGAGGAAGTCTTTGAAGTACAAGTGAAGAAATACAGAGTGTAACCGAATTACATCCAACGTGTTGCTGCAGACATGCACACAGTACAAAAGCTGTATTATTGCTACCATGTTTACCATGACGCTCTCTAAGCTATAGGAGACAATTTAGATCCAGTGGAAGCACCTGAATCATATTCTAGATATTCATGTATAGCACTCTAGAAAAATGAAGCCATCGCACTAAACACACATCTAGTGCAGTTGACACTGCTGTTTAACTGTAAGGACTTTAAACAGTGAGCAGCTAGTGCTCTTATCTTGCCTGCACAGCCCCCAGTACGCTGGCTTATTATATAATTAAGGATTTTTTCAGTTGAAATGGCAATCCTCATTTCCTCTGACTGGTGATTTTTATTAGAGTGTGGCTCACCCCTCTCCCTGTGAAGCTCAATTTTTGTATTTAAATGTAGGGGCTGCACTGATTCTGCACTTAGCTTTAGGAGCAAAACAATCCCAAATGCATTGTGGGTCAGATTGTTGCTCAGAATAAGGTCCACTGGAAGACGTGATAGATGGTGCTAAGTCTTTCTTTTGCTTGTGGCACAGATATGTTTGACCGAAAGGACAGAAAAGACTGGAGAGGAAATCACTTGATGCTAGAAGTGACTTCTGTGTGTGTGAAGCACTTTAAGAGACAAATGAGACCTGACTGAATGAATGTCTAATGTATAACCATACAGAACACTGTGTGCCTCGTTGCCTGTCATCCAAGTTATATTTACTTTACTGTAACTCACTTAAATGGACTACTAAAGTACAAATGTAGGCACTGTGCACAAGAAAAACATTTATCAATGAGATTTCCCTTCAGACTGCATATGGAAACTACTCTATTCTCCCTTTCAGGCTCAGAATCTTTGTGCCACTATCTTCATCTGTAGACTGAGCACTGTGGAGCAGGGCTGCTCACTGTAGCATCTATACAGCAATGACAGGATAAGTGACATATGGGTAATCTATGACTACAGCTGGTAATCATCATCATAATGTGCCTAATATACACAAAAATCACTTACACTTCCTGAGAAGCATTAAATTCTGTTCTTATCTACTTGAAGTAAACACCCAAATAAACAACACCACTGTGATTTTCTTTTACAATGTGCCATAATGTGATTTTCATATCATTAGGCTCAATGTACGCTACAAAAACAAAGTCTATTTCACAGACAACAAGAGCACATAAATTGTGTTACGATGTAATCGAGCTATGCTGACTCACTCAGGGTTTAAACGTGTCCTCTCAGGTGAGAAAAAAAAACTGTGCTTTACCAACCAAGCAAAACTCAAACAAAAAACAAGCACGCATCAACAGAGCTCAACAGAGTGACTTATGGTAGCTGCTGAGGGGGTTGGACCTGTGACACAAAACCTTTTCTACTCTTATGTTAAAAATAATACAAAACATAATGAACATGCTTCTTTATCCAGGCCTCAAAATCAGCAGAGACAGTAGCATTAGTGTGTGTACTTGTAGTGATGTAAAGTAGTAGCACTAATCTCTCCTCTGTCATGTATCTGTGTATGAAATTAAACACTGAAAACTGCTTAACAGATCTAAGGGAAGTAAGGATTATAGTGAACTAAGTCTGCACAAACAGCAGGCCTACAAGAAACCCTTCAGAACTCCAGAAAATCACATCTTGGTGGTTTTTGTCTTTGCAACTTGTCTGTGTTTTTATTTCTGCTATTGCTGTGCAAAAGTTTGTACAGACTGTCTGCAGGAAATGCCAACATCTGCCTGAGGCGTCTGGCCAACACTTTAGCCATTAGAGGGAGAGTTGGCCCCACAGTTACACAGTTTATTGGTGAAAAAAATAAAAAAAAGTGAGAGAACAGCCGCTTTCATTTTCAGTATTTTTTGCTGCTATTATTGTGTTGGTGGAGACACAGCAGTGGAGGCTAAAGAATGAAGGCTATGGCAGGGTTCAAGCCTAGCCGCGGCCACGTGAGTCTCCAGAGGCAGGGAACCTGACCGCTGTGTGTAGGTCAACATTGTCACTGGCTCATCTCCCAAAATGCACGGAGGCACTCCACTAAACTCAGCCTCCTTTACTTACAGCTACTCTAAATGAAATAAACATCGGTGGTACGTCATGTCAGTGCAAACACCATCGTGAGTATATCATTATCAGAGTAAAAAAAAAAAAAAAAAAACTGGATAAACACATAAATACTGTGTGATTCAAAAAAGGTTGTGTAAATTTGAAGATTACTATCTGCTCTCGAACAAATAGCATGAATTTACTATCATTTGTACACATCGCATGCAAGCACTGAAATGCCAATGAGCAGTATATTTTACTTGTCAGTGGAATCTCATCCCTGGCTTTTGAAAGCTCTGATTACATAAGGCAGATAAGAGAACATCAAAAAAAAGCACCACCTTATGAAAATGTGCTTTTGCTGTAGAGTAATAGCTGTATTATGCAAAGAAAAAAAATGTTGTCTTTTAAGTGTCTGACATCACACAGCATTTCTACTGATCGCCCAGTTAGACTTCCACACACTAATAACATGAGCAATCATTCTTACACTTAAAATACTTAAAGGGCTCGGCGAAAAAAAAGAAAGAAAAAGAATTAAAAAAATGACATTCACTCCCACACTTAACTCGTTCCTTTGCTGCTGGAAATTCACATAAGCTTGAACTTTGTTAGAGAGGCTGGTGTACTCTGCGACATCATCAGTAGTTATTTTGTTCACATGCAAATGAAGGATTATAGTCTGTATGTTTCGGCCCCTTATGTGCAAGCAGGGGCTAGAACATAACTTCACAAAGAAACAAAAACTCTACATTAAAGAATTCAAACAAAGGAGGAAGGACATGCAATGCTATTTTGTCAGCAAGACTTTTCATGGTTTTTTTTTTTTCAAAAGGGGATTTTTTTTTTTCTTTCCTCAACAAAAGCAAGAGAAGAATTCAAGAATAAACAAATAAACAAAAAAAAAGATTAGATCATCTGCATGGAATAATGTCATGAATCAAACTGAAAACTCCAAAACGTGGATGAGACAGATGCGCATATACAAACCTGGGTTCTTAAATTGATCCGGGCTGTGTAGGTGCTGGAGGGGGGAGTTGCAGGCGGAGGTGGCATGCTCACTGTGCAGCATCTGAGCCGCTTGGGGCCCCAGGGAGCCATAGTCAGCAAAGGAGCAGGGCCCCCCCCTCTGGTCACTGGGCGCAGAGTAAAACCCATAATCGGGGAGGCCTGGGAGATACAGTATAGGGTGGGGAGGGGGAGGGGGAGGGGACTCCATCATTGTGGAAATCAACGGTTTCATTGTCAAAAGTCAATGTCCAGATTGTTGAGCATAGCCTGGTGTTGTGTGACACCGTTTTTAGGTGACATCCTTGCATTTGGTCTGGCTTTAATTGGCCCTCCCTGCCCTCCCTCCCCAGCAGCTCCTGCCATGTGGCCAGGCCCCCTTGGCATATGGTCCGTGTTTGATACACTCAGCTGTATCTTACACATTAGCTGTACAAATCAGGATACATACTGTCTCTCCCTGAAAGAACACATTTCAGACCTCCTTAATTAATCTAGTGCTTTGATTTGATTCAAATGGACCAATACATTAAATACACAAAAAGGCCACAGCTTTGATATTTTTTGGCTTTTGCATAATTGACCTGTGTCCTCCGTGTTCTCGTGCAGTCATAAAGGAGCGAGACAAAACTGAAGAATCATTAAAACACAGGTCAATACATTTCTCATTTCAAACCGACAATTCTTCTCCGACATACCTGAAGGAAGCTTTTGTCATTTAAATGAAGAGAAACAGAAAGCGCACCAATCAATAATTAATTTGAAGCCTCTTTTTTTGACCAATAGCAACAGATGATAAGGTTTTCACGTGAATGAGATACAGAGACATTGGTGTTTATTGATGACAGGCATTCTGAAGTGCACTAAGTACTCAAAGCACGTCTCAGATTGGCCTCTTTCAATGATTCTCTCTTTGACACAGATGGTGGATTATCAACAAAATGTCTTTCAGCAATAAGTCGTGCTGACATTTATTGCTTGTCCTCTTAATCTGAGACAAGCTGCTCAAATAAAGAGCGCAATTAAAAGAAAATGCTTCTTCTCACACCTCTTTGATAACAGAGTTAATCTACTCAGGAGGGACCGAGATTGGTGACACCGGCTTTTTCATGCTGGGTTTCCCCTGCTGTGTGTTTATTTTTTTTTTATTTGGGTCCTGGAGCGAATAGCCATTCAAAGCCACTTCACCTCTACCCATTCAGAGTGAGACAGTCCACTTCTGCCAAATGGAATGTGAGCACCAGCCATGTTGCTCCCCGCCAATGCTTTTTAGCACTCTGATCTCACCACTTGTGGGCTGTCTGCCCACTCATCAAATTATAGGCTCTAAATACGGCAGGCTTCCCACGTACGTCACATAATGCCTGACACATTGAACAAAGCTCAAGAACCAATCATTCCATTTACTTCACTCAGACAAATGTCACCGAAAATTGATTGGCCTCGCTAATGAGGAAAGCTGGATCAATGGAATAATTATAATGGGGGAAAAAAACATTTGACAACAGCACAAACCATGTTATTGGGAATTCATAAAGAATTCTGATATGTCACCAGTTTAGAACAGTGTGGAGACTATAGCAAAACAGGCATTACTTTCTATTTTGTAGTACTCTCACTGTGTTACTGAACATATCTGCAAAACTAACTTTATACAACTGATCATAAACCATGTTGTGTCATCTTGGTAAAAGTGAAGCATGTTTAAAGGGATCAGAGTACATGCAAACAGGACATAGAGGTATGTTTTTGTTTCTGAAAGGAGATGCAGATTGGTGAGAGATAAATATTGCCATTATTTTCCAGACCAAGCACACATTCAAATACAGGTATTATGCACATTAATTCAAATATTGTTAGCAGCAGATTATTTGAGTGGCTTTTGCTTCAAAACTGGACAGGGGAGTTATTTTATTTTAAGCAATGTTTGTTGTAAGTGACTGAACACACAGTAAGTTGGACAGACATTGAGGTGTCTTTAAACTTTTATGTCACGTTAACTCATATTCAAAAAATTTGCCTTTCAACTTAGTCCGAACCTGTGACTTTTATGCTAACATTGCAGGAATAATTCACTGGCTATGACACAGGCGCTCACATTAAATGTAACTACAGTACCATGATCAGTTAATCTATTGACATTTTTAATGAGTTTAATAAGTTTATTAGTGATGTACATAGTGTCGCTGTTTTACATTCAAGCTTCTAATGAAGTTTTTCTGGTAAAGCCTTAAATATCTTGCACCCTGCTTTGACATGATCACCCTTGAAAAAAATTAAAACATCTTAGACGGAGTCCTTAATTTAAATTAAGTGATGAATCAGATTAAATATTGTAGTCTTTTTCTATTAATTTATCTTTCATTAATGACTCTAGCTTGTCAGTTTCATCAACATTAAACACATATAAATATACTTGTATGTATGTATGTAGAGCTCTGGTACAGCTGTCCTTCTGTCTGGAGCCATCATTTTGCAGTCTCTCTTAATGTCCCGCCCACATCACTATCTGATTGGTTACTTCATGACAAACAGTCTGTTAATACTTTTAATATAAGAGGCTACTGTACCACAGAATGTGTTCACCAGTGAGCTTAAGTTGCAATAAACATAACAATCATATGATTTATCAGTATTAACATAGAATTTGAACATCAGCATTATTATGAAGCTTCAAAGTCCCCAGCTATGCAGTGCAATCCTAGAGTTTATGCAAACAAAAGAACCGTGTCACCAACAGTATAAACGAGACAAAGGCAGAATTATTGTGTGCCATTATGTTATTAGTGGAAAGCAAGAATAAAAAATGAAAAAATGGAGCTACAGATGGCTGGAGGATGCAGACTGGTCCGTCAGTTCTGCAGCTAAACTTAATTCTTTTTACTAGCCACAACATGTAAAACAAAACTTAAACAGCTAACTGTTTACTGTTGGAATCAAACCACTAAACCACGAAAAAATGAGAGTGGTAACAGTAAAATAATGTACCATATAAATTGTACATTAAGTTAAACAGCAACATTGTGTGCAACATTTATCCAGGTGGTGAAACTTAAAAAAAAAAATTATGCATACCGCTGCAATGTCTGCAGGTGTGTGCCAGACTCAGGTAAGAAACTGGCTCATTCTGCCTGCCGGCAGCTGGACAAGAGTACGACTCAGACACTCATGCACAAACATACAGGCACACATTCTCAAAGCCATATATTTTCATCAGTGGCTATCTGATCAGTTATGCAGGATGAGACTGGGCAGAGTGTGCCCACAGCTGCATTAGTATCACCGATCATATCACAGTGTCTCAGACCTTCCCACTATTAATATTCACACAATCTATCCAGAACAATAGGCCTTTCTTGGACTCCTTTTTTTTTCAGTGGCCACTAATTGGATGTAATTACTCATCTACAAAACAAATGAGCGTGCTGAGGTTGCCTTGGAGACTAGATCAGGGGATCCAGCAGTGCGCATCGTTCGCAGGGCTTCATTTATACTGGTAATTATCTCCCCTACCCCCACCCACTTTCCCTTCTGCCCTCAGTGACCAAAGCTGGCTGCGAGGCGGTGGAGAGGGGAGTGTCTTGCAGTCATCTGTTACTGACATCATCGGGGTGGCTCTCTTTAAGTGGATAAATGCCCTGCTCCCGTTCCCACTTTGCCAGGTGACTGCCTTTAAGGAGGAATCACAAACCTTGAAAGTAGTGCTGCTCTTTTTCTCACTAGTTGGGAAAATAAAACTAATCACGCTAATGATAAAATACAGCATCATGCTCCTTGGCCTGTTGGGACTTCGGAGTGTGAAAAATATTTTCATAAGTTTTGCCAATGTTCTGCACCAAGTTTGTGATTATCCTTATATCAAATCCCACAGAAACTCCACATATTAACCAACACGCACACACGATCAAAGGCACGAAAAGGTTCTGTGATCCAAATGTTAACAAAACAGTAGTCTCACCAGCACAATTTAAAACGCTGCTGGAAACTGCTATTATCCTCAAATTGATTAACAGCTCTCTTAATACAGGGACCTTCACTCAACAACAACAACAACAACAACCTGTATTTGTGATGTTTATTCCTGAAGGTTTGCAAACAGTTAAAATGTTGACTTATCACTTATGAGTCAACTCTTTGAATAAACATAATTATACTGTTATTTCTGCAGTCAACAAATATGGAACACTGGGAATTGGGGAGTATAAATATCTATTACCAAAAAGTTATTTTCATTCCTGCAAGGAGTAATTTTTCATGCAGTCACTCCTCCCTTTCCCTCGCGGCGCCAGTAAGATTCCTTGGTGGCCATCAAACCACATCACTCTACAGAAGACGTCAATAAACCTGACATGCTGCTTCTCAAATTAGCTTTGAATTTTAGAGCTACCATAATTAGCTTTTCCATTTTCACCAATGTCATTTAAAAATAGCGTGAAAGAAACTAACAGCTCTTTTGCTGTCTAGCCTTGCTTTCACTTTCCATTTGAAATAATCTTTTCTGAATGAATGGCTGAGTAATTAACAGCACTAGACACCCTTTTCAGAGAGCACAGACATTTCATAAATAATACATATTTAATGTCTTGTCATTTTGTGTTCAGAGAAGCTTGGCTAATTAATTTTAACAGATGATTTCTTCTTGCATTTACTCACCCATACTCAGGCCTCTGTTTTTTTTTTTTAACTTTTCATTTTATGCCCGCTTTTCCCTTTTCTTGCTGTTCCTTCCAGTAATGGAAACAGAGCTGCTGATTTACATTAAGCTTAAACTGTGGCTGGGGAAAGATTGTAGAAAGTTATAGAGGAAGAGAAAATATAAACACTGAATCGTGGTGGAGCAATGTGCAACAGTGTAGTAAATCAGCGCACACTAATTTGATTTTAATGCAGATTTTTACCTGTGTGGGATCTGGCCTGGCTGGGACTGAGAAAGGGCACTCAGTTATCTACAGTCGGCACAGATTATCCTATCGTGAGCAGGCTCAAAGCTGACAGCCATGGCCTTTTGGCTGATCACTTTTTTTCAAACATGTCTGGTCAGGCTTATGTGGTCTGAAGAAATCTAAGACTCACTCTGACTAAAATCTGAGAGTGATACTGGCTGCATCTAATGATCATTTAGACATAAAGGGAAGGAAAATATGAGTAAACTGGATAAGGAGTTACAGTTACAGCAATTTTCACTTAGATATTGTATGTTTATAGGTTGCTTGATCTCCTTACATCTGACAAATTTAATTAAGAGGCATTTATCTAAAAAAACTGTATACAATATAAGCATGTGAACTAAAGCAGGTATACTGGGAACTATCCTTTTTACTTTCTCACTGTATGTAATTACAAATACCTCTCTTTTAAACCTGTTATATTTGCAATGATGTCACTTCAAAATATATATACAATGCAAATCAAACAGAAAATTCTGTGATAATGAGGAAGGAAATAATACATATTGACAAAAATAATACATTTTTATAACATTATTCACAGGACTGACAACAAAATTCTCCATTAAGTGTTTAGTAAGTTTTATTTAGAGAACGTGTTACGTATTCAGCCCCTGGAGGGCAGAGTGGTGATGTCCCTGAAGGCCTGTGCCTGTAGCCTCAGAGCATCTGCTACCCACAGCTGTGAGAGCCACGGCTTCGTTGTGGAGGCGCAAAGGGACACTTTGCCCTTCCCGATGTGTCACATCTTTCCCTGGGCCCTGAACAAAAACCCAAGCAGGAAGGGCTTGGCATGCCTGCTCATGCCATTTTGCACTAAATACATGTAAAGCGCCTCTGGCCTAGAGCTGAGCTTTGCAGATTAGCATCTGGGACGAACGGACCTGAGCTCACCAAGAGCCAGATTGATTAGGAGCTGTGCACAGAGCCAATCCTGGTCTCCTCTTGACCACTGCGGGAGATCACAGAGCTTCTTGGAAGAAAATTGATTATTACCTTGATTCGAAAATGTCTATCACATGAGTGTTCTTCTTTTCATTGGTAAAGAAACAAGAGGTGGAAAAAGAAGTGAGGGGAGTAAAACAGAAAAAGACCAAGAAAGCAACAACTAACCAGACCATCCTGATTCCCAATCAAACTGGCAGAGAAGCCTGTGCAATTTATACCGCAGTCCAATTTCTGCACAACACTGACCACTGCCAAATCTATTTCAGCTTTAGACACCTGAGTCAAGTCAGCCATACTGTACACAGCGAGTACCCAGACCTCTAAAAGCAGCTGAATGGGGCTTTGTGTACACTGCAGGTAGAGCTGAGATCTGAGACTGACATTTGAGCTTCCCAGAAAGCTCAGAGGGACTCAAGAAGACACTCAATCAGGAAAGACTGGGACCTGTGAAGTTCCCTGGACTGTCAGAAGCATCTGCATCACTTGCATTTTTCTCTGTTTATATCTGACAATGCTATAGCACAGGAGATTTCAAACAAGTCTACTTTAAAATAAAGGAAGCAGAATGACAACTAGCGCCCTTTAAAGAGCCTTAAATCCATTACGTTAGCTGGCCTTCAGAATATGTTACAGTTTGAATATTGATAATAAAAGTAGTTTTTGATACAAACGTTTAATATCCACATTGAGTTCATGTGTAAGCTACCTGTCAGTATCATGTAGGGTAGAAACTGTTGTCCATTAATGCAGGTGCATCTTAAAATCAACAGCAGAGGTAGACCAAACCTGTCCAAAGTGCAGCCATGTTGCTGTTGGATGGTCATCTAAAAATAAACAAATTTCCTTCTTGCTACTTTATATTGCAGATGTTCAGCCCCTAAAATTGACATATAATAATGTGGCTGCCCTTTGCATCCACAAGTAGCACCCTGTAGTATTTAAAATCAGGTTCAAACACAGGGTACCGGCTTATAAAGCCCAGTATGGGCCAGGACCTCTCTACCTTCAGGCGATGGTAAACTGTGCAGAAGCCAGATCTCTCTGATCTACTCCTCGCCTGGAGCCACAGGCTCTCAAATGTCCTCACAAACACGTGGAAGGACTAGTTCTCATTCTTAGTGGTGCAAAATGCTCCTGGTAGAGATCAGGGCAGTGCTATACCTTTCCATCTTCAAATACACACCGAGGAGCAATGTCTTGAAGAAAGAAACTGGACTGACACCACTTTCAATTCAACCTATACTAAATAAAACATGTTGCCTTGCCTTTTGTAGAAATAGGCACAAGTCAGGGTTTTGTATTCCATCTTTGATAACTGGTACTTTTTTCTGTCTTAGAATGAGAAGCCTGTCTACAGTTACAAGCTTTCAAACTTTCTTTTACTTTAAGTAAGCTAGAAAGAAAAGTGTGTTGAATTCTTGTGTAGTATTTAAATGTTAATCTATAAGAGAATTACAGGACTGGACTGCAAGAGTTGTAGTTGCCAAATTTTACAAATGCAAAAGAAAGCAGTTAGATCTTCTCTGGCTGCTCAAGGGAAGTGTTAAAATACATATATGATGACCAATATGTCAGCAGAGTTTGAAAGATTGTGCAGAGTCAGAATCTTCTGTGACTTTTTTTTTTGTTTTGTTACACAACTACAGCTGCATCTAGGGTATAGTTTGCTGCAAGTGGCAGACCACTGTGAGAAGTTCAAAATACACCTTGTCATCAGCAGTGGTCTGTCATAGAGAGGGAAGTCAGCCTGCTGTCATTTTGTGTGTTGAGCTTCGGGAGCATGGTGAAAGTGCCCTCTGTCAGAGATGGAAAATGTCTTCCTCTATCTCAAGATGCACTCTGAGCGTACTGCAGACAAACAAGCCTCACAGCCTGAACAAAAGCAACATCTACAAATAGACAGGTTGCTTTTTAAGAAATATTCATCTAAATAATTAATGTGTTTTCAAATGTTAAAATACAATTTACCCGAGACAATTCTGGGAAAGTTAAAGGGACTAAATTTCTTTCTTCCTTTCTTAAAAATATATAACTACTGTGGTTTTGAGTGCCAATTTAGGTGACACACCATCACCCCTGCATCCGTCCTGCTGGGTCAAAGTAGACTAAATATGTGGTGCTCTATGGGAACTGTAGGTGGAGTCAAAGCACAAAGAATCCACACTTACATCATACATAAGGCTTTTTTTTTTCAACAAAGACCCTCGTCTGCACTAAAAATTGAGAATTTAGCAGTAAATTTAACCACCAGAATTGCTATTTCTGCATAGATTTTGGGCTGAGCGTGGTGCAAATTAAATTGTAAGACAAGACGAAGACGAAGCAACATCCCCAGACATTACACAGACGGGAAGGTCAAGCCTAAACAATCATTGTCCAATCTGTGCTCTGTCTGTGTCTTTATAGAGAGAGAGGAGACCACTGAATGTATTAAGCTATGTAGTATGTTGTTAGCATCATCTCAAACACTCCATAAATCATTTTTCACTCTGTCAAAAAAGCCACAAACCACAGAACAAAGGACTGCTCTTGTTATATCATAAAGGTGCACCGGTGAAGCTGTTCTCTGGAGAGTAGAACGGCTAATAAATGGTAACAATAACACAGTTAACAGCTAATTTTGGTAATAACCTACAGACATTTTATGAGGCAACTCACTTCACATTCATTTTACAGATTTTCTTGCTGTTTTTGCAGTAATGTTCTTTATTTGCAGACTGATTCTTGCATTTACTGAGGAAGCATTGAGGATTCACTGAGTGATATTTTCCTTAAAACTGCCTCATGGCTGTTTAAGTACTCTAAAACAGGCCCATGATGTCACTGTTTACCACTCTTACCCTCCCCCCTCCCTCCTCCCTGCCTCCCTCCCGTCACCCCCTGTTCATAGTCATTTGCTTGTCTCCCTTCCATTTGCAGCTGTCAGAATTAAACTGTATATAATGGTTGCCATCACGTCTCTTGCTTCCTGGCTGCTGCTAACCCCAAATCAACATTCCTGCTTCTTAGTGATGTTCATTGCAATTGTTGGGCAAATTGTTTGTTTTGAAAATGCAAAATCAAATAGAGCGATGTGAAAGAAAGAGCATCTGATTGGCTTCCAGTGTTCCCTCTGTTGATTTGAATTAGGTGCAAATGAGGACAGGTGGGGGGATTTGTTTGTCTGTATGTGTGTGCAGATGAAGGTAGTATGCATTCACAGCATCCACTTATACTGTATCTTTCTGCGTGTTCAGTGTGAGCATCATCGTGTGTCAGAGCACACGACATTTTACACCCATTGTCTACTGCCTTTATATCTGTGAGTGACGGCACAAACTATAAAACATTTAAGTTGCGATTAAAACAGATTTTCACCAACAAGCTTCTAATAGTACCACTGATTAGGAAAGACACTTTCCCCCAAAGCCCGGAGGCTGTGCATTCAGCCAGGGGAGCCATTATTGACAGCTACTGAATGATCTACAGTTGTAAGGGGGGGAAAAAGCAGGATGTCTAAACGAAGCCAACAAGTCTATCAATGCCGTGGTTAAGTCTTGCATCCTGTTTTTGGCACAAATCTCTTGGCAGATATTCGTCTGTCTGTGAATAAGGTGTGTACTGTAATTAAGCTTTAATGGAGTGTGTGCATCGTAAGTTGACGTCCTCAGGCATCTTAGACACTAACAAAGAGGCTCTGACTAATCTTTTTTTGATTTTTAAGACATCTGTATCATCTGTGCTGCATCATACAAGTGCTACAGCAGGATAAGCTCTAATTGGTGTAGTAACGACATAGCAAAAAGTTAATAGTAAGGTCCAACGTAAATGATTATGTCATAATCAGACAGAGAGAAAAGCACATTAAGAAGTGACAAAAGAGTGGTAGAAAAGAAAACAACATGACTGATTTCTGTATAAATTAGACAAAGAGCTGTAATCAGCAGACTACTTTTCCTCTGCAAGTGTTAATCTGTTGCAAATTTATTTCCATTTCATACCTTCTTGTTAATGTTTTGTTAAATGTTTGATGCAAGGAGATTTCAAAACCAAACAAACAAAAATCTCTTAATTTCCGCTCTTAGATTCTTGCATCTTAATCATAATCTAAAAGTATTATAATGTTTAACATATCTTTAAATGTCAGGAACCCTCAAAAGCTCTGAGTACAAATGTTTTATATCCCCATTTGATTAAAGTTTTGTTCAAGAAACATTTTTTCTGTCTTAAGAGTGTGTCGGGCTGTATTATTACAATGGAAAATTAATAAATTATAAAAACCTTTTTTTTTTTGCTTTGATCCCAAGAAACCTTTTTTGTGACTCCTTTAAAGACCTAGCGATTCTTGTTTGTGGTGAGAGAGTTGGTCTTGTTGTGGCTGAGGAGCATCCTGTTTTTGGAATCTAAAATGGCTGAGATATGTTGATAAAAGTTCCTAAATTGGTCTGATGGTCAGACTCAAAAGTATAGATTATGCTTTTGAGAAAGATACAATTGCATTGATAGCAGCACAACTCTATTGGCTACATGGAATTTCCCAGGAATTATACTCCACATGAGACATTTAAGTTATGTTTGGGTATATCTTTCATCAGTTTAAAATCAGGTTTAAACCAGGTTGTAGAGGTGACACTGCAAGTGTTAATATAGCTGACAAAAAGCAGAAGCAGCTATGTTAACACTGCAGATGTCTACAGTAAGAATGGCTAGTTAACTCAACATGTTTATGACATGAATAAATATTGAGTTACGACACTTGATTCAGGATTTACTAGAATCTGAGGAGGTGAAAATGTATGAGCTATTTTTAATATTTCACCTGTCTGATGCAGATAGTAAAGGTTATTAGAATGCTGAGGTGCTACATGCTATTAGGGCATTAGCACTCCTTGGCAGCCCACATTACTGTGTACTGGTGGTGCATATGATAGCCAAATCTTAAGTTAACTACCTTAGTATGCTACAGTTTATGAGCGTTCGATTAATTAAAGGGACTAAGGTGATTTGTATGCATTGAGAGGGGAAAGTAAACTCTCTTTGGTCCCTGTGAGGAAGATAGTTTGATGTCTTCTGCCTGCTAACTCTACAGCTTCCTTCTGACCTGTTGCTGCCATTCAGAGCTGTGAACTGTGATGGACTGCTGAAGCGTCCAGTCTGAAATCCACCCATGGCCTTTCTCCACCATTCCTCGCCTGTTCTCCATCTTTTCCTTGCTCATGCTTCACGGATCATCCCATGGACTTGTGAGTGCAAACTGACTCTGTATGTGTGTTTTAATTTGTAAGCTTGCACTAATAGACCGCAGCCTGTGTTTTAGGTCATTGTCTCCCAAGCCTCGATTCTAGAAAGCACCAATTTCATTTTTGGTTAAAGCACATTATTATTATTTTTTTATTTTAGTTGCAGTAAGTTTATGACTAAAAGGGTGCAAAGCTACTGTGGAAAAAGACGTAAAATCTTTTGTGTATAGTTTTCTAGCTCATTTGAGATATTTTCTATTATTTTTGCAGGAGTGGTTGAAAAATTCTGTTTAATTACAAGATGAATTTTAGTTCTCCTTTTGAGTGAGACATCATAGAAAGAATTATAATCCATGATTGTAGGTTTCATTGTATTTTTTTTTAACATAAAGTCATTGCTTGAAATGACAGTCGGCAAGTCCCTCTTTGACGTGATCTCAACAAAATGTGAACACAGGTTAGGAGTACACAGTGCCTGTTCAATTTTAAATACCAGTTATATGTCAGAGTGAACCACAATATTCCTGTCTTACAGCTAAACAAAGACTTTTGGAATATGCAGAGCTGTTCACTTTGAGTCTACATGTGTATTACTGCTGGGTGAGCACAGACCAGAAAGTTGTGTGTTAATAGAAAGCATCCTAGTGAGGTGTAAATGTGAGTAGCTCCAACTGGGTCATATAAATAAATTTAGTAGTTAGCTGTATACTGACAAGAGCTTTATTTTTTTATTTACAAAATGTTTTGACAAGCAAACTTGCTTCTCATGTGGCCAGCTGTTAGTGTGATTGATCACTTCAGTATCATTTTTATTCCAGAGAGACTTAATCAATGAGAAATCATATGAATTCAGCCTTGACATTTCTTGAATGAATATTTGTGCTTTGATCAAAAGATGTGACAGTGAAGTTATAATCCTGGCTGACTCATGTGTCTTTTAGGGGCAGCAGAGAGCAATATGCATGGGGACATTAAAAAGCTGAATGAGCAGCATCATCGAGGGATCTCAGTGCTGACTGCTCTTGTAGGTGTGTGGGTTGAGCGAGTTGTATTCTTCTCAGCCTAACATGCTCCCTCAGTCTCAAGTATCTTTCCAAACTTTTCACTTCAGAAGTCTTTCAGAGAATCTGTAGCGATGAGGGTAAAACCAACCTACACATACAGCTTGTGCAAAGCTCTTTTAACTGTGTACTCCTGTATGTGTGTTTCATAATGAGAGATTACACTGTGGAGCTCGAAGCTTTTTCTATAAAAGTTTAGGGAGTTTTTATAAATGAGACACTGGTTGAACTTTAAAACTGTTTTCTCTCAGAGGATCGTCATCTTGGAAACAGTGACTATTGGCACTCTCAGTGCATTTTTCAGTGTTTTTGTGGTGTCTGTAAGTACAGCCCAGTTAAATATGTTACAGTGTTGTGTGGGAGCTGTGAAGTAACTAAAAGGCTAAACTGATTTTTATAGAGGTTAGGCATTTTGGAAACTGGTATTAAAGCATATTAAGTATATTTTTTTACCAGCTCAGAACTCGTTTGATACTTTGTTAAAATATTATGTCAACGAGGTTCAAATTTTCTCTGCTGTACTATTCAAGCAAAAGTTAGTAAATGTTTGGTTATTAAACATAAATACTCACATTATGATGCTTCTTTTTCATCTCAAAGTTTTTGTTAAAATTCGAACTGTGTTAATGCTAATTATTATTCAAGTTACTTTTGATGCAATACACACATATAGCAGAGTTGGTAAGAATGTTCAATGTTTGATCACAGTTGATGCAATTCTTTTTAATTTGTTCAGTTAAATCTGATGTCTGATGTTACTGATATGCTGCCTTAAATAAAAATGGCTGAATTAATTTTCTTTGCTTTTTTATGGCTGTACTCCATTTTTATTCCTTCAGGCACTCTATATTATTGAGTTTTCATCACTGAAAATACTGAGTTCACTAAAATAAACAGAGAAATTATTTGAAAATGTTGCCTTAAATTTTTTTTAGTCAGGATTAAAGTAAGAGTTTTTACAGTGTATAAGCACTATGTACAGTATATGCAGAGATCTTGGATACAACCTCTACTGTATGTGTGTGTACAGTGCATTTAGTCTAAGCTCAGATTGTTGCCGAGTGTGTGCGTGTGGGCTCGGGGGACTATGTCTATGGGGAGAAGCAGAGCAGGAGAAGTTGGAGAGAGCAGCAGCCACACAGAACATGGACAGAGCGTTTACCTGGCCCTGTGCTCTGTGGGTACGCCAAGTAGCCGCCTCTTCCACGGGCCCCCCTACCTGAGCCACGCGCTGCTGCTACCGCCGCTGCCGCCACCGGTCCGTATGCTGTCGCTGGGAAGCCTGCAGGCACATACACACACACACATACACACTACATCACTTCCTGCATATGGATGAGTACACCCCAGAGCTACAGGAGAATGTTGATACCAGCACTGAACTATGGGATAAAACCATAGCTGTCAGGGGCTCATGTCAGGGCGACATCTATCAGCAGACTCTTACCGAAACTCACTGTGATATTCAAAAGCCTTCAGATCCACTGATCCACACAGAGAAACAAAAAGATAGCCATGAGCGACTCAGCAAATATAAGATTTAAATAAAACAACTGACCTGCAGGGCAGCTTTGACACACTTGTCATGATTGTCAAGGAAAATATCAAATTTTATGAGAACCAATGAATGAGAACAATAATTTGTGATTTTATCATTTTAAACTTTATAAACACTAACTTAGATTAGAGCAATAAAACAAAGTGCACTTTAAATGGTTCTGCTTTAATTCAAAATGTCTTGCCGACTGAAAAGGTGCAAGTTCTTACTCATCTACAACACTGTGAGTAAACTGACTTTGCAATCCACCAAGTCCCTGATTATATTAGTGAAAGCATTTGGCTCTTGGGGGTGTTTATGTCACATGCTTTGGATGAAAGATTACAGCCTCTTCTGAGCTGCATAGACATGGGCATAATGGCCCTGCCTCTAGGGACTACCCCTGCATTTTGTCCGGGAGTGCTCCCAATTACTGTGAGTTTCTATGGAATCAGAATGATCCACTGTAATGCAAGAGGCAATGCATTCCACCAATTTTTTTTTTTTTTTTTTTTTATGTGCTGGAAGATATACAGTAGAAAAAAAAAACATCTTCCACAATCAGATGGAGACATCTGTTGAATGATTCGTCATTCAGAGGAGCCTGAATCTGTTAGCTTCTGTGAGGACTGAACAAGTCTCTTGTGCTTGTCTCTCTCTATGTAAACATTTATAGTACTCCAACGCAGAGGTTTTCAAAGCCTTAAGCTTTAAAAGTATGTCTATGTAAGCATTCATAAAAAGCGAATAAATCAGTCAGTTTATGATGCTCTAATAAGACCTTAATACCATGCAAATATAAATCCACTTCTTTGGGGTCTGATTATTCCCGCAAATATCAGCCTAATAATCAGTCTGTAATTAAGCGAAACGCAGTATCTGTAAATTGTAATTACATTGTTGGCCTTAATGAACACAGTAGCTAGAGGTGGCTGACAGAGGCTAGTCCATGCCCAGGGCCTGGGCTCCTCTCTCAGCACAGGAATGGCATGTCATTAGCGATGATGAGATTCCTCACTCTGGGCTCAACACCGTCTTTGCCTAATCAGCCTCCTAAAATTATCTCCACAGGAAATGCTTTCCTCACAAGTGAAAAAAATAATCTCTGTATTCCTTCAATTGGAGTTTTTTTCCCCTGATTTCTTCTTTAGCTGTACGTGCGAGCGTGTGTGTGTGTGCGTGTGTGTTTCTCCTATATTTTGGCCATATTTCTGGAGACTGTGGTTTAGACATTACGAAATGGCACAGGACACCTCGGAGGATTATTTCTTGAATGCTGCGGAGGTGAGAGGAGCACTAGTGGGTGACCTATTTTTCCGAGTCAGCCTTGTACTGTTATTCCACGAAGAAGGGGCTCACACAAAAGACTGATGAGAGGGAGGGGGTGGGTGGGAGGGTGGTGGGAGTGGTGGGTGGGGGGTGGAGAGGGGATGAGAGGGTGGGGGTGAGAGGGCAGGGTCAGATGAGCCGCAGCCGAAGAGAAAAACACATAGCTTTTCATCAGTCGGCCGAGAAGGAGGTAATTCACAACTCTGTCGACACAATACGACCACGAATGTGCGTGTTGGGTGTGAGGTGCTGTCATGCTGCGACTGGCAGGCAGGTAAAGAAGAGAAAGAAATGCCACTTCCCCCCCAACTATCTAACAGCTCAGGATAGAATGAGGGTCTCAGGCGGTATGGTGACAGGGGGAGAAAGCATACAAAGAAAAAAAAAAAAAAGGCGACAAAATGGCAACCAAAATCAGCCGCATTAATACCGCTGCGGATATTCTCCGCCTCTTTTCATGAAAACACAAATCAACTCTGATACTATGCTAATGATGGCCATGCACCCCTGCATTTCCACTTACAGTGTCCCCATGTTTGCGGTGCGGAACAGTGTTTCACTCTCCACCTCTTTTCCCCTTTCTCTCTTTCCCTCCTTTCCTAAGTGCTGAATCTATCTTCCCCTCGCTGCCATTGTCATGACACCCCCAATAGACCCACTGGCTTGGAAGTTAGTTGCGGGCAAAGTTGTGGTGAGAGATTAACTTTGCAGGATTAGGTGGGTTAATTAATAGATGGCTGCTGCTCATTGTTTTGTGCTCACGCTGTAAGAAGCCACCCAAGAGAAGCGCTGCAGCATTAAATCAATTTCATGGCCCTTTTATTACTGAGGAGATAAAGCCAATATTTAGCTTTCAATTCTTCACAATTATTGGGCCCCTGCTTTGCCACTTGAGTGGCTGCGCTTGGCTGGGGACAAGGACACATCTGTTTATGAGCTGTGGAGGCCCGGGGGCCTTGGTGTCCGGACTCCGGGGAACTGTCCTCGGCTTTCTCTCCTCAAGCCTGTAGCACAGAAATGCAGCCTTCTTCAGGAGTGCACACAGAGAGGAAAAGAGATTAGACCAGAGGAAAGATGAGAACTGTCAAACATTTCACCATGAAACCCGAGCAAAAGAGTTACATTTCCCCAACACAACATTAACATTTCGGAAAGATATTTATATTCACAAGAATAGTTGCAAATTTCTACAAAAATCTTCCGGACTGAAGTTATTCTTTGCAGTAACTCTCTATACTCCCTTCAAGGAGCTTTAGCTGACTTTGTATTCTGTCTCTTTACATCTTTGACAACTTGTATTTTTCTATCCATCCAACTGCACTGTTTACAAAAAATGATCGACACAAAAAAACTGTAACCCTTTATGTATTCAAATCCCTCTCTAACTAAAATAAACTTCCAGCTAAAGTGACTTGCCAAACAGAATGAAATGTCCAATTCATGATAGTGTCAGCTCTGTATTGAGGCAGCACAATGTGCATCCAGAGCACATAAGGCTCCATTTTCATGACAGTGCATAGCACATACCGGCGCTTTATGCCTATAAAGTGGCATTTTTCTTGGATGCACACCAGCTCTTTTCTACCTGCACCTGTATTTTGTGAGTCTCTGTGAACTTGACTGTACTGAAGTAGGAGGAGAGACACAGTAGGGGCCGTGTCATAATGATCAAACCACACAGTGCAATTTTTGTGTCAAGGTTTCCAGGGATTTTTTTGCTTGCACCGACTGCCTGCATGGACCAGGTCAAAAGCTTTGCTTTCTCTATCACAGAGCAGTCAAAGCAGTTTGCTGAAAATCGCACTGCTTTTAAAGTAGAGAAAAGGAGGTGATGTGATTTGATTTGTCACATTAGCCCCTTTTACACAGCTTGTTCAAAGTGGGAATATTGCGCCTTTATACCACCTCGCTGTTCTGTATAAATGGTATGAAGATGGACTTGGAGGGGTGGCGGGGGAATATTCGCTCCACCTTTGTGCCAGTAGCAGAGGCAGGAACAGCAGCGAATGGCCTTGTGTGTAAAAAAAAAGCTGAGCCGGCAGGACTTTGCAGGGGCGTAATGTTGTGACGATGTGTTTAACGTGCAGTGCCCATGCGGGAGATTTAAAAAGCAGCTAGCAGCAGTTAGCCGCTAACTTATAGGAGATCATCAACCAAAAATGGTCTGCAAATTGTGGAGACAACAATTTCCAGGAGCTCCATGCCCTCAAGCATTAGCCAACAAAACCAAGTGTCATATAATATGGTGAGTAAGTGACTGTTATTGTATTGATATGTTATCTTAGGAAGCAATGCCAGACGTGCCTATAAAACCTCACACTGGACACTGGCGCTCGTCCCGCCTCTTTGGGGTTTCACAACGAGACATGCTGTCTAAAATCACACTCTGGGGTGTTGTTATGTGGGCATCATTTGTTTGGGTGTAAAATCACAGAGGCAGCAGCTGCTCTGCGACTGCATTGCACAGGTTTAACTAAAACAAAAAAAACCAAAAAAACAACAACAAAAAAATGTTGTTGAACATTCCATTAGACAGCCATGCCGGGCCTTGCATGGTCTATATTTGTACTCTGTGTCCATCACTCAGTGTACTCCTAGTAGAGATGTTCCACTAGGTTGACACGCAGTGACTCCTGCAAATTGACATAAATCCTTGTTATTATGTTGTACCGTTTGATTTTAACTGCTAAAAACACCTAAAACTCTTCACGTTACCTCAGATTTTTTCTCCTGATGCACTTCTTCTGATACATTTTAGCAGATCTTTTTTGGCATACTGCCTTTCTAGCCACAGACTCACTTTCTGATCCTATTACTCAGAAAATGTCACAATGAAAAGTTGTTGCATTATGCATCAATAAGGTCCTATTTATGTCCTACCAATCTGACAACAGCTTGACTGATGTTAATATAATCTGTACTGTTCTTTGGCCCAAAACTGCCAGCAGCAGCCCGCTCTGTCATTGACAAAGGAGCTCCATCAGTCACAGAGCACTCCACTCATTTCTGCTATAAGAAGACTGTCAACTATCTAATGCACAGGAGGAGCCCAGGGACAGCTGAGTCTATGGATGGAGTAGCCTAGGTCCACATTAATATATATCTCTCTGAAACTGAAAATTAATAGTGCCCAGTGCAACACTACGACTTATAGGACTTAGCGAATGAGAAGAACATTACTTGACATGCTTATTATATCCAGTTTTGGAGTGGAGTTAATCAGGGTTAGCTTGGTGGCTAACAGAGTTTCCAAGCCACACTGGGTAACAAAGTGTCTTGTGTTTGGGAAAGAGGCTTGTGAGCAAGCCTTTGAGCCTGAAGCTAGTCGATTTTTGGGGGCTGACAGAAGGAATGAGACAGATGAACAGTACAGAGCAGAGATGAGTAAGACAGATGAACAGAGAAGGACAGCAGCCACATCAGTAGAAGAGGAAGACAAAGAGAAGAAAGGACACAGAGGATGAAAAATTGAGAGAAAAATGAGGCCAGGACACGAGTGTCTCATTCATAGTCAAGGAATTCTGTATTTTTGACAAGAAAATATGTCAAGAAATTAGACTATATTATACTCGGGTAAAATTTAATAGCCGCAAATTATTGACAAGTGTATTTTAATTTTGAACAATAGCAGACCTGATGGAATAAAATTGCAGTGATTTTGGGAAATGATTTAATTTTTTTGCTAACAAGGTCCAACACGCAATCTGCAAAGCGTGGAATAGAATTGTAACAATGAAAATAGATAAAATTCTCACACTTCACACTGACAGTCAGTACAGTGGTTGGTGAGATAAAATTTGACTCCTTGCTGACTCTGCTTCTAAAATGCATGATTTCAAAACAAGACACCACAGTCCCCAAAAGCATTTAATGATGCACAATGTTTCCTGAAAATTTTGTCTAAATCCACTTTCTGGCTATCCAAGGATTTTTCTGTTTTGCATTTAAAAAAGTGTTGAACCATTTGAACATATCTATTTTATTAGGTTTCACATGTGTTTTACTGTACACATCCCCTCTATTTAATTTAATAGTTTATATAATATCTCAAAAAGCTACAAGGATAAACCAACAAAAGGATCTGAGCAAAAACATGGTAAAAAATGTGTGAAAAAAAAGGAAAACATGCAGCAGGAGCGTGTTTTTTCCTGTCACTGTATGACAGTAAGAAGGACAAGCCAGCGGAAATAAGTCTGTTGATAAGTCATAGCAGAGGCAGTGAAGCACACTGCCGCCTTCACACAGGAGGAGGGAGGTGTTCTGTCAAAGATGGAAAACTGACTCCACTTCACATTTTGCTTCATCAATAACCTTTGATAAGATATAGAAAAACACAGACAAATAAACAAAACAAATAAAAAAAAGGAGAAAAAAAATATCAAAGTTACAATAGAGACAGACACCTAGCAAGACATCTTTTCATCTCCAGACTGACAAGTGTCCCATTGTTGTCATCCTTCAGCGCTACTTTGTTGTTGCTGAAAGCATCTCTGGGTTGTTGTTATCAAAGGCATAAATCATAGAGCTGGAGAGAGCCAGGTGGCTTTCATATGAACTGCTGCACACATGCTCATGTCTCACCTCTCCTCTGATCAGAGGAGACCTACAGTACACACAGAGGTTTCCTCTCATATAAAATACAGAGACTGCAGTCTGGGAACGAGCCAGAGAGAAAGAGAGAGAGAGAGAGAGAGAAAGAGCATTTACATGCACACCAATAATTCAATTATAACCAGACTAATGCAATACGCATATTATTGCAACTCTCATGTAAACACCTTAACCGGGTTATCTTACTCACATTAAGGTCCTAATCAGAGTAAGCATAACTTGATTAACAGAGCCGGGTTGCTTGTCAATCATTCAAATTAATCTTGCCATGTGTATGTCTGGTTGCTCTCAGTGTTTGGATGCTGTGCATGCCCCACAAAGGTCACACAGTGAATGGGAGCATCACTTTGAAACAGAACGGCTAGAGTAGAGAGGGTATTAAAGTTATGCAAAAACTGAAAAATAAATTAAACAGTAAGGTGTAAACTTAAAACCTTACCACTATGATTCAAAAAAAGTTGGGATGCTCTGTAAAACACTTGAAAAAAACGTATTGCAATCATGGGACAATCAAATTGTGTTTACTGACAACATTTTTACAAAGTGTCCCTGAACCCATGTAGTAATGCGCTTTTTATACAGTCTGTCTCTCACAAAGTTCTGACCCTCATCTCATCCTTACTCGTGAAAAGCTAAACTTTTTCCAGTATGTCTCTTATAACCAGTCACGATGCTGCCACCTGTTACTCATGAACCTGTTCACCTGTGGAATGTTACAAACAGGTGTTTTTGGAGCATAATACAACTTTTCAAGTCTTTTGTCCCAACTTGTTTGAAATGTGTTGCTTGTATTTAATGAAGAATGATCATGTTATTTATGGAAATTAATTATATTGATGAGGTAAAACATTAAATATAATGTATATATATAAAATAATGTAAACATAATATATATATTATGCTGATTTCAATTGATCATAATAGACTAGAAAATCCTCACATTTTGCTTTAATTATGTCTTGGACAGAGTCCCTCATCCATACCGATACTAATTTATTTCTCTCTACTATTTTTGAGTGAGGGCCAGTCTAACATGTTTATATCTAAAAAATGGTAAATGGACCAAGTTTACATAATGGTCCTCTAGTCCTCTAGTCTAGTGCTTTACAACGCAAGTCAGCATTGATCCACTGGGAAACACATTCATGTGCCTTTGGTAGATGCTATGTGCATCTTGCAAAAGGCAACTTTAACATGTAGACCGGAAGGGCCAAGAATCAAACCTCTGATCATCCGATTAATGGACAACTAGCTCATGAGATAGTGTTACAGAGAAACTGGTGACTGTGTTGGTTAACAACAGCTGCTCCTATCAATTACTCAACGGCATTTTGTGTACTAACCAAGAGGTGAAAGTAAGACCATAGTTTGCCATTTAAGAGTTTTTTGCCCTAAATCATTTTTTCCTGAAGGTGTTTATGTCATAATAGTGCTGTGAGTTCTCTAAATACAGTATAGGGCCATCACATTCACTTTAAAACACCAAGACCCCCAACCTTTATACAGTGTGATAAGGCTGGTCAATTTTCTGTTGCCCGCTGATATGATCGTGCACGACTTCACTTCTGTATGTGTGTGTGCAGCTCGCTGTGTATGTGTTTGTTTGTTTGTTTCTGTGTGTGTCCCTTTTGCCAAAGCCGTGGCTTTTTTTTGGTAATGGATTCTGTATGTAATGAAACCATTTGGCACACTGATCCTTTGCCATTAAGACTTTGTGGCGTCTTATTGGGGAGAGAAAAAGTCAATTACAGAAGTGAAGTGAGTCCAGAGCTCAGCAAAGCCTGGCTTTATGGTAGTAATTGCACAGATATCTTATACCTTTGAACAAGACGATGAGGGCAGGAAGGAGATATATTTGGTAAAAATTAAACCGGGTAACCTTTCAGAAACGCACAGAACAAAAATCCACCGTGCTGCAGTAGAACTGCTCTGTCCTTTTACAAGACATAATCATGTACTAAAATTAGTTTGACACACCAAGTCACACCATCTTATCCCCTCTCATCATTACCCCTTGAAGAGGTTGATAGAAATGGAGAAATTGCAGTGCATTCTGAATTCATGCGCCACACACGCATCCGCCTGCCCAGGAGAGCAGTTTGTCTTGTAAAGCTTCTATGCCGCAGATGGTAAACTGTTTAATGTGATTCCTGTTGATTTTTCCACAGGAAGGTCAGAGGTGAGGTGAGGTCGACCCACAGACCAACCTCACTGGAGCTGCTACGCACTGAGTGATTTGCTCTAAGATACTTCAGCGGGATGGATTCTTGCTGATGAGGGGGCTCGACCCAGAGCCCTTCAGCTGAAGAGTGATCTCCATACTCTCTATGTTGTCTGTCAAAACTGGCATAATGAATCACTGACTGCCTTACCATTGCAATTTCTATATTACACGATGATCTACTGGCTTTATGGATGACTTTAGTCTAGAAAAATCCTAATAAATTAGAATTAATAAAAATACTTAGCACATTTTATTTTGATGTTGCTGAAAATATCCTCAACTTGGAAATAACTCCAGCCTCTAAAACTGCAATCACACAGCTGTACACTGTGTGTGTGAGAGGCTGTGATGTTGTGATGTGGTGAAGTGAGCTCAGGAAAAGCACAGTGTCTTTTACTTCAGTTCTCAGTGACAAGAGCGCTGTTTCTTTGTAGCTGAAGTGCATGGCAGCATAGTATCAAAGAGGACAAACTAGGCTCTTTATTGAAGTGTAGCCGCACTTTCGACCTCTTCTTTGTACTCCTTCCCATGCACTTCAGTAAAAAGGAAACAGCACCTATGCTGCAGAATTGATCTAAACACATTCTGCTTGCACACAAGGCTCAACAAAACTCCCTCTCTCTCTCTCTCTCACACACACTCACACTCACACACACATACACACACACGGTAGTTAAAGAAGATAAGGTGTGGGAAAAAATACATTTCAAAAAGAGAGGAGAAATCTGCCAGAAAAGATAGGGCGAAAACATTTAAAATCCATTTGGTCCAGGAAACAGCAACACTGGTTTGTGAATGGGACAGGGTCTTGGTTCACAATCCTAATATCTCAGGCAGTTCATGATGGTGACTTAAATAGAAAGAGACAGACAGGGAGGACACAAATGTCTGACCTTGCAGTGGTGCTTATGTAATGGTCTGCTTCAGTGCATTTAACTGCAGTGCTCCTTTCCAACCTGGGATCAGCAAAGGCAACATGTCTCTGCAGTCCAATCTCCCCTCACATCAGTTCTGACACTCAGAGAGTCTGAAAAGGTCCTGTGAGCTCTGAGTGAATCAGTTGTTATGGCCCTGCCTGTGTGGTCCCCATAGAGCCAATCATACTAATTAAACTAGACTACTTAAGCCTCCTCTCATTAGCGTCCAAGTAAACAGCCTTAATTTTTTATGCATTTTAAAGTCCATCTCCCAGTTCTGAGGGGGGCAGCGGAGGGGACAGATGAATGATGAAGGGGTGTAATTTCAGGTTTTCTCAAATGAAAGGGAGTTCATTAAGTGTCATTTCATCATTCAAGTTAAATATGTGTTTGTGGATTTGCACTAATAACTGAAAACTTGCTTTTGCAGGAAAAACTGATTTAGAGTGAAAATAAAATATGATGCATTAATGACAGTAATAATATTAAGGAGAAAAAGCAGCTTTGCGGACGCTATTTCATGAGCATGATTTTATAGCCATGTTAAAAATACTTGCAGACTCCATTATGTTTTTGCCAGCTCCGTGCACTGCTGTTACACAATCTACCACCGCTCCAGCTACCAGGGGCAAGTAGGGTAAAATGTGGCATGACCCAAAAATAGCACTGCAACACTGGCTTGTACTTGATTACTGGGGCTGTAAGCAATGGTTCCACACTGAACAGAAGTATGTAAAGAGCTGTGCACTATGATTATGAGTCAATGCAAGCATGTTTATATACGTATGCATGTGTCCCTGCATTAGGTAAAGAGTGGGTGAGAGCAACTGGAGGGCTATTAGCACAGTCAGCAGGAGGGAAGGATAGGAGGACAGAGGGAAAGGAGGGGGCAGCTGTGAGAGACTGAGCAAGTACCCAACTGGCTGGGCCTGGAGCTTTCGAGCAGTGGGTGGCATCAAAACAACAGGCAGCAGACACTATGCACGGTCTCCCAGACACACACACAGATTGTACTTCTCTGCCTACTTCCATGTCTGTGCTCCTTTTCTGTTCTCCTGCTGGTATCCAGCAGGGCCCAAAGGTGGCAGCCATGTACGAGGCAGGGCAGCTAAAGTTTCATTTTTAGACCAGCGGCTCAACAGCCGAGACATAATGAGCTTTAGCGTTGCCACTCTGCCTCTTACAGCAGCTCATCTTCCCCACCACAGGAACCTAGACTGTGGGTCTCCATAGCAGACTGTTTGCCTGCTTCAGTGTGTGAGGATGTGTCTGCTGTCCTAGGGTGAGTTAAGACCTGGGCAAATGAGGTGAGCCTTCTCCTCCACTTTTAGGAAATAGCCAGCCTTTCAGCGTTGCCTGTGTCAGACTGCAGTGGTTGCTTTTTTTTTTTTTTTTTTTTTGCAGAGACAGGTGCTCGCACACCCGAGGAGGCACACGTGCATGTGCACGTGACCTACTTGTGTGCATGTGAGCATGCAGACATACCATTACATATTGTATCCACACACACACACACACAAATGTAAATGAAGGTTGAGTTCTGCTTCACCTGTTGAGGCAGATCCAGTGCCTCTACTCAAAGTCCAGGAAAACATATACAGCACATTGGTAGCCTATAGTGCCTCCCTCTGACAGCAAAGTACATGTACATAAGACTGATTTGAGGGCATTTAATGAAGAGCGGAACTGATCTGAGAGCAGTCTAGCTCTATGACTGCACACCCAGAAGTAGATAGGGCGTGACATACAGTGCTGTCTACTGACGTCAGAGCAGCACACTCACTACTGTCACTGGGAACAGAGTCATGGCCTGGGGAGCTCAGGGAGAGTGTGCTAGTGTGTGTGTGTTTGCGTGTGTGTGTTCTGGTGAGTGTGCAGTCAGCATTGCTGTGGAGACAGTGACTCAGAGAGGCAGACAGGAAAGGAGAGAGAGGCCCCTGGTAAAGTCCCTCCACTTCCCTTGCCTTCATACGCAGCCTTGAAGAGTCTTTGATTGTGTCACTTTTATGCCCATTTGTGTGTGTGCGTGTGTCCAGGGATGTGAGAGAAAGATGCGTTGTGCATGGCCATTCAAGTGTGTGAGGTCACGACGCTCCTCGTCAGGCTCTATTTTAAGGCCTGCGACTCATGGAGTGCCCCGGCCGCCACAGACCCATTGGGCTAATGATCAGCCTTGGCAATTAAAGCCAATCTGTGAGTCAGTGTGGCATCAGGAGGGCCATCTGCTTCCAGCCCTGTAGCACTCACTCTGGCCTGTGGGACCACTTGCTGGGGTCACAGCTCACCCAGCTTGTAGAGAGATGGTCACAGGATCTAAGGAACAATCTGCTGTGTAACTCTAGTTCAATAGAAACCTGCTCAGCCGACAGCACCGCTGGGTGTGCCGCTGCCGCCTCTCTGGAGTGCAGTAAAAACACAAAAAAGGAGGATCTGTCTTATAGAGGACAATGTTGCATGCACCCATGACACAGGTAAGCTCCTCATCAGCCTCAGGCCAGTGATTTTTTCCACCTGCTTCTGTGCTGAAGCCAAGAATTGGGGTACTTATTTTTACTGAAATGGGAAATACAGGATGTCTGAATACTTAAGAGAGCTTCGGATCTACCAAGAATGACTGCACATGTTGTCCCAAACTACATCATCCTCCACACAGGAAGTAATGAACTATAGCAAGCAAGAAGAGAGTTTTATTGGACAAAAAGTTTTAAAAGGCATGTTCTCCTTTTAATTAGTGAACACGAATACAATGGTGTCTTGTCTGCAGCGGTACTGCAGCAGTTCCAGTTTGCATATTCTGAAGTCAACTGTACCAAAATAAGTGGAGCAGAGTTCTTAAACTCAGACTTTGACCATCTGTAAATAAATCTGTGGTTTGTCTTTAACTGCATTATTGTGATGAACTGTTATAGCTTTAAACCAGAGGACCTTTAATATGAAAAGTAACATAAAGAGTTTACTTAAACAACATGTTACGATAGAAAAAGGTTTGCTCGTTCTTTCTAAAAGAGCTTTATCCTTTGACATTGGGCGCATCGACACACAGCCACAATATTAACTCGCCCTTGACCACCAACCTTGCACATGCTACCTCTGCTTCAGAAGTTCATAAAGCAATCTAGTCCATGTCAACACCTTTCTATCTCCCAACAGCAGACAGCTGCTAAACCCTTGGAGACTAACTGGAGTTTTAAGGCCAAAGCCCTGACGTGACCTCTGGTGCATTTATCATATGTTTGATTGGCTCTGCCCTGGTTTATAAGGGCGTGCAGCCCTCAGGAGCAGTCACTATTATACCAATTGTACAGGTCAGCAGCTCTCTTCTCCTATATGCCACCTGCTGAGTGGACAGCTGCTCCCACTACCTTTACATTCTTCTCCAACAGGGACAAAGGGAGTCAAAAGGTCAGTAGCCTTTCTTTCACTGTCACTCACCCTTGCATAAAGCCATATACACCTTCTATAGGTGTAAACCCAACCCGTGAAACATCTGTCGGTCTGTGTTCTGTATATGAGGAGGATAATTAGCACTTTACCGAGGGTAAGAGTTGAATAATATTCTCACTATTAATAACGTGGGTTTATCAATGCCAAAGAGGGCTTTTCATTTTATCAGTTAAAAAGTATTCATATAGCTTAATGTTTTTGCCCATATGTGTGTCTTTTCAGAGATTTACCTGTTTCTTTTATAGAACACAGGCCCTTTTTTTTCTGAGATTTATACCTTTTTCAAACATAACACATTCTTGTTTTCTTGCAAATGCATTTGAATTAATCATAACACACAGAGTTCTTTTCAGCCAGATGTAATACCCCTTTGGTGAGCAGGAGTTAGGTAACCTAATATGGGATAACTAAACAAGGACAGACATGTGAATGGTTGTGACAGCCAAACCCCTCGTCTTCTGTGTATGGGATGATCTTGTTGCCAAACACACCACCCTGCAGGTTTTCATATTCAGCAGCAAGAGAAGCTGTGGAATTCAGAACCACCCGCTGGGCTGAGTCCTGTTTACATCCCCACAGATAGAGAAATCTACTCCACACTGATGTAAGGCTTTGAAATGTCATTTTCTGTCACTTAGACATGATGGAGTGTGCTGTTGTGTGTCAGGCGTGGTCGGTCGGTGGAGATGGAGAAGCAGAGGGATGGAGGCTACCGCAGAGCTATCCCGCCCATCATATCTGCACGGGAAACAGAGCTGACACAGTCGAAGCGTGTGACGAGAAAGGGATATGGCAACAAGGCAAGAAAAACAGATGGAAAAACCAATCCACCAACTATAACAAACCCACCCAAACACCATGCAAAACACTTATAAAATGTGTTGCGAAAAAAGAGACACAAGATGAGATTTTTTTAGAAACAGCCTAGAGAGTTTATCTCTCTAGTGTTAAGGTAACTGGTAACCCAAAATTACCCACCCCTCTGTCCTCATTGCACCCTTGCCACACTTACCGCTGCCCTCTACCCTCCTTAATCATTCTTTCCCTCCATTCTTTTACCACTTAAGAGGCTGACTCACTGGACCTGAAATGCTGTTTGTCTGTCATGACATCTGGAGTAGCTGGATGACTGAGTGTTATGTCTTTCTCTCACTCAGTCTGCGTCTCTCCCCTGATGGGACCCCACTAACATCTCCATCCCTGGTTTTTCAGTGTAGCATAATGACCTCCTAGCAGCAGCCCTAATGGAGCCATAATGGTCATTTATGCCAGGGGAGGCTCTAAGGGCACGGCTGTGGAGGCAGCGCGTCGCACAGGAAGACGGGAGAGCGGAGAGAAGCTTCTGGTTAAGTCTCTCCACCTCTGTCTCTTCCCTTCACACGCCACTCCTGAATCTGAATCTGAATCTCAGTCTTTTTGTGAATACAGCTTGTCAGTCTCTGTGTGTGTGTGTGTGTGTGTGTGCAACAGTGCAATAATGTGCGTTTAATGAAAGGAACTGATACAAGACTGGTTAACAATAGAAAGCACAATATGAACGTACGAGCTTTGTAACCCTGCTTTTTTCACTTCTGCAGCTTTTCACATGCATAATGCACATATGCATACCACATTTTCTTTTTTTAATTACATTATTCCTCATACAGACAAGCTTTCTATTCATGCATACATCATACACACAATGGAGTATACTGCCATTCTTAAACCTCTTCATATTTCTTCTTCTATATTTGCTGCTGCTACCAGCAGAAATTATAATGTACATAAACTAGAGTGCTTAAGCTTAACATGCACTTATTGCTGAAAACTATTTTCTTTCCAGCCATTTGCATTTTTATATGCACAGTAAACAAAGGGATCTTTTTGCTGTGTACAGTCTTAGCCGAGGGTAATCTTAAAAAAAGGAGCAGAATTTCGATGTTCTGTAAGGCTCTGATCAAATAAAATACTTCTTTGAATGTGGCTTTTTAACGCCTTAATCTGGTAAGACCCTCCAAACTACCTTATGTGTAGACACCTCATGCTTTAAACACGGCACATCTCGGGATGTTCCCCTGGGCACTGCAAGTTGAATAATACAATAGCACATTTATCAGCTAGCTAATGCTAATTAGACCGTTGCATGGAAACTAGAATAATGTACAGTAATGGTCCTTATGCCTTGTCAGCTCTTCCTTTTTTTTTTTCTAGCAAGACTTGTCACTGCTTTTGAGTTTAAAGAGGCCTTATTATGATCATTTTCAGGTTCATTCCTTTGTGTGTCTGATTTAATAGGTTGACATTTTTTATTGTTCAGTAACACAATATTTTTCTCATACTGTCCACTGCTGCAGTACCCATTGTCTAAAACGCTCAGTTTTAGCCCAGTCCTCCTTAAGGCCCTCCTTGTGGTCTGCTCTGAATGGTCAGCCAACACACAAACACAGACACGTGGGCTTAAGCTGGCACTGCTCAATGTGTGTGCGGCTCTATCTGTGTTTTTAGCCTCCAGCTAGCTGCATTTTTAACATGAATATAACCACAAGAACCGCTTCTGAACTAAAAACTGCACTGCACATGTTAGAGCAGGAACTGATCCGATTAGCCTCTGACTCACTGCTCAGTGATCACCAACGTCACAGCCTTGAACGGTCTGTGTATGTGTCGAGCAAGCTAGCTGCTGATTGGAATCAAAGTGTCACTTTTGAATGCATCTAATACAACATTAGTCCAACATCGCTCCAGTCTGCTTCCTAGAGAAGCCACTTTAGCCAAGCAACACGCTAACACTTCGTTTAGCAGGCTAACCTAAAAATAAAAAATAAAAAAACAGTAAAAAAAATAATACACAGCAAAATTTATAACTATCATGTTTAAAGTTTTCCAGGTCATGAATAACTAGTAACAATCTCTCATTGAGCTTGTTCTGTTACTGGCCCTCACTGACAAAACAGTCCAGCAAAGTAACATTTAAATGCACACACAGTCATTGTGGGGACATTTCAGAACATGAATGTCTCCACTGTACTCTCCTAGGCCTGTAGTTGAGCTACAGCCTAGTTAAAACCAACAACTTTGCACTTTAACTCTTAGTAGTGGCGACCTTGTTTGCTTTTTAATGTAACAAATCCATGATTAACTTTCTCCACTGTCTTTGCTCTCACTATTTTTATTATTAAACATGTGAAACTAGTTGCTGGACATGTATTTAGCAAGTGTGTGACATGGTGATGTGGCTGAAACAGATAATTTACGAAAATACAGGCTGGACTACTGACAAGGCCTTTTGGCCACTTTAGGAGCAGTATACTTTATGAGAGGAAGAAACTCCCTTTGAGCTCTTTGACTTCTTTGACCTTTCAGATGCATAAACAACTTTTACTACATGATAAAGAAGAGGGAAAACTGAAAAGGCATCATAAAGCCTCTTATTATATAAAAAATAGCATTCTATCAAAGCCATTAGAAAGCTATGCATAACAACATGAAGAGGTATGATTATCCAGCTATGGGCTGTGGTAGTAACTTAGTTTAACCTCTAGTCATGAGAAAAAAAAGACATGGCATGAAATCATGGAGAGTGTAAAATAATCCTCTCTAGGTGGGAAGAATTATGACTAAGCATTTCTTACGCCATTTGAAATTTAATAGAAAAATACATCAAATGAGGTAAAGCAAATGTCATTTAGGTCAAAACAGGACAGACAGATTTCTTTCTTCTACTGCCAAAGCAGGAGGCAAAGATCCTCGTTTTAACAAAACTTTAGCATTTTTTCCTCCAATAAAGCTATCTGAAAATCAGGACTGTCCAGCTGCTTTTAACTGCAGTATCTAGGGAATGCTGCGCTCTGTAATCACTGACAGACTCCGAGTGAGCTTCTTTTGTTCCTCATTTTAATTCAAAGATACTACAATTTTAGTTTGCTCTTTGCAGCCTGATAAATGTTAGCTCTGAAGTCTGATAATTTAAGTCAAGTTCTGTATCTGCTGATGTGAGCTGGATTTTCCATACTTTGATTCTTGCCCCTGTTGCCATCCAGGGGGAGCAAAATAGTTTACAACATTTTTCACAGTGAATGTTACTCTTAAGGTCTTAAGGTTTCTTTAGGCAAATGCAGATGTTTTTTTCTGCCAAGCTAACACAGCTCTAAACAGCTCACTGACAGTGTTTAGCTCTTTTTGAGTGGAAATGTGTGGTTATATTATTCGACAGAAGAATGCACTGTCAGTTTAAATTGGTAAAACATCATATTTACAACAACCCTGTACTGAGATGCAGAATGATCCTAAAACTGAATGTTCACAGGCAGCTGTGAGTGGGTTTGAAATCTGAGAATAAGCTAAAGCTACATGACTGACATGTCGACTACCCACCTCAGCTCAGTCTAAGTGATACTGATGCCTACATTCACAGATATGTGGCACCATGACATCTCACTAAAGCTGTTTGACGGTGTCGTACAGGATACCTGCCAATTTGTCACCTCACTAGAACAGCGTATTTATTACTGTATCTAATTGATGATAGTAACAGTGCAGACGCTGTTAAAGAGCTGGGTCACAACAATTCAAAGAAAGATGTTTCCTTACCTAAACGCACAATATGTAAATTAAAACAATGAAAACAAAAGATAGATCTAGGATGTTGTGAAGTAATGTGGAATTGTGGGATTTTTTTTTTTCACTGTTGAACAGCCACTGTTGATGATGCAAATCTACCTGACTGACTCAAGCAGAAATGTTCACAGACGAGATAATGTATTCAAACTTAAGGTTAGTTTTAGTCATGTTTGCTGAATTTCCTTCTCATTCTGTCTGGCGTTACCCTGGGAGTTCGCAACAACAACGAAACAGACATAACTTGAATAAAATTAAGGATTTCTCTGAGTTTGAACAATTTTGGGAACATGTGAAATGATAAAAGTATACAACTCAACAAAATATGTAACAATGCAAATATGTAACATGTTACAAATTGTAAGCTTAATTCTAGAGGTATATAGTCATGAGCTCACAACATTGTAGTGGGAATAAAGTTCCTTTTAACTATTCACAGCAACTTCTGTGGAAGTAAATAGCAAAAGGTCGCCGAGCAGGTTTTGAAAAGATTTGTTGCTTTTAATTTTCTTTCCTGTTACTCTACAATGCCGTGAGCACGAAATACAAATAAATGCATGTTTTTCCCCCTTTTTTGTAAGCTACTCTTAATTAGGCAAATTTGTCAATCAGATTGATTAACACTATGCTCAAAGTCCTATTTTAGAGTCCCAAATATCATCTTTTTATGATTGTTTTTAACATGTCCTGAGTGTATGCAAAGGATTCTTAGCTAAAGCAAAACTGATGCGTAATTCAAAGTGAGGTTAGTCGAAGCACTGAAAATAAATATGGAGATTCAGCTACAACTCATTTTCTTCTCAATCACATGACGGATGCAGCACAGCGACTGGAGTCTAAGGATCTGGTGTGATTCGAAGGCAAAGGCAGTAACAGCCTCAGCACAGGTCCATGGGTCTTCATCTTAAACAGTGGAGATGTTTACATCCACAACAGAGAACAGCAGCATGACAACACACACACACATATCACATGTCACATCTGCATGCATACATTACAGTCCCCTCTGCTTTCAATTGACACCGAAAATAGCACTGCATACTGTCAGAGTCTTTTATGTGCAACAGCACAACCTGAGACAATATTCAGACACTTTTTGTCACGATGTGATCAGATAGAGATGACTGTCACAAGTAATTGTTTGTCCCTGTGTTACAGTCTTTCAGAAGAGACTCACCCAACCAACAAACAAATCAATGTAAAGCTTAGAAGAAACGTGTTACTTAAACATAGTGAAAAATTCAAGTAATTGCATTCACTATCACAGAGAAAAGCTATGATGAAAACAAAAAAAAAACAAAAGGGATTGTTGCTCTGGGGATGCTGCTAATCATTTGTAACACCTCCTCACCATGCTGAATTCTGAGGTATTGGTAAACATCACTGTCTTCTTGATTGTCACTACACATGCAGCATCAGCTTTGAAATTCAATTCCAACTTTAGTTCAAGCATAATGCCGAGACGATGCTGCCTCGAGGTAAACAGTGCGTGATTACAGAAGTGCATATAATATACATCTTGGAATTTTTAAACTGAGCAACATCAGCGAAGGTGTCTTTATCAAACACTTCAGTCCTCTTTCTGCTGTCAGTATGAATGCATTCTGCAATAGTTAAACATGGGAAAATCACTGAAATATACACAAAGATTAGTTCTGTGCACTTGTGAAAAACTGAATTTCTGTCCTTTAAGTGCAAAGGAGAATTCGTAGATATTTTCACATTTCTCATTGCACTGATATTGGAGTTGATTTTCCAGTCCTCTCATTTTCCATGTACATTGTTTACAAAGCAAACAGTATCCTGAAATTAAAGGCATCCTAAGGTTTTTCTGCACTGCAAATATATGTTAGTATTTTACATCTTTTAACAATGGGAGGTCTACATTAACATCAGCAGTCGAATTCTTTTCTTTTATTATCACATTATTATGGCAGCAACTGAATTACAGCTCCCTGCACTTAGCAGATGTGTCATATATTCATCATGCCACCTCCGCTGTTGTGGCCTGCATGTGTGCTCTTATACCCATAACAATAAAAGTGTATAAAAATGCTTACAGTTCATTATTACTCAGCTACTATGTGTAGCTCAAGGTAGCTGTGTGAGAGGAGCATCTGTTGTCATGACATAAAACATCATTTTACAGTAAGTAGAAGTCTGAACACAAATAATTATCTGTGTCTGAGTTTGCTCCTGCTTTGATGTATATGTTGCATCTCTTGCATGGACACGTGTTTGACAGGGAGAGGATGATGTGATTTACATCAGTAATAAGTGAAGGTCTCTAAGTGCATTAAATAGTAATGATGTCTTTGCCCAGATGGAACAACTTTGTAAGCATACAAATAGAGACACATAGAGCATACCGCATGTGATCAATATCAAACACACTTTGTGATCAATGTTGGAATTAATTGGGAGTGTCACAAGGACCAGAGTGCTCAGTTGTCAGATGCTGTTAAACAGCTGCTGAGCCAACGACTGACAGTCTAACTGGCTGCACAGAATACTGTCTTTTTTTTAACCTCAGGTTGTGTATATTTCACTGCTCTGTTTTCTACGCTTGAACTCTGTTTCGGCTGCGGGGATGTCAGCTTTAGTTTCCCTTTTTCTGTGTATCTGTGTATGTCTTATTGAGTTTTCTTACTTAATTCAGTGTTTCATCACTGATCAATGTTTTATCACTGTTTTATCTTGACAATTGGAAAATTGCCTAACCACTTTTTTCCTGTTAACAGTGGACCCCTGAGGGTTACTGGGTGTAAAAAAGCCTTGAAATGCTGCCCACAATTTACGCCTCTTGGATCCAGCCTGCCTGGCCCCGGCTCCATTTATTTATAGGAGTGTTCCATCGAGGTTGTGTACAGTGAGAAAAAAGCTTTTGATCTTAAATTGAGGATGCTTTCCACATCTTAGTAAGGAAGGACACTAGTCAATATTTGGCCCGAGGTTATTTAATTTGGACAAGGAGTTTGATTCATACATTAAAAATTCCAATTACCCTGTCAAGAGTTGAGCGAGCCCAGAGGAGGCTGTTTTAATCATACAGCTTTATCAAACTCTTTAAATTGAGTTTAACATGGACAGGATCATACATTCTGCCTCGGGGAAGGTGATATCCCTTAATTTGTCCTAAACAGTAAACATTTTAAAAATCCATGTTTAACTAGAATTACTTACACAGACTGCATACTGATCACCCCCCCACTTTCCTTTTAATCTCCTCTCTTTCTTTCTGTTATATCTAAGTTCAGAAACTTTTTAGGATTACAGAATGGGATTTGTAGAATACGGAGGACAGCTGAATATTCTTTTTTGTCCAGTTATAAATGTCAGTGTCGATGTACTCAGCACACAAAAACAATTATGTACGTTGCTGGTTTTCTGAATCACATTCAGATCAATCAGTTATGGAATGAAAGGGTCAATTTACTCCAAAATTGAGCTTCTTCTTCTTTTTTTTTTTAAAAAAAAGACCAGATTAAAAAAATAAAAGCCTAATTCCTACATCTGTATGCCACTCACGTTCACCCACATTGATGAGAGGGTGCTATTCCCTTTCTTCTTGTCAAATAATGTTGTGGTCAAGTATAAATCTAGCTTACGTCTGATCAGCAGGTGGTCACAGCTGGACCTCCTGTCTTACCATTCCTGAATCTATTTCACAAAGATATTACAGAGATCTGAGCTGCTGTCAGATATTTCCCATTCCGTCTTATCAGTGGAAGGAATGATGTCTGGCACGGCAAACAAAGTATGTGTAAAGTCCCTAAATAAAGCATGAAATTGACGGGACGCCTGTCTAAGTGAGGCGCCACAGAGCCACAGGCTCTCTTGCTGCAGACAGGTACAGCTGCTCACCTCCAGACTGCATGCCTCCCATTTGGACTCCCATTAAGGTGCCCGGTGCTCTGAGTCAACACTTTTAATGCAGAAAATGACTTCATTCATTTTCCATTATAAGAACCATGTTTTAAAATCTGCCTACACAAAGCTCTGCTTATTTTTCTGCTTCTCCACAGAGAAATTTGCATACATTGTGCCACGGAAGACGAAGAACTTCTCCCATTTTAACCATTTGGTCATGGTAGTGTTCAAGTACGGAATAAAAAGGAGTAAGCAATTTACTTCACTATATGTCAGCTTTCAAAAGCTACTTGAGAAACCCAGACACGTAACAGACTTATAACCCTGCAGATTATTTGGTGACTGACTTGTATATTGATGGGCTTTTGTGTCTGCGCTTGCAAGTGTATGTGTGTGTGTGTGTGTGTGTGTGTATGTGTGTGCATGTATGTCTGAATTCGCTGGAGAGTGCATAACAGAAATCAGCTGCAACACTGATATTTGAACAAAGCCTTGAACTCACCGGGGAACTGGTAGCTGTAGCTGGGTGCGAATCCAGTGTATCCGCGGCCGTATGTTGCCACAATATTAGGGTAACCTAGGAAAGAGATAAAAGAGAGATGAGGAGCACAGCTCACACACACAGGCAAACACTGGGATATTATATATCCACTTTGAGAGGGAAACAAATCTTGAAAGGCTGACTTTAAAACTCCTGGGAAACCCGAGTGTTCTCATTTCGTCAAGCAAATTCTAATGTTACTTAATACCCCAAAAAATTAAACTACAATAATCCACATTAAATATGAGCCTCAAATAGTAAGGATTAAGCACTGCATTTGGAGCAATACATTTTATATAAAAAAAGTCTTGTGTGTTTTATATTCTGTGGAAACCTTTGCTTGCTTTGTTTGAGAGGAATTGCAATAAACAAAGAAGTGATTTATCTTTATGCTTCAAGCCTAATAAAGAGGTGGCGTGTATTTATAGCTCATGATGTCTCATGATGTTGATGGTAGATTGTTGAGTGAAAAACATTCTCTATGTGTGCAGTCTGACAACAGGAGCCACCCTCAATCAATGGTCAACTGTCACAAATACATTAACCTCTGATCTTTGTCACGTTGCTCTTGTTGCTTGAAATGTTTGTTGACTGAAAAGAATAATGGCCACAATTATAGAAAAAGGACTCAGATTGTAAAATAATTTTCTTTCAAGGGAAGCAGACAGACTGATATGAAACATGAGCGTTACACAGCTGTTAAACTTGAAAACAGTCACTGAAAATTAAGCAAGTTTGCCTGCATGGATCAAAAATCTGTTCTGTTACATTTGAACACATTTAAGGTTCGTCCACATGAGTCTCAGAGCAGATCTTCCTTGTTTTTTGACTGATTCCCTCTTACCCAGAGTAATTAGATCTGCATTAGGAATCAGTATCAAGAACCGGTAACATTTGCTGCTTAAAGGGTTTGAATCCCAAAGCATTGATCGCTCCTGAGCAAATAGCACCCCTCTAGCTTCTTAACTGCCTGATTCATTTTCATTTTTTATTCAACCATAAGGTCCATGGCATTTTTACAGCTCAGTGTAATGACACTTTATAGCAGGCGCCTTGAAATGACGTTGGCATCTGTGTCTGTGCTGTACATCTTAAGCATGGAAGAAAGCAGGGACACACAGCAGATACTTTGAGTGGGGGATGCCGTATTCCATCCAATAATAAGAAAACACCCCAGAATATATGGTAAATATGTTCTCCTTCTATGAACCCTGTCAGCTGATCTGTCTCATTATTTCATATTTCATTTATAATTCATTTCCAGCTTCTAAGGAATGCCTTAAGTGTGTAAACCCCCCACTCCCCAATTTCACCCTTGCACTTACAAAATACAGATGACAGGCAATTAGCTTTGAGTCATATTCTATGTATTTCTTATGATAAGTCATTACATCATTAGGAATGGTTTTTTATCAGTTTTTTAAGACCCCTCTGGTTTTAAGCGACATCCTCAAAAACTCTTACTCGATAATGTTTTTTCACATGCAGTATGAGGTTCTTTCTTATTGAGCAATCTGATTGGTTTAAGACATTTAGGACATGCTTATGATGTCCATAAAGCATTGGTTAAATGGTAAATCTTGAGACAACATTACTGATTAAAAAAGATTATTTTAAATCCAGCTTTAATTACTGGTCAACACTTGTTTCCACACTTACACGTTATCGAACGCCATGCTGAAGGTGCAAATGAGCAGCAGTTATCACTTCCTTGCCTGCAGCATCTTTTCAGCAAACAGCACCCAGCCATATTACCGCATAAACCTTTTTTGCTAGAGGCAATATTTTCAGTCAGACATTTGAGGGATGTCACACTTAGGAATTCCCAAACAAATTGAATTGAATAAAAAAATAAATAGGAACTAAATAGGATGGATGGGCCATACATTAACATATTTTCTAAGGTATATAATGTGGAAAGAAAAACATTTATGAATCAGTCTGGGAAGTTATCAAAAGTTTGTTAATGATACTTTTTTGTCACAGACTTGGCATCTTATGTGATTCCTTTATGAAAGTTGACACACACACTTGTATTTTACATTATAATTTTTAAGGGGTAAATCCAGAATGAGTACATCTGTGACAAACCACTACCAAAAGCCCGAGATTAGTTCATTAAAGTTTCTTTAATTACAATCTGGGTGAGATTTTACCACGGCTACTGAATTATAAAACATGGTGAGGATGGCAAATGTCACTGCAAATTGTCATCTGCGAACCAAAGTCAAATATTGAAGCTACTGGCTGGTTCAGAAGCTTTACAGTCCCTGGGTGGATGGATAGTTGCAATCGGGCTCAAAGAGGACCCAGTGTCATTAGAAAAATTTAAGAGCAGCAGGTGTATTGTTCATCTGCTGTCATGATTCCTATTACAACCACAGACCCACCAGTTAATTAGCGGGACAGTTTTCAGACAGAAGCAGCTGTGGGCAACATATTGAGGAACGGGGTGTGAGGGAACAGGCAGCTAGGAAGTGGGATACAGACAAAACAAGAAAATTTGAGACGAGTGGGTGGGTGGGCTGGATGGGTGAGCGAGTCTATGAGCAAGTCAGTAAGAATTTGAGCACCATCAAAGGTAATATAAACATAATTAACCCTCTAATTATGGTATATGTCTCAGTCTTTATCTGCTTTCCTCAAGCTATTATCACCCTCAACCATAAGTCTGGACTAAATTACCTAATAAGAGGAAGTCCTTTAGGCCAGGAATGAATCACTGGAGCTAACCTTGATAACTCACTTCACTGCGTGTAAGCTACACCTCAGAAACTGACCTCAGAAATCTCTTTCAGGCTTTTTCTGCCCTCACTTCTTGTTAGATCTGTACTGGCATGATAAACGTATCTGCACTCATGTTACTGTCTGAATGTCTAGATCCCAATTCCTGTTATTGACATAACAAACTAATAGAGCTTACAGTAAATACAAGTAGATTGGAGATCTTTAAATACTAAATGCTTAAATTATCTGTACATGACACATGCTGTTTGAAATTGCTGTTTCGGAGTAAGAACAGAGATAAATTTATACAATGTTTGCCAGAGATGACATTTCTACAGCTACATGCATGTGCCTACAGCATGGAGGCAGCATATTTGGCGTGCATGCATTCTCAAGTGTCTGAGCATGCGAGTGGATGTAGGCTATGTGCGTGCGTTTTTATGTGTGTGTATGGGTGAGAGCATGTGTGTGGATGCTCTGTTCTGTATGCCTCAGAGCCTGTGCCAGCTGGAATCAGAAAGGTTGACCTTGGTCATAAATATCTAATCAGTGTTTGCTGTCCATGAAAAAGTTCAATTTATTCCTGACCCAATGGGAAAATGCCTCTCCCAGACCCTTTCCCCTCACTCGCAGACAAAACGAAATGCAACTCAGAGAGGGGAACCTTAACCTGGTGTGGATGGAGGAGGACGCCAGAAAAAAAAAAAAAAAATCCTCATCAGCTGCTGATGAGAAGTCATCACCAGGAAGCTACAGATGGATAGCTTTCACAAAAACCCCCTCAGTGTTTGTTTGGTCTGAAAAGAACTGTGATACGATACAATGAAAAGCTATCACGGACTGCAAAATATTGGATATTATGTGTTTGATACTGTCTTACTGTCAAACAGAATAAATGCCAAACCGAAATTGCTGGCTTAGATACCCCAGCTCCTCATACTCCCTTATTTCAACATTTTTTGAAATGGCAAAACCATTTTCCCCGTCTGATATACTGCATTACAATGGGTTTCACATTACTAAATGAAGAATTTGCTGCCAGATATGTGTATAGAAAGTGTCTAAGGAGAAAGCTACACAGAGACGCATATGAAAGTGTCAGGAACGCAGATTAAGAAACATGCTAAGTTAAACTACTATCTCATGAAATTCTTAATATGTGCGTATGTACATATTGCAATAGTTGGAGGAAGGAAGAAAGAAGGAGAGAGAAGGAGAGAGAAGGAGAGAGAGAGCCCCCTGTCTTCCCCACAATTTCACTAAATGAAGCCTGCCATTGTGTCTGGCCTAGTGGCAGCCTCTTAGTGCTCTTATTTGCCTTATTAATATGCATGCTAATGTACCTATTTTATGGCTCAACAGTTCTGATTCACTTTAAAATCAATTATCCATCTGGTACACCCATACCTCGCCCAGGCTCAAATGTGTATTAATTTCAGCAAACATACATCGGGCACAACACAATAAAGATAAATGCCTCGATTAGAGGCAGTAAACAAAGGAGCTAGGGATGGCTTTAATGAGATTTGGCACAAAAGGAGCTTACACTTTCTTAAATAATGAGCCTTGGGTCCCTTTTTCCAAATGCAAATTATATAAAGGAATGTTTCGCTGTCCTTGTTCCAATTTCATTTAGATAAGAATGTCTCCAAACAAGTTGGCTGTTAATATTCTCACATGAGCACATCACTGCCTTTCTGCCTTGCGTCTCCCAATGGAGGGGAAGAGTGCTGTCCTCTTCGCAGACACATTAGTCTGTAATAAGTTCTGAAAAGTTCACTGTGCTTGTTAAACACTTCTCACAGATGAGATGCAACCGAACGACTTAGATAGAGCTGACAGAAGCACTCGGACAGTCTTATCAACACCACAAACAACTGCATAATCAGTCTCATGGCAAGGTCAGCCTTGCAATAACAGTTTATGCATGTAGATAGAAGGATAGATAAACAGATTGATCTGTATTGAAGATAGTTTGTTTACCACCAATTAATGTTTCTTAGCTCCGCAGCTCAGAGTCTGTTTAAATCCACTGTTTCCTTTCCATTTTTTAAAAGAGCTGAAAAGGAGTTGCTATCGAGCATCAAAGCTGCTTTAAACATTGAGTTACCTGGTGCAGATAAAAATGCATGACTGTGGCTCTACCTGCACCTGCTACAAAAAGGAGGAGGGGGTGGTGTTGGGCCTACTTGCACGGCAAAACGAGTCTCTTACAATCAGCTTCATGTCTCTTTTGCTTTTGAAGGAAAATATAAATCTTTCATGTGAGGCCAAATCCATTTGGTTGGGTCGCACATACAAATTTTATGCATAGGAAATGTGAACGACAGACAGAGAGAGAGACAGAGAGAGAGACAGACAGACAGACAGACAGATAGAGAGACGGCAGGCGGGTACTGAGGCAAGGAGGGAGAGAGTGCAATAGTGTTAACTAAAAAGGGCCACAGGCATGGGCTGGATGGTAATGAAGAGGGGTGGGCCAGCAGCTGAGGTCCCTGTAGATGAGATCTCTCTCTGACATGTGTGTCCCCTTCATTACCCATTAAGGGGGGCACAGTGATGAATCCTTAATATGACATTACACCAATTTTCCTCTTCATTTAGCCTGATAATGTGCTGGTCTGCTCCTATATGCCCAGGGGCTGCCTGTACCAGACTCGACCAGAAATAGACCACAGTGGCCACTGGTGGCACACCTTGAAGCAGCCTAATTAGGGGCAGCGCCCACCTAATGGGGCTATCTAGACGAGAGTTTGCATAAGTTGATTTTTTTAGAAGGCAGAAATTGACGACTGAATGGCGTGCACATCACACTCTTCATCTGAATCCCCCTACCCCCCAAAAAAATACATTACATGCATGTTTTTATTTTTATTGTGCAACCACTTTATATTTGGATCACATAAAAATGGAGAATTTTTAGCCCTAATTTTTGCTTAATGTATCTTTCTAGTATAATTTTTACCGATATATTTTAGAAAGGATGTATATAAATTATTTGTTTATGTATGTGCATATATCTATGTGTGTGTGTGTGTGTGTGTGTGTGTGTGTGTGTGTGTTACGGTGTGAATGGACTCACTCAGCATGCCCATCCCCAGCATGAAGGCATCCATGGTGTAGGGCAGACCCCTGGCTCGCCCTCGTGTACCTGGTGGGAACATCACTTCCTTGGGCTGGGCCTTCTTACATTCTACCTATGTAGACAGACAAACACACACATATGCACACGTACACACAAACACACAGAGACAAACCATTAGACTGTGTAGGGTACACAACCAGACAGATCTGACAGGGCTGTCTCAGCTCTTTAAGGTGGTTTTCTATTTGACTTGCACGGCGCTACATGTTTTCCATAGAGAAAAACAAGACTGAGTCAATCTGAGCACCTCACATTTTAGAGGAAAGTCTCTAAGGAAAACTTACAATCATGCTCCTCCTGCATTAAAGCAAAGGTTGTTGCTCCAGTGAGCATGTGCCCAACGCCTCAGGGAAATACAAGCTTAATTCTTTCCAAGAGTTTCCGAGACATCAAGGTAGGAGAGGCTCTATTCTGCAATGCCATTGCGACAGTCCCGCTGCGTGGCAGTATGTCCGGCTTCTTTGTGTAATGCAGCTCTTTGTTTAATCTACACACAGAATAATCTCAAAAGCAATAATCTCTTGTGAGAAAATCTCTATTGGCTCACTGTTTGTTTCATTTAACTTAAGTCTTGTCAGAGTGGTGTGTTTAAAAAAATCTGACGCTGGTCAAAAAAAAAAAAAAAAGAAGGGTGTTTTGAAACTGAATATGGTTATTTCTTGTGTCTGCGGTTCCATTTGTGCTTTGTGTATTTGTGTATGTCTGCTGGGCTGAAGTCCCCGGTGTCCCACAGTCCAATTCCACCTGCAGCACTCATCTCTCTCCTGCATTTCTTTCTCTCACTCCAGTTCTCACACATACAGGTTTGTTCATTTCCCATCTTGCAAGACTGACGTCTCCTCCTCCTACATAACACATATCAAATGAGGGATGTGACAGGGGCAGATGAGGAGAAGGAGGAAGATGAGAGCCCTATTTACCACATATCTATCCTATCTCGATGAATTATAGAGAAGCGCGATCGGCTGACAAGGGTGGCATGGTCTTGTGTCTGTTGGTTGTTCTTTGGTAGGCTGAGTCTGTTCACCATGCTGCACAATCTATTTGCTCCACTGCCTGCTTGGCATCAGCCTGTCCATCTGTTTGTCTGTTTGCCTCCTGGCTCTCGCCTGCTTCTCCCTACTGCCTCCACTTAAGCAGGGCTTTCTCGGCTGCAGCGATTCACATGTCATCCTGGCCTGCTGCACATGACAGGCTAGTGCGCCAGTGTTGTGTACACCTCAACCAAGGTACAGCCTGGCACCCATACAAATAGGCTTGCAACCCTGACAGGTCAGCGGCGCACGTTACGCACACTCATACACACGTTGGCACACGCACGAACGGCAGACACGATGTGCCATCGCAAATTACCGAACTGATATAAAACTTCACATCTGTACGAAGGCGCTGTGTTAAATGAATAGCATAACAAGCTCTGTATATCCAGCAGAGAGCTGGGAATGTAAAGAGGGAACACTAATGAAAAAGGTTTCTATCACAGAGGGAAAGTTGCTGCGTTGCAGAGCTGTGATTTGTTGCTGTTAGAAGCCCTTTCATTTGAAGCACACCAACTAAAGTACACAGTTCCCTCAGCCACTTTGTAGCTGTCACAGCTACTCTGCCCTCCTTGCTCGGCTGGAATGCTTTGACATTGTGCTGAAGAGAGCACAGGCGCTCTTATCGTCAGTGAAATGACCCCCAGCGTGGAAGTAGAAACCCGGGTGGGACAAATAGGTCTGTTAGAAATCTTAGTACACAGCTGGGATGTTCACATGTTCACATAGCTGGGTGACAAATACAGCCGAATTCTGCCCACACTGGAGACGTGACGGTGTTTGATCAGCGTCCTCCGGTAGCCCCTGCCACATCCAGAGAGTTGGACACTCAGTTGCCTGCTGGGAGTCAGACAGACCCGGGTGTGAGTCATGCCTGCATGCTCTCAGATGCTGGTCTTTGATATTCAGAGAGAGGGCTCCTTGTCATGGATTTAAAACCAGCCAGGAGCCAGGATCTCTGGTGGTGTGAGTGTGTGGGTGTTCACCTGCTTCAAACACACAGGAGTGTGTGAGGGAGGGAGGCAGGAGCTTTCAAGAGTGAACTAAGTCAAAGAGAGAACAGAGAGGATGGCAAGACAATTCGGAGCCTGACAATGAAGCACTGCAAAGGTTAAGCAGTTGCGAATGCAGGGATTCAAATTTTGCCACGTGGGAAGTTTTACAGACTGAATCTCCTGCCACACAAACTGAGAAAAACCAGCCATTTGCAAGTGTACATTTTAACTGTTTGTAATGCCTTGGACTATGGCTCGTGTAACTTGTCAGTGCTGGGCGGTAAATAATAACCATGATCCACCGTTTGGACGTCGTGAATGAGGGTTTTTGCACCTCTTGCCTTGCCTTTCCTTTAGAGCCAGAAAGGTTACACCTTTTTGTGTGGAAATAGCACAGAAGATAGAGCCTCAGACCCACCACAAGCTTGCAAGACAGCTGACTGTTAAAGTGAATTCATGCCACAAAAGCTGACAAGGTATGGTTACCTGAACCAGTGGGCTTTCAATATATGTGAAGATGTTTCCTCCTCCTACTCCACTGCACTGATATACTGTCGTTAAAAGCTTATCTGTGACATTTGATACTTGATAAAGTCAGGAAGGGAGGAAACGGAAAGCAAAGAGTGGAGCCTATGCGTCCTTCAAAAGTTTAAATGAAACCTTTAAGTAAGTTTTTCTAAAATTGTGTTTGCAGTTACTTGGACTGCTTAATTAGAGTACTGCAAACTCTTTATTATGTCAGTTTGAGTGATCAGAGGAATCATTCAGAGTCCAGCTTGCTGCAAACAGCTGTTTAAAAAAGTGGGCCTTGGATCTCATCCAAGCAACCTGCAGCACAGTTTGTCGGGAGTAAAAAGTAATCCAAGGCAACAAGAGAAAATGACCCCAAAAACACTGTGTGCTGTAAGGAGACAGATGTTGACATACAGCAGCCAGTGGATGCTCACTGCTGGAAACTAGAGTTACAAAACTAGAAGGGGCACTCAGAGAGTCCAGACCTCCACCAAGACCAACAGTCCACTTCTCTATGATATTTATAGTTATGTTTTAATACCCAAACCTTAGTTTGAGAAAAAAAGTGTTATTATAATTGTGGTGACGTTACAATTGTACTTTTTTTCTCATGAGAGCATTATTTCCCTGTTCTCTATAAGGACTGCTGTTTGGATTAGATTTTAGCTGCTATATATGAAGGTTGCCTTATAGGATTACTGACACCGCTGAATGTGGATTGTGAAACGGAATTAACGTATTTAGTTCACCAAAGAACTTTACTATCATCCACTGAACCTCAAGAATATGATATAAACATCTATTCTGCCTTTTTCAAATGACCTATCTTGCTGTTGACTAAAGAAAAAATAATTTGTGTATCCCCCCATTGTGATTCACACTAGTGCCAAAATTTCATCTGTCTGTCCTTGGCCCAGGCTACACCTCGCCACTATGTTTAATTTAAAAACGGAACAGAAGTTATTCTGAAACCCTGCGAAAAAACAAAAAAACTAACCAACTGAAAACATAATCTTTGGCCAAAAAAATTCAGTCTAAATTAATTACTGATGCTCATATTAACTAGATATTTTGTTAGGCTTTTAAATTCACAATAAAACAAACATTACAATACAATAAAGACATGATAAAATCCACATTGTGAGAACTCAAATATTTCAGAGTCATTGCAGAATATTTTATTTCGTTCTGCTGTTGGCCTGCTCCAGTTACAAAACAAGAAAAATCTCCAACTACCAATAATCAAGCTTGACATATACATTATATGGTGCACGCATACACACAAACATGTGAAAACGTACACTCACAGATCCTGACAAGCTCTACTTGATCGGTGCATACTCACTGATGAGGAATAAAACAAACAACAGCCTTTGGTTTCACGTATAAACCCTGTGATACACAGCGGAGAAACGCTCCAGTTATGACCTTTTCAATACATCTCCTAAACATATTAACCTTGTGGGTATAACAGGAGGGTGTGGGCGGGATGGACTGGCAATGGCTGTCCTTCAGGGATGAGTGTTGTGGGTGTGGTGTGTTTGTCAGTGAGTGTGTGTGTGTGTGCGCGTAGAGGGGGAGGTGTAGAGCTACTATTAGCTTCACTAGTGAATGAATTCCATCAGTAGACTGGCAGACTGAATAAAGGAAACAGTGTGATTCATTTACTCCAGCTCCCACTCCCAGCTGAACAGTCAAAACACATAGACTGAATAGTTAGGAGATGGCTGTGTCATGGCTGTGAATGCACAATATCAGGCATGTTGGTGTGGGGTTATTCACTTAAGAAAAATGTTATTCACAGCCATTTAACAAGTGGTTTATTTAGAAGGACAAAAGACTGATAACCCGGTTAAAACAATATTTTTTTTATTTTGGCTTAATTATTTTCTCCCTTGTTATTAGATTGTTTTGACTTATCATTGAGCTGATTTTATTAACTTTTCATCATCGAAATAGGCTTTGAGAGTTATTTATAGTTGTATTTTTCAAAACATTGGCACGACAAGGAACATTACCTGCAGCAGCTGGCTGATTGTGAGCAGGTCTTAGTGATTAAGGAAGCCTCTGGACTAAAACCTGTTTAACTACACAGCCTACAGAGCCATGGTGAAAACAGAAACATCAAGAAAATATATTTAATGCAACAAAATTAACTGGCAAAACACTCATAGCAGCATAGCAGATACAGAATCCCACAGTCGTGCTGAGAGGAGCTGAGGTGCTAGGATGCTTCAAGTTAAGACTAATATGGCTCTTATTTTCAGGAGTTCAGGACTTTTAGCCTCAGGATTTTTTTATGAATATGGCCCCAGAACTTTTGATCTCCTAACCCTTTAAAATTAACATTTGAAGCCTCAAGGAGGTGAGTATTTGATACCCCAAAGACATATTTGTGTAGAGTCAAAAAACGAAGAACAAAAACTCTGGTTTACGTATTTGAAAATAAGGTTATTTGTAGCAGACCTTTCATTCTGAACTGCTTATATCCATGGTCAATAAGGAAACAGGGACAACTGAGTAATGATAAAAGTGTCATAATGATAAGAAGTTTTGGATAAGGCAGAATGAAATGCCTTCAATGGCCAGCAATCTCACAGGAGTCATTATATTTGATGGTATCTCTGCATGGTTATGTAAAAGCTAAAGCATATGAGGTCATTTTAAGGACCAGGTGCTCCCTGTGGTGCCAAAACTATTCCCTTGACATGTTTCCATATTCCTAGATGATACTGTCCCCAGACACACTGTGAGACACATTCAAAAATAATGCCATGATCATCAAGTTGACGTCAAATGGCTTCCATCACTTCCTCAATCAGTAGATCTGAACATCATTGAGCTTTTATGGAATGTCCTGGAGTGCAAAGTGCAAAGTGGATTTCCACCTCCTTCATCCCTCAAAGCTTTCTTCCTTCAATGAAGAGTAAACATGCAATTACTTACAGTCCTGAACTTGTAAGGCAGCGCTCCATCAGGGACTGAAAGTCCTCTGAAGGGTGCTCCTATTTCCTATTTCCTTATTAGGCACTTGATGTTCAAACAGTGTTTAAGATTTCCACTCTAAAAAAAAAATACTTTCAAAGACATCAACAACCCAGAGAAACCTCCTTTAAAATGATGTTAGCTAGTTTAGTCTGTGGCTACAGCCAAGTCTGTCCTAGGTAAACACCCCACCCCGCACGCACACACACACACACACACACACACACAAACACACACACAGGGATCTGACTTCATGGCCCCTAGTTTGAAGGCTGTAAATTTTAATGTTCATCGGCAGCGTAACTGATTGGTTTGCAGGTTTGACACACGACAGCAGAACTGGTACAGCTGGCACTCACAAACTGAGAAGGTGGGTTTAATCAAAGGTAATGATGTTTGGTTAGATAATCACAACCCACTGCTTATAGACAGCTCACAGGCTACAAGCTACTGATATCATGAACCTCCTAGAAAATCTTATTACAACCTGTTTGGTACCAATCTCAGTAAACGCCTCTTGTAAACATCAAATTTACTTCTTTTTTTTTTTTTTAGATCATATAATATTAGAATTTAAAGTTTTATAGAGCACAATTCATACAATGCTCATCATGCTACACTGTTTTTGCTTTTTTAACAATGAAAAAAAGGCAGTTTGATGGCATCACAAAGTAAAGTGGAACCATCAAAATGGTCTTTGTAACACAACAATCAGTGTCAATGAAAATGTATCTGATGTGACTGCTCATCAAGACACAGAAGTGTCAAAACATTAGGTTTGTTTACACATTTAAAGGCTGTGAATTAATCAGTGTGCATGAGTCCCTTTTGTTTTCCTCAAGTCTGCAGTCAGCACCTGATTTAGCTTCAGATTTTTCCACAAAGATGCAAGGAAAACCTTGTAACGTGACTCAGGCAGAAATGTTCACAACAAGGTAATAATGTTACATTTAGTCACATTTGCCATCTTACTTCCTCCCTCTAATACAAAATAAAACAAACAGTTGCCTTGTATTTAATTACAAATATCTTAAGATTTGATTTCTGTGGGGAAAAAAATTTGGATGATGCAATTACAACAACTCAACAAAATTATATAACAGGTACTCTAATTTTTAGACATTTAATATGAAAAAATTACATATTATGTTTTTTAGAGATCTTAAATTATATGTGTTATATGTGTTAACTGAGCTTCCTTCCAGTATTTGAAATTAAAAAACATTCTCAATTATTATGAAATTGTTTCATGATGTTTCTCTGGCACTGAGTTGAAATGACATATTAAATTGAACAATTTCAATTTTCTATGCTTCTAATACTTATTGAACAATGCTCATTTTGACCATTCTGGCTGTGGCACACAAACTGAAATAGGTTTTTACCTGATTATTCTAGCCAGTGAAGCTCCTTTATTTTTGGTAAAGTCTAAGGAAGTCCTTGCATTAGTTAATCTGTGCCAGAGTAAAACTCAGAAAAAACTGTGCTAAGGACTTATCAGCCAACTATAATATTTAACAACCGTCAAAGTTCATCTCTTAGAGTCTAAGTAGTTCGCAGATTATATTCAGTATACTCATATACAGCCACATTTTACTAATGAGTGAAGTTAAGACAAATTTTCAAGAAAACAGTGCTTCAATCTGTCACAAAAAATACGCTATATGGTGCTGTCGTACACACAGATGCTACACTAATGATAATGTACAGACTGCATGATGTCTGTCTTCCTCATTTCTGCTTGTATCTATCCCATATGTAGAGTACTTCTGTATCTTTATATTTAAGTCTGATGTACAAATGCCTCCGTGCATTAGTCCTTTCCTCAGCAAGAGGAGCTTATTCTGCTCCTCAGCGCAGTAATTGGTTGGTCATGTCAGGAAGACACGGTGAGAAATTGACGTCTAACAGAAAATTCCTCCCTCCTGTTGTGATCATTCGCTACTGTTGAATATTAAAAATGACACATTAAAGAACATTACCTTGAAGCACTTGACTAAAGCCAATGTGAGTCCATTTTAATGGCACACTGCTCGCTCATCGCAGCCAATACTTGATAGGTATTATTATGAATTAGCTGCGCATGCATAACGGCAGGGTGGGGAGTGATAGAGGGACTCCTGTCTTAGAAAATCGAATTCACAACCTTTCCTCAGCTGTATTATAGGGCTGGCTTACTACAGTATTATACAGACATTCATATGAGGGGAAACCAGAGGGTGTGACAAACTGTCAAGCCATCTTCTTCTTATTGATTTTTACTCCAAAATATTTACTGGTTTTAATACAGGAGCAGGTAGTGTTACAACTAAAGGAGGTGTCTACAATCCTTGGAGTCCTGCACAGTATAATCTATACTTTTATCATGTCTTACGTTTGCAAAAGCAGGACAGTCTCCAGAGGTGAGAGGGACATTGAAGTCGGGGTAGCTGGTTGGGCAGGTTGAGAGTTTCTTGCTAAGCAGCACCCTCTTTTTAATTATATATAAGGCAGAACTCACAGTGACAGGGAAGGAAGTGCTCCTGAGGGTGAGGCCTCTGTGGCACATGAACACAGGGTGATTGAACAAGTCACTAAAAGGTCCAGTCACTCACATTTGAGTGGGCATTGACCCACTACACCACCAGAGCCCTTGAGAGATTGGGCAAGCAGAAGGTGGGGTGCCCTGTACATCCACAACCCTCCCAAGTGGGGTGGAATTTCTGTCTGCATCAATTATTCAAGAACCATCTTAGATAACACTGGCGGGGAAGATGAATGAGGTCTATTTCTGTATGGTACTTCATAAGGATGAAGACAGGAGGCATTTTTTATTTTGTGTGCTGGTGCTTCAGACACCGGATAACCAGCACTCTCTCCTCTATGCGACTAAGGTAAAGCCTGAAGTGTCTTTGAAAAATGCCCATAACACACTCCTCCACAATCTTTTCTCTTTGCCGACATTCCAACATGTCAGCACTTTGTAGAAGATCTGAGGGACATATTTTTTTTCCCGGCATCGCAGGGAAGTTTAATGTACAATAGGTGTAGTCAAGAGGGACCCTTACAAATGTGACAAAAGCCTCTGAATATTGGCCCTTGCGATGCCCTTTCACACTGTGTCCCCTCAATAATCCTCACCTTTCCTGTTAAGGAGACTCCCAGATGAGTCACAAGTTTCCATATGTGTCACTTTATTTTATAAGTAAATAGAAACAAGCAAGGAATGTGGTGGTCAAGGAATATGGTGTGCTGCAGTCATCTCCTAGCGGATACATTTTGTGGCCACACCCTGTGAAGTACAATATGTCACAGTGTATCACATCGCAGTTGTGTGTGGTCACATTTGGAAGAGACCACAAGATTTCAGCCAAAAGGGCTCACTTCTTATTTCACACTTTATACAGACCTTCGGGAAAAAGGGGCTTAGTAAATATTGACAACAATAATAATAGCAACTGTCATGATGGTGACACACTGACAGTTAGATGATACATCAGAGAGCTTTAATGTTTCTGGCAAGATACAAGAGCAGAGAATGATGAAGCAAGAAATAACTTGAAATGTGTTTATCCTTTCCTGTATAATTTTATTTCAGTGAAATCACACTCTGATGATGATAATTGCAGTTGAAGTTTACGATGCAACCTAAACAAATAAAATGAATGGTGAGAAAGTTGTGTTGTTTATCTATTATTACTGAATTATGGCAGAGAAGCCAGAGGAAATTAGTTTGACTGTATTTCAAAGTCAACAGTGAGATAGACATTACCAACTTTGCTGCTGGTGATTCTTCAGGTTTTAAAGCATCTGTCCCCCTTAAGAAACACACATGTATTTCTTGGACTATAATTTTACATATGTGCATTATAAGTACACTTAACAATAATAAAAATTAAGAAGGCTCTAGGTGACATCAAAGCCTGTATGTAAATGAAAGGGGAGAGGCAGTTCTGCTAATAATCACATACAAGTTTGGTGAAATTCCTCTTAAATTAGTTATTTTTACAGGTTTTTATTTAGGTTTTTAGATTTTTATTGTTTGTGACATACAAAGGTTACATATGACCAGATGTTCCACATCTGGATCAGCTACAGTGGACCTCCTCCTGGTCATTGCTGTCCATGTTCTCATTTCTCAAATAAAACCAGTCAGACAGAAGCATATTGGCAGGACATTGAGATGTTTCTGATTCTATTGATTACAGGTATTTACTGTTGGCTACACTAGACGGCATTTTTCATCAATACCACAAGAATGAGCTAGCTTTTTTTTTTAATGCTGTTTGTAAGACCTGTCCAGCACAGTTACTCTCATCTAAATTTTGTTGTCTAATGAGAGCTGTGAGTTACACAGAGAACTTGATTTATTTATTATTTACTTTACAATTTAAATAATAAACTTGTACAAGGATGCAAGGAAGTTTATTGTATATTATGTATTTATTCCTAATTGAAACACCTTATTTAAACATACCATAAATATTGTATATCTATAATTTTATGCTGGGAAAACAGTCAATGTTGTTTCAAGAAAAAAATAAATTAACAGTGATTACTACAATCATAAATAGCACTTGTGTGTACAATCCAATTATTTTCCAATTAGAACTTCTTAATAAGAAGCTGTGAGTTGGACTTAAATGAGGCTCAATGTTCTGCATAGTAAAAGTTAGAGAGGGACATGGAAAATAACAACTTCAATGCAGAAACATACAGGACTCGAGAGATTTAATATCAGATCTGCTGGGAAACAAAATTTGTATTAATTATTTTTGTAACATTAAAAATTTTGCAGAAATAGTGTGTAAATAGTGAAAACAAGAACTGACAGCAATGGCAGCAATTGTTGTGCTTTGTGTGCATAAATAGATGCTCTGGCATGTGCATTCATGCTTCATGTTGATGTGTGATACTTGTGTGTGTTCACAGACTGCTATGCCGCATGTCAAAAGATCTGAGACATGTGATTGTGACAGAATATCTTCCATTCGCATACAGTTATTTCTGTCACACCCTGGCTTCTTTTGGTTGCAGTCCTGAGCTTCGGCTGTGATGCCCTGCAGAGACATGGAGGGATGTATGCTGGGGTCATATGTGACCTGGGCTGGTCCCTGGTGAACACGGTTCTACTACACTGGTCCTGTCAGTCAGACAGCCAGTCAGTCAGCCAGTTTCAGGAAAAAGGCTTGGAGAGAGTGAAGACACACACTGAGAGAAGGAGCCCGACTGAACCGCGGTAAGACAAGTATTCCCTCCAGTCAATCACAGTCCACAGAACCGCTCAAATGATGCAGGATCTCTCAAGAGGCCTGCAGGGTGGAACTGGGTGCAGGAGGACCTAATGTCGCACTCGCTACAAAGAAGTCGGTTCCTGTCAATTATCATAAGTGACATGATGACTTAGAAAACTGCTATTGAACTCTGTAGAGTCCTAGGAGATGACCATATTACTGGTGTAAATAAAACAAGCATCACTGGGACTCTGTGGAAGGTGTTAATCCCTGACTAATGAACTCTGCCTCTGCCAGTAGCTTCTCTGTTGCATCCCTGGACATCACCACCTGTGTGTCTGTGTAGGTGTGTGTGCGTGTGTGTGTGTGTGTGTGTGTGTGTGTGTGTGTGTGTGTGTGTGTGTGTGTGTGTGTTCAGAAAGAGAGGGACAGGCTCCACTCTCCCGTCCCTCAGCCTGACAGGCAGAACTCAGCCACACAATTTCACGGTTTGTGGGCAGTACACACCACTGCTTTCTCCATCCCTGAGACCCAGAGACCCACAGAGTGTGTGTATGTGTATGTGTGTGTGAGTGTGTGTGTTAGCCTGTGCATAAGAACATGAAGACGCACACACACTCACTCACACACGCACACATGCGCTATCTCTCTCTCTCTCTCTCTTTCTCTCTCTCTCTCTCACTCA
>JAQMCX010000012.1:7847246-7871125 GCA_029814765.1 Acanthurus leucopareius | reverse complement strand
TCTCTCTCTCTCTCTCTCACACACACACACACACACACACACACACACACACACACACACACACACACACACACACCTCCTCAGCTATTAATACTAAGGAAAAGAAGAAATCAAATATTAATCCTTCAACGCCCACCTGGAATTGAAAAAAAAAAAGAGTGGACTTACCATTTTGTTATTGATTTCATGAAAATGAATTTCACAGACTTTCTCTACGATGTCTTCACTCTCAAAAGTTATGAAACCAAATCCTATGCAGAGAGAAACAGAGGGGAGGGGGGAGGGGGGGAGGGAAGAGAAAGAGGGAGAGGATGAGTTAGTGGAGAGCCTCAACAAAAACTCCAGCGACGAGAAGAAAAATGCACCACAAGATGGAATATTATCAGGAGCCAGATCCAGAAACTATGTGGGTACATCTGTGGAGATTGGCTTGGGCATGGAAGAGAACAAGTGAACAAGACAGACATTGTCCTCTTTAAATCAGGAATATGATGAAATCTGCCACATTATTAAGGGCACTCGAGGACCTCTTCTACAAAGAGAAGACGGAAAAAAAGCACAAAGCTCATTTAATGAGATTCAGGGAGCTAGGGCCCAGCATCTGAATTTCATTAAATGCATTTTGTGTTCTTTTTATTGAAATCTCACTGTATAACAAGCCCCCGTTTTTATGTTAATGCAGGCCTTAGAATGAATGCGTCGTTGACAGTGGGATTTTCATGCCATATTTATAGGATAAAAGCTTAACCCCTCTTTTAACACAAAGACAGAGAGACAAGATGGTTTCAGACTTTTGAACACAAGTGGATTGCAATGCTCTCCTCTGTGTTTTGATGGCGATGCACAAAGCAATCTAGCTTCTGTATAGCTGGGGTTGAAAGGAAAACTGATATTCTATTACTTTTGCAAAAGAGGAAACTGCACAAAAGAGAAACAGTTAGTGAATAAAGCAGCAAGTGGGACTGAAAGGAGATGAGTTTCTTTTCAAAACGGCAAACACCCAACGATGAAGTAAAATCACCTCAGATTGAGCTTAAACAGCTGTCACTACAGACAACACACCATCTGACGAAAACACACTCCACAGACAGCGCCATCAATTTATCATCATGGAGCGTCAGATGATACAGTAAAAAACAGTCACCTTCTGAACGTGAGGAGGGAATGATACGCTGACGGGAGACAACAGTTTAATAGTATTTGTTCACTGAGCTGAAAATTGGTGAACGCTGTCCTATTCATACAAGTTAACACAAATCCATGTGTTCAGGCAACAGCTCACAGTCATCATCCACTTCACAGGACAAATCTCAAGGTCAAAGCCTGGAAGGGGAAGCTGTTTGGAGTCTGGCATCCTGCACATGTGCACATATTCACAGACCATCATATTCTGCATTGTAGAGTCTGAAAACGAGACTTGTTTTTTTTATTTTTTGGATGTATTGTTCATACCAGAGCTGCAACTACTGATTATTTTCCATTTAAAATGTCAGAAAATAGTGAAAGACAAACAAGAAACAGTTTCAAAAATCTTGTCTTGTCATAGTACGAGCCAAAAACCCTTCAGATATTCTTTTTCAACAGAAAACAAAAGACAGCAGGATATATGAGACATTGGAGATGCTTAAACCAAGGAACGTTTGATCTTTTTAAATTAAAAAATTACTGAGACAATGAATCATCTTTTAAAAAAAGGGCTGATCAATTATTTTTATGTTGATCAGGGAAACGATTTTTGCCTAATTTTTGCAGATTTAGTTTATACTGAGGCAGTGATTCCTTTAATATCTCTGGCTGTGTTGGGTCATTTAGTGGCTATGTCGCGAATCAATGACCAGGTCTGCTTGATGGCAGTATTGAATTAGAAGGATTTTTAAATCAATGTGATTAAATACCTTCATATGTCAGGTATTTATTTACTCGATAAGTCAATGCTAATTTGGTCGGTTTATATATAAACAGTTTACCCTTCTGATCATATCACACAAACATCACAATATTAAATTACATACGTCTTGGCATATATTCTTGCCTACCATATGCATGCTGTTTTGGTAAATACTTAGCAGTGTAAGCATTTTTATATTCACACCCATGCAGAAGTGGCAAAATTAGTCTCTTAAGCGGCTTATTCTATTAATTCATCAGACCATCCAAAGAAAGACATATTTCTTTGTTAGGAGCTGCTGCTTACGAGTCAGCCTGTCACAAACACTGGCATTTATAGTTCTGTCATAAAGTCTTTATCTCATGCTCGCATTTTTCTCTCCCGCTCCTCCTCCAGCTCCTCCTCCATAAATAACAAAACCCCTCTTCTGCCACACACACGAGCTAGAACATATCAAAACAGCCTTGTCAAAAGAAGGGTTGAAAACCTAATGTGAGAACTGATTAAACATGGACAACATCTAATCTGATGAGATCTTATGAGACAGAATATCAATTTCCACTGAGACATCTCAACACTGAGCTGTGGCGACACGCATGTGTGAAGTACGGGGGGGAGACAAGGGACCCCACCTTCATGCCAGCGCAAGGAGCACTTTTGACAACCAACAAATCAACCGCCAGGAGTAATTTGTCATGGAGGAGTGTAGGTAGAGCGAGTGGAGTTTGGGGAGGAGGAGGAGGAGAGGGGGGTTGAGGGTGGTAAGGGAGAGAGGAAAAAGGTGGCGATGAAAGAAGAGGGGTGTGGGGAGAAAAGACAGAAAAAGTGACAAGGGAAGGAGGTTAACACACATAGCCCCTGTTGCCACACTCCTTCCTGCTGCTATAGGCAGCTCCTCCATCAACTGACAGGACATTTTCCACAGCACCATTATATCCAGTGGGGTCAGGGCCAAGCCACACCACCACCGACCCCCCCCCCAGCAGGGCCCTTCCACCCATAACTGGATGTGTTTCAATGAACAAAACAAGACATTTTGCTGTGGTGTAAACTAGTGTTGGAATGTGTCCTCTACATACAGACACACATATAACAAAACAACATAAAAACATTTCTCTCTCTCTCTCTCTCTCTCTCTGTCTCTCTCTCCTTGGCTCAGCACACACCTTCTTGGTCAGTCCCCTGTGGACTGTCTGAACCTTTGGCCCCGCCATTACAGTGCAGTCCTTTGCTCTACTATCCTATTTTACAGACCTTACAGACAATTACAGGCCAGAAAATAGCAACAACAAAAGCATTCCTCTCTCTCCCATCCTCCTCTTGCAGGGTGTCAGCAGAGCGAGATTGCCGCATGTATGCCAGCCCTTTTCTTCCACCTATCCACACATGGCAGGAGGCTGACCTCCACGAGACTATTAAAGACTGTCAGCGCCGACAGACACGAGGAGAGAGGTGGCAACACGCTCACACAGAAAGAACCTTCCCACAGCTTAAACAATACCCTGTAAATGGAAACACATGGACGTCTGGTAGCACGGCTGATAATAGGTGTTGTGTGGCTACTGGCTGAGGCCTCTTGGCTGCACTTCCTCACACTTATTAGCGAGAACCGGGCTCGGCCTCATCTCATCGCTCCACAGAATCGGCAGGGAGCCTACTTTCACGGCCTTTTACCAGCTTCATCATACTCGCTCTTTATTTAACACTCTTTCCATGTTTCTCTGATTCTGTTGCTTCAATGATTTTCACTCCCCCCCACCACCCTACCCTACACACACACACACACACACACACACACACACACACACACACACACACTCCTTGCCCAGTGCGACCCCTCCCAACCTGGAAAAATAAGCTGATTCTGCCAGAAGCAGATAATGGAAGAACTTGCAAATTGATGCAGCAAAGTTGACTTTGACTTGAAGAAGTGGCGTCGCAGCTTTAAATTAAAAGGGGTTTTAAACTTAACAGGACCCTCTAATGTGTTAACCACTGATGTACAGCGCGTTTAAGTTCTTGTCTTGTAATTTCTTTTTAATGCCTAAATGTCTTCCATATGCAAGACGCAGATATTTTTGAAAATATTTTAGTTGGAGAAGGTTTTTAGAAACCACACTATCACTGAGTTACATGTTTATTACCAACATTTTCTTTAGGAATTTTTGTCAAAACATATTAACTAGTAGAACCAGAGCTGGTTCTAAGAAGCGTGTTATAATATGTTAACCTTTCACAGGCTTTCCACTCTTTACCACAGATCATTTTCCAGGACTTTCCCCACAATATTTTCAGCGGTGATACCTACCCAAATGCAAAAAAACATCAATCAATTTAAAGTTTAAATTAACTTGGATTATTAACTACTACTTTCTCTACTTTAGCCCCTCTAGGGTCCATTTTACCTTAACAATGTGGCATTGCATTTCAAGAGACAATTCTAGCAAAGTAAACAAGCACTATTAGCCAGTATTTAGCCTGTGTTTGACTAATACAAAGTTGGGCTCCTATTCTTTGTTTTGACCCAAGCTTCTCATTTACTGTTATTCAGCTCTCTCACCAAAGCCTAACACACATTTAAAACTGTTGTTCTTTGCCAGAGTTTAATCACAAACCTTAAACTTTTGCAGACAAAACACACCAGCAAGCAACGACAGCAACGTCAACTTAAATGACCGAACATGCAAAACAATTTACACATCATTTAATTGTTCGTAACAAGTTGGAAAGAGAGTAACATTAATCTATGAACCTCATTAAATCTCCCACAGTCACCCGCACGCAGTGAGCAATGTTTACATTTGGAGGATAATGTTACTGACATTGTTCAGAATTTTGGAGCTCAAAGTTAATGTGATGTCATGCAACCTTTATTTGCTTCAAAGTGAATCCTACTCAAAATATAATCATCCTCATGAAAACCCTGTTTTAGTTCTTTTGTAAGCATCTGGTAATCTTGTGAGAGCCTGAACATGAGACAGAGTTAAAAGTTATATAAATTTACAGCTTCAAAATGCAACAAAATTCCCCCATCTACCTATCTTGAAAATATATTGCAATAAGTGGTCTACTTGAGAGCATATTATTGGTGAAATAGTACACATGGACCTAGCCCTCATTACCCATACCTTTCTAGGTCACTGTAAAGCATGAAAGGACTCAAAAGAAAGGGATAATTTTTCTAAAAACTGTCTTTGTTAAGGTGTACGTGTAGACTTCCTGCTACATTTTAGCACAGAATGACTCATATCCTACCATATACAATGACAACTGTAAGATAGTTTTGTACAACAACTAAAGTGCAGCATTAATTAATTTGCTGCAGCCTCTAGAATATCCATAACGCATAAACATGTATATCTAATGCAATGACAATAGGGGCCATACACTGCATCTAATAAGAGGAGCCTGCTGCTGAGCAGTTCTGACAACTGGTCCCGTCACCTTTGGGCGAGGAAGTGGGCCAACCCTGGAGAAGGTGTCAGACTTGTCCTCTGGGACACAGCATGAAAGCAGCAAAGCCCCCCAACCGGCTTTGCACATGCACACATGCAGAAAAAAACGCAGAATACATGTGCACATAAACACACATACACATGCACATACAAACCGTACACGTCCGCTCAGCTGCTAGGTCATAGGTGCAACCCACCTGCAGCTACAACCACTCCTCCTATACTTCCCCTCACTGAATTGTTTATCCTGCCCTAATTATGCATGATCCAACTTTCACCTGTCCAATCAGGAGGAAGTCCACAGAGGGCTCCTGCACTGCCTGTCTGTCTGCCTGCCTGCCCCAGCCTCCAAGCCTCATCTTCTTATAATGCAGCGAAGCAGAGAGAGGCAGTCCGAACACCCACGGCACAGTTAGAGGCCTTTGATCAGTATTTCCGTCTGCTATTACTAGAGATCCAGAGCCCCAGGCGTTAATCCACTGTTTAATACAGTTAACGCCATGAACTCTCTAACAGCACAGGGCACATATATAGCAGAGAGAAGAGAAAAGAGGAAGCGCACATTTCAGAAAAAAACTCTAATAAGAAGAGGCTACATTTTCCCATACTTGAAAACACTGAAAAAGCTCTGGCTGGAGTCTTAGAAAAATATATCTGTAAAATAAAGCTTACTGTCTGAACTACACCGAAGAAGACTGGTAAAGTATTGACAAGGTTGAGGGTTAAAGGAAAACCAAGTTTGAAAATCAACTTGATTCAGATTCAGTTCGTGGAAAAACTGTATAATAATCAATTCACTGAAGGAGGAAGAATTCACAATAATTATTGGAAAAAATACAAATCTCATGATTTCGAAATAAAGGAAGGAAGGAAGGAATGCCTTGACAATTCAGATAGAAATCATAAAAATGTCAGTTGTTGTCTGTAGTCCTAAGAGAAGTAGGTGTTATAGTCTTTTTTTGCATCTACTAAAAAAAAGGGGCTTATGTTGCTTTTGTACAAGTAGGCAGATCCTCTTACACCCTTACAATGTTTTCTGCTATATACAAAGTCAAGCAGAAACACGTCGTCAGCTGTTTATGTCTCTCTATATTCCACATGCACTTAATAAATATACAATCATATGGTCAAATTTATATCATATCACTGCAAAGGCACAAGTATCCACAGGCAAATATTCAAGGATCAGCCTATCAGCTCTTAAACCAGCTGATAAATGCCCAGACAAATAAATGTGACTACTTCAATGCATGTAAGTCCGTGGGGGAAAGTAAAGATGGACGACGTGAAATGAATCCCTGAGGGCAACATTCAGAAGATAAGACGACTTGGGACGGTGTTAGTTTAGCTGAAAGATCACAACACAAATTCGTTACTCTGTTATTTTTTTTCCTCGATGCATTTCTCGTCCTTGTAATATACCGTGTTCAAGGATATATTTCAGTTTTTATGCTTAGATTTGGAACTGGTTTCATATCCGTGATCAGATTTGTTAAGAAACAGGCCTTTTCAGAACGTATGGCAAGCCATATGTATATGGCAGACAACCACTTGAATGTGCAAGAACACTGGCAATGAGAAAGAGAGTGAGGGTGAGCAGGTAAGCCACGGACAGATGGCAATATGTAATAAGGATAACACTAAGAATCATAAAATATCTTTTCAATCAGTACCTCCAGGAAATACAGCCGGTTTTTGCCTTCAACACATTTCGCTTCTTTGCTTAAATAAAAAGCCAATCTGAACCAGAATTAAATGAGTCAATAAAATTCAAACAATGCCCGTTGCTTTATTTATCAGTCTGGACTTTGCTTTTTACGTAGACTTGACATGTTACATTGAATGAAGTGGTCCCTGACTGTGATGACCACCATGTGCAATTAGCACAAGAGGGTATTCAGGAGGCATTATAACTGGCTAAAATAGAACAGTGAAGGACTTGAATGTCATGGTTTGAGTCCAAAAAAGACAAATCCAAAATAAATCCACAAAAATAAACGAATAAAAAACACTTTTCTTTTATACAGAGAACCAAAACTACAAAAAGCATCTGCCTGCATGACAAAATTCTCCAGGTAAGCAACAATTCACAACATGCGTCAAAACCATATTGAATAAAGTCAATGGACCTTGCCCGCCCTGTGAATTTTATTTACTTGGTAATAAGTGTCTGACTCACAAACTGAGGCCCTGTTAACCTTAATATTCATCAAAATAGGCCATCAGCCTTACTAATCCTGTCTCTACACTGTAATAAAGTATTCCAGTCAGAGTACTCGACATGTGGTCGTCGTAAATAGAACATTTTCTAATGGGAAGTGCAACGGTCTATTATGCTGAGCAGAACGTACTGATTTAGGGTCATGTTCATAAAACGATGATGGAAGAAAGAAAAACTAAAAAAGAATTAACGTCAAATACAATAAAATACTTGGAGCAGGTATGCAAATACAACCCTCACTTGGGATTTCACCAGTGCTAATCTCTGTTTAAAAACTGGTTTGCAAAGTGTAAAGTATGTCAGCCCTCAATTTGACCAAGACATAAAGGTGATTGTGTTGGTGATTTTGTGTAGGTGGCTGTATAAGCAAGAATCAGGTGACAGAGCAGAAGATTACCGCAATTACCGCATGCGACGCTTCAGTTTGTTTAGCAGCCATTCTGAGGCTTTAAAAAGCTAGAACTTATTAGTTGAGACAACATTTTAAAGGACATCTCATTACTGATTACTGAGAAATGTCACAAAGGAGCTTTTAACAACAGAATGAAATAAAGCGTCAGGCCAGAGAATAATCAGACAGAAACAATGTGACTGTAAATTGATGTAATTAGATTCTAGTGTGATGGTTGTTTTCTTCACGCTTGGCCTTTATCATTTTACAATGTCCCAGTGAGTGTGCACTTATCAATTCAGAACCACTTGTTTGGACATCTTTTCTGAAACTCTGGTCAATTACTTACATTTCTAAATTTATCTTGATTTTTGTAAATTGAAAATGGAAAACAGGACCTCAAGCACTGCCAAAACAGGTAATGGCACAAATAAAAAAGAAAAATAGACACGGGGCCACAATGCAACACACTTCTTTTACCATGTGGTGGCAATAATTGCATCTACCTACCTAACACAAGACCGGGATGAGAGACTCGCAAGACTGTATGGATGGATCTACGTTATGCTTTTACTAAATGATTACACCAACATACAATATGTGTGCTTTCTCTGCATTTTCCACAGAGCAACTGGGCTCAGCATCATGCTGAGGGAACTAGTTTGTCTGTGCCTCTATGTAGGTCAGCTTTCAGAGTTGGCCATCAATTTCCACTGTCCTACTTAAAGAGACACCCCACCTCCATACAAACACACATAAACATGAACTCACATACATTTCTAACATTTGTATTACATATGACGACTGTAACCAGGACTTGCCATGTCATTGATTTTACTTTTGCTCTAATTACAGACACTTGTTTAACATTATGCCTACCCATAACTTCAACACATGTAGGTCGACACAAATATGGGTCTTCAATACATTTAGTTGTGGAGTGGTCAGCGGTAATAGTCATTTACATAGCAACACAGAGTGTGTACTTGTGAAATGAATGCAGCTTAATGCAGATTCAACATACTTTTAAAACCTTTGTAACTCAAGAAAGACCCTCATTAGTGCCAAACAATATATCCGTAAGTGTGAAGTTCTCTCCCCTATATGATCACATGGCTGCTCTAGCTCAATGGAGGCAATTATCCATGGAGAAGGTGACTAACTACCCCTTTACTCAGAAGCAATCCGACAGCAGGCTAAAAGCAGTAAGCCATAAAGAGCTAAAAATGGAGCACTTGATGAAGTCAAGGAAATCTAAGAAAAAAAAAACAAGCCCTTTTAAAAAATAAGAGGAGTATAATTTTGTTTATTTTGAAACTGCCACTGGAATTGTAAAGGTACAGGTTACAAAGACTTCACTGACTTAAAAGGATGCATGGCAAAACAGCAAATCCATTTCCACAAGGAAAAATGCAGAGTAACTGACTACAGTAGAGGAAATATGGTGGGGAAGTTTACCTCTTTTACCAAGAGGTGGGCTGCTAAAGGATCGGGGATGTTCACAAGTGCTTATCTGTGTCCTCCCATGGAGGAAAATCATCCTGCAGGTCAAACCTGACAAAGACCCTTTGTCCATTTGTAAAGCAGCCGTGGCTCAGGACATGACCTGAGGACTGAGCAGCTTCCTTAAAAGGTGCCAGTGTCTCTGTGGGGGGAAAAAAGGTGAGAAACCAAACTGTTCAGGCCAAATTTAGCCTTTTCACCAGCTTCATCATCTTGATATAATCTCTTATGTGCAGTGTATTTTTTCCTGTTGTTATTCTTCTTGTGTCTGTTCTGCTGTATAAAAAATTCATTTTAAAAAAGAGATACTAAACACTTGGATCTTTACCTAAGAGAAAAAGAAGTTAATCTTGCAAATATAACTTAGAAATAAAGCTTACTACAATCATCATAAAAGTATCAGTACAAAAATGCACATTATACTCCAACACAAGCACCGATTAGGCTAAACAAGCCAAAACAAAAGAGACTCATGTAAGACAATCATGAGGAGGAATTCCTGCCAATAGTAATCACTTCAGTTATTACATAAATATCGAGGTGTACAGAGTAAAATTTTCCCCTCGAGATAAGTACACATATGAAGTCAAAGTTTAATAGAAACCAAAATTGTACTACTCACCAACAAGCATCTGTTGGAGCACAAAATTATTCTCTGATCTGGTTAAAACATCTCTGGCCATTTTGTCAGCCATTTTCATCATTCACCACCGTGACAGGCACAGCTGTTTAAAATCTATTAGACGAGTAGCATCACTGGCCGAGAGGTTAATGATTAACCACAATATATTCAGTTTCATATCCCACTTCACCCGAACCAGACAGTGAAGTGCACATTTAGAAACAAAATGCACTTAGATGAATCCATATTGGCCTTGCACACATGAGCTCGCACTTTGCCATGGTGATTGTGCTGTGAAACTACAGCTCTGCATGCTTTTTTTATGCTTATGAAAATATGTTCATGCATGCCAGGTTGCCCAGAAATGTCAAGTTGCTGAGATTTAAAATCTGACAGGGCTGTTAGGCTCTAGAAACACATGTTGGTAACGCGTACAGCTTACTGCTGACACTTAACCAGGACAAATACAGTAACTATTTTTACAGACTGGGGAAATGAGGTCATGAGAATGCTTGGGCTAGTTCCCAATAAGCTTAGTCCATTTGGGAAAGGAAAAACTGCTCTCTCGTATTCTCTCTCTCACTCTGCAACTGTCTCTCCATTAATTATATCTCCAAACAAACCTTTTCCTAGCAATCTCTGTCTGAATAATGACCAGATTAGCCCAACCCAGTGGACACACCCTTCAACATTAACATCATCAACCGCTGAATTTCCATTTCTTTTTTTAATTTAATATCTAAAAGGAGGTTATGATACTGTAACCCTAGTTCTACAAATACAGGCAGAGCCCTATACCAAACTTGCGAGTTATATTTGTCTCCAATGGCATTAAAGCATTTGACTGGGATCCATCTGTGTATACATAGCTGGCTAATTAGGATGTTGCTACCTAAATGGATCCCAAATTAACTATTTACAACAGGTGTCTTCCATCCAGTAACCCCGTTAACAAGTGGTGTATGTGTGACAGGATCCACCGGTACTGGGTTCACTTGTATGTACAGAATTATGGTTACGACATCATAACCTTTATTTTATCTCATGCAGCTCACTACAGGACTCTATGGGCACAGTAGGCAGAGCTCAGTGAATGTCCACTCTGTCACAACAAGTCATCAGATTTTCTGACGGATCTTGACTAACTACAGGTTAGTCGCTGTAGCCCACCTTAGTATTTGATTAGACATTATTTTTGCTTTTTGGTTAAATTAGAAATATCCTCCTCTCATCTTTGTTTATTTTGTCACTGTGGCCTCACTAAAATCCAGTTTGACAGTGTTGTAAAAAAGAAAAAGTCACTGTGAACCTAACCTAATCGATGATGGGACCTCTATCCATGATAAGGTGATGGAAAAATTAATGTTCTCTCTTCTGGAGTAATCCAATTCTGGTGGCTAATATCCATAACACAAACACACATTCCCACACACATGCAGAGAAACAGAGACAGTGGCCATGTGGGGAAAACAGACACAATTGCTGAGAGAGGGACAGAGCTCCTGTGCTTTAGCCACTGTTATCCCTCCATCTCTTCATGATTCCACTGTACTCGCCTGAAGACATATTGTACCTGCGCAGACACAGGCAGCAGCGCATCTCATAGCAGAACACACACAGTGCAAGTAGTTACAGACGAAGAGACCAGAGACAAACACAAGCAAGGTTAAACAAACATTGCTGAGGGTAAGACGGCAAGCCGGCAAGACAAGTGGATAGAATATGAGTTACGAAACTGTGCAAAACCAAGCTGAGCATAATTGCTCACATTGATAGAATTTCTTTAGTACAAATGGAGTATCGGTGTAATGAGATCCAAAGGTTTGAACCACAAGAGGATTCTTCATTCAAGACTCTTTTGTGTCAAGCAATAGGCCGAGCTTAATAGATGTCTCAATTTCTATCACATACAGTAACAACCAATGCAGGGAGGAGGGGGGGTTGGATGTGGGGGCAGAAGCCTTTCCAAAAGGCTTCGAGGCAGCGTGATGAATTTCTTTTGAGGTGTGAAGCAACGTGGGACTTGAAATGAATGAAACAGATACGCACCTTTTGTGTTTTCTGACCTATTGATATAGATATCAGTTTTATTAAACCTAATTAGCATTTCTCATTCCTGATGAAAGTGGAATATCAGAAAGGTGGAATAATAAGTAGCGAGAAAATGTGGCGGGGTGGAAAAGCAGATCTCTTCAAAGTTTGTACATAAGAACAGTTTTGGATCTTAACAGAGAACCTGGCAGGATGTTGTGGATGCCAACACAACCTACCAGGGCCTCTACATGGGAATTCACTCAGGGACTGAAAGCATTTAATCAAAATAATCCCCTGCAAACAACAAGGCTTTAAAGCACTGAATTACGTGCAAGGGGGTTGCAAAGTAAAATTGATTTAAGTGAATTAGGCCTCTCATTGCCTGCATGGCCAGACTGTTATTAATATTTAAGCATGGGGTATATTTAAAGGCGTGACACAGTAGCAGTTCATCTAAAATGAAGAACACTGATGATGCTACTTTGCAGAGGCACATTACCATTTAGTAGAGATTGCTTTCGTTGAGTGAGCCAAATACTTAGAGGCGGAACTGCCACTTGTGTTTACTTTACATACGCCGTTATGGTGAAACGGTGGAGGGGAGCACTGTTCTCAAAGAAAGCCTTCTTCATTCTCCACGTGTGCATGCTCACAAGAGCCCAAAATCATGACATCATGGGCTCATCAAGCGATGCATGATGATGTCACTTTGATACTGCTGACCCTTGTAATCAAGGCAGGCTCTGCTGCTTCATGAACACCCCCCTTTCATCAAACGCCTCTCTCTCTCTCTCTCTTTCTCTCTCTCTCTCTCTCTCATACACACACACACACACACACACACACTCACCCATTCTGGCACAAAATTAGAGCTATGGGGTGCTTAAAGTATAGCAGCATAGTTCAATTGCAGACAGAGTCTGTTCAGAACATCCGGGCTTCATTTAATTGCTTACTTGCACTATAATTGGGTATATAATCAAACGATAAACTGAACACAGCACTGTGTCTTTATAACTTCAGAATGTCCTTTCATCAATGCCTATGGGCAGCGATTTGCATAGATGAGAAACTCCATGGACAGCTATAACTGCCTCTTATTTATTTCTTTGTTGAAGTTATTCATCCCATTGATTCCTGTTTATCTTTTAAACCAGCTCTTTCAAAGGAACACCTGAGGAAGGGTAAAGAAAGGTCATGGTCTCACATTAGCATGGATACAAAAGGCCAACCTTAAGAAATCATAACAAATCTACTGTCTCTCAGAGCTCTGGGAGGCGTGTGAAAATGTTCTACATGCAGATGAGGCGGACTGCTCAGCGTTTGGATGAGGATTACGAGACCGGGACCACCCAGACTGCAGTCTCTTCGCTGCAGCTCTGCTTCCTCACACAGCACATCTTGGCTCGGCTTCTGTCATTTAAGCAGCCACTGATATTATCCCATTACTAGCTGGATTTCATCACTGCTATGTGAGAGCATAAAGTTAATGTACATTCTGCTAGTATAAACAGTTTAACACCATATGCAGAAGGTGAACTGTGACTTAATTGTGACTTATGTACGATTTACGTACATATGTGTCTAAATAGTACAAACCGCGGTCATTCCAATTTAAGGAATTAACAAACACATGCTGCATTATTGTTTTAAAACAGACGTTCACACTGTTTTAACAGTAGGTTAACCAGACACAGTTTTTATTTATCACCTCTCAAGTACCCATCAATACCGTAAGACACAATGCTCAAAGATATTTAAAAGCAAAGCCCACCTGTCCTGTTGTTTTTTAGGCAAGCCCAAACACTAAAACATCAAGATGCAAGCCGTGTGTTATGTTAGGATACTCCATTGTCCTATATCACAAATAAGTGTACATTTTTCCTGCTTGCTCCTCAGGCTGGCACATCCTGGCTACTCTACGATGATTTGTCTTGTCTAATGATTGTGAAATCTGAGACGATTGCTGTGGATGACGTTAGCCTCTTGTGATGTTGCAGTGCTGAGGGGTGTAACAGGATATGTCATACAAATAAAAAAAAAGAATTGCAGACAAATTGACTGGTTACAACACACAGGCACAATAATGAATACCGAATGTTTTTTTTTTTAACCATAGTTATGTGTTGTTAATTCTCAAAAGTATTTCCACACTCAATCACTTAGGCTTTCGGTTAACCACACACACGTTTAGCCACACTCTGGCTACACTTATGGAACTGATAAGACTTTGCATTTCTGTTTAGTTTCTCTCTTCCCCTCTCTGAAATTTCCCTTTAACACAGCCTCTTTTGCAGAATGGGAGCTCATTTCAATCTCAAAGCTGACATCTGTGGAAGCAATGCAAGCTCTAAATGAGTAGATTTTATCCTGTGCAACAAGGCTAGAGTGCAGGAAGTATTCACGCGAGAAGCATGGAGAGAGGGAGCAAGCTAAACAAGAAAGAAGATGGAGAAGAGGGAAGAGTGAAAAGGCAACAAAAAAAACAAGGAAAGGATATTGTGACCTCTGCTCCTATCTTTCCATCTGCGGCATCGCAACTCATAGCTCATCCAGGAGTAAAGAGGACAGAAGAGGGAAGGGGGAGAAGAACAGCTTTCCCAGCTAGAAGTTAGACATGTTTATTCATGCGGTGAAACAGCTGAGGTATTGGAGAGAGCTTCAAAGCAGAGGATGGCTCCACGTCCTGCATGGCCTTCTCCTCTGGCTTGGCTTCCCGTATTTGGCCTTTGAGTAAGGGGCTGATCAATCCCCCCCAGCATGTTGCCAGGCTCTGGACCCCCCATTACCAAGAGGCTGCTCTTTGAACAAATCCTGCCAGGGGTCAGTCTCCCTGCGCTTCATCATCTTAAAGGTCAGACACAACAAATGGCATGGAAGACAGTTCTGTCCCTGGCCATAAAACCCTTAGCTGACCACTGAGAATGTCCGAACAGGACAGCACACAGACTGGGCTGCCACAGTCAAGACTTGAGTGGACAATTGATCATTTCCATCCAAAAGTTGCATACATTTTTAAAAAAAAAAAACCCCACACAATTTAAGAAAATGAAAATCAGCGCATGATTCCATCAGCCAGAGTTATGCAAATATACTCAAGAGGGCGTAAAAAGATCACCATAATACTCAAATAAAAGCTGGTATTTAAATAATATCCGGCTCTTAAATGAAAGCCTGAGGTATTGTCTGTACTAACATGCCAGTGGAAAAAAAAAATACAAAACCCCCCACTTGTACAAGGCTATTGACTGCCACGGTAGCATTGTAACATTTCAATAGCATTATTTCTATTTGTGCAATAACACAGTCATGCCATTTGTGGCTAGGAGTTTCTCTGTTTAACAGAAACATTGACTAGACCTACTAATTAATTTTGAGTGACTGGCTCGATGTTAAGCTACTAAAGAAATTCAACGCTCCCCGTGGCTGCTTAACGATAAAAGCCTGGAGGGTTAGTGAGGGAAGTTTGCATTAACAGCAAACATCAGCAACTGCGGTTGAACAGAGCAAAGGGAGCAGATCAGACAATGGGGAGGCTTCTTTGTAAAATGTTGTGAAACACACTCTTTATGAAGGAGGGTAAAAATTAGAAATAAATGCCTGTCTCCTCTAATAACAGCCTGTCCTCTCGGCGGTTGAGCTAAATCAGCCCCCATTTGAACATTTATGATACACTTAAGGAGGACCGGTCATTGTTTTGTAACTCTGGTGCATCTTGGCCTTTTATGGCAGCTTTCTACCTAAAATAAAATGTTATATAAATTAATTAAATTCTCTTCTCTTTCCACACACACACACACACACACACACACACTCATTGTGCAGTGGGTTTTCAGCCACCTTCTGTTTAAGTGAGATGAATTCAAATGAGAAGCGGCTGATGCAAGTATCTTAATATTAAAAAAAAGGTTCAAAGCCAGATGATTACCACCTGTAATGTTTATCAAAACATCTGGAAATACTCAAAATGGAATAAATAACAGAAGGTGGAAACTATAATCATTAAAACAGACTAGGACAGATACAAAGACAAAGTGCAAGTCACTGGATTTCACTGACATTATAAGACTATTAAATTTTTTACGTTTGCCTCCATGCACCCCCATACATTATGCACTATTAAAATACTTAAAGAGAGAAACTTCTGAAACAGGATATGCATAAAGACAGCAAGCTCCAGGGGAAGAGGTAAAATTACCAAACTCTTCATCTGGACTTGCACCTGCACCTCTCCCAAGTCTCTTTTACTTAAAAATGACAGCTTTTCAATTTGATGAAATGATTGTGCACACCTGATCTCTGCCACTCAAAGCAGAGATCAGGTGTGCACTGAACAATTTATCTACTTAAGCCATGAAGTCGTTCTCCTGAAAAACAAGATGTGGCAAATGGGACTTCAATGTAGTGAAAAAAAAAGCCTGAAATCTACAGAAGTGAATTCTTGTGATTTTCCTAACTTAAGGCTTATTTTCTGATAAACATTATCTGATCAATCTTCTTCTTATCACTATTATTATTGCATATCTTGTGTCATTCAGAAGAAGTTGTTCATTTTGAAAGGCTTTATTTTTTCTTTAATTGTTGCAGCATGCAGGTTAGCTAGATCGAGTATTGCAAATATAGTTTCAGTACATGTTTGTCTAAATTTCACAACAAAATCTGAGGAATCCTGCCAGTTTATTAAGAGTGCTACATATACACACACCTACACACACAGAGAGAGAGAGAGAGAGAGAGAGAGAGAGAGAGAGAGACATGTCAGTTTGCCTTTGAACTATACAGAGTTCAATGGTAAATTGACAACTCCTTCAGAAGGTTTTCAGATAGTTGGAAAAAAAAGTGCAACAACTGTGTTGAGAAATAAACATGTGCACTTAAAAAAAACCCCTACCAACACTATTTATCATTTCAGAGGTGTTTTCTCTGTTTTGTTTGGAGTCAGTTCTAGGCTTTGGGACTCAAAGCTATAGATACTATCAAGCATATAGCAGAGAGACATCAGAAAACCTCTCTTATTGAAGCAAGAAAAAAAAGAAGGTGCACAACTGATGAAAATATTGCCACTTCATTGCCACAAAGATCCGCAATGTGACATCATGAAAACACTTGTTTTGTATAGTGTAAAATACCATAAAATTCTCTGTTTTATCAGCTGCCAAGGATGAAAATCTATTGGCAGTGTGCTGCATGAGCTTTGACAAGTTTGGCCATCTAGAAGAGATGTGTGGTGATTATCTGGATAGCGCTTCTCTGTCTGTCTGGCTGCCCCAATAAAGACGCCATGCCAGAATATTCGCCTCTGGCTCCCAGGTCTGAAACAGCCTCTAAAACTGACTTTTGTAACTGCTGCTGCACAGTGGTGACATTAGACACTTTCTAGTGCACAAACAATAAATTATTTAAGAGATCCTTGTGAAGAACCAGCCTGGGTTTTTTTTCGGATTTTCAAGTGAGATGGAAACTACAATAACGTTGGTGGGGGCTGGCGGCGGCATGTGTTTGTGTTTCTGAGTGTCTGCGGGAGCGTGTGCCTGTGAAATGGGCATGCATACAAGTGAACGAGACATATCAAGATATGTAATATGACATAATGTCTCCCCTGCTCGAACCCCCAGCTGCTCGCCCACATGCCACAGATCCTGCACCATGTCTAAACAGATGCTCTATCAATAATGCTTGCTTCAGTGCCACACACCTCCCTGGTGGCCAAATTGGGAAGAGTAGAGCGGATGGGAGAGGGAGGGAATGAGTGAATGAGTCTGTTTGGAGGGAGGACAAGAAGGAAGGAGGATGGGCAAGAACCCAGACGCTAGAGTGACTAGTGGGAGATGGATTGGCCACGCCAGAAGAAGCCAAAGGACCAGTGAACCTGGGGATGAAGTGTCCTCCTCATCCCATCTGCTCCAAAGAAGGGCAGCAGAAAGAATATTCTGCGGCGTTTGGTCCTACTTGTTCAAGTCATTTTATATTGTGATCCTGCCTCATTGTGAACAGGGATTCTCAGAAACATGGATGAAGCAGACGAACTCAGAAAAACAGAAAGAAGGAAGAAGAGCTCTGCCACAAGAGACGGATTGTCCTGCCATCCATTTATTCATCTGGATTTTAGCATAAATAATATCAAGAATAAAAATCTTGAGAGGTATCAAGAGGTGAAGATTCAGATTCAGCCCTTTGCAGCTCAAGTGCTGGTGTCCATCACTGACACCCGACCAAAAACAGTAGATGTAGCTATCTGATTAAAGTCTCATTCTTTCTTGTAAATACCCAAATAACTACACGCCATCTTCACAGCTTTTTCTGCACAATGTGCTTTTCACAGATAATGCTTCATGCTATAATGCTGTGAACACAACTTCACACTGGAGCACAAGCTGCTTGTTCGTAGAGTCAACTTTATTCTGACCTCTAAAAAGTTAAGACAGCATGTGGTGGTCAGCAGTCTTGTGCAGCTGTTCAGTTTCGCCAAGGAAAACAAGCAACATTTATTTATTTATTTGTTCTTTTTTTTTGTGTGGTGCTTTGATATTGCCTTTGATAACGTTACATCGCCTTCCTTATATTGGTAAAAGCGAGACCGAAGGCTTGAAAGACTGCAATCAACTCTTCATCAATAAAATGATTAATTTTTCACTTGCCAGCGGAACTATTCATGTTCGCGAAATAAAACTGTATTGATAGGAAAACAAGAAAGCAATCAAACGTAATTGTTTGGGTTTGGGTAACTCTGCTCCACCAACAAGCGTGAATAACACAAGAATAGTATCACACAAGCAGATGGAATGGTAAACAACTATAATGATTTTTTTTTTCCCCACTTGTGAAAAAAAAGGAACATGTTCCTGAATGAATCCTGTAGGTATGAAAAATTGCAACATCATTTCGAACAACATTTTAACATACCCATCAGGCATCCCTGCTCATGCACACGAGTGTGTGTGTGTGTGTGTGTGTGTCACTGCACACCCTCACCGAAACCGTCCCACATTAGGTGCACGCGTTAGTTCTTGCATGAGCAACAAAACACATCAATGCTCCTCCTGCACCACCCCTGTTGTCATCATCCATCATAATCTCGCCCTGCCTTCCACTAGCTGTCAAAACTGCTCTGGACAATTCACTTAGACAGTGTCAGCCCAACTGTAATATTTTACCAGCCACTGTAATGAGGACTGGCCTCCAGACCCACAGAAACAAACACATGGCTCCCTGCTCTCGCCTTGGTTGTTGTATCCATGACTTTGCCACAGTCATTCCAATTTTCCTGTTGCTGGAGGCAATACTACTATCCTAGTATGGTCAGCCTTTGCCAGCTGGGAACCCAACCTGTCAGCCCACGCAATATCCTCCTTTGTCTGAGCTCTAACATTATCTCTACTGCTACTGTGAGCTTTCCCGAGGAAAGAATAATCCTTCTGTGGTTATCACTGGCTTTCATTAGATTGGTTTTACATGGAGTCTAAGACACACAAGTTACGACCAGATTCGCAATAACGCAAGTATGTTGGCTTTTGGGCAGCAGCTTATGTTTTTGCTTAGTTTTTGATTCACTGATTAGTTCAAGACCTGTCAAAAAATCATAAAGAATGCCCATCACTAGTTCCCAAAGCTATACATTAAGCTGTTAAAAGGATTTGCTTTGTTTGAATGGTGGGAATCAACTGGGGCCCTACCATACAATATTATCTCAGTACTTAAAGGTCCAGCCTGTAGGATTAAGGGGAATCTATTTGACCAATGGAGAAGAAGTGGAGCATAGTATCTTGAGAACAAAAGTTGTTACTGTTGTTTCTTTAGCATAGAGTGAGCCTTTAATATCTACAGAGGAGGCAGGTTCTGTCACCATGTTCACCATCATGTTCAGGTAGCCCAGATTGTACAAACCAAATACTGACTCTAAAGGGAGCTTTTTAAGGTATTTTGCAAGTTTTGATGCCATCATATGTTCTCCTAGACACTTGGTGGGGTCGTTGAGTGAAGGGACACTCAGTGGTGTTGCAATCTGCAATTTCACCTCTAGATGCCACTAAATTCTACACTCCTGACCTTTAGGTATACTGTAATTTATTATTTATTTCTAACGTACCAACATGTCTGGCACTGTTGCGAAAGCTAATGTTTAATTTCATGTGTCGATTGGACCTTTCAGATAACTGCATTATTAAGGCCTTAACCTGCCACATGGGATATCGGTTTGCATCCAGGCTTCGGAGGCACTGGCACAAGAGTTTACATCCTTTTTAAACAAACAGTAAATTACTGTATTTTATTTTATTTTATTTCATTTTATTGTGTGTGTGTATGTGAGTGGACCATCTCTGAGTCTATAATAAAGATTATTATTATAATAGTGGGGCTGAATAATCAGTCCTTCTGTCAAATGTGGCGATTCTGCAAAATGTTTTTGTAAACTACGAAGCTTGAGAAGATGGGTGGAATGTGTAGCTCCATAAATGATATGTATGGATAATTCAAGCTATTAGACAGAGTTTATAAACACTTTAATAAAAAACTCATTCTAAAACTTTGAAATTTGACAATGATACCAATAGATTCAGAAATTTATTGGCAAACAACATTAGTATGACTCTCCAGCTTTGAGTATCATCAATATGAACTCCAGAAATTTATTTGCATGGGAGAGAATTAAATTGGTATCGTAAGCAAAGAGTACTGTGAACAAGGAGGATACTACAGAAGAGAGACCATTGCTACAAATAAGGAACAGGAGTGGCCCTAAGATTGATCTTTATGTTATAACCACTCTATTAGATGTCCATCCATTGATGTGAACAAACTTTTGATGATTATGAATGTAATTACGAAACCATTTATAAGTGAATCCAGTATATACATAGAATAACAGTTTTTGGAGTAAGATGTCATAGTTTACTATGTCAAAAGCTTTGCATAAAGAAAGCAAAATCTTCCTAGAGCTTAACCATGGTTTTTCGAAGCAGTATTAATTTTGTCAACTGATTGAAGCAAAGCCATTTTATAGAATGATTTTTCCTGAATCCATATTGGTGTGATGTCTGTGATTTCCTTCTCAGTAAGAGGATCAAAGCTCTGGGGAGAGGGATAGCTACCATTCAGGAACTCATATGGAGACCCAGCAATGGGACCTATCCCTTCAGACAGAACTGAGCCAGTGTTGACAAAATAATTGTTTAAGGCACATGCAATATCAGAAGGGTCTGTAAATCCACTGTTCTTCAACAAAGTGGGAGGAAAGAGAGACTGAAGCCTTTTTTCTATTGAGGAGCTGATTGATAACCCTACATGTTGCTTTGATAATATTAAAAGCTTCATAATTTTATTTTTAAAATATTTTCTCTTTGGTGAAAATTAAATGACCGTACTTGTTTTCTCCACTTTTTAAAACAACCAATATTCAGAGGGGATGGATTTCAATTAGGGCTGTCAGTCGATTAAAATTTTTAATCGCGATTAATCGCATTAGTGTCCTGAGTTAACTCGCGATTAATCGCAAATTAATTGCAAATTTTTTACCCTGCTCTATATGTAACTTAGTGGTATGCTTGGCCATCATGTGGTATTTACAACTGGACGTGCTCTGGCGGTAACTTAGTTTACATTTACAATAAATACAAATTACTTTTGTTTTGTCCAGAGAACCATCGGGCAAAACGTTAAAGCTAAACTTTCCATTTAAAAGTCCCCTTTCTGTATCCATTTCTGCTTTGTAACCGTTTGCAATGTTAAATTAGCGCCACTTCCTGAAACTACGGGAGCTGGCAAGGCACAGACCGTGCGTGCGTTAATCACGCATTAAAAAATTAATGTCGTTAAAAGGAGTTTGAGTTAACGCGTCATTAACGCGAATGACGCGTCATTAACGCGTTAACTTCGACAGCCCTAGTTTTAACGTAAGCAGACCATAAAGTGACAGTTTAATTTCTTGTTTCTATTGAACAACAGTTCAACCCTCAAAATTTAGTGACAAGGAAAAGCAGCAAACTAGTACCTGTATTGGTAGAGCATGCAAACACTTCTAATTAAAATTTAAATAAAGCTTCCTATATGGCAAACAAATCACAGAAACAAATGGCAGCTTTAATAAAAAAAAAAAAAGATTACATGTAAATCAGTAATAACACTACAACATGAAAACACTGGGGCTTTACTAATTGATAATAATGAGAAAAATAATTTATTAAAAAGATACTAGGAAAAATTATACAAATACGACATAAATCTCAATGCTGACTATAGGCAATTTTTTGACAACACTGGATTAAAGTAACTTTTACCAACTGAAATTGATAATGTCTGAAAGGAAATTATAACACAGGAGATTAAAGAAGCAGTGCAAAGTCTCCAAATAAATAAGCCTCAGGAATGAATGGGTTCCCTGTAGAATTCTGTAAGCCATTAAGCACTTGTCAACATAAATCAGCCCTACCACAATCAAAGAAACATTCTCTCTAACCACCATTCAAAAACCAGGTAAAAAAGGTTATAGACCAAATGATTGATTAATAAGTTTGATAAAATTGTGATAATTAAATCCTTGCTTAGGTAATAAGAAATTATACTGCCAAAATTCTTTCAAATATCCAGAACCCAACATCACACCAAGATCAGATTTGTGAAAAATAGATATCTTCAAACAAATGTAGGGTACTGCCTTAAGATTATATAATGTGCCAAAAGGCACAACATAGAAATGGCAGTTCTAGCAGTATATGCTAAAAAAGCATTTGACTGTGTCAAATGGAGTTATCATTTTAATATTTTAAAAATACTTCAAAATAATGGAAATTAATAGATTAATAGAAATTACAAATATTATCAGAGCATTATATAAAGAACCACATGCAAATATTAATTTTGATGGAACTCTATGAAAAACATTTTGGCTTACTTGAGGAACCAAAAAGGATGTCTACTATCCTGGTTAATATTTACAATATTTATTTAACCACTAGCAAAACTGATTAGACAAGATAAGGATATATCTGGGATAACTATAAACAATAAAGAATACAAATTAAATCTGTTTGTGAATGATTTGGTTATACATTTTACGAATATGATCTAATCCTAATTTATTTAATATTATATCAGAATATCACTTCTTTCAGGATATGAGATCGGTATTGATATATCAGAGATTATGAAAATAAAAAAGAAACTGCAGGCTCTCTTAAATCTTTATAGTGGACCAAGAAAGGGTTTAAATAGCTTTGTTGCAACGCAAGTACATCATAAAACCAACTATACATAGATAATTTGGAAAGGGTATTTAAAGATATCACAAGTGATATACTAAAATTGAAAAAGCTTGTGTTAAGTTTGATGGACGAAGAGATAAATTCATAATGGCAGACTTTTATTTACTCTTTCAAGAACACCTATACAACCATCAAATACATTTCCCAAAGTAATTTATGCCAAACTGTCTGAATTTATACAGCAGGGTAAACCTCCTAGAATAAATAGAACCATCCTACCAGTACGAAAAAGAACATGGAGGATTCAACCCACCAGCTTTAGAAAAATATTGTTTGGCAACAATTTTTTTTTTATTTATATCAGGTAATAGCAAACTCTATTAAATGCATAATTACACCCCAGTTTAATTAACATTTAATTTAAAAAACAAAAAACAAAAAACAAAAAAACAAAACAAACAAATTATCTCCAAAAAGAATAAGAAAAACAAACAAACAAGAAAGACCTGGAAAACCATACAGGCTGTTCTGTTAGAACTAGTTACATTATTAAAAAATATATGTATA
>JAQMCX010000012.1:7801177-7847146 GCA_029814765.1 Acanthurus leucopareius | reverse complement strand
ATTTTATTTCATTTTATTGTATGTGTGTGTATGTGAGTGGACCATCTCTGAGTCTATAATAAAGATTATTATTATTACCTCTTTTCAATTGCAAATAAAAACTTTGTCAACATCAATTTTATCTAATAAGAAAAAGTTTTTAGTCATCTAATTTTACTTCATTTATTTTAATTGCACACAATGGGATTGTGAAGCTCACTGATTAACCAACACTCATAAGCACGGATGAAGCTCACTGTCTGTGACCTCTGCTGACCTCATGAGGGAGGCAATCATCTATTAATCTCTATTAATCTGCTACTACTTCAAAAAAAATGCATTTTAAATATAAAATGAACAGGTTCTCTTCTAAAATATCAACATCTGACATCAGTATATTGTTACATTATTGCCACGCATAATATTGCAATACATTTTTAATCCTACTCTTTCCCCCTGAAAGTTGTCAAAAAACCCCAAAACCTCATTAATTTGCAGAAATATAAAGTAGAGAAAATCAGTAAAACCTTGCATTTGTGAAGCAAATATTTGTAATTTTTTGGCCAGAAAACCAAAAAATAAAAGTCAGCTACTAAAATTATTCATTTTCTGTCAATTTACAACTTAACACTACTTTGTTCCTTCAGTCTTGTTAACCACTGCAATAAGTTGAACCTAGACAACATAATATTTCACCATAAAATATCTGCACAAGACTGCTGTATCTGCTTTGGCAGATAAGTAAGTTCTTTCATAACTGCATATGTGGGAGTGTTTGTGTGTGTGTGTGTGTGTGTGTGTTTGTCAGCAAGTCTGTGTGTCCTCAGTTAGTGCCACATCAACAACATTAACTTGGAGGACAAAGGAGGGCACAGAAACACACCGAGCCACACACGCGAAGACAGTAGCAGAAAATAGATGGAGTAGCAACACACACTATTTTAATTATCCTCTTGTCTAACCTGCCCTCCAATTACAAATAGGGATGTATAATAATCCATCTATTGATGCATGAAAGACAGGACAATAACACAGGAGCTGAACACGAGAAGGATAAGAAGTGGTTTGAAAAATGAGCTCAGAGAGGCTCCAGCTGAGGAGAAGCTAACGAAAATAAATAGAAAAATCTGTTTGAATTCACTAAGATACACCATCACTTCTTAATACTTAGGTATTGGTACAGACTATAAAATAGTTGAGAGCCAGTGTTTATCACCATCAGAGGCTTGAAGATATAATACATGATTACATTTATGATAGCGTAGTTAAATGATAAAGACACTGCAGTGTGCGCTGTATTCCACTGAGAGATGGGCATAATGAATATGCTCTGGCTAATTTATGCCGGCTAATTTGTCTACATTTGGTAAATCTTTTTAAGATTGATTTTCTCTGCAAATACAAACTCAGCTCAACATTAAGTAAACAGCAGTGCAGAGGCTTGCTTTTACAGCTCGCTACTCTAAATTCAATGTTCTGTGATAGTTCTCTTCACCATGTAGTGTGTCATTTCAGTCAGATTTTATGCTCGAAAATTAACAGGCTGCGCTGCAGACACCTGCCATTTGTCTTCCTCCTGCTCGAGAGAATGCTACTTTAACTGGACTACCAGATGATTTTGTGTTTTATTGGAAGTGGCACTATGAAAGATGCCTGTATAAAATAGAAATGAACGATGAAAAAACTGACACATACTAAAACTTACAGGGTCTGCTGAAAAAAAAAAGCAAAGCAAATAGCCAATATTGCATTAAGGGCTATAGGCTTCTACACACACATGCACAGAAACACACACACATACACACAGCTATTGTGTTTGTCCGCCTACGTCTGAGTTTTGGGGGTCTCTCGCATGGCATTGTTCAGGTGTCTTGGTTAGTTCTCTTTTCACATGTCATGTTGCTTGTCTGTGCCAATCCCATTTCCTGAACATACAGCACCACGGCCGTGACAACGGCTTACAGAAAGCAAGAGTGCAGCGTGAAAGCATCCTCTTAGTGCAGAAAGTGAGTGATGGAGAGCTAGCAACACGTAATAGTCACTGGTCAGCAAAGCTCCAGAGGCACCAAGGACAATTCTAGGCTGACTGCAGCAGGATGGATACATCAGTCTGCTGTCAAAACTATTGGTTTGCATTGTTTATTTAGAAATAAGGATCAATTCCTGTGCACATTCTTCCAACCTGACTGTCTTTCTTTTCTGCTCACTGTTAGTTTATTTTCAGGCCTACCTGCTGCGTATCCATTTGTCCACTTTAGGCATCAATAAAGTGTAAATAATGCTGTGTAAAGACACATATAGATGACTTCAGGACTCTGATTATGTCTAATTATGTCAGTTTTTAAATTTAAGCTCAGTATTTGTGCTAATATATCCTTATTACTTATCTATTAAAGGTCATGATGTGACTGATTCATATTACAAACAGCTTCTATGTTAAAGTCATCATAACATTTAGTACTTGCAGTTAAACTCAGGTTTCAGTAGCACATCAATGCCTGGCCTTGTGTTAGCTTCCAGGCAGTGAGGTTCACAGATTATTAATGTGGGAGAACTAGAGTTGGTATTGGATCAGTCCTTGCTATTGGCAGGCAGGTACCCTGAGTGGAGGCGTGGGATAAACAGAGAAAAAAGTAAGATTAGTGTATCTTTACTCACAACCTGCCTTTCCTTAACTGAGTCTATCGGATCTTCCCTCTTTAACGCCACATTAACAACTTTGTGTAGTCAAAGCTGCCTTTGACTGCAGAAACGATCCACAACAAAGACTAAGTGATTATATTTAATCACCGTCTCTTGACTGCTTAACTATTCCCTTTCCTGTGTCAGTTGATATGCGAGTTCACACACACTCATTCACACGTGAACACACAGAAAAGCAGGGAGCGGCGAATATTTGGGGCAGGGGAAAGACAGCGCACGACTTAGTGGTCCTTTCTCCATCCTTGCGGGCAGCAAAGCAGGCTGCATGGCAGCCCTGTCTCCCAAGACAAGTTAATAAGATGGAGCAGTCCCCGGGGGCAACAGCCGGCGAGCATTATCACTTTGAAGGCAGCCAGAAAAACTGACACATACTAGGAAAGAACTCCAAAAAAGAAGCATTTAATTACCCCCTCTCACTAGCCGCTGCTGCAGAAAAAGTTAATTTGACAATTTGGAAGAAAGGGATTGTTCCGAAATAAGGGATCTTCCCTCCCACTTGTTTCAACGAATCTTCTGCAATTATTATTTTTTTGTGTTACTCTAGTCATACATGCAGTTTTAAATTTTTTTCACCATCTCTCCCTGACTTCCCACACATGTATGATGAAGCAACTTTCTCGAGTGCGAACCCATCAGGAGGGGAGGGGCGACACGGCACATATCAGCACATGTGAACCGCCCAAAGACCACTTCCACAGACATGTGGTGTGATGAATAAATCATGCAGCATCAAGCCAAGGGGAGCGAAGTTCCTCTCCTGAGGGTCCACATTCACTTTGTGCTGCTCGACTCAAACACAAATATCTCCCTGCCATCTAAATGAGCCACCGGCTGGCGTACTAAAGCAAATAAGAACAGAACTGTCACCTCACTGAAGAAACATTGATCATTACACAACGTGTTCCCTTTTATTTCAGCCATTGTAATTAAAAATAATTGAGTAGTGGGGTGGGCAGGTGCTCCCATCAACAATTTTTTTCACCAATTAGCACTACAATAATATTGCCCTGGATATTGCAGATGATATTATTAGCATTTTGATGGAACACAAGTGCCTGCATGCCTGCACGCCAGAGAACTGTTCTCAAGTGGAATCTTTTCACTGAGATCCACCGGGGAAAGAGTCGCTTCTGGTTTGAGAAAAAAAAAACAGGCTCAGGAACAGAGAGGAAGAAGGCACAGAGCTGCAGAAAGTGTTCTGCAGAGCTGTATTCACCTATAGATTCAGATATCTATATTTCATTAGATCCACTTCAGGTACCAGATACAACTACTTGGATTTTTAACCTCGCTGAACCAGTGTTGAAGTTTCTTTTCCTACAGCTGCACAAGATTTATCACAAGTCAGCTACCATGGCCTAACATCAGAAACAGACGATTAACCTGTGGATTTTGGTGTTTATTTATTTTTACCATCATCTTTAATTTATACCCCCTCCTCAGAAAGGAATACTGGACAAGCGAACACAACTACATTTGGTCCACATAAAATCTGACAAGTGTATTTAAACATGGGCGGTAGGACCTGTGTGTTCTCATATAGCCGGCTCGTCTGTTGTCAGACGAGAGGCCTAACAAATTGGTTCTGTGGCCACTTGGGAGCATGTGTGCAGCGTGTGATGGTTTACCCTGCACAGAAGAGTTGGAATCAAATTTGAAGCACTAAATTTCTGTGATACATCTTACCAATTTTCTCTAAAGCATTCATGCTAGATCTGAACGTCTCTCTGTGACAGTTATTATCTCATATGTACAAGAGGGGGAAGATTCGTGACAATTGCTCTGAGTTAAAATGACTTTTTTCCAGTGCTTTTTTCTATGCAAAGTAAGTGAAGAAGCTAATTTTTTTGCTTTTACTATTGAGCAGTTGTGTCTAAACTCCAGGACGAAGGAAGAAACTGTCAAACTGCATACAGTTTTTAGAAATTCTTTGAAATAGTTTGCTTTTCCTACTTGCACATTTCTTTTTTTCTTGTTTCATTGCTTTGCCCCATGATCCGGTTGCATCTCCTGCCCTTTTTTTATTTTAAACTTTTTGTTTTCCGGCTCTCCCTGGCCCCACCAGTAGGCTATTGCAAACTTCTATTAAAATACAAATCATTCAAAAGTGTTTCCCCTGAGTAAAGAAATCTCGGTTTTGTATGAACTGGTCAAAACTATTGCAATCTTACAGGTGTTGTCCCATTGCTGTTCAGCTACTTCATTGCAACTGGAGACACTGAACCTCATCAGGATAAAACAAACAAGTCATCAACGTTCTAAATTCAGCTCATAATTCCGCCTCAAAAACATTTAATTTTTCATGAACACTAATCAATTGCTGGAGACAGGAGGAAAAAAAAGGCATGGAAATTAAAAAAAAAAAGTCTGATTAGAGCTTGATTCCTTTAAAGGACACACGATAAAAAAAACAAGATGCAACAAACAGGCAAGCGTGTATGCACATAATTAATGTTTGCACATATTTTGGCAGACTGCACTCTACTGATTTGTCTCCTTTTGTCTCATTATTAAAAGTATCATATGGCAAAAATACATCAGCTAACATTCATGCCAATTTGGCATTTCACAATTGCACTGAATTAACTGTGTGTGAGAGAGAGAAAATGAGGGAGAAGGAGAGAAATGGAGCAGGGGAGTGTCAGAGACAAAGACAGAGAGACAGACGTGGAGAGCGAGACGGAGACAGAGAGATCAGAGAGCTGGGGACAGAAGAACAGCCAACGATAAATGAATTCCCAAGAGAGAAGGAGGGACACGGAGAAATTACAGAACAAAAGGAGAAGACAGAAATGACATTTCTTAAGGGACTGCTGTGTGGCATTTGTAGGAAGAAAAATGAAATGTGAGGACCAGAGAGAGATGGAAGGCGGGAGAGGGCATGGGGAGAATGGAATGAGTAAGAGCAAGAAACAAAAGAGAAAGTGTGTGAGAGGTAAGACTAATTTATGAGAAATGAGGCAGGAGTCGGTGAGCCTGGCTGGCTGCTGTCTGATGGATTGGGTGGGGGCGGAGGTGGGAGGGTGGGACTGGGTTTTTCAGGTTGGTGGACAGAGAAGAACCTGTGATATGGATCCTTTGAGGCGGCATTTCAAAAAAAAAAAAAAAAAAGAAAGAAAGAAAAGAAAAGAAAAGAAAAAAAAGTGAACTCTCCAGAAATGGGAGATGAAAATAAAACAAAAAACATCACTTCTCTTTGGAGGAGAATCTCCCTGGCAGGTAGGTAGAGCAAAGAGAGGTAAAGGTGAGAAACAGACTGGGTAAGAAACAAAGAGGGAGAAGCACAAGGGAATAAGCAAACGAAAAAAAAAAAAAATGTGTGAAGTGACAGAGGTGAGAAAGAGAAAAGCGAGGAAAAGATGACGGAGATAAAGCGAGATAAGAGACAGCTGCCTTTGATGCAACTGCTCTTCAACTGTGGCAGTTTGCAAAAGAGAGGTGCGCACATGCGGTTGTGTGTGCGCGCACACGTGCAAACCCTCTGAGCGTATGCAAGTATCTGTTATAATAAAGTTCACATAAGCGTGAAAGGCGGGATTGATGATAAGGCAGCTGCTCATTTGTAGTGCGTAAGGAGTTGGGTTCCCACGTGCTCCGAGCACACAAAAAACAGCGAGACACAATCGCTCACATGCAGGCAGACAGAAAAACTGCCTCTGGAGGTATCGAGAAACACTCGGGGCCTACAAAATATTCAAGGCTCTCCTCGAGACAGAATCCCCTCCCAAAGCTTGCTGACAGAGGAGTGCAGTGAACCTCTTATTTCAAACAGCGCCTCGTCTTTATTCGCCCCAGTCTTACAGCATGCTCGTACTGTATCAAAGCCAGGACAGATGCTGCTGTGTGAAGTGCCATCAACGTACACGCCGACACACACCTTCTCCTCATCATACGCGCTCACGTCCTCTTCATGTCTCTCTCTCTATCTTTCCTTAGCGCACGCAAACTTTGAGAGAACAGAGCGGGGAGGCAGAGAGGGGCTGGCAGCGGCGATGAAAGACTGTGATGAAGGTGCGGCGGTAAAATACACTGTAGACGTCATCTATCTACTGATGGAGAGAACACATCACACAGACACAATATCTTTTTAAGTTCAGTCTCTCTAAGCACGAGCCCAATATAGATCAACACCAAAAGCGCATGTTTCACTTGGCCGTGTGGTTCTTACACGAGGGAACACACACAAACACATCCAAACAAACACACATTAACTCCTTCCTCTCTGTTTCTCCAATTACAAATCCAATTCCACCGAGGCGAAACCCAAACAAAAGCAACAGAGCACAAGGCGTTTTAATCACAGCATCATCCCACATGCATCCCTTTATAACCTCTTGAACTATCGATGGGCTGCCATGTCAAGGGTCCCTCGCAGTTGTGAGTTTTTTGCAGTAAAAGCTGCATTAGCCCCCCAAAAAAATAAGCTTAATGATGTTAGGTGTCATCCCTGACCCCCTTTAATTTCAGAAATTCAGATTTATTGCAGATCATTATGTATCCCGCCTGTGCATATCTACTGAAATGTGGTGTTATCCTGTAAATATGCGCGGGGTGGACAATGTCATATAAAGTGGGTGGCTGACTGAGGGCTTGTTTACTGGAGAACTCAGCAGTGGGGCAAGGCACATAATACAGAGAATGGGCCCCCAGGCAGCCACCCATTTAAAATGGCATTGTACGACACATGCGCACACACATACGCGCATACACGTAAAGCCTTGCATTAATAAAAACACACACACAGCACACCTACACAGAAGCGCACAGTTAAACACACAAAGACCGACTTGGAACCTGTCAAGTGCGAACAAACTGATGACAAGACGGCGACAGATGGATTCACTGAGGAGAGACGAGCTACGCATTCAACTCAATTAGCAACGTGCTGCTGCATGACGCCGATGGGATATGGAATCTTACCATGACTGGCAACCTGTCAATCGAGCAACAGAGCCGCAAAACAAGCATCATGCAAGACGCAATGAATTAAATTTAATAAACCAATAAATAAATTCATTTATGAATAAATGGTATAAACCAATGGAGTGGCAGCTCTGCATCAAAAAACAGGGCATAATGTGACCAGGGAGCCTAAATATCCCCAGGCGTGCACACACAAAGAAGGAACTGGCAGCGGGGAAAGAAGAGGAGGAGGAGCAGGCAGTGTGGAGAGACAGAAGAGAGAGAGGAGAGAGAACAATGGTTGCTTCCTTCTTTCTCTCTTGCTCACTTTCTCTTTGCGAGCTCTGTTAATACATCGTCCTGCCATGGTACCTAATGAGCCAGGCATCTCCATCCTGACACTTACGCTTGGCTAGGCAACCCTTATTACAGCGTGGAGGCATACTCACTCTCGTCTTTACACACCCACCCACACACACACACACACACACTAAACACTGACCATCACAGGTCATCACAGCAGCTGTGCACTTGCAATGCAAAGGAGCTTGCCATATTCAAATGAACCTTTATTGTCTGTCATGAATAATTGCCATACAGTGATTTAAGTGTGTTTGTGTGTCAGTTTCAGATATGTCAAGTTCCTGGTTCTTACAAATACATGAAGCAGCCTGAAGGCTGCTGGTGAATATGAGGACAGACACCATGTGGCCCCTCTGAGTCGCTGCTTATTACAGATGCTTCATTGTTCATGACGGCAGACAAAATTGCTCTTTTCGCTTTTTTTTTTTTTTTTTTTTTTTAATAGCTACACACTTTAAAAAAAAAACAAAACAAAACAAAAAAAAAACAACAACACAAAAGCAAGTCTATCTTGTCTGGCAACATACAAGTCAGTGCCAGGATGTACCCCGCAGTGCTATGATTGTTTTGGCTGCCTCTGTATAAAAAGCTCCTCCACTTCAAAAGGGCCTCCTACAAATGTTTAAGCAGTAAACCAGCACGGCTGCGGGAGGCCAATCAGCTGCAAGTACAGTAGGGGCAATGTGGTAAAAGTTGGTCAAATAAACATCAAACGTCACAACTGCGTGCCGGAATAGAGCGGAGGCAGGACGGCTGCCTTGAAATGTGATGATGACTGACATGTTGGTTAAACACTTAGAAACGAAAGAAGACACTCAGTTTGACCCTCAACACATCAAGTAGAAGAACAAAAAAGAAAGATGGCAGGGAATTGTTCTTTTTTTTCCCACTTTAATCTAAGATTAGATGCCTGGACTGGAGGTGATGTAATCTAATTCAGATTGCAATCTCTCTGTGAGAAGTGATTGCTGTGGCTCAAGCGGCTGATTGTGATTTTCAGCCGTGTGGGCTGGTGCATTCTGACCACCATTACACTAAAGAGGGACAGTAACAGCACTAACTTCCAAGCAGCTGCACTGAGACTTGATGCTTGGTTTTAAGGTATCCTCTTTTGTTAGAACTGCTGCATATTGTTTGGTTTTGTCGAGTCAAATCAAATGTAATCTAAATTGATATCTCTATCTCTCTAAGTGTATAAATCATACACTATCCATCATTACACAGTACTGAGGAATATTATGACATATCAGATTTCCTTAAACAGCATCAGTAACAGTTGACAGCTGTTGCAGGGCTGTTGAAAAAGATGTGATGTAAATGTATTCAAAAACTGCAAGCTCACTCTTTTATTGCAGCCATTGAATTTTCAGTGAAATAGATATAATGCATTTACCTTTTACCTAAACAAGAGGATTTCTCTTATTGCTTAATCCATAAGTACTTTTTTAATAAAAGTTACATCAGCACCACTTCTACACAACTATGATATCAGCAGAAATCATTTTTGAAAATCTTTCAAAGTGACTCACTCTGTAAAGGATGACAACTGTGCCGAGTACAGATGTCTGTGTGTTGCCTCCGTGGGTGTGAAGGCTATCAAAAACATGTCCACGCAATCAGCATGTTTTAAGAATTTTACAAAGACAAGAAGCGACATATTTTACTAACACTGCACAACAGACGCTTAGCTAATTCCCTCATGTGCTGCGCTCAGCTGTAAGACGCCTGGGTAGGCACCAATCAGGCTGTAAATACAGGGGACACTGCAGAGGGAAGCTTCCACTTCCCCAGTCTGTCTCTGTAACAGTCATGTGCACATCAGAGGTAAAAACAATATTCCTGCAGATACATGAATCTCTTGCCGCTGCTGTTTTATGTCTTGACTTTGACGCTTTGTAATAGATATATATTATCCAGATGAAGGTAAGTTTGTCTGTGCAGAATGCCATTTTAAACAAACTCGGTCGCATGTGTGTGTGTCTTGCACAGGAAATGTGAGAGCACGCCTTTTATTTTGTGTGTGTTCGTTCGTGCGTCATTGTGTGTGAGTGGATGTAAACTCGGTATTCCAGGTCACTGTGGCTGCAATCTCACAGGAGGTTTAACCTTGGTAAATCCACTATTAGGTGTTCAGAGAATGATGATGTGAGCAGTAGATCCTCCCCGATGGTTTCACTTTCTAAGAGCATCCAGCAGGTCACAAATAGAGAAGCTGTGGGGGTATTACAAGGTCAGAGGTTGGCTAACTCTCAATATGATGACAATTCCACGCTGGCATTTTCATTTCCTGAAGAGACTGATTCCCCATGGCAGCTGAGACCAAAGATGTTTGCTTATTTTTTGTTCAAATAAGTTCTTCTCTGGTTTTAAGAGAGTATATATGGCAAATGTGCAGTGTGGCCTCGCCGTGTGTCTTTCCATTCACATATACTACGCATCCAAGGAAAATTTTCTTTCATTTTGTCCTTCAAACATCTTCAGAGGTGCGGCCGTGCAGCCAACCAGTGGGAGTAGCTGATGCTTTTAAATGGCACATGGTTTGTCTCCTGGTGGTGAGATAAACATGGGGAAGAGATTAAAACCCCAGGCTTTCTTCCACAATCTCCTGCCTTCATCCTCCTTCCCCTTGCAATGGTCATGCAGGGCCGGCACAGCAGACTCTAATTCAAAACCAAACCCATCCGGTTTACGAGGCACAGTAGCGCATAACCCCCCCCCCCCCCTTTCCTCCAAGCACACACACACACACACACAAACTACTACAGCAAAATTGATAGAGGGGCAGATGTCAGAAATGGGCAGGAGGAAACAGACAGGTGACAAGGAGAGGAGGATTCTCTGCCGTTTAATCACCTACCTGTCAAGTAAGTCGCATTGCAGAATACTGGCAGGAATGTACACAGCTACCAGTGGAACACTTGTGTTGATTTTCAGGTGAGTCTGCTGGGTCACCGGTGTCAGGATGTGGATCACAACAAACACCCCGAGGATGAAGAAGCAGGGCATGAGGCCAGGCTTCCTGCTTCATCCTTTACCTCCCCTGTGAGGTGCGGGGTTGCCAGCTCGCCTCGGAGCTGATGAGCTGCAGCAGTTATTAGGAGTGGCTAAACACATCATTTCCTTTTCTTGCTGTGATTAGGCCAGGGTGAGGGGGCCCTCAGGCCCCAGGTGGAGGTAGAACTGAAGTGTATGATTAGCTCCGCCATTTAAATGACATTCACACTAAATCGCTAAAATCAGGTGTGTCAAGGTGAGACAATCCGATGAGGAGTACGACAGTTCGGGATGGAAGTCTGAGGCGATGCAAGGGGAAAGAAGCAGGGATACACCCACTTGAAGCAAACACTGTGTCAATCTGTTAAGTCAGGCACACTGGTTGATTTTTTTTTTTTTTTTTTTGTTACTCTGCATCAGTGGTGCTATACAGTAGTCACAGAGCACAGAGGAGCCGCAGTCTGTAAACACTACAACTCCTGTGGAACCTGCAGGGATTTGGTTGTTTAAAAAAGGATTGGCAGCGGAGGATATTACCAATCAAATAAGACCTGGCTCATGTAAAAGTGCTGGTGGAAAAAAGACACTGTCATTTGAGCTCTGTCCAAATAGGTTTTATTGTCTTGTTAAAATGAAAAAAAAAACAAAAAAAAACAGCACCGGCCATTTGCTCGCAGAGCTGCTTGGGTGAGTTATTAAAGGATTGGTTAACTTTTTCCTCTTTCTCTTGGTGGAAATTCATCTCTGAAGACACGCCATCTTTAAAACTCAAATGACCCTTCTCCCTCCCTTGCCTGAACAAAAGAAGGCATTATCAAACCTCACTCTCAGCAGTGCTAGATCCATTTGGTAAACAGCCTGTGTCCTACAGTAGTAATCAGAGGGTATTTTTGAGGGATTTGCAGGCTGGCCAGGAGGCATCCGCTGGAGTGATCTCTAATTGCTAGAAGCGGAGGCCTAGACTGCCTGGCGCTCTTTTGAAGCCATCGGCAGCAGCTTCCAGCCAGAGGAGCCAGCAGGGGGAGGCTTCCCACTGAGGCACTCTCCTTTTCCTTTATTTCCTTCCTTTTTTTCTCCCTCGCCATGCCTTCATTTTACTTTTCCTGCTTTTTCTTGTGCTCAGTCCCCCCTTCTTTCCATCCTCCTCTTTTTCTTCCCATTTTTTTTTTCTTCTCAAACTGTACTTGTTTCCCATCCCCACTCCCCTTTTTCCCCTCCTCTCCTACTCAGTCAATGAGCCAGCAATCACTTTGCAGACAGACATCCTCTGCTCAGTCGGCCATGTTCAATCCCTAGCACCGGTGGCTGATGAGGCATTGTGGTGACGTCAAATACCGGAGCTTTTCAGGGAGCAACAGTTAACCTGTGGAGGCGCAGCTCTGCTTCCCAGGTTACAGGACTCATACTGGCAGTCTTTGTATAAAATAATGAATGTAATATGCCAAAGAGATGAAAGATAATGAGGCCAATTATTTTTTTCTTCTCACCCAGTGAGGCGGGAGAGGCAAATTTGTGTCAAATAGTTGGTGTATAATGACACCTAATACCACTCAAGCCTTTGTTACTGTAGGAGCTTGTGTATCCTGGAGCAAAGACTTTTGCTCTGTAAAGAAGAGTTTTGAAATTGTGACAAACACACACACACACACACACACACACACACACACAGAGACCACAACCACTAAATAATAATATGATACTGCTAGAAAGTTGGACTTTGTTGTATATTTATAAGTTGGGCTTATTGTCTGCAGTGTTCATGCAGGGGCTGCAAAATTTTCCTGTAAAACGAACAAAGACACACAAATTGACAAAAAAAAAAAAAAAAAAAAAAATTCCCCCAAAATAAACACATGTTGTCATCCACACAGTCTCATAGACACACAGACAGTTTTTGGTTTTGTTTGGAAGGCAGCTCCCTCAGTGTGACATTGACTCTTCAGTGCCAATTCCTCACTGGGAGCTGCACTTGCTAGCTTTGCTGCCAATCCAGGTAAAGAGATTACAGACACACACAATGCAGTCTTCTGTTTGTCTGCCAAGAAGAAAACCAGCCCTTTAAGCTCATAGAAAAAAAAAAAAAGAGGGGACTATAGACAAATTCACACAGCCTTGGCCCCCGTCCTCCTTCAAAAAACCCAGAATCCAGGAACACGGCTTCTAATATGTGCCCCGCTCAGTGGTTCGCTCATACAAAGCAGCCTTGTGACTAAAAAACAATTCAGCCCCCATTTCTTTATTCTGGTCCCCATCACTGTTGCGCATTACTATTACTTGCATCATTCAAATAAAGGAGGAATTCGGCTTACAATCAGTCACACAGTCATTACAAAGCAACTCTAATGGGTGCTGTCTGGTTATAAACTATTGTAAAACAATACTGAAGATATTACACTGGGATGTCATCATCTTTCTTAATGGTGTAATTAAAAAAGGTGAGAGGGAACGTGTGTTTCGCCAGTAATAGATATGAACGCCACCTTCAATATTTGGACCAGCAGTAATTAACTTAAAACTTGTTAAAAAACTAAAAACTTGATGGAAACTGCAGGGCTGACGCTGCTGATGTTTGGCAGTAGAGATTTTTTGCAGAGCAGGAATCAAACAATCACTGTGGCATGCAGTTTTGACCCAATTAATCAGCTCCTTATAATTGTAAGAGTGTAATTTAGCATTGGGATTGCAATGTACTAATTTGCATTGTATATACTTATCTTTTTTGAATTTGTGTGAGAAGCTGCTCATGAGCAATCAAATCAGAGTGTTATATCTAAAATATACACTATATTCCCCCTTGAATGGGGTCCTGCATGGATTATGTGCATTGATTTATGCTATAGAGAGATACGTTGATGAAGAGAGTGGAGAAGGGGGACTAATTATTGTATGGCAGAGTAGCACTTAATAAATGAAGCATATGAGAGCGAGACAAAAAAAAAATTATCTCTCATCTATTGTACATTTTTACACACAAATTAAACTCCAACGCCTTGGCCAACACCGATAGTTGTCACTTTGCTACTCTTTCATCACAGTCTCTATCCCTTCCCTTTAAGAGATGCCATTTTTCTCACCTCTGCAACACTCTCCTTGGCACTACCAATTGTGTTTGACAGTAAAATCACATCTTAGATCATAGATAAAATGTCAGCCTGCGGTACGGGAGTAGGCAACGGATGACAGAATGATTTTGACTCAGGACTATTCCAAAAGCTTTTATTTCCCACCCGTACAGCTTGTCCTGTCATCCAGGGAATGGCATGTGAAGTCATGTTGAGGGTGGTGGGGATGACGACTGATATGTGTAGCTCGTGTTTTGCTGTGCTCCACGGCCTTGTCTCAAAACACAGCTAAGGTTTTGGAGAACACACTAACATAATCTGGACCTCCTGCTCTGCTGCATAAACCATCCAGAAATAAAAATACTAAAAAAAAACAAAAAACATGTGAAACACACATACCTGGTTCTCCCTTTTTCTGTCACAAAATGAGTGTCAGGAGAGGAAGGGAAGGTTGAAGGGAGGCGGGGTGCTGGGGACACTGCAGTAAGAACATGGAACAATAGGCGCCCTCTGGCATCAACCTCTGGACAGCCCAAGCTGCTCACCAAAGACACTGAACTCACCCACAATGAACTGCTGCAGTGGGAAGGGAGGCTTTAGAGAGTTCAATTTCCAGCACAATTGGCTGTATTCTACTCCTTTAAATGCCAAGGAGATGGTGTGCAGCGTGTGCCTTTGTGAGGAGCTTTGCTTACAGCGAGTGTCCTCTAACAGGAGAGACAGAGAGAGAAAGACGAGGGAAACGGCGAGATGGCGAAGACAGGCAGGGGTGGGGAGACAGCATGGGGGACAGAAATAGTGAGAAAAGAAAAAGGGAAAAAAGAATAAGACTGAATGACTGGGAGAGATAGAGAGTAAAAAAGAAAATGTACAGAGAAAACGAGAAGGGTAGAGAATGTCTCCTCTGGCTGTCGTTTCGCCAGCCTCACAGGGACCGTCTGAAGGACAATGCTGCTACTAGTGGAGTGTGACGTTTGTCCTCTATCCAATTCAACACAGCCCCAAAGAAAACACACTTACAATCAAGTGTCGATCATGCATCTAATACACAGTAACCTCTTCCAAACAAAATACAATGCATTATAGTAATAGACAATACAGCCTGTGCGAATAAAGAAAGAGGGTTGATGGGAAAAAGAAAAGGGCCCTGAGATAACATTCAAATGAGGCGGTGTGAAGACATAGATAAGATATCAACTTTAAACTGCTGTGAATTTCACCTCAGAAACCTATTACGATATTTTTTTAAGGAATAATTTTGCCTTACACACACTTCTGTAATTTACTCTAAGTATGTCATCTTTTCTCTGCAATATTCTTTATTCCTTTATTTATTTATTTATTTGTTTTTTTTACCTCACACAAACTCAAGTAAATATAAGTGTGCTTACTGACTTCAGGGACATTCGCTTCCTTTCTCTTCATTTTTCCTTAGCAGAAAATAGCTACAAATGCCCTGTTTTTTAGGCTTCGGTTGCACTTTCAGATTTGGTTTAGAGCAGATAAACAATTTGGTTGCAATGTGTATACAAGCTAGATATCACACATGTAAAATCCAGTGTGTCTCAAGATTAACAAGACAAAATGGAAAAAACGCAGAATCCAGAGAGCTAATACATAAAGAATGTATTATTTTTTATCTATTGCAGCGCAGCGGAGAAATGTGGAATTATTTTTTCATGAATCAATCAGTAAGATAAAAATGAACACAGGTGGGAAATTGATTTGGACTGCGGGCTGCCAGATGCTCATCACTGGATCTGTAGGCAGTGGTAAAGTGGGGCCAGGCGCTGGTTTCACTGATAATATATTCAATGTCCTTTCCTTTGTGGTCACGGGGCAGCTGAGCCATTAATATTACACAATCACACCAATGGCTCCGATGAATTATTCAAACTTTCTTATGGCTCTGTAATGTTCTGTGCAATGCATCTGGAAGACCTGTTGTGTTTTTAGGATGAAAGCAGTAAATATCCACTGTTTCGAATTCCAACCGGAACAAAAAATATCAAAATGCTAGTTAGAAGAAACAGCGACTGCAGGAAGTGCCTGCACCTGTCTACCGCCTCAGTGTCACACTCAATATAAATACGCCCGCCGTCATCAGAAAAATTGCCAAGGAGGCTGTTTCTCCATCATTGTCTTCATTTGAAGGGCATTTTTGCCGCCCAAAGGCAAACGCCTAACGCACTCCCCGACCGTGGCGCCCATCCCCTCTCACAGAGGGCTGGCAGTGCAGCAGACAGCAGACAGGAGAGAGAGTGAGAGAGAGTGTTAGAGAAATAAGAAGGAGAGAGGAAAAAAAAAGCCTTCGTCTCAAAGCAGACCTCACACTGGGTTCTGTCACTACAGATCAAAATCCCCTCAAAGCCATAGATCACTTCCACTATAGTTCACATGTTCCACACTTAGAAACTGTTTACCAGACTCAAAAAGAGTTCGTCGTCACAGAGCACACACACTTACACACCCTAAGATACAGTAGAAAAAGAAAAGTAGAGACTTTTCACCAGCAAAAAAAAAAAAAAAAAATCCCCAACAAAATACAGCTTTCAATCTGAGCAAACTGCAGTGAAACATTTATACAGGTTGAGAGGATGAGTCTCCTCACTGCAAACAAATGTTTAAAAATATGGCAAAACAGCACTCAGCCCAGTACAGGGAGACGGTGCGATGCCAGCTCTGCCTACAAGTGAGCCGACTGTTGTGACAAACGGTGAAGTGTCGACTCCTTTTTCTCGTGGATCTACCTGTCAAAGCCTGGCGTCGACTCGCGTCAACACACGACAAAGCGTGCACGCATGCGCAGCACAGGAGCAGCCTGTCTGCTTTGAGTTCCTTTAACAAACCTATGTGAGGATTCACAGCCAATAACAGCACGTCGTGCAGGACTCAGGATGAGCCTGACACCGTATGTGTTTAGCTGATTTTAAGTCGGGCCTGGAAGCATGCGGCTTGGCTTAAATGCACACCACTGCATTGTGGTGCAGGGGAGGAAACCTGTCTTTGGAAAGTCCTCTGCTTGAGAGAGAAACGTCCCCTCATATAAGATAAGAAGCCGATGAGAGATAAAGTCAGTGCTTCTCCTGGGCGTTATCTGATGCTGTTATCTGACTGCACAGCACCCACCATCTCACAATCTTTACACCCTTTAAGCACCTCTCTGAAACACTCACACCAGCATCATCATCACACACACACACAGACACAGACGCAGACAGACACACACAGCATCCAACGCTCAAACATTCCAAACACCGTACCAGCTTATTGATTACTTTGACACGTCCCATTGTTGAACAGACGGTGCACCTAATATCATGTAAGATTGGAACTGTTCTGTGTTATCTCATGGGGAAAGGACATAAAATGACTATTTTCTCACCTTCCAGAAAGACAGAGCAAAAATAGGAGGAAAGAGAGCAGACGCTGTGCACTTACCTCTATGTCTGTTAGTCGTCTTATCAAACATAAGCATGGCATCATCAACCTGGAAGACATAAGAAAAGCACTGAAATTAGCTTAATCTTTTCAGCAAGTGCCTCACGTCCGCCTCTCCCCATTGAATCACATCTCATTCTACTCACTGTAATTACTCTTAGAATATATATTCTCGCTGCTTTACACTTATTTCTTTCTAAGCACCTCTCTCCTACATAATCATTCTCAGTCAAAAGATTATTGTCGGGTCACCAGTTCCTTTTCAGTCTGGCTTGTGATTTTTAATGATATGGGAATTTGGATAAGGAGAGACAAAGATGTGAGCGAAAAAAGTGGGACTAGGAGGGAAAATTAACAGTAATGACAAGCCGTGAAAAAAATATGGAGACCCGTGTGGACTATGTTTATTTTGATGAACACCAATGTCCGGTCTTGTGGAGGGTGACAGATAGACACATTACACTAAGCGAGCAAGAGACAAATGGGATGCTTTCTCATCTCACAGCCGCAGTGGCAGCAGAATCCACCATAATATCATCCCTCATCATGTCCAATAAAGCCACACACAGACAGACAGCATTTTTTCTTCATACATCCCTGAGAAACAGATATCTAGACACACTCTGCTTTCTGTAATGCAGAAAAAATGCTCAAAAAACAGAGTGAGGCATGCTCATTTAGCCTGTGATTTTGTCTTGGAAGATAAATTTAAAAAAAACAAAAACGGGGGGTTGGGGAGCAGCAGCAGGCACAAACAAAAGAGGTAACACCATTTGCTCCCTGGTTATGGTCTCTAGGTAAGTGTAGAGGTGTACCGGAGAGGCTCGATGCTGTGCAGGGGGAAATATGTGCGCACAAGCGTGCGTCTGTGTTTTTCATGGTAGGGTGACAAAGCTTCGGGGGGAGATGGGAAGAGACAAGAATAGGGGTCTCACTCGAGCCGAACTGTCTGATTGGATAAAGAGAAGTGCCTGGCAGCCAGGCAGACTAGCGCTGGCACACTGCTTAAGCCACCCTCTTGCCACACATTTGGCACACAAGACGCTGGCACTGCATGGAAGACCCGGTTACTCACTGTATGGCTCACAGACCACATGTGGCTCCTAGGTAATTTATTTGCACCCTCCTAAATATTTTCAAATTGCGAAATATGATACGGTATGGCTAGATTTAACGCATTTCACCTAATATTATGAGGACACAGGCTGCTCAATGCAGGAGTACTCAGTATTTTAGCAGAAGAGGGAGGGGAAGCAGAGTCTACAGGTGGATGCAGGTGAAGCTTAAAGAATCCTTCAATAAGTGAACACAGAAATGTTTGCAGTGGTGTTGCAAATAATCAGTACAGCAGAAAAAATGGTTGTTTTAAGCATAATGACTCATTAGAAAAGGCTTGTTTGGATACAAGATGGGGTTTAAATTTTTGTTTTTCAATTTGAATTCAATCTTTTTTTTGAATGATCTATATGAATTCCAAAAAAACCCCAAATTTAACCTTTAAATATCATATGTATTTTTATACAATCTCTGAAAATGTCTGAAACACCTGCCAAGCATCGAAACTGGGTACATTTTTTGTCTGGCGGATAAATCTCAGAAGGCTAAATGCCACACTGCCAGCTAAATGTTTGTACCAAAATAGTTATGTAACAAAAAAAAAAAAAGAAGAACACTACGCTGAGAGCCTTTGCAGCATTTTGGTGTAATTTACAGATGCTTCTGTCCGCCGGTCTATGACAGTTTCAGACACACAATGGGACAGCTATTCATGGTGCATTCAGTGCACTACTTACAGTCAGTAATCTACATTGCTTTCTACAGCAAAGCATATGGGTGCTGACTGTGGCTTCATGGCGCATTCAAATCCACTTCGCAATTTTAGAAATTGTTTAGTTAAATTTTTTTTCTGATTTTCCCTTGTTGAAATCAAAGGCAAACATCTGTCATTACTTTCTTGTTAACGCTAAAAAAATGACGATATCCTATTAATTTCTGCACAGTCCAACTTGATATCACCTCCAAAACCATTTATTCTTTTTTTGATGTTAATAATAATATTTTTGGGATGCATCAGGTCAGAGGGGTCCTTGGACAATTTAAAGCATTAGTTCTGTCAGTTTCTTTTGTCATATGTAAATAAAACAGATATCTTTAACCCAATCAATATTGAGTCTACTTGGGAAGAAAGTCAAATAGGAACCCTGTAAATTGTAAATTGTGAGTGATTGTGAGAAACAGTGTTAAAATACACAGCTCTAGCTGTGTGTTGCAGAATGACGTGTGTGAGGGCAGTGAGGAGTAAGTAAGGCAGGCAGTGTGTGTGAAGTGTGACAGTAAAAACATAAAAATGGAATTGAAATGCATTGTTAATTGTGACTATAAAATCATTATAGGTGCAATAGTGGTCCTGTAAAAACCACAACCAAGTCATTAAATGTCTCTCGTGTTGACTCAACACGGCAACATAAAAAAAATGCAGCAATAATAATGATGTTTGCTGCTTCTGTAAAAAAATGTGCTATCTGATGACTGTGTGGTGAAAAAAAACAACAACATAGAAACCTGGTGTACAAATATACAGCTGCCAAGCAATATCACCTGCAGCGACAGCTTTATAAACAGACATTTATAATGTGACGTAACTTAACCTCTGTCTCACACCAGGCGATCTAATGAAAATCACATTAAAGCGACAAAAAGTGGGATAAGTGGAACTTGTATTGCTGTGGGTTGTGATTTCATAACCTGAGTTTGAGGAACACAAGGTAACTTCTGGATTGTTGTTGGTTTTGTCCTGCAGTACAGTAGCTTTTATTGTCACATTAAGAACCTGGCCAGGTAATTATATCACCCTGAAATTAAATTTGAGAAAACTTTAATTGAATTCCATTTTTTTTTTTTTTTTTCTCGTTGGAGCTCTGCTCAGTACACCAGAAACACTTTATAACGTCCCCACATCTGACAGTGTGAAAGCTCCTCTGCACAGCAAAGATTGAATGGCATGTTTACCAGCTATGGTGAATGTTTAATTTGACAAGCATGGCTGACAGCCTGTGATCATTTACATGGGAGAAAGAAATTTATAGCATTTGACCTGATCACATTATAACAGTAATACTGACGCAGTCAAAGGAGTCCCTCTTACATGCATTGGTTGAAGTGGAGACAAAATGGTCGTCAGAAGAGACCCTGTTATTCGAGACTAAAAGAAGAGGCGGCGCCTCTGTCAAACACAACTGTTGTGACAGAGATTGATAAGTAACAATTCTTTTTGATTTGGTTGCGAGATGAAACTCATCAAGTTGCAAATTGACACCCACAAGCATCTGCGAAAATAATAGACACAAAATAACACTATTTGTGACTTCTGTACTTGTTTTATATTAGTTTTTTCTGTTAAGAAGCTAACTGATATCACTTGATCTATCGTTGCTGTCAAGGTAAACAAGTGAGCATATAAAAATCCACTGAAATCTAACTGCCTTGAATTATAAAAACAGCCCCACAGCATCATCAGCCATCAACCCCCGCAAGGCCCTCATGAAACATGACATTCAAGTATGTGTACTCCGGTATTGATGGTATGTAAAGCCATTCACAGCCTGAGAGCAGAACGCCTGTTACTTTGTAAAATGAAGTGAGGTCTATTAAAGGAAGTGTATTATATAAATGTGTGAACCGTGTTGTTGTGACATTATTAGAGGAGGACCATCCTGTCAGCGAGACCCGTACAACAAAGAACACAGATTCACAGTGAAGCACTGATGGGCACTTTAACAAAGAATGTGCACATCATGTGAGAGTCACACTCCAGCAGGTCATACAATACAGTCTCCCCTCTCTCTCTCCTCTCTCTCCTCTCTCTCTCTTTCTCTCTCACTCTCTCTCTCTCTCTCTCTCTCTGCCACTTGCAGAGTCTATAGAACCATCTCCCGTGCTTCAGGGCTTTTCAATGTAGTTATTCAAGCAGAACACAACTGTGTGCCTCCATCTGATAGAAGGTTAAGGACCTCTTCACTGCTCACAAAAAAGCCCGCCACACAGAGGTGAGGCCAGGCTCACCTCAGGGAAGAAATCTTTCTCTGTCCTCCTCCTCCTTCTCTTTCACTCTTCCTTTTCTCCTGGCTTGGTGAAAAGAAAGGTTCAAAGGATAATGGCTGTCTTATCACTATGTAAAAGGGGAATGGGAACTCCAGTGAAGTGCCTGGCCTTTTGTGACAATGAAGAAAAGAGCAAAAGTCTATTTCACTGTGGTATATGCACTGGAACAGTCCATGACCACTTAAAAAGGGGAAGGCTGTTGGAAGACAGTCAAGGGGGGAAGAAGGCCGAGAAGCTCTTTAGCTAAATCTGTAGCAAACACATCTGAACTACTCTAACCTCCTCTGAAAAATAAGCTGACAGGAGTTTATTGGGTGTGTGAAAAGTTTGCTTACTAGTTATTTTCAATTTATTCAGAATTCAGACTGTAGGGTCAGGGTTCTGTTGTCAACGTCCTGTTTGACAGCAGTAGAAGTGATAATAATAGAAACAGTGATATTGGCTGAGAAAGTTCTAGTGGTGGTACCTTTTTAAACTGCTCTGTACTGGCACACAGTGAATGTGTGAAAGTAGCTGCTGCCTTGTTGCTTTTACAGCTGGTTTGACAGACTGGTCGACTTCCTGCAGTGTGAAGGTTTGCTCAGTTTTTGCAAAATCAGTTTGTCCTCTTGTGTTTTTTTAAGCTAACAAATGATCCTACTTTGGCTCTGGTTGCCCTCCATGTCTGCCATGTTATTTTATGAAACGCACAGTCAGCTTCATTAGTTTCCATTAAATTCTGATAGTTTGACTACAAATGGGCAACATAGACCAAACCTCAGATCATATGATTAGGCTGAAATACTATATTGTATTTTCTACAAAGTGGGCTAAATGTTCAGTTGTAAGCCAAAGTCACATTTAAGATGTCAAAAAAACTTAAAACAGTAATCAAAATAAAGAGCAAAGACTGGGGTCCCTTTCCTGTATTAAAATAATTTAGTAATATGTAAGATACAAAAATACTTCAAATATAGTAAAAATTAGGGCCAGTGTAGGACAATTGTTATGGTTAGTTTGAGTAGTTATAAGGGGTACTGCAACAGTATTGTAGCAGTGACTGTTAATGCCTTCACAACATATAAACACAATAAAACACAAATGTAATCATCAATAATGTGGATATAATGACTGAGTGGTTAAAGGCTATCTAATAGCTAGAGCAGTCTTTTAAGTTCAGAAAATTACTTTGGCTTAAATGGAGGCTTCAAAAACTTTTACCATGTCTTAAAGCAAAAAAAGAGATGATATCTGTATAACAAGAACCTAATTAGGACCTTTGAAAGCAAGAGACCAATGTTACTGAGTTGCACTTCCAGAAAACATACAAATATTTTTTAAATTAAACAAGTTTCATTTTAAGTCTTTAAAGCCATTTACAGGCACAGTGCAACATTCCCAACAAATGATGCATTGAGTATGTATGGCATAGTTTGTGTTTTACAGTATGACTACGTTTGAAAGTAATGGAGCTGAATGGCATGCATCAGATGACTCCAGATGAACCCTGTAACGCTGCATAGACCTCAGCACATTAGACCTCCGATGTACTTGTGCCGCAAGCCAAACAGTACCTGATTTCAAACCATCCATTATCTATAACCGCTTATCCTTTTGCAGGGTCACAGGGGGCTGGAGCCGATCAAAGCTGACATTGGGCGAGCGGCTGGGTACGCCCTGGATAGGTCGCCAATTCATCACGGGGCTGACATATAGAGACAAACAACCATACACGCACACACATTCACGTCAACGTGCAATTTCGAGTTGCCAATTAACCTGCGTGTCTCTGGAGGAAACGAGAGCACCCGGAGGAAACCCACGCAGACGGCTCGCTGTGAGGCGACAGCGCTCAGCACTGTACCATCATGTCACTCCACTGCCTGATTTTTCACTGATAATTTGATGACAACCAGAGGACATGCTAGCTCAAAAAGGTAATGCAGATAGACACGAGCAGGAAAAAAAAAATAAAACAGCTGCATTTGGTCAGCCAACTGATGGTGTAGCTCTATATCATTCAAAAAAAGACTTAGCCTGTTCCTGTTATATAGCAAGGGACTTCACTCTGCACCAGGTGCAACCTTGTTGTCTGTATCAATCCATATGTTTGAACAACCTCAGAAAAATACATGTTCATTCAAAAAAAAGGGTTGCTGAATGATGAATTATGTATCAAAGGACAAAGGCATCAATAAAGGCTAATGTGCTCTGTTTTTGGACAGGAAAACAGCAGAGGTGCCAGGTGACAGGGAGAGATTTAAGAGCTCTGGAAATGAATTATGACAGCGATTTAGAGGTGTCAAATGCACATTTACATTCAGCTCACGGCTGAAGGCTACCAGAGGAGCTTTCCAGCAATTTGGGGGTGACACTGATATAGATCATATCTGATGCCAAAGGAACAGAGACCAGAGCCCCAGACAGTGACCTGGGACCCTTCCTTTTGTCGAGGCTTTGGGCTCTGTTTTTGTGCTGGCACCCGGTGGGGCTTTGTGTTGCTCTTATTGGGTGCACAGAGGTTTTCTTTCTTGCCTTCATCCATTACAATTGCTGTGAACTTTACTTTTACCTAAGTGGAAAGAATTGTAGAGTTGTACTCTCTGTGTATGTGTGTTTATGTGTAGGTTTGTGTATACATTGTTACCAGGCAATGTTGGTGTCAGTTTTAGAGTTAGGATTACTGGGGTCTGTGCTCACAATTCCAACTACAAGACACCCTTTTCTATTTGCAGATTTTTTTTTTGAAAAGATACAAATCACTGCTGTCAATATATAACCAAGGAGGTAAGGAGAATTAATTGTTAACTTCTTAATAAACAGCAATTAATCAATCAAAGGTACATCAATGAAAACAATGTAGACAATTACAGTCATACAGTGAAAACAGTCAGGAAATGTGCTGTAATTTGAGCAGAGTACTTGGTTGCATCAGTGGGTGGTGCCTCAGTCTGTTTAATTAAAATGGATTTTAAGGTGTGTGCACTGACCATCTGTATGAGCAGCACACACAGACTGAATAAGATAGCTGGCTATCTCCCCAGACGGAAAACCCAGTGGGTGCACGACTCCCACAATATCACAACGTCACTGTGCTAACGTGTACGTTCCAACTGCTTTTTAAAGTCAATTGTTTAATCTGTACCCTCCAATGAAGCCTGAAAGTTAAAAGGCATTATTTATTAAACTTTAATATTTTGAACTTATTTGGTCCTCCATTGAGTAGTGTCAAAGGAATTAGGTGCATTAAAATTTTAAGCTTTTAACATCTACCTTGGGCTTATGTGGAGTAAGCAAGTGGCAAGCTGACAACACAAAACTGTAAGGCCTAAATGCAGGTACTAGTGTTTTGATTAGTTAGTGAATAATTACACAAATAAAACGATGTATAGCTTGTTCAAAATTAAGACCAGTTTAAGTATCTAATATCTTTATAAATTGTGCTTTATCTCTTTAAAATAGCTTTAGCAGATCACAGGTGATCCAATAACTCTGACAATGTAAAGTGAATGCATTTTGTCAGGATTATACCTTATACATTATGTAGTATCTGTTTGGTAGTAGTTTTTTGCTATTACAGAAAATCAACTTTGTGTTGCATAATCTTTTAAAAGAACTGATTATTGATTAATTTATAAGCCCGATAAAGAGTTTAAGAATTTAAGCATGGTGGCACTATAGAGGTTAAAATCACAACCTCACAAATAAGTTTTTATTCATCAAAGATTTTGCATAACTGTGGCAAACCTGTAGCTTTAACGACTTTAATCACATTGCAAAGAGAGAATTACAGTTGTCATAGTTGGACAGTTAAACATGGTTAAACTTCCTAATGCTGATTAACATTAGCTTCATTACAGTGTTCACTCAATAGACTCATTTACCCTTCAAAACATGACTTTAAGCATGTAAAAGCAAAACCAGACAGATGTAAATTGTCTGGGATTTATCCAGCAGCCGTTACCCAGGGAACCCTGCCAAGTATGTAGACAGACTGACAGAGAAAATATTCAATAGCAAGACTTTTTAGGATATAAGAAAACCAAAAATATTACATATTTTACAAAATAACTTGCAAAATCCCAAATTTATTAAAAACAATTAAAACAAACCTTAAATATTGGCAGGTGAATCTGAAAATTGTCGATTTTTTCAGTCACAATCCAAACCTTAAGAGTCACAGTGAGTACAGGTGAACCACTTTGAACCACTTTCATCCTGATACACTCCACAGTAAAATCACACATTGAGTAGAGAGACCACTGTTAAACTGGAGGACCCAGGTTTAAGCCCCCTTGTTGGCAAGCATCTGTTCTCCTTAAGTGTCTCTGAGCAAGGGACTAAATCCCTGCCACATCTCCAGGGGCAGGAGGCTTTAGCTGAACCTGCACCACAGCCCCACTCTAAAGGGGGGGTAAAGGGGGTAAAAAAATATCTATACAGTATCACATTATCATCATTATCATTACTATTACGACAGATATGGGTCACAGTCAAGGAGAAAACTCAGCTGGCACTGCCCCTTCATCAACACTCCCTTTGCAGTGTAGAGCATCTAATATTCTATTACAATGATGGCAATTAACAGAGAAATGATAGCGACCCAGTGACAATGGACAAATTTGTGACAACCCTTTCAATTGTTCTTTTGTAGAGGAAATCTATATCATTGTCTGGGAACGTTGAGCTGCAGTGTGCTGCATCCACGCTTGAGCGCTTTTACAAGTGGTGGCTTAACGAGGAGCAGAGGGCAAAATTTTAGCTCCCTATAAGCTCTTGCAATTACACAAGGGGGCAAAAGGGACACTGTTCTTTAACGTGAGCCTGGACGGACAAGCCTTTTAGAGTAGAGGCCAAGCCAGCTATGTTTAATCTGGAACACAACCCATCTCTCCCTCAAAAGGAATATTCCTTATTGTAATGGATGAGTGGCAACCCTCGGCAGAAATGATAAAAATGCACGGCTGGAGTGCAAACTTAATGCACACACACACTTACACGCACACACAGTTTTGAAACAGCCCAGTGATGTAGGGTGAAGAGGCGCTTATCTGCTGTCTAGCCCATTTCTATTTATTTTTCTTACAGTAAATGTGTCTGTTTTTATTATTCACCTGGTTAGTAGCTATTATTTTTCTACTAATGTCAACTGATTTAAAACGTTGTGTTATTTTTTTTTTGTTATATTCATTGTATAGTTGATAGCATAGAGAGCAGAAACAAGAGGAGCCATAAAGATGGCACTAAAATGCAAAATTTTATTTTTTGATGGACAATCAAATATATGGAATGACTGTAAATGTTTGTATAGTAATATTGTACTGTATATGATTACACTGGGAATGAACCCCATTGTATGGCAGCACAAAGATAATGAGCTTTGAGGGTTCACGTACATATTTCATCTATTTTTTATACCTAATTACTGAGAAATGAGAGTGACAGAAAAACGTGATTCGAGTGTTTTTCAGCAGTCATCCGACAGAAATTCTCTTGTATGTAATTATTAATAATATACACCATGGGCTGAATGTCAACACTTATTCCAGTAAGTTTCCTTCATGTTGACATTAACAAAATGGCTTGAGAGGAACACTTGAGGAAGACAATTCCTCAAATCTGTCAGGATTACATATTTATGAGGTCCCCTGCTCAGCATCCAAGGAGGTCGCTATGGTGATACAAACTGATGTATATTCTAACAATGAACTTTGTGTGTCACAGAATGCCTCAGAGCATTGTTCAAATGGTTAGTGCAGATCTTAGCATGGCGCTCTGTGCAGCTTTCGGATCAGCAAATACACAATTAAAAAGGCAGTCATGCTGAGGCCAGGCTAATCAATGTACTGTTACAAAGAAATGTAATGAAGGATGATGGAGTGATGCCTTCAGGAGGCTGCTAGGCTGTTAGGGCAGAGCGTAACACTGGTATGGCTAATAAAAACAATATTTTATTAGCACATCTCGAGCCCTGGCCAACAAATCCTCAAAACAACAAAGCATTTAGGGAATATTTTTTGCCTTTTCTTAGTAAACAACCCCTATTTCTGGTGAGTACTATGTCTGCTGCACTCTTAAATAATCCAAGTTATGCATTATATAAATGTAATACTGTCAGCCAGGGAGTCTTGTTTAACTTACTTTTTTCTTACTTTGTGGTAAGATTACAATTAAGGTAGATTCTGTCTGGTTCCATCCTCCAAATCAGCCATCTGTGTTACAGAAAGTTTTGTATAATTTAAGAAAGCCTGAATCTCCTATGTAATATTAAGTCCAGCTTTAGGCATTAAGGCAGGCTTGGATGTGGTGTACTGCGCGATTAAAGCTGCCACTCTGACCTTTTTACACAAAACAGGAAACCATTTATGAGGTTCTTCCTTCCTATATCAATGAGGCTTCAGTATGTTGTAAGGTCTGGCCTTGTGTATGGCCTTACAGAGGCATGTCCACACAGTTGAGCTCAGTATGCTTGAGGAAGTAGGCCTTGGCCTCGTCCATCAATCCGCCTGTCTTCCTTTGCCAAGCTGCAGGGAACTACCCATTATGGAGTCATTTTATTAATAGGGCCCCTTTCCTCTCCGCCACACTCTTTCAGAGTGCCTCCTCATTCTGTCAGAATGGAGTATGCCTGCAAGCCACCTCCATGAAACTGCTGCACCAGGGCCCTCCCTCATTCTCCCATGTGAAAGCTCAGGCTGGGAAATATTGTGCTTTCAAGCTAAAATAGTATTTGGAGAGGTGAGCAATCCCTAAGCCCTAGAGCAAACAGTTTAACATTGAGGACTTATTTAAAAGGATGTCCTTCCTCCTGGAAAGCCAATCAGATATCTCTGTTAGTAGACACACACACACACACATGCACAAACGCACACATGCTCTGTGTCCGCCTCTTCTTCCCTCCTCCTTGTTAATGTAAATATAACTGCAAGCAGCAGTGACTGGAGGACAGAAAAAGGTCAGAGGATACTATGAAATGTTTGGGCAGACTGTGTGAAGACATGACGCAGAGGGTGAGAGGGACGGCCGGGAAGAGGTTTGTTTAAACGGGCAAACGAGTTGGCGAGCGATGAAGTTGCAGAGGACGAAAAGGATTACACTTGGAGAGCCGGTATGGAGTTCAGCGCACAGTTTTTATTAGACACACTGCCCTTTAAATATACCATAAGGTCATTTGTTTCTAACAATTTCCATATGGCATTTATAACCTTGCCAGCGTTTCTTTGTGTTAATATTTAAAAGCTTATTTGGAACTAAATTTTCTTTCAGTCAAGATTTCTTTTAGCTTCTGTCCTTTAGTCTATCTTTTCCATTGCTCAAAAAGTAAAAGTTTAAAGCTGATTACTTCTGACTGACGTATAACATTGCTATATTGTTAAAACTTTCTGTAACAGCCCGTTTAAATTCATCTCTCAATCACTCGGAGACATACAGCAAGCCTGTTATAAACTATGATAAACTTCTTCTTATTCTTCTTTTTTTTTTTTTTACATAAAATCAAATGTGTGTTTTAGCTGTTACCACCTGCTTGCTCAGGAACAGCTAACTCAGCAGTTACGAGCTTTCCAACTTTTAACGCTTGTCAAAATTCACATGCAGACAGTAGTTGCTGTGGGTGAGTAAGTTATATGCCTCAGTGCTTCACAGAAGATCTGTCTTAGAAAGTTTTCAGCTTGTTTGTCACTTATCTATCCCTCTCTCTATGTTTTAGTCTTAATATAATTGTCTGCATGGTGCTAAGTGAGAAAAATAACAATAACCGTGCAGAACCTGACTTAGCACATATTAATACCAAAAGCATTTCACTAAAGTCACTATATAATTTCAAAATTTATTATTTATTATTTACAAGTAATTATTAATACTAATAGTAATTCTAAATTATAAGTACTGTTATTGTTAATTATTGATACTAGTGCTACTGCTGAAATGAAAATATGTACCATCACACTGTCATCCTGCTGGTACGACAGGGTCTTAAATAGATATATTTAATCAATTTTATTTTGCGAAGGAAGAACATGAATAGATGGTATTTGAAACTGTTACCTCCATCATGCCTTGAAATTCTAAGGACATGGATGCTAATGATGCTCCATGTACCTTGGCAACGGGGAGCATCAGCAAACATGAAACATTTCAGTCTCATAGCAGCCAGAACAAACAAACATGTTCAGATTCAATCAGATTATTGATGAAATGGGAAGTCCGTGCCCTGCATAGTAAAATACACTGACGTGCCGTTGTGGAATTCAAAAGTTAGTTTTTTTTTCTTTTTTCGTTCAGAATGTCAAGGAATTACTAGTTAGATGTGAACATAGGCTTAAAGAAAACAGCGTTCTCTGTGATGGCATGAGTGTCTTTGCTCTTTTCTGCGCGGTTCTAAGGGATGGCCTTGAATTGAAGAGGTCGATTCAGCTCTCTTTGTTAGCGATGAGACTACTCATGGATGCAAAGGGCTCGTACGCCACCTTTGCGACTGCCTCGGCTTTAACTAAATGACACAGTTAAGTAAAACCTTTGAATAACCAACTGGAAAATAAAATTTAATAACAGACTTTTGGTATTCATGAATCAGTGAGAGTGCTCAGTGACAGCATGCTCTAATGTTCACAGGTCCGATGAGCATAAATCTCTCTGAGGAGAAAAGGTGTGTATTACGTACTTTGATATCATCAGGTGAACAAGAGGGATGAAATGAGCTGCTAGCTTGAGTTGAATAGCATTCATTTTGCTCACAATGGCCACCCTCCCTAATACCTGCAGTGTTTTACTTAGATTAGACTTAAGCTTTTTTTAAAGGCCATTTCAATAATTTGACATTTCTCCCCAGAATGGGAGAGAATGAGCACAGATAAAAACTTTTTTTTTCTCCTTTTCATGCAAAACACTTTCATCTGTCATTTCGTGATAGCCCGTCTCTCTTTGTCAGCATAAATACGGGAGCCCCTATTTGAATATGGTTACACATCCCTCTATTTATTAAAGCTTGGATTAACATGACAGGAAGTTTTGTCTGGGGGCTCTTTAAGATGGCTCAGAGAGGCAATCTGGTGACAGTAATAGGATCCAGCTAATATACTTGACTGATGCTCCTTTCCCAGTGTTATAAAGCAGAACAATGGGAGAGGGGTTCTGGGAGTGAATACATTGTGTTTTCTAATAGTGTGTGTATGTGTGTGTGTGTGTGAGTGTGTGTGTTTGTGTGTGCATGCTCATGTCTGGGGGGACGAGGGTGCGCTAATCAGCCAGAATACCATCACTTAGCAAATATAAGGGCTGAAGAAATAAAAATACTAAAGGTCACAGAGCAATTCCATCAGGACAACTATGCTACAATTAACTCAATAGACAAAGGCTCTGACATTAGTGAGAGCTATAATAATCTTTTACTCCAGTGTGCGAGTTTATAGAGGTTTGTTAAAGGTTGGCTTCAAGAGATAAACAGAAATTCTTCTCATTATTCTTCCACCACTGAAATCCTTCTTGAGTTATTTTTTGCTCTGATGTAAGTTGTTCAGAGATGACTGATCCCCGACATGTGCATGCGCTGTTTTCTACATATTATGGATGATTTGATATAGGGTTTGAACAAAATGGCTTAACAGCCTTATGTTCCGCTGGTATTGTTAGTTGATATTATTTTAAAGGTGTTTTTTGATCAAAAAAAAAGTTTTATGTTTTTATGCAAACTGTGCCTGCCAGTTCTATAAAAACAACCTTTAAAATCAGTCGCATCACAACAAATATTAAAAAAAATGTGCTTGCTCACTTTTTGGAACTTCGAACTTAGTTTAAAAAATTCGTTTTGTGAATTCCGAGCATCAATTAGGTCATTTTAATCTGTGTGAACTGAACTTCGAGGGAGCTCTTGTGTAGAGCGAAGTCACTCTACATTGCTCTTGGTGCATTTCTGCAGGTCTTTCTGTTGCTGTCGTTTACATCTGCACAGCTTCACAACAGACTGCACTGTGATCCATATTTTTTTCCTGATGTTTTTCTGTGGTTAGATCCATTGCTGTCAATATCACTGTGCTAAGAGGCGCTTGATTATAGACATTTCCATATGTCACAGAGGATGGACAATGTGTGCACCTAAGTGTGTGTGTAAGCTGGGTGAGCAGATCAAACACACATCTGCTTGCGAGATAGAGGAAAATCTGTGCTTCTCCCCCAAACCTCTCAATACTAATTAACGATCCACTGATAGTGGCCAAATGCCAACTGTCATTAGCACCCAATACAACACAAGTACACAGATGTAGATGCGCACACACTCAAACACAGATGCTATGAGGTCACCCACAGCAGACCACCGCAATCTGTGGATAAGATACATCAACACAATGTTCTCTATTTGCTCCACAAGAGGCTCTAGCGAGACAAAACCGGGGCAAAAATCAACTTGTATGAGGTAATATGAAAAAATGACATTAGTGTTACAATAGATATTAGAAAATAAACTTATTGTCAATCTGATCTGTACTTTTGTAGAGTTTGATAGTAAGCTATGTCTGTTAAACAGACTGCTGGTACTTACACTGTATGCTTAAAGACATGAATGACAACCTCAATTCTCCGGTAGCTGTGGACCTTTGACTTCTTCACTGATAGTGCCATTTGCGTGCTCTCGAGCAGTGTGCTCTGTAAAAGCATCTGACAGCTATCTTTGATTTTATTTAGCGAGGAATTTCAGCAATGCCTGTATCTAAAAGGATGTGCCACCCACTCTCTCTGTCTCATGCACGTTTTCTCCCTGCCTGTATCTGTCACTCTCCGCCTTGGTGACAGGGTCAGATAGAGAGAGCAAAGTGGTGAGAGGTGTGACACTGTGAGCAGATGAGGGTCTCCCCCCTATGGAGGCTCCCAGCATGATACACATCACAGCTACCCAGACAGCCGCCAGTTGGTACGAATAATGCCACCCCATTGGCTCCTGCAGGGAGTACGGAAGCCTCATGGAGGCCGGGAGCCGCCAAACCACCAGGGAAGATTTGATATTTTGAGTTCTGCTATTGGTAGTCTAACTGAGCTGTCATAAATCTCCATTAAGATTTTAAAACAATATATTTGACAATCATACAGAGCACATAAAATCCCAGCATTTATGTTCGCTTAGATATTTTTCTGCCTGTTGTACTGTGGTAATAGATAAAGTGCAACAAAATTACAACAGTGAAGGGAAATACATCAACCTAAAACTCTTTTTTGCAAACCGGAGTGGCGCCTCGTCTTGTCTCGTCTCTCCTCCTCTCTTCCTTGTGCAGCCTGCCTGCCGCCATCTCACGACAGCATCTCTCCATCTCTCACAGCCCTCTGATCTCTGTGTCAACAGGCGACACCGGCAGCTCGCACTAACTCAGCATGCATCGGCCCATCTGCAAGGCAAACCGTCTGCAAATGCATTTAGCATAGACTTTGGCTACAATTAATGGCACAGTTAGTGAATGCTGTAAGTGCTGATGTCTTCACACCTGACAAGGTAGCACTCGAAAGGTGTCTTCCTTAGCAATGAAGACAGCTACTGCAGATATTCTCCATAAGGCTTGGAATTTACAAGCAGCAGGTAGGAGATCAAAGCCGCTGTTGAAAGATTCTGCAAACACAAAGATTTATTCAACTCATCAAGAATTGTCGCAGTGTTTTCTCAGCGGCCCGCTATCTTGGTGTGTACCTATACTGATGGGGGTTTATTAGTTGTCAGTGGGCCAGGTGGGAGGCTGCACAGTGGTCCAGCTCAGGTCCAAACTCATACAGAGGTTATGATGACAGGATCCGAAGCACTCTGCGGTTACTCAGTGGAATTCAAATGCCAATCCCCCTGCCCAGCGCCATCTCCTCTCTCTCTCTCTCTCTCTCTCTCTCTCTCTCTCTCTCATTTGTCATCTCTCCCTCTCTCTTCCCTCCCCTCTCCCCCAGTGTTTGTCAGGGTTGGTGATTAGCTGTCACCCTCTGTAGAAGCAGATAACACCCCACACAGCCTGTTTCCCCTCTGGGAGCATGCACACACGTAAAACAGGAAAACACACAAACAAATACACAAGTGTGTGCACATGCATGCAAACCAAAGACACTTGAAACTCCGTTGAAAGCAAAATGGTGGACCCACATTTTCACATGCATTCACTGAGACCTTTCATGTGCCAATTCTGGTTCCGATAAACATTTTCATCAATTACAATTCTTATCAAATTCTGGACCCAATTCCTTAATTTTCAGCAGACGTAGGCAGCTATAAACAGCTATTTGTCAAGACGTGCAATGTGATTATCGTTAATGTCTTCCTGGTGAAAGGACAGAATATAAACGTTCTCTACTTAATCAAGCACAAGTAGAATTTTCTCTCTTTTACCCTTGTCTTGAGTTGGAAGCACTAACGTCTGCTGATTTGGAGATGATATGACTTGGCATTCATTATCAGGCTGCAGTTCAACCAACTTCTTCTCTTGCAGAAAATAATTTTCCCTCAATAATTTCCGTTAAGTCTATTACTTGAGTTGTTTGTGAAGACAGGAACAATTTATAATTTCTGCATTTATATTTCCATAGAGAACTATGTGATGCACATTTTGGACCATATCTACCCCTTAAGCCACTCATTTAGCACAGGCTCAAGTCCACCATCTTAACCACTACACATGCATAAGAGGGAAAAGGCCCAAACTTTGTTTAAACGTTGAATAGGTCCCTAACGAGAAATAGTTTGGATATCCAAGCCTGTTGGTCACACAGTTTTGCTTGTTTAAGTGAGTTAAGGTTTGCAAAATTCCAAAGACACACTGTGTCAGGGAGCAAAGCCTCAAAGATAAAATATGGCCCTCAGTCTATACCCCTTTCATTATTGCGTGCTCTTTTCATTACACTCTGATCTACTTGTGTCAGAGTGTACTTCGGCTAAAAGCTAAAAGCCAAGTGGCTCATTAGCAGCTCTCATGAATCCTTCCAATTCCAGCTAGCTGTGCGACCTCCCCTGCCTGCGATTCAGTCAACTTTCACAACTTACATTCTGTAGATACAAACAAAGATATGTGACTCCTGAAAGTTTTATTGTGGAAGTTAGTAGGTCCATCAGGATGTTCTCCGCCTACATTTCAGGACAGCCGTAATCGCTTTCAGCCCCAGAATGTCGACTGATGTACACTTTTTCTTGTTCACCTAAAAATCAGAGAACATGCCCACAGCTCCCATCTGATGCAAATACATCAAACATAAGCTTTTCAGACACAAACACAAAGCAATGGCCTGCATGTTTGAAATTAAGCATTGAAAAACATGAAAGTCCATCTTTGTCTGCTTGAAGTGCACTTTTATGAAAACAGCACAAACTGCCTCCTCATTCATCCCATTGCCACATTTATACGCAACTTTATCTCAAACATGACTCATCTGAATTTTCTGAGGAATCATTAAAAGACACAAACATATAAGAGGTGTCACAAAAAAACAAACAAACAAAAAGAGATCAAAAATGTGCTGAGTCTGACAGACAGATATGCATCATACACAAACACACAGAGCTTGGGTGACTAAGAGTTGCTATTTTTTCACCAAATTTGCAGAGCCAGACTTTATTCCCACAGTTTTACTTCAGGTAACTTGTGCCCTTTTTATCTTACTGACAGGTGCAGCATTAGTTGGACAGGGCACGCAAGCATGTGAGAATTTTAGGGTTTTTTTTCTCATGAAAATGAGTGCATAAAAAGAAACCTCTGTTTTCCATAATGTAATTTCTATCTCATGTTGAGTGACATTCAAAGACACGCAAATAAAACCAGTTGCCAAACTTGCCCTGGCAGCATTTGTAAATGAGCTGACCAGTTCAGTGAAGTGTTATTCAGATTTAAAGCAAATTAGTTGGTATGTCGTGTCATCCAACCATGTCGAAAGGCGAAAGTTCCAAATGGCCACACTTGAATATCAAATACCATTATAGCCAAATTCTTGCTGCATCACACTGCCTACATGACCTCTCTCTGAGGATAAGGACAAACACTTTCGGACAGTCCCTCCTCAGGGGCATTCATGGTGTTGTGCTTGATGGTACATAACAAAAGTTACGCAATTAGCTTTGTGGAGAAAGCCAAAAAGAAGCTTAAAAGAGACATTTTAAACTGTGTCTTTCTCTGACACCTCCACACATCTGGCCAATTGCTGCGTAAAGTGAGCGAGATTTTTGCTTTGTGTTTTTCAGAAAGTTACAAACTCAGGCATCCCGACAGCAATTTAACGAATCTCACACACTGACTGTGGATAAGTACCTCTTAGGAACCCCGCTTCAAAAAAACCCCATAAACGTCCTTTTTATGTTGAGAATATTGCTGTCTGTTGCTCACAGTACAAAGTTGTTTAATTTATTACTATTTCAACTGTAACTTAATAATATGAAAGTTATTTTTGACAGAGAGAATAAACGTTATGCTACTCTTTTTTCGTTTGAAATTTCAAAAATAATCTTATTTATAGCACATCGTTTTATAGTACAGAGAACATGCTGCAAACTGATTTTTACAGCTTTTCTTACTAAAATGGAATAAAGGGTGTTTCAGAAACCTTCAGAAAAGGACACAAAAAGGAAATACCATGATGCCGCAGGGAAGGATAAAAAAGACATGGCTTTTCTGCAAACCTGTAAGCAACCAACAACACTGAGTGGGTACAAAGAGCAACTGATGTCTATAAGAACCTACTCGCATTGACTTCCTACGGACTGATATGGGCCTGAGGTCTCTCGAGAGTTTGATATTATTTCAAACGATCTCCTGTATTCTCTGGTTATGTTAATGTTACGGAGCTTGAAGCTGATGCCAGCATAACTTGCAGCCAGATTCATTCAAAAGCCTCCCTCTGACACCTCTACTGAACCCAGTAGTATGCTTTTCATTATTCTAATCGGAAACACCAAAGCAAAAAATATAACCCTGGCGGCACATAGTGTAATTCAACATTAGGTGTATAATATTTTGTTTGATCAAGAGGTTGGGCGTGTAGTGCCTATGTCCACTTCACAGCACAGCTTTTTTATCCCCATCCAACAAACAATACCGCAGGTTTAACTTGAATGAATATAGCAGGATAGGATCACCTTGCCTTGTTCTCCTCCTCGTTTCATATCTGCTGTCACAATACAAAGACGGATTGAGGATTGAAATGTAGCAGATAAATATACGCGTGGCTTTATCTGCTGCCCCTAAGCAGCTTTACTCAAAGGGAAAGCTCAAACAATGTTGGCTAATCATAACATTTTAAGAGTCAACGTGTCATCTTGAAACTGTCAAGAACAAGAGGTGATTTCTTAGAAGATGACAACCCTGTTATGGGAAATGTAGGGGGAATGGGGGAGCAAAGGGCTGAGGCGGTGATGAAACGGAGAGAGGAGGCAGCCTGAACGGAGCACAGAGAGCACAATAAAGACAGCAAGACAAATACAGACAAAGAAAGACGTATGGGATCGTGCCCCCGCCTCTGTGTACATATGGCGAAACGTGCTGGAGCAGAGAAAGACCAACACATTGAGATAAGCCCCTTTGCTCAGGCTTCCTTTTAAGAGTGATTTGGCTGCTTGGCCTCATGTCCGTTGGCAGGCTGCAGCGTATGCCCCCAATCGTCTGCTGATTGCTGCATTACTGCATGGCTTTTTTATTTCCATTGAACACCATTGGATGATTTGCTGAAGGAGTTGGAACGTAAACGACAGGAGCAAACAACCTTACAATCACCACTGACACTCATCTGGCTGTTTTTACAGGTAAGTATTTGGCTTTTTTTGGACACGGCTAACCACAGTCAAATAAAACAAATACAACAAAACTTTTTTTTTTCATTAACGCCATATTATGCATTGTTTTTTTTAAGGGCAATATTCCGCAGAAATCAGTGTGCTCTGGTCATCACAAATGCCCTGAAGAGACACCTGTGTTTGTTGCATTCCTGTTGTTGTGGTAAGCTACCGATTCTCCTCAGTGTTAACGGGAAGTGATGCATTTTCCATATTAGGTAACTACGTCAATGAAATTACTTTACCGTCAGCAGACTGTATTTATAGTAGATGCACTGTATAACAGAAGCAGCTCCACAGGAGTGTCTCCACCAGTCTGCCAGAACAAAGCATGTATTTTCAGTGCCAACTCTTTCCAATTTTTGAGTAAGATAGCCTTCCATGCTTTTTTTTTTAGGTATCCAATGAACTGGTTCTCGCCTCACAATAAAAATAGCTGAAATATTTGTTTATTTTATATGATGATAAAACTGTCACAAAAATGCCTAGAAACATGAAATGCGTTCCGCTCAATTGTTTTTGTAATCTCATGCCAGCTGAGGACACCTACCATCAACGCTCCAACTAAACAACATGTAACTAAGCAATATGGACTCCATGGATAGGAATGAAGTGTGACTGTGACCAGACAGGAAAATAATCTACGTAATCCAGATCGAAGCCCTAAAGGCTTTTATAGATCGACAGCATAGATTTTCTCTCTGTCTCCATTTCTACCTGGCTTAGGTTTAATTCAACTCAATTAAATCAACCCGTGAGCCTAGGAGTTCGCAGAGAAAGCAATCATTCATCTATGCGGCGAGCCACTTCATCTGAGCCAAAAAAAACCCCCAAAAAACTGCCCCTACTCTGCTCTTTCTCTATAGGCACCATTAGGCCACTCAATATAGTTTCAGCCAAGCCAGCTCAGTTATAATTACAGCAGTTGACACCTAACAAACAGCTCTTTATGGATGTCCTAGCTTCACTATTACTTTAACAAATCTGGTCATTTTGTCATCAGCTGGTGTCTGCTGTGAGTGTGTGGCAAGTATTATATTCTTCCTTTTCCATAAATTAGATGCTTAGGTAGCTTTTACATTTAAAAGAGAAAAAAAAGTTGAAATGCTTATCTTTCAATACGCATTGCGAAAGTCCAAAAAAAAAAAAAAAGTTATCCCCGATACAGAAACATACCTTGAGGTAAATCTGTTATCTGTGCTGCACACCACAGCTTTAATGTAAGATAATCAACACAACAATCAACACAAGCAAAACAACTATAAGGGATTGTCCTTGAGTGACTGCCCCAGAAACCTCTCCTTCATCATGACTATATCAGGCAGCTGCTTACACGGACCCCCATTCAAACAGATACATATTTCATGAGCTATGGTAAACACACTGCTCTCACCAATGCCAGTAACTAGCATTGAATAATACATTCACAGTGGATAGGCTAATGAATTGAGAGCTCGCCTGAGTGAAGAGAAGAAAGCAAATAACCAATACTCAAAGTAGAAATAGAATTAATGAGCGGTTGTGAATACTCAAATACTCGGTTGTGAATGCTGCCTCAAAAAGCGGGACCGTCTCTGTCCTCCACCTAACCTTTGTCTCTGGTCAAAGTTCCACATTAATGAATGCAGGAGAGGTTTCATAGTCTTCTCTATGATTGTGGATTTCACAGATGTGTAAATGATGCTACGTGAGATGCTGTGAGTGAAGCTTTGATCTGCTATTCCGCGAGCCAGGTTCTGCAACAAAAGGCGATAAAATCCTGAGCTCTGACAGGCCTTGTGTAATCTAGTAGAACCTCTCTGTATGTCTGATCCTCCTCCGCTCTGCCGACCGTCTCGGCAATCAGTCCTGCTGCCCACACTTGGATGTGCCCCATTGGCAAGAACACGGACCACAACTGCAACCTCGTCATCCTGAACTTATGGCCTGACATACACGCTGTACATTTTAAAAGTCTAATTAACTGTGAATGCAGCACATGCAACAAAGATAAGCATGTCATGGTCTGCATTTGTTATGTTTTAAGACTGCATCGTCACTTCCCCTGCAAAAAAACATGCAGCTTGTAATTTTGAGAACAACACCCAAGATATTTCAAAAGTCCAATGATTCCTAAACTCTACTGAATGAGCCATTATGCAAATGCAGCCTCAAAACAACAGAAGGAAACAATCAATAGGGCAAACTTTGTGTTTATGGTGTAATTCAATTATTATTCTGACTGAGGCTGATATGTAGCCGCAGGCTGTTTAATCCAAGAAAAATAAAACGTGGATGAAATTAACTGGATCCCAGAGTACAACTGCTCTTTGCAAGGTACAGAGTGTAAGTAAAAAAAAAAATATTAAATTCTGAGTCAGATCAATAGTTTTTTTAGTTGAATAATCAGCACCCAACTGGGATTGCTCCGCACTTGTTCTCAACGTGTGGCCCAGTGATGCTTATGCAATTGTGACGGGAACCCCAGGAAGTTGCCTAAAACTTTTAACACTGACTATACTTTTCAGATGTCTCATACTGGTATCACCTGTAAAAATTATGTTCTTTTATTTTTCATACTTGCTTTCATTCCACAATTGAAGCAGACAGTAAAACTGGGAAGAGAAAGAGCAGGACGCCATGTAATAAAAGCTAGAAACATTGTGGTTGTGTGGTGTGAGTCTCAGATGACAAGGCCCCTGTGATTCTCCCAAGAAAGTCTGTTTTCTAATGAATATAAATACTACAAATGCAGCTTTAAACGGCAATAAATACAAAACACTATAATTAAGGCATATTCCAAACATTATTTCTAGTAAAATGCAATTAATACTCTGACAATACATCTGTGTGATAGTCAGCTTTTTTGGCTTATTTTAGAAAACATCCTAGTAATACATTTTACGCTTTAGTTGTTCACCCATGTAGCATTTCACTGCTCATCTCTATCTGTTTTCATGGAGGCATAAAAGTGAGTCCTGGTTTCTGCTGCAAATGCATGAAACCTAAACTTAACACCCTGCCAGATGTTCCACACCACAGGGTGAAAGAAGGCAGAGAGAAATTTTTCAGTAACTTAAACATGTCATAGGTCCCTTCTCCCATCCTCATCAAGAGTACAACCCTATGGAGACGGGCTTGGAGTCTGAGAGGTGAGAGGTGGAGGCTGCAGTCCATCAGCCCCACAAACACCTTCATTAAGGTGGGAGGAAAGAAAGGCCTTAAGGTGTACTGTGGCGTGTCACTAGAAAAAGCCAGGCCGGTTGAGACAAAGGAACAGGAGCTCTGGTCAGCGAGCAGACCGACAGGGTGGCAAGTCTCTGTAGGTGTCTGACGAAATTAATTAGGAGAGTGAAAGGAAAATGTCTGTCAGATCACAGATCACACTGTGAAAAATACCTTCCCCTGCTGTGATCAATTGATTGCCATTAAATGTTCCAGCTGCCACTCTATAAAATATTAATATTCAAAATCTGACAGCTATATAGTGAATTTCTTTTTCAACTTAAATAACAACCTACTGAAAGGACACCATCAAGCACAGGAGGCAAATACATTTACAGTTAGCCAGGAAATGGCATGTTTCAGGTTGTATTCTCACACTTCCTGCGTCTCTCTTGAGTTTGCTTCCTTTAAACTCCCATTACACCCGAATCTGTGACAGTTAATTCTGTCACTCCAGTTTGAGAGGACAGACACTCATCCAAACAGGCTCGAAGGAGGAGAGGAGCGGTGGGCTTCAGCGATCATTCACTGGCCACTAAGCATATAGTAGTATTTAGACAGCTTTAGCATAATGCCACAGCTTAACGCGTGTTGGCTAATTTGCCAACAGGCTTGATGTGAACAATCTCTCTGCATGTTCTGGTTGGGCGCATGGCCTGATGGGATGGCACACCATTAGCCCAGTCAGACTGCAGGGCCCCGCTGTTAACATTACAATGTGTAGTGGAGCATAACAAAGTGAAGGAGGGCTTCATCTTGCCGTATTTGTGTGCTATCCCAGCAGGCTATGGTCAATGTGATGATAACACATATACAAAGCAATCAATATTAGTAAAAAAAAAAAAAAAAATTGCCTTGCAATTAGAGCTATGGGGTATTAGTATTTTCATAACATCCTTATTATATATTCACAATCTCTATCAGGGTTGGTAATCACTTGTCTCAAACAGTTTAATTACAGCTTGGCAATGACTACTTAACGTGATTAGATGTTATACCTTATTGTTGCGTGTGGCATATTACATCAATTATATTAAGAGTTATTATTGTCATGAGGGTGCAGTGCTTGCATGTGATACAGGATGCAGTGAGGGTTGAGTGACAGGGACTTCTTAAAGACTTAATTTTACAAATAAAGTAATCAATATAAGCTACTGCACATCACGTCTCACCACACAGTGAGCTGTAAGGTCTTTTGCATAATTGCAATAAAAAAGTGTATTGGCCTGACTGATTGAATTCAGTCTTGGTAATTGCAGCATAAACAATGTAGTTGACTGTCACAGCTCCTGTGCCACTATGCTGTCAACAATCCAGATATTTTTCTAGTGTCTACTAGCATATCATGCAGATCCACAGCCTGCCGTGTAATGAGTATAATTACATGGTGCGCATGTGTTACCTGTGGGGTAACACGTACACACGTACGCTCTCACACACATGCAGAACGCCATGCATTTTTTCCATCCCTATGACCTGTCACTCAAAATCAGCCCCGATGGAAAAGAGACGCCCAGCTTCTCCATGCCTCCCTGTCTCCACCATCCACTGAAAATTCCCCCCCTCTTCCTCCTCCAAAAATGAGAAAAGGAACAAAAACTGAAAAAAAAACAGACTCCAACGTTAAATCAGCATCATTTCTAATAGGCACCTAAATCCCTGTTGATGCTGCTGTCCATCAATATGACCACCCATACCCTCAGCTCTACCCCCCACCCTTTGATCGACATTTACTCCACCGCTACCCGCCAGGCGCCTCCCTCCATTCTCAATCTTTCTTTCTCGCCCCAGTTACTCTTCCTCTCTACCAGGAGAACCTCCGCATGCTTCCAGGCAAAGTCAATGTCTATCTCTTGTCTCCCTTGTGCTACCCATATCCAGTACACCGCTCCCATTCCTCACTGTTGTGTTTCGCACTCATCTAAGGCATATCCGAGTTGTAAATAGAGTGGAGCTTAAATGACAACAGCCTTGCTTTTCTAGGGATTTGGGGAGCAAAAAAGGAGCTGATTTGTGCGAAAGACTGCTGGCGAAGATAAAATGTTAGGCTTTGGATCTAAATTCCACATGAATGCCTTTCCCTTTAGTGTGCATTATGATGGCAATGGACCATATCATAGTATTTGTTTTGCTTTAGAGCTGTCCCCTGTGATTTATGTTCCCCGAGTGCAAATATTTCATGTCACTATACAAGCAATGTTTCTGTCATGGAGAACGCAGGGGGTATTCAGGGGCTGAATATGAGGGATTTGTGTACACGTGCGCCTGTGTGTAAGTGTGGGTCGGTGGTGAGGCACTTGTGGCAGTGCCAGTGTGTGACCGCAGGCCCCCCTGGCTAGGGAGCAGCGCCTGGAAAGGTTACCCAGCAGAGTGGCTTTTGTATGGTAATGTGACCTCCAGCTCTCTAAGGAGTCCCAACACCTGCTCAGCGCCCCCCGCCAGCCTCACATCTCCAACATGTTAACTGTTTTCCCTGATATGAACATAACTGCTGTTCTGCTATTGCTTTGTAATGTTATTATTAATTGGATATTTACATTAAAGCAACAGATATAACAGTATTAGAAAATACAATAGAGGGTCTGCTCAAAAGAACATGTCTGGTGCATAGGGGCGTTTGTTAATGTCTTCCTCTTGCCTTGAAGACCTATAAAATATGCAACCACTGCCGAAAAATAAATATCCTAACAATTCTGAGGCACATAATTTGTGCTCAATGTCAGTGCAGATGCAGGGAGTTTAATGTATTAATTTGCATTTCATGTGTTAATGTATTAATTTATGTATTAATGCTTCAGGTTTAGACAGAATAGTCAAGAAAAACTGTGTAGCAATATGCATGCAGACAGCCCCCCCTCCAAAAAAAAAAAAACCTACAGACAACTGGCTGAGCATAGAGAGAGGGGCTCTAAAGCAATTATAGCAAATTAAATGAATGCCCCCAAGTTAAATAGTGTTAATAGTGTTCAGGGAGACAAATTTGAGATGCAACTCACAGTGTGATGGCAAGATCCTCTTGGATTGCTGAGTAGCAAACAGTAGCTTTAATTATATTCAAACCCTTTTAACAGAGAATCAATTCATAGCATGCTGTGACAGGTTGTTCTCTTTGAAAATGGACTGAAAAGCAGTGTGCATCAGACTCATTTTTGGTGACACCAAAGTTAGCTTGTCTGATGTTGCAGTGAGCAAACTCAGAGATGAATAAGTGATACTCGGGAATTGTTTCGTCCCGGATATAATGGAAAACAATGAAACAAGTTGCATCTACTGACACCTTCAGAGATCTGCTCTATGATTTAAAGTGACAGTGATGAAAATGAAGAATAACATACACTGTCTGGCATGAGATGATATAAAAAAAAAAAAAAGAACATCAGCTAGGAGCTGCAACCCCGTGCGCAGGTTCTACTGCGTGTGCACGAACATTTTGTAATGTATTCATTGAAAACGTCATATTATGGCTCATTGCTCGCCGCGGCATTTTCAACTGAAAGCAGACGTGATTTCAGAATACTGACTATAGTGCATGCTCCATACTCAGACACCCACTGGGGTTCATGTCCTCTCTGTAACACCAGCAGATCCTAACAAAAGTCCACTCTAAACTTCCATTCAAGGTCTTGGAGATTACCCACAGGCTGGTGCCTACACTTGCGTAAGTTACCCGACCACCTACCTCCGTGCCTGAGGCGGCCCACCTACTGAACTCATTTCTCCTTCTTCTCCCGGCTGAGCAGCATCACTAACCCCCCTCCCCTCTCACTGCACTCACACTGGACACATGCATTCGCTCTGGACCAGCTAAATTTTTTTTCCCCTCATTAAATGCATACTTAGGTATTGTCATTATGACTTGAAGCTACATCTATATGTGTCAAGTAAAAACCCATTTCACTACTACACTTTGTCTATTTATTTATCCATTAAAAAACTTAATTATGAATGAATGTCACATTGAATAATTCATGTGCACCCCAGTGCTGCGAATAAATAGCTAGTTCACCTTTGCTTCTTCCCCTTCAGTGTTCCTTCAACCCTTTTAGTAGCACCATGCACTACTGTAGGTTATTGGTCTTTCTTCCTCTCTGGAGGGTTTTTGCGCACTTAGTCCTTATTAAAATCCCTATAGCATGTAAACACACACACACACACTTACCGTGACACATGCACACACACACAGAGCAACACACGCACGGGCCAAGGACCGTCTGCTGGTACAAACCATTTATTAAAGCTCCTGTGAAGGTCCTGGCAGTCAGCCAGAGGGAGACATGACTTTGGATCCCATTCATGTCCACATCAGCAGAGTAAAATGTTTCTAGGTGTTGATCCATGACAGCCATTATTGCTGCAATCCAGTTTTATCACTGTCAAATTCTACAAAAGGGAAAATAAGCCATTTTTCTGCACTTTAACAGATTGTCAATACATTCAACCAATCCAAACAGCTGCTGAGGGAGTTTATTTGCTTTTGAAGACATGTTTTGAATAAGGAGGGGGGAGACACACTCCCTCCCACTGTCATCTGCACAGGGCCACAATCTCCCTCGAACCGTGTAACATCATGGAAAAATGTAACCTTTTGCACTGACATGATCTAAAAAACATTACATAATTACTTTCAAATACACTACTCTCTGAGAAATATTGAAAAAATCTTTTCCCACAAACACAAAAGAAAAGAATTTAATATTTCGTATTGTTTAACAAACTTTAGCGAATTGATCAAAGGTCTCTAATGATATCAAAATAATTTGTAGCCTCAGTGCTGTGTGGATTTAACTATGAGAATGACAAAGACAGGCAATGACAAAGCAAAGGGGACAATTACGTATTGTAGCAGTCTTGTTGAGCAGGAAATGCCTGCACCAAATTACTGCAGGGCATTCAACACTTTTTATAACACCAAATATCAACTTTCAACTTTTCTACGATCATGAAGTATGTTACATCTCTAATCAAACTGTGTTAAAAAACAGACAACATACTGAAGCAAAAGGATGGAGCAGAGCTGACTTTAATTAACAACATATTATTTGATTGATATTATTTAATACATAAAACAGATTATCTAATTACATAAATATATATGTGAAAATTGCCATCAATGCAATAATACTTACTAAGCCTTATTATCAAGTAAAATCATTTTTTAATTACTGTTGAAACAGAAATCTGGAACCTATGCTTTATAATTCTTTCAACAAAATAAAAAAAAATCTATGGATCAATTTACAGGAAAGATTGAACTAACCTGATTTAAATCTGCATTATTAGAATAATAAATATAAGGAGTATTTGCCTGTTTAGGTGTATAAACTAATATTAACACAGACTGGGCCTTCCCAGTCTTTAACACAAAACACCAGACATCAGAATTATCATCTGAAATCAACACACACACACACACACACACACACACCCACACACACACACACACACACACACACTAACACACACATATAC
>JAQMCX010000012.1:7747426-7801077 GCA_029814765.1 Acanthurus leucopareius | reverse complement strand
CACACACACACACACACACACACACACACACACACACACACACACACACACACACACACACACACACTTACACACACATATACCTAAAAAAAAAAACAAAAAACAGAATATACTCAAAACCAAAATAACCTCAATATGAAAAGTGGTGTCCCAAAAAAGCTACAGCAAACAGCACTTAGAAGCCGTCCCATCGAACTGACCACCTCCAGTTCATTCAGCTCTCTGCACTCAGGGAAGATGCGACCCTGCTCGCTGCCCACACGGCATGCAGAAAAAGTGCAAATGTTTCAAAGCCTGCTGTGTCATCACCATACATTATTACCACGGGTGACATCAGGTAATACCATCAATTTATTCTTCACTCCCTGACAGGCATACATCGTATTTAACTCAAAATTGCAGAGAGGGAGTGACTGTGCAGCTCAGGGGTGCAGTAATCATTAAGGGGCATGAAACTATACAATCCTAATTTACAACTTCTTCATCACCTCCATTCTGTGTAGAGGGAATGATCTACAACAAGGTGGTCTGTTTCAGCGGTCAGAAGAGGTCTAATGCATTTGGTAGAGGCTGATAACGGTGCTTCACTTTCACACCGAGCACTCAGAGGGAATTACAGTACAGGGCTGCAGAGAGGAGAATGTCTGAGTGCTTTAGTTAAAACCAGGGGTAAATGCTATCTCGTGCTTACATACTCCCTGATCCATGCACACCGAGGCTGCCTGATCGTTTCAGAGCTCGGTCCATTTACATTTTCACTTGACACGGTCGCTCATACTGTATATTCTGCTTCTCGGAAATCGATTGCACAGCCAAAGGCCTCTCCTTTTCTACAGAGCACTGGTCTCCAGCCAAGCCTTACCTGGATTGAGAGATACGAGGATGAAAGGATTGGGTGCATTGAGACCATAGCCGTGGGGGAGAGATTTTTAGCGCGGGGGTTGAACATGTTCACGTAATGCTTTACAGAGGATGGGTATAGAGCCTCTCTGGGGAGGAGCAGGGCAGCAAATAATGTGTGAGTATCTATTAGCTTTTTTGGTAACTGCTGCCTGCCATCTGAGGGGCTGTATGAGCCCTCAATGACTAATCTATCAGTCGAACATAAGGGGTCTGCCACAAAGCTCTTACTGACTTCACTCTCTCTCTCTTTTTGTCTCTCTCTCTCTCTGTGTTGCCCCAGCTGAGACATGTCTGATTTCTCCTCATTAGGAGTGCTGTTCTTTTAACATGCCTACCCAGCAAGTCCAACTGCAGACCCACAAAGGACACCCTGACCAGTCGCCCTGTCACTTTTCTTGCCCAGTAACTACTTCAACGCTGGAGGAGAGAAACTGAGCCAGCGCTTCCTTGCGTCAGCATAGCACAGCCTCAGCCAACACTGTTCATCACCCTCACAGTGGAGGCTAAATATGAACACACATATGAATATATGAATAACTGAACAAGTGGTTATTGTTATTCACCTGCACGCACTCTGCCGAGCCTGCAAAGTCTTTTGTTTGGAGCCTGTAGTTCTGCTGAGCATGGGCTTTCTGACAGAATGTCTGAAGTAGGGCAGAGGGGAGTGGGAGCACAGGTGTTACTGAGTGGCTCTTTTACCGAGAAAGAATGACCTGTGTCTGCAAATGCCCCCTCTGTCTGTCTTCGGAGCTTCCTGCTATGCCCCTGTGCCCTCTTTCTTCAGTGGCTACCATGCTGGCATAAAGACCTGCCATTTGCCCAGATGGCAGACAGCAGGGGTCTCTCCCCCCCCCCGAAACACACACACACACACACACTTTCTATGTCAGGGAAGTGCTGCCCCCCTGAGTGTGTCTGAGATGCAGCGTTGGCCCATAAGCCTAATAATAAAAAAAAAAAAAAAAAGAATGACTAGAGCAGAGAGATGGGCATTTGTACAGACCAAGACAATAAAAGTAAACAGACATATATATCTGACCTTCTTGCAGTTTTCGCATTGTAGCGTTGTTCTCCTTATTTTATGTAAGAAATGTCATCTCATTTGAAGGACACACTTCAGCCTGAGGCATGGCTCATATTCCCAACAGGATGGGTACAAGAACAGCTGGGGATCCATGGGCGCGCAGTTGTTCTGTTAGAGTCTGCATGTTCCACAAACATGCAGTAGTTCTGCATCTACAGGATCAGCATGTAGTGTCACAACAAGTTGGAGGTAAGCAGATGGCTGCACAGAACCTCCCAACACACCCCCTGACTCCCCAGCAGTGGACTCTGACGGACCACTGCGCACCCTTTTTCAGACTGGAAAAGTATAATTTCAACTTAAATCTTCAGAACATCAATCCATCCTTTCTCTATGACTGGTTTAAAGCGTGCATGGTGATATTTTACCCAGTGACAAGCTTATAAACACAGCAATTTGACTCAGCTGAGAAAAGCATTCAAGAGATGCTTCTGAAATTAATTCACTCTGAAAGCACAAGGTTTCTCTTTTTTTTTTTCAGCAACATCTTTGTTGCAGCCTTCTAGGTATGCCCATACTGTTGCAATTACTGCCTTATCACATACCTGTTTCAGAAAAGGAGTATCATGGATAAGTAAGGGTGCTTACAGAAAAAGGTCAACTCTTATTCAGATTATATTGGAACAGGCTTTGGAAGAGAAACTCACAGACCTTGAGTTCTTTTACTCCTTTGCCTGCTCTTTTGGTTTGATTATGATGCTGATTCAGTGAAAAACATGCATGAGTAAAGATATAAAAACAACAAAATACAGGCCATCCATTCCTTTTTGAAAATTTGATTTTCTTAAGTTTGTTTTTTTTTCTCACTTATCTGCAAGGTTACACTACTACATCATCTAAATGTCTCTTACTTTTTCAGTGCTTCGGTATCCATTCTGACCAAGCAAAGAAACTAATTCTCTACCGAAAGCCAAAAAATTATACTGCAATATTTTAATATTAATAATTTAATAACTTATTGTCAAAAATATATGGATTTATTATTTCAATTAAAATGACAAATCAACGTTCTCTTTACATGTATTCATAAATCTGAAGTGAATACAGTACATATCAGCCACTTTGACTTATTTCCTGTTAGCACTCCTTTATCACTACTTAGCTTGGCTAGCAGTGCTGTCTAGTGACTATAGGATAAAAGTCAGGGAATGTGGTTTTGTGCCTACTGCCACACATCAGGCTCTAAGAGTTCATAATGTCATACTGACACCAGGAGACAGGTAGTGCCAGGAGTGATGCCCAGGAGTGACAGGAAGGTCAGCAAAACCTCACAACCCAACTGGTGCTGATGCTACAACATGTATGGCTCAAGTGCTTGGCAGTGCATCTTAACAACAAAATGTGACACTTTTAGAAGCTGTCAAATTGCAGTCTAAAAAGCAGTCTTGACTGGGGACTGGGCCAGAGCACCGCTGCAGGGCTTTCAATCTGCCCGTAATGGGAAAGATGGAAGAAGATAAGATTCCAATTCAGCCATTTCTGCTCGGCCCAATGTGATCACACTGCAATCCAACAGGGCATTTGGGGAGTTGAGAGAATTCCTAAAAAGACAAAATATCTTCAAGTATGGCTCGAGTTGATACTCACACAAATTCCATCACTGCTCCTAATTGTTCGGCTCACTGAAAGTAAGTGATATAATCTGATAGTGTTACCCATTCGGTCCTCTACCACCAATCATACAGCCAAGATGACTATGTGACTGCATGGGGAATATTACACCACAGTAAACAAAAAAGGGACAGGGGCATGTTTACATCCAATCCAGTCTCAGGAAAGATCGTGTGATACAACCATTGGTGCACCATTTTATTCTAAGGAGTTGTCTCGGTTACATGTGAAAACAACCCAGCTTCATTCCACAGGAAGGTTAAAAATGAGCTGGTTATACTTTCAAAAGAAAGTTTGCTGAGAAACATTTCAGGTGACACTTGCAGTTTGGCTAGGTTACTGCTCCAAAAATGACTTTGTTGGAATTAAAAAAAGACCACGGTTCGACCTTATTGCATTTTAATACCAGCCTCAAACAGGATTCAGACCCCAGTCTTCTGTGTGGGAATCCTGTTTGACCAAACACTCTACCCTGACCTTCACCCCTCAGAGAACCCTGCTCCTTCTACCACACTCCTCCTCTCCTACTGTCATTATTCCCGCTTCCACCTTAATACACAAGTGTACTTTTCACGCCTACATATGGAAAACTGTCACATTTACACGCTTTCCTCTGGTAGATTTCCCACTTTGCTGTGAAACTGCTTCATTATTTTTTAGAAATATTTTTTATGGTTTTGAAATTCTCAGTATAGCTCACTTGAATTTTATTTGGCTTATTTAAATCATATTACTTTAGCAGCTTTAGCAACAGTATTTATTTGAAGAATCAATGCCATGCAGTATGGTGAAATTCTGGCAAATGCAACCAGTGATTTCAAACGTTGTAAGACAATGAAAGAAAAAATATTTTAATATTTGGTCAAAACATCCTGATCGCCCCCTGGTGTCTGATATTAAACAGCTTAAACCTAATCTAATTAAATTAACTTATTCAGTCCCCAGTCATTTTTTATCCCCTCCTGTCAGTGTTAGCAAGCCCAAAGACTGTTGCCAAATCACTATGGTACCACTGGTTTTCCACATTAATATATTCTCATTAATGCTGTTTTTAGAAATACTCACACCTGTGGAGAAATAAATTCAATGCCACCAGAGCACCAGACTCTACAGACCAGGCAACAAACTGTGGCTCCATTTAAATCAGACAACTATTTATCCAATGAGACCACAGAGCATTATACCCTAATCATATAAACACTGCAATGCTCAGAGGTTTGGGCATCACAGTCTGATAACTGCAGCTACTGCCATGACATGGCTAAGCATGTAACAAAAATTTATATTCTCTGTCCCTAAAGAGGAGTACATAAATACTCACATATGTCCAAGGTAGTTAAGTGTGCCGTGTACAAAGATTAATGCATATAGATAAATTCTGGTTACACTGTTCACAGGCAGGAACAGGGCTTGGCGTGAGTTAAAGCAACTCCGCTGAACACAAAGAACGCAAAGATATGAGAGCTGTTTCAGGTTTTTAATTAGCCACTCAAAGAATAAGCACTGACGTATATTTGTTGTCTTTGTACTATTAATAACGAAAAGAAAAAAAAAACACAGCATTGGCGTTCTGCCAAACCAGACCAACAGGGTATCATGCCTCTCAAGTCCCCATGCGCATATACACGCTGTCTACACCCCCATCAACTATTTCTAATTAATCTTCAGGATTCATTTTGTCGCCCTGGTTTGTCTTTATAAACGGGCACAGAGAATGGGCCTCAAATACAAAGAGAAAAGAGTGGGAAGAGAAAGATTTCTTGTTTCTTTTTTCGCCAATCTAAATTCTCACATTTTTCTAACAAAAAGCTCATGAGTTGCTGAAACAATACCCTCTTATCTGCAGGAATTGGGTAAAATTTCCGCTCCGTCTCTCTTTTATTAGGCCATATTCAACATGTCGCAATTGAGAACACAGCCTGCAAAGCTGCTTTGTGCTGCCAGGAGATAGTGCTGCTGGTTGCAGCTGCTTTTTTTTTTTTCCTTCTACCTTTACCCATCAAGTCTAGTTTACAAATATCAACAAACGAATGTTTCATCACTCATCATGGCATACCTGCACTGGCGTTAGTTTAACATATCCTGCTGCTTACTGTTGCTGGGACAGAGGAAGAAAGACAGCTAAGACAGAGGTGGCAGTTTCTTGGCCGTATATAGCACACATCAGTGTGAAAAGTCTGATGAGCTCTGTCCAAACATATAGTGAGAAGAGAAAAAGGAAGGGAGAGAAGAAAAGGAAGAGAAGATAAAGACCTATTTGTATGTGGTAGAAGCCTTTTGTCGACAGTCAGCATCAAAGGACTCCCTTCCTTGTCCTCTCAGCCCCTGTCAAATTGTCATCGAACCTTCCTGAAAATCAAAGAAACCTTCCACACACTCACTGTGACATCAACTCCCTCTCTCTTTGTCTCTCTCTCTCTCTCTCTCAATAACACAGACACATATGCACATTTCATCTCGAAAGAAGAAAAAAAAAGAATCTGTCTGCTATTTGGGGGCTCTCCAAAGACATACCACTGAACAAACTGAACTACAGTGCATTCAGCTTCCTCTTTGACAGACTTTATTCTCTGGTAATGCTATGGGGAAAAGTAGAGAGGTAGCATGCTGTGAGAGATGGAGAAAGACATGAAAAACGAAGGGATGATAAGAATATGATTTCAAAAAATGATCCCAGTGATCCTTTTGCTGAGCTTTCTAGTTGCGGCAATCTAATTTGAGATCCCCCAACAAAAACCAGGAGCAAGATGTCCAAGCTGAAAGAGACTTCTCATAGCATGTAGCTCACAGTCTCATTTTTCCTCTAACGACTGCTCCACCAGTGGTTAAGTAATGACGAAGGCAGGAGTTTGAAATGTGAGGCTCAAAGAAGGAAATGCATGTTCCTCTAATCTTTTTCAGATAACACTGGGAAAAAAAGCCTGCTCAATGTTGCATTTGGCTGCTTTTGTGTTTTGAGTGAAGGATCAGGCTGGAACTTCTGACAGCAGAAATATGCTGCCTTTTGAAGTGAAGAGCATTTTGAACAAAAAAAAAGAAAAGAAAAAATAACATCAACAAGCTTAAACTTTGTCTGCAAACAGATTTGTGTCTGAAAGGTTGCAAACCCTTAATTTGGGGAATTTCTGGGGACAGTGGAAATTATTCAAAGCCATCAGTTCTTTTCAAACCCTTTTGAAAGCAAAGGGAAGTGCACCCAGTGGTACAGTGATACACAGGGTTTTGGGTCTGAAGGTGGGAAGTTATTAACAGGTGTGAAGCAAATGTGTGAGACCCCATTTTTATGATTCGCTGGTCCAAAGTGCAGTTAACTGAGCCTGGTGTTTGACATACAAGACCCAGACAGACTGTGTTTGGTATTTTGGTGACAAGAAGCACAAACTGAACCTGTGGTGCAATGGAAACTGGAGGGATTAAGAAGAATAATCCGTCAGGAGTGAAGTTAGAGGCTGACATCAATCATGGCCCCATAAAATCCAGTTTCTCTCACTGATACATTGTCAAGAGTCTGTCCAAGTCCGAAAGGGGAAAGTTGTTTTGATATATTAAAAACTTGGGTGAAACAATGTTTTTCATGCATAATAATTAGCACCTCTGTTTTTTAAAGACATTTATCTACACTTTTATTATATTGACAGTGTAAAAAAGAACAGATTTCTTTCACTTTGCCAGACCCACAAGTGTTTTTCAAGTGATGGCCAAGGCTCACTTTGATCACAACGCTGCCTCTCTAAGGCACTGGTCCATCAAAGCCATTATGTAATAGTACAAAACAGTACAATCTTTGTTTAGAAGACAGAGGTATTTATTCAAATACCAAGAGAGAATTAAGAAATTGTTTTCTTCTGTGCATAGCAACTTCTCTCTGTCCTGCTGTTATCAAATTTAATCAAAACAATTACAGCCTTGACTCTGCCCCGCCACATTAAATAGAGTTTGTTGCAGCCACAGGCTTTTCTCTATTTCAATTAAATAAGCAGCGCCTTCATAAAATGCATTTTTAAAAAATGAATGGCTTCAGGTGCTGCTTTTGGGAGAACTTTTAGAAAAGAACAAGATGCAAAGCTGCTGCACCTTTGACATGTCTGTTTTGGATGAGGACATTAAGAGAGGAGAAGCAAGAGAAGTTGAAATGTCCTGAAGATCTGTCATGGAGCCGAGTGATCTGGTTTTGTTCAGTGCATCAGTGCATCTCGAATGTCAATATCCACGCTCGGGTGCCCCTGATTAGATTGTTTAAAGTTATTACCGAGTTGTAGCCTGCTGCGGAGAGCACAAAACATGCAGCAAGTATGTTTGCACATTTCCAGTGACATGGTGCCAGCTGAAGATATTCCTTTAGGGAGGAACACTGTCTTACATAGACGCATCCTGCAAGCTGTTGCAGGAAGATACTGGTTCAGAGTCAGCTCTAAATCCCAAGTAGAAATCCTGCTTTAAATTGATTGTAAAACTTTTAAATCTGGCTTATATTTTAAACATTTGCTGATATGCCAAAAAAAACATAAAAATAACGCTGTGGATCACACCCAACAGCACTAAACTGCTTTCCTTTCATATATATGCTAGGCATAAATCTTATCATCTGAAAGTGGTTTCTCTATGTTTTCTGTAAAAAAAAAAACACCTAAGGAATATTTTATTGTAATAAATCAAAAGGAACAAATCTGAAATTAATGAAATAGTCAATCAACCTTAAAACTGCTAAAATGCCAGCTTAATATGTCACCGAGGAAGGAAATAGCGATGATGCATTGTGAGCCTCAGCTCAGCAAGCAGAGTGTTTCCCTGCGCGTCATGCCTCAGCAAAGACATTTAACGCACAGGGACCATAAACAGGACCTTTAACTTAAAGCTGTCACAAGGTTCATAGAAAGTCTTCGGCAGCACGGCTCTGACACACTAAAGATTGCCGATGTGCAGTTTGACCTTTGATGCATCGCTGTCCCGTTTTGCACATTTGTGCACATTTGTGAGAGTTGCTCTAACAACCGTGGATGAAATCTGATATTTTCATCCATGGGATGGGATGACTTGGACGCTAGAAAGCATAAGTCAGGTATTCTGGGAGAGCTGCTTCTGAGGTCATCAAATATGACACACTCGCTTAAGGCGACTGCACCCACTCTTTCAAGTGAAGATGGAGAGGAGACAACATACTGTGCCTGTCTTCCAGTCTGGCAATATCTGACAGCTCTCCTTTAGCAGTCTCTTTTTCTCTTACAGCTTCGTACACAAGCATATAAATATACAATGGAAACTGTTACGATCCCACACAGACGCAAACATCAATGCACGCACTCACTCTGTCAGTCTGTTTCAGAAGTGAAATTATTCCATCTCTCAGGGGTCCTGTTAAGCTCTTACAAAGCCTCAGTGCGTACAGCAGGTAGATTGATTGTGACTTATTAACTGTGAGTGTGCCTAACAGAGTGCATTAAAACAAAAGGAAATGTGATATCCCCACCTATCAAGTGCTTGTTAGAGCTTTAATCAAAGCCCTTCCAAATCTGCATACGGAGTCCTGGTAATGAATTCCAAATGGCATCTTTAAAAACAACAGGAGGCCAAACCACAGAGCCTTGTTACACAAGAGGACCCAGAAGATATTTTACAAAGATCTTGCTCGCAAACAGCAGAGTAAGAAATTGTTCTCAATAATTACGGCTCTGGCTTTCATTGTCATCTAAATCATATTCCTCCAAGGACTCTGGCACATGAGAGGAATCTCTGAATGTCTGAAGTCTCTTTCTAAATGGTTCCAACAATTATCATTATCAAAAAACTCAAAATATCTATAACTAATTCGTATTCCTGTGGCCGAACAGCACCTGACCTTCGAGCCAGCAATGAGCAGCAAGTATCAGTGGCAGCACACAGTTTAGCTGTGTGAATATGACCGAGAAGTGTAAATCACAGTTATCATATAATCAGCTCTATTCAGGCATAAAGGCGTGTGGTGGGAGATGACCGCTCCACATGTTGATCCCAGTGGGGAAGCGAGTGTCAGGAAGACAGAAGTGACAATGAACAGGCCAGGCTGTTTCCCAAAACCCAGCCGAATAAAATTTTGGCTCGCAGGCTTGTAATACTGAAACATTTCAATCAGGGTTCAAGTTTAAGCAATTTATCATGCTTATTAAAAATTAAAGCCCTGCGTTTTTTGTGCTTGATTTGGTATTAAAAATAGCAATCTTTGTTCACAGCTGTATTATCTGAACATTTAGTTTATTTTTCAAGTGCAAGAAGACCAAATTATTATGCTGTTAATTTCAATGGCTGCATAATTATTTAAAGGCACACTGTAGACTAGTGACGACTGTTACCGGCAGAGCCTTTGACTTATTCAGAGTAGCTTGGAAAATGTTACAGGTATAAAGTTTTGCTATAAATTTCTTTTTATGTGGGAGAAGGCAAGAGGATGGTATTTTAAACATAGACATAGATAACTGAAACTATCTTAATATTCAGATCCTAACAAAGGGTTAATAAGAAACAATGCTTTATAAAAAATGGTGCACTGATCCTTTAATTCAGTCAATTATAGTTAATTCAAAATAGTCCATTTTACAAGATGTGTACACTGTAATTACAGCAAGTTTAATTTCTGGGTTTATCAAGTATTATAAATATGGAGGCACTTCTCTGTCAATTTAAAATGTTCTAGTTCATGGTGATACTCCTGATTATACACAAAGTTGTGATTATCATTTTAGCTTTAGTTTAAGCTTAAATTCTACACAAAGCATGTGAAAGAGTAGATGGGAAAGGCAGATACTTTCGTGAGCAAACACAAAAAAAAAAAGGAGGAAAAAAAAAAGCACAGCTATTAACAACAAAGTTAATAAGGCTTGCCTGAAAACAACTGAAGCTTCAGTGGATGTCTAATTGGATTAAACCAAAACAGAGGATGTGTTTTGTGTGCTGTTGTTGTGATGGCTTGACCTCTAATGGCAGTCCTTTTTTTAATTTCTTCACATCAGCAATCAGACTAAGACTAATGAATACTGGCACATCTGACACATGGTGGCCAGACAGTTTTCTAGCGAGTGACTTAAACGTTAAAACTGGGGGAGAATCGGTCAAGGTCATTTCACAGAGGCGAATGCAGCTCCAGCAGCGTAAAACTCACACAAATCGCACTCTGTCTGGCTCGCCGCTCGCTTCCTCCAAGGGACATTTAACCCACTCCTACGATGACCTTTCCAGGCAAGAAGTGCCGTCACTTCAGAGGTTTATGTGGCAACGTACCTGCCAGGACAGCTGATGACACATTTCAAACAGGATGTGCAAGCTCCTTGGTGCTGTTGGCCAGAGTCAGAAGTAGAGTGGAGGGAGTAGGGCTTACAGCTCCCTCAGGCTGATGCTAATCTCATCCATACTGCTGCACAGGCCACCTCAACTCTAACCTAGCATACTGTTCTAGGTCTACTAAGCTTTAATCAATGCACACACTGTATCACAAAAAAAAGACTAAGTTGCAAAAAATGTATTTAAAAACAAGGTGACAGAAAATCTGAATAAGGTAGACCCCCTCCTGAGCTAATCAGGGGCAAATATGTACTTTGTTTTGAGTGCCAATTAAAGTGCACCATCAGGCCAATCATTGGATTTTTGTAAATGCTGTAGCAAAGATGCACAATGTCGCCATGTTGCGTGAAATTAACTGAGCAAATGGACAGAGCCGAGCCGGAGCCACAGTCCTGTTACTCTTATATCATGGGGTCATAACTGATGCTGCCGTGATTATTCTCTTCAAACTATTCCGTCTCTCATTCCACTATTTTTACAAACACATTACTGTCAAATCGACTGAGCTCGGACGACCTCTGCAAAAAGGCCCCTATATTTACTGTGAGTGTTTCGGGATCAATTAAGTGTGTGTGAGAGTCTGTGTGTGTGTTTGTAGGTCAGCGTTTTAAGCACTGTCTATCATCCTAGAGGCTGTGAGCCATCAATGACTAATGTGTCAGTCTGTCACAGTCAAGGACCTACCATATGGCGCCAGTGCCCCCCCATTTAAACTAATGGGCGGGCTGGGAGAAACAGCACAGCTAACTAACCACACTTCCTAAGCCAAAGTGTCTGTAGTAGGGCTGCAAATGTCAAGCAGTTTCCTTTATCAATCATTGGCCTTATTAGCAATTAATAATTGATTAACCATGAAAGCTTATAAAATAAAAAATTCATGCTTTTCCTTGATGAAAATTTTAAATAAATTACATGAGCTATTTTCTGCAGCACAACCTCAGGAAAAAAAGGTATCTGAGTCATTAATTGAATAAACAACAGTAAATTGATAGGATGCATTGATACCATACTTGTGTTTAATCAAAAAGACTCATTAACATAGCTGGTCTGTGCTCTACGTAAGTGCATCCCATGAGCTGGGTGATGTGCTGTGCCAATTAGAGCAGGCTCAGACTGTGGAGGGTGGCCCAGAGGCAGAGCAGAGCTGCGGCCACCTTTCCCAGGAAGCCCTCCAATTACCACCCAGCAGGTGCAGTGTCTGGTTGACTCATGAGAACACATGACGCACATGATGAACCTCATAGATCTGAGGCACTCTATCTGTCTTTCTGGCAGTCTTGTCTCCCTGCCCCTCCCCTCTGTGCCTGTGTGACTTTTAATTAAATATTTTTCCCATCACCTCCTTTTTTTTATCTTCCTTCCTCAATTTGTTTCCTCTAAATTGAAAGTAATTCCAAAGATATCGACCAAGTGAAATCCAGGTAAAGGGGAGGTTTTCACTGTGTTGCATTTCTACTCGGCGTCTCCTTTATATGAGAGTCAGAGGCCGCTGATGTGACCTAACCTTGCCACCACATGGTGACTACTGTGCCAACCCAACCGGCATTCCTGCTGATGACCATGACAGTCCATCAGCGTCTCTCCCTTGTAGGAGCCACTGCGATGCTCTTTTGTTTTCCATAACAAATTCTCCTCAAAGTCACTTTCAAACTCTGTATCTAATGATCAGGAGATGTGTCATGGGTCAAGCTGGCTAATGTGGTAATACAGCTATCAGTAGCTGATTAGCTCATTGTTGCCTTAAAACAAACTGCTATCATCTACATTATGTAGCTGGAGCACAGAGTGATGTCACTGTCTGGCTAATAATGTTACTGCAGCACAGAAGTAATAAACGTTTTCTGAGAGACATTTTGCAAAACACATTTCAGCATTGAGGAAAAAGTGATTTCAGCTGATTATTTGCTTCTTAGATCAAATTATTATTTTATGTGGTCTATCCTGGCAGCATTTTTGCTGTTTTTAGTTAAGTTTAGGTCTCTCTTTTCTTAATTTAATTACTGCGTAAACAAAGACTTTGTCAGAAACCTCATGATAACATTAGATTAAACTCAATACTGCATCAGAGTGAATTAAAAGACCTTTGTTGTTGCAGTTTAATTAAAAAGAGCATCAATAAATGTTGGTTGTTTCTCCTCTTCTCCTTAGATTCACAACCATATCTTTGTATGAGTTAAACCAGGGAATATATAGCGAGTCTTTATAGAATATATAGAATTTTTTATATCTTTACACATAGAGGGTTTTGCTGTTTTACAATAGCCTTTACTTAAACTACTCAAAATCAAACATCTTAATCAGCTTATTTTGGGGAATAAAAATGCAGCGTTCTTAGTTAAATCTCACTGAAGGCAGTAAATGCTTCGTCATATTAAACACACATGAGAAGTTAAATTAAATTAAGTGTTTACATTTTGCTGTATTTTTAATGTGTTTTGAGGTGTTTATAGCAACATTTTCAGCACTAGATCTGATAAGTCACATTGTAAACATGTACAATGACGTCTCACTGTCAGTGCACTGCAGTACCAAACCACACTTCTAGTGATCAATAAGAAAAAAAGCAAAGACATCTGTTATAAATCCCCCAGATGTTAAATAGCTGTAACCACCTCCAATTCAGAACCAATTTTCAATACTAAACCTGACTGCCAGGGCTGTCACTGGAGTTTATACGAACATGATTTTCCCCTCTTGTGTCGTTTTCCACACCCTTGAAAACATTAGCAGTGACGTTGGAAGCCATGTCCAATGCACTCACCAGGATTTCCCTTTCGCCAGTGAATCCTGCAGCTCATGAAGCTGTTCCACTGACAGAGCCCTGGCCCTATTCGAACCTTGCAGAAGCAAGTGTGTCAGCCATGCAAAATGGAGAACAGATGTGGTGTATGGGCAGAGTAATATAGTCTTAGGCTGCCTCCACTGCACCTGATGATATGGAGCCAATAGGGGCATTTGTCAAATGCAATCAGGTGTGATGGAGGAAGAGATAGAGCAGGGGATAGGGAAAGAGGGAGGATGGGAGGGAGTGTGTGTGTGTGTAAGTGTTTGTGTGTGTGTGTGTGTGTGTGTGTATGTGTGTGGCTGATGGGGGGTGGGAGTTGGGGGGGTGAACAGCTTGAGTCCTGCCAAACTCTCTTTGGAGCATCAGCTGTGGGGGACAAAGAGCAAAACATGCGCACCCGCCCCTTCATGAGTACAGCTCTGTTCTGAGAGGAAAATCACTTCATAACAAACCTTAATCACACAGGAGACTATTTCTAAATCACACTACAGCACTTTTCCATGAGGATATTTAAACTGTGGACGATTTATGGTACAGGTTGAAACGCTAGACTCCAAAAAGGTGCGCCTCAAATGCACAAATTTTCTAAAATGCCATGAGGTCAGATTTTAATCAAAGGTAAGATACACTCAGCTCTTCATTTCTGTGTGAACTATGGAGCTATCTCCATTCTGCTGCTCTTTTCTAAGCCTATAAAAAGGTCCACAAGGTCAGGATAAAGGCCAGTCCAGTCCCCTGAGTGGGGCACTTGAATGGAAAGTCTGAATCTGATTTACAGTTTGGCCACATGTGCAAGCTGCCAATGACTGGGCAGCCAGCCAGACAGAGTGGGGGAGTGGAAGAGTGTGTCTGCGAGGCTGCAGATAGTAATGAATGCCCATCGTATCTCAGAACGAACAAAAAAATGTGTATTTTTTACATATTGACACAATCATGTAAACAACACGTAGCAATAATAAAGGCTGCACAGTGGGTGACGAAGCAGATTGTTGGAGATCAGATGTACATCAAACAACCCTGTACAGAAACTTTTATTTACTTGGACACTAAATCAGCCTCAACTGAAGATATTTTGATCAGTGACGTGTGTTACACTTCTAAAACTCCACTTATACAGACAAGTTTACGTCCTTTATGTCAGTGGAGGATTGCAACTCTTTTGCATGTGTTTCATCCTCAAAGCAGATGGCAATGTGGCAATTAAGTTAAATGATTTCTAATTAAAAGAGGAACACCATTGGTGGAAAATTTGCAATAAAACCAAATCTCCTTTTTTTTCCATTTTTACTCTGCAAAAGCAAAACATTAAACCAATATACGAACATAATTCTGATATATGTGCCATTTTGCTAATTGAAATCTGTTGCACCATGGGATGGAACTTGTGCTGTGTAAATACAATTCACACTCTAAAAAACATTAAGTGGCAACATGTGTTCATCTGCATTCTTCTTTTGAAGTACTTATTGCCAAAGAGAGAAAAGATAAAAGCAAAAGGTTAGAGTCACAGAGATGGAAATATTTCACAGACATGAACTCATGTAAACCAGCTACCACATTTCAAGGTACAAACACTTTTTCAGATATTAAACGTCTACAAATAAGATTTAGGGGATATGACACAATATTGAGAGTTGGCAAGAAAACAGCCTTTGATGTTCAAAACAGCCTAAATATTGGCTGATACTAGTCTGTCAAAGATATATATTGTAGGCATATATTGCTATCCATATATAAGAACGGACTGTAGAAAAGACAAATTTTATATTATATTATATTATATTAACATTGATAGATAATATTTTAATACTTTCTTTTTTTTACACTTTAATATTTATATCAATACCTGCATGCAGATCCACTGAATACAGGGCTCAGTAACACTGATCATAGTAGCAGGAAAATAGGACAATATGCTGTGTGGGTGCAGGCGGTCACCTCCACTGTTGCATGTACGGGCATGCTTGCTCAAATAAGTGCATTTTAGGTGTGTGTAAACACTCACTGGCATCACCTACACTAGCACACAGCTGGAGCTGAGTTGGCTGGAGACAAGCAGGGCACACTGCCATGTTTGGACTATACGTTGGGACCAGCTACTCACTTGAAATGACTCATGTGCTGTAGCAGTGCTCCTGAGACTCGAAATACATGCACACTTACAATCATTATGTGGGAAGGGACTGTACATTCATATTAAGACACTGTGACTGTAAAACTGATAGCTCACTTTCTCAAAAAGAGGAATAAAAACATCTTTTTTCACAAGTTTCAGCTGTGTTCAAAGTGTATGGTTAACAGGTGTAATTATTTCAAAAGCACTGTTATCATTGCTCTGTTTGATAATAATAAAAAACAAAAAAATATCTTTATTGTTTTGTGTGACTACGGTTATACCTTCTTGTATTTTAGGTTTTTATTGCTTGATCTATTTTTTTCTTATGTATAAAATACCTGCATCTAATGTATGAAATACATTCATATATTTTAGGTTTTATCTTGTATATTCTTATATGTTGCACCATCTTTTTCTATTTTTCATGCTCTTCTTTTGAAGCACACTGAGTCTTCACCTGTGGAATTTAATTTGCTACGTTAATAAACCTGATTTTATTTTATTTTCTTCTTTTTGTTTCATTTACTATCATACTTTGTTTCAAGATGAACATCATAAATCCCACAATCTACAACACTGCATTCACTCTGTGATCCCAGCTGCAGCAGGTGGCTAATTTTTTGAGGGTTTTTTTTTCGCAAAAAAAAAAAGAATGAAAACAGTGTGTGTCATTGTGATTTTGCTCAGTATCATTGAAATGTGTGCTTCATGTGCCTATTAAGATGTACTCCGGTTTCAGCATGTCACTTCCTTTCACATACCATTTCCGCATTAAAGTGGCTTGAGCCAAAGTAGGCATGGCACAAGCAGATGGCCAAAATGACAATTACTTCCTGAGTATTTTCTTTTTCAGGCTACAACATATCCAACTCGAATGCATGCACACAGAAACATCTGAACACATCGCTGTGCCAACTTCAAGTATGAAACTTTGTATTTTTATGCCTCTCTGCTTGAAATGTCAAAATCAATAAAAAAAAAATCAATCAAATCAATTCACTGTCTTATATCATTACAAATATGTTATCTATATATAATGTTCTTTTAAGTATTAAGTCAACAGGCATCAATAAAGAGGGCAGGTTAAAAAGAAACACAGCTGTAACAACGGATCAAATGATCGGCTGCCTCCCTTTAGTCTTTTATTGAAAGTAAGTTTTTTACACACACATATCCTCTCATTTAAATGGTGAGTTGGCAGCTGGAGGACTTGCTGGCAGATGATTCAATGCAATCAACCCGTCACTTGAGCATGATACCGCCTGTCCTACTTTGTGCTCACCTCACACTATCAAATTCAAATCAAATACAAATCTAATCAAATTCAAAGCTGTTTCAAACGTAATTCTGGCTTTTCTCCTGACATGGTAACAGCAGCTAACAAAAACCACTTACATTATGACTTAGCTGGCCTGCTATGGTTGAAATATGTCCTTCCAACTTTAGCAAATTGCCAGCAAAGTATTCTGAGGGCATGTGATTTTCCTCAGTGCTGCCAAAAAGGAATTAAAAAAAAACAAATCAGAAGAGCTCAGAAAAAGGTTAAGTTACAATCAAGTGTTCAAGCCATTTCAATGAATTTGTGGAATACAATTCCTGAGGACAATACACACACCAGTTGGTTCAGATGTTAGTGAAAGGGAACATTAACATATTCCTGTCTATCAGAAACCCATTTAATAAAGCTTGCTTCATCTAAACCACTAGAGGGAGAAATAAGCAGGGATTTTCCCCAAAAGAGAGTCAGGTATGTAATATATATAAATGGAGGATGTTAATATTTCAATTTAGATCTGAAATGTTTAGTCAGTCTTGTACCGACACACACCTCTTCAGTCTACATAATTTTATATTAGTGGGTAATTTATCTTTAAAAGGGATGACTGCGCCTTGGTGGCTTTTACAATGTGTGTTCAGCTGGAAGAGACTGATGCTGGGCTGGCGGTGGGTTTATCAAAAACAAGCTGAGGCCACCCTCCAGGAGGCGAGACAGAGAGGAGGATAAAATCCATGTTTCTGCTCAACTAACCATCAAACCTAATTACCTGTGGATAGGACTTATGGGCCACATGTTGGGTTCAAAGTTTCCTGATCAGGAAGTGACTTAGGAGGGAGCTTTAGTGTATGTGTGTGTGCATATGTGTGTTTGTGTGTGTGTGTGTGTGTGTGTGTGTGTGTGTTTGAGCCTGGTCAATGTGTCCGTGACAATAAGATTAGGCTGAGAGACAAGACTTGGTGCCAGATCTTGGCTCTGTGCCATTAGTTCAATCAAGCAGATTTATTTAGCTTTTAGACAATTCGACCAGAATCGCGAGATACCACTTCAGAAAATAAGCCAAAGATTATTCATGGCATGGCAGCTAAGATAAGGGATCTGTTGTCACTCTCTAACATCGTATGCACCCCTGCTCGCTCACTACATTATTCCTTTCTGAGGGGTAGGCACAGTGTTTGAAAACACACACACGCACAAAAGGCATAGAAATAGCAGTAAATCAAACATAGGGGTCAGCGGAGCAACTGAAAACATAATGACTGTCATGTAGACACACATGTTTAAATTAGTCCAAACATAAAACACAACTGCAAGATGAGTCACTCTAATCCCAATCGTAAGCTCACCCTGTGACCCGAAGTGAGCGCTTTCTGTTTCAAAATGTGTGTTGAGTAATTACCGATCACCTCTGTTCACTAGAGAAAATCACTGAGAAGTGCTGTTGACATTGAATTCAGTTTATCTTATCTTTGAATGCTCAGAATGATTATACATTTCACCAGTTTACATTTCCTGTCTGAAAAAAATGGTATGTGTACACTTATGCCCTTTTTGAAATTACAAGACAAAATAGGAAGGATAAATTTAGATTGTTTAAACTGAAGGTTTATATCATGATCTTTCTTATCTTTAGCTTCATTATTATCTTTCTCTTCTGCGCTCCCCCAGTGTGGAAACAAGTGGGGTTATTTACACACAATCGGCTTCTCGACTGAACCATCTACCATTGATTAAAGCTGATTTGCTGATAATGGTTGTGACATTAATAACAAAAATATCTCACTCTGTGGATTTTCTTGTGCAAATAAAATTGCATTATCATCATCATTGTCAGCATTATTCCATGTGCCTTTTTATTTTTATTCTTATTATTTGATTTTCCTGCCTGTAGTTTCCGATAGTTTACCTTTTTTTAAATGCAAGTGAGATGCCTGGGACAGACACAGGTATCTAAAAGAAACAACAACAAATTCCTAAAAAGTCAGCGCTTGTGCTAAAAGTGTAAGGAGATGAGCACAGATTGTTTTGCCTCAAACTTAGACAACAAGCTATATAAATTTTGGCAGTTCGCTGTCAGACATTTTTGTTCATTTTTTTCTGTATCAGGTAGATCCATGAAAGCCCCCCTGTAAGGTACTGAGTGTCACACAAGTTGCCTCAAGTAAAAATGAGCTTTTGTTAATACCAGAGGGTGACACATGCTTCCTTCAATCATCACAAAAGCCTTTAGAAACTGACGGCAAAGGAGCTGTTCTTTTATTACTATTTTAGTTATTCCAAATTGGCTTATAAATTTAACAGTTAGTAATCTTAACAGACCAAAGTTCAGCCAGATATTGATTTTGAAATTAAAATATTAATTAAAAGAATGGTTTACCTGATGCAAAAATTAGAACTGCAAATAAAAATCTAATTCAAATTTTGCTGCTTATTTTTGGCACATCTATTTCAAATATGAATAAATGGAAAGTTGTTGTGGCTAAAGGTTAAATTCTTCTGAGGACACACATTGTATTACTGATACACAACTTTGAAAATATATTCAGCTATATCTGGTTTGCAAATATTCCTTTGTAGCCCAGAACACCCTACATAAATAAATCACTCAAAGATTGACCTAACTGAAAGTGAAAGTTTAAAATATATTTCTGAACTGCACTGAAAAATATTTTAGCAAGCTTCTTACATTTGGGTGTTTTCAGAGTCGATTAAAACAAATGAGTGCTTTGATTAGTTAAGAGGTGGGTAAGTGAGCTCATTTTATATCTGAGTAATTGTTCTTTACAATGCTATGTAAACAGAATGCGGTGTGTGATTTCTAGGCCTTTCCCTCTATGAGAGCTAGATGAGGACTGAGTCATTTTACTGTACTGTTGGCATGTTTTCATTATTAACAATTTAAAGACACATATGTAGAACGAACCCTCGTACACTGACCTATTAAAAAAATACCCTCAGTAGTCCCTGACTTTTTCTCGAGTGCCTGCATGAGACTGAAATTTTTAGTTTGGGGTTAAACATTTTGCAACCAGTGAATGCATTGCTCAGAGTTTGGCACGTGTAGTTCCCAGAGAATGAGGCTGAGACTGATAAGATGACTTTTTCTCCAAATTTCATCACCAACAGCATGTTAGCCTGATGGACATAGTAGCATGCTAGCATTAACATTTAGCTGAAAAGCACTGTTGTGCCTTAGCAGAGCCTCACAGAGCTGCTAGCAAGGCTTTCAACTCAGTCTTGTTTTAAAAATACAAAATAAAAGCTGTCAGAATGAGCATATTTCTAAATTAAACAAGAGAAGGACAGCAAACAGAGTTTCTGACCAAAACTGCTGTCTAAGAAACATAATAAGAAAAAATTGAGCTACTGTATTGCACCATTTCTCATTGCAATTAGCCCATTTAGTTTGGCTCAGCAAAATATTACTAAACATATTGAGTCTGTCACTACCACTGTTAGATTTTCCACTTCTTTCTAATTAAAAACCTAACAAGCAGTTCCTTCCAACTATGCCATTTTAAAGTGTTAGATTATCTACGTTTGAGGACTTAAGTCCTCCACTATCTTAACAGACCTGAGAATATATCAAGACACACACAGACACGCAGGAATGAGCAGTTAGTGTTTCAGATAAGTGAAACCTTTGAGACTTCATTAGCCCATCACATCAAACGCCAGCACATTGTGTACATTTCCATGTAAGAACATGGACCCGGTGATTTCAAGAAGGCGATGCGTGGGCGGCACTCATTGCATGAACAGGAGCTGCCTGTGGACCTGGTCACACTGCAGGAGGTGGCTGAAGAAGCACAGGCAACCAGCTACTTGAAGACATTTTTCAATACTTGTATTTGATTTTAATCATGCTATAAAACAAAAAACATACTGTCAGTGTTGTAACAAAGCAAAGTCTGATGGAAAATGCTACTGGTTATTATCACAAAAGGTAGGTTTATTAAGAGCATCAAGTCAGATCTGACTGCTCCTGTACAGACGGTCACAAAAGGAAGGTATATCAAAGCTTTTTCCAGGTTTACATAGATAATTTTTTGTTGTTGTTTTTTTTTTAAATGTCTTTCTCTAGATACATTAATGGATTCATTTTGCAGAATCAAATATTGGACATGGCAAAGGTTGTCAACATTTGAAAAAAAAAGGAATATTGAATTGTCTGTTTACTTTTTACCTCTAAAATGCAAATAAAGCATCAGAATTCAATGGCTATCACTGTGCTGTTTAGGCATTTGGGATAAATCCATCCACAAATCCCTTAAGCAAATGCCTCATGATCCATAAAACTGTGTGTATCAGCTCCGACGTACGGTGAGTGTTGTGCGTCGTCATCTTTTGAGCTGTTCTGTGCAAACCTCCTGTTCACCAGGTGGTGCTGAGTCATGTTTCATGCTCACTGCTTTCCTGGAGCTCTACAGAGGGGGGATGTGGAGCACTGACAACCCTCTGTTAAGATCTGATGAGGATGAAAAGGGTTATTTGGGTTGAAAGGCCCTTTTGCATCTTCTTTAAAAGCCTATCACATGAGGGCTGAATTTTGACACCATCATTTTGTTTCTCATTTGGCTGTGACATGAAAGGGCACAAGGTCTGTCAGTCAAAGACATGCATCGGCTTTTGTGGACCTCAACTCAAATGTGCCCGTCTCTGCTGCTCTTAGAGCATGCACTTGAGCCACAGCAAGGAAATATCTCCTTTCCAACAGTCCACTGATCTTCTGAGAAGAAGGCACATTGTTTTCAAAAGGTACAGTTGCTTGCGTTTATTAATTATTAATGACTCCAAAGAAGTCAGAAAGATTACTGACATTGTTTGACTAAAGTTAAACATTACAAAAAAAACCTAATGTGATTAGTGCTGTGAAATTTATGTCAGACTGGATACAGTTTTATTGTTAGTGTAGTCTTGTAGTCCTGATATTAATGCTGAGTTACAGTGAAGTGACTGCGAAACATGTACATTTGAAGCTGATAGAGATTTTAAAAGGAAAATGCATGGAATATTTATAAGGAGAGTAGACACAACAGTATGAAAAGGATAACATTTTAATATATATTATCAGTCTGTATAATAACTGCTTCGTGAAAGTAAAATTACAGTAGCATAAATTGAGGTTATATGAGTGACCACACTAATAAATCAGCACTTGTGCTAGCTTAAACAATTGTTCCCTGTGGAGTTTTGGACAACAAGCAGCTGTTTTTCTATGACTGAGTTTATGTTTTGTTTGTCTTGTTTTGGGTCACATTAATGCACTGCTCTAAGGGGGGCAGTAACGCGCTGAGATAATGTGTCAACAAAGACGGGGAAGAAGACAAGCTGACAAGTATGAATGCTGAACAATGCTGGATTTAAAATACTTTTTAAAAAATTGGTTTATTTACAAATGTTTAATGAAGAAATAAATGCGCATGACATGTTTGTTAGACCTCAAGGATAAACACAATGTCATCTGGTGAGTAACACTGCATGTAAACATATCTTTTGAGTGTTTACAAGAAAACTCCACAGGGTCCCTTTAATTTCATGCCCTTAGATAATTTGAGAATTACCTTCATAATTTGAGTCAATTTCAAGTCTGACGGATACAACAAAACGTGCTAAAATCCCGTTTTCCCAAAGCATTCCCCTGGACCTCTCTTGCATTAATGTTCTGCCAGGCTCCCACCCTTCAGTGCTTTATACCATGCCAATCTTCAGAACATACATGCAACACATATCAATACATATTTTCAAGGCATCTGGGAAATAAACCGGTCTTTGAATCTCAATTCCTACCAACGTTTTCTCCCACATGGGATTCCCTAAGGACTAAATTGCAGTTTGCAAGGCTGAGATGGAGGTGTGGAGGTGGAGGCGTCCACCTCCACACCAGTCTGATGGTGAGACTGCTGCAAATTACTCGTGACACTTCCTCTGATGACATTTTTCAACCTCTTCCCTGTTGAATGGCATCTCCACCCCCCACCCTCTGCCATCCATCCACCACCACCATCACCACCACCACCAAGACCCTACCCCAACGCACACATTAATTCCCCCTTCTTTTTATGTCACAATAGCGCGGCAGAGATTGCTGCCTCCTGCCTTCACCTGATTGACCCTTTGAGCAGGTGCTGGATCTGATCCAATCACAGTCAATCTTCTTTAAACATTTCATTCTTTAAGCAGAACAGGGGCTCAAAATTCCATCATTCAATGACCCGATCAGTCGCCGATAACACAATCAAGCCAATCCCGGCTTATCCCGAGGGAGCCATTTCAGGAGGGACAGCTGGGAGATGAGACTACAGACTTACAGAAAGGTGTCAATCTCCCCTGATCCACAGCTTTCTTTGTGAACCGCGTCTACTGCACAGCATCTCGTTGTTGAAGGAGACCGTCTGATAGGCATTTCTAAGGATCAGCAATAGTCAAAAATCTATTTAATCTTTTGTTAAAGGTCTGATCCTTTAAGTGAAAATTCAGTAACCTGCAGTAAAGACACTTGCATTATGCCACACGCACGCTCACACACACGCACGCTCACATACACACACACTCAGACGCGCATTTGCTCTCTTATACAAAGACAAATACACACATGCAGAAAATGATGTGAATAGCACAGCTCAATTCTTCAGCGGCCATTTAAAAGCTACTCTGTTGGAAATGTTGCTGGGCCAATGGGCAAATAAAGGTCAAGGGGGATATGAAATAGTTTGTCTAACTGGCCCTTTCCCCCTGTGTGTCCCTGCAGCGCCGCGGCCGTATCCACATTCATAGCCAATTCATTTATATTGCTCTGCCCTTCTCACTGCTAGTCTCAGTCACTAACTACAAGTGACTGCAATGAGATTGAAGCCTCTGGCTAAATCTCCACTGCAAGGCACATGCTCCATCATTGCTGCTCTGATCACTCCTTATAATCACTGGAACCAGACTATATCCTCAACTGATTGGGTGAGTCGCGGCAGAGAGGAAACAATCACAGAATGTCAGCGGATGATGGACACCGAAACGTTGGAGGAGCGGTGGTCACTGTGAGCTACCATGTAAATGGCATGCAAATGTGCACCTGCACTAGCTGAGGAAGTGGAATGAAGGACTGTGGCCTTTTGATTAGGTTCTTTTTGCTCATATAAAGTGTATTTTTTCTGCATTAATCACCCATGTTTTCTATTTCAGTCAAAGAGCATGACGTAATGGGGTTTTTGGGTTTGGCTTTCCTCAGAGCCCCAATCACTTCAGCAAAAGTCCAATATGCATTTAGGTGCACCTTCACAGTTCCCAGTTAAAGCCCTGTGCATGCCCAAGAGCTTAATTGCACTGTCATCCAAGGTAAAATTTAATTCTGCAATGAAATAGATAACACGAGGACGATGATATTAATGTCACAATGATTAGTGGTGATTTGTAATCTCTGTGCAGTGATTTTGATGCATTTTGCAAGGGCTGATACTAAAAGTAGCTCGAGTCCATGTTTCTAATGAGACAAAGTAACCTTACCACATTATGCTGTTTAAAAAAAGGGCACAATCCTGAGAGGAAAACTACATTATGTCACTGCCATAGTTTAGTCTGCCAGCTTATCATCAAGAAAATGACTCAAATTAAAAAAAAAAATGTATGCTACTTGTTAAAGGGTTTAATGATCAATAAATCCACATCAGGACATCAAATCAGTGATCAAAAATTTAAAAAAATCATTGATGCAAAATCATTGATGCAAAGTGAAAGCTTCAATCATCAAATCAATAGATTATTCAGGTTAAAAAAACAAATATGTTAACATGCTAGTTCAAGATGAATAGTAATAATAGCCCATGCCACTTGAAAACAGTGCCTTAACAAAGATGAAATAATAGGGAAAGACAATGAACCTGGCATTTCAAACTGCTCTCTGTTTAAGTAACTTGTTGCCTCTCTAAAAAAATATCAGCAACCTTGGTACAACATTGCTGAGCTGAAAAAAACATTCATGCAGAGCATAATTCTGCCATTTTTTCATTCTGCAATGACTTAAACCAGCAGTGAGTAGGAGAAGTATTAATGAATCATGTAATTGGTTAAGCTTTAAGTAGAGGAGAAGTCTGCAAGCCGCAAGGCTAATTTATGCCATGTGAGATGCAATTGGCCAAGCTAATACACCTGTCTATCCAGAAACAACTGCTTTGTTGACAAACCTTGACAGTTTTTATAAAACCTAAAGCCCAAACTTAAACTTTTGTTTTGGTTTTTACATGTGAAAGTTAAGACAATTCGAAGTAAACTTTAATTGCTTAAGATTTAAGGCTTTGTGATATTTGCTAATATATTGATGTCCAAAGAACCAATATAATATCATGTGGGGAAGAAACTTGTGATTTAAAATCATGCTACTACTTCTTAATTGTCATCAAGGTGGTGTATTTTTTTTTTCTTAAATTGAATACCTGAAGCCTCCAGTGTTGTTATGAGCCTTACCAGTTCAGCAAGTATGAAAAATGAATTCACACAGTCTTTACAGACAGTCACACAGAGTTATTTTTCTGCCATTTACAAAATCTAAGGGCACACAAAATGTCAGCCGTGGTATTAGATTACCAAAGCCCCGGAAAGAATTTAATGCACCAACCAAGGAATCTCTTTCTGAGGCTGTTATAATTTTCTCTCAGTAAAATATGAGAGAAGTATTGACACTTGCCTGGCCAGAGGTGAAACACAACAGGGGACAGCATGCTGTCTCTGTCTGCTGGTCTGTTCTCTGAGTTCTGACAACTATCTTTCCATCATTTCACTCTTATCAATATCTTTTCATTGTCCTTCAACAGTTGTCACCACTCTTTTCATTCTGACACCATTGTTTCATCTCAGGGCTAAAGGAACTGCCCTGCTTCTCTGACTCAGCGGTGACCTTTGTATGTCTACCTTTATCCCTCCTGAGCCCAGTGGCAGTGAACTGGTTAAGCTCCTCCTCATCCTCCTCCCATTCAGCTCCACCTCCAGGATCTGGCTCTGGACCAGTGGAGCATGAGAACCAGGACAGCCTGGACATAAAGGGACGATTGTGGCAGCCCAGTGACATGGAAGCATGTAGTTCTGATTAAACTAAAAGTAAGCTTCAGGCTTGCACGGCGGAGCACCAACCAATGGACAGGAGTGCAGAACCTGAGTCACTGAGCAGGAGTTGTTCCAGCTCAGCCAAATAAAGGCACTATGAGACGCACTCAAAGCCGATTACAATAAACCAATGAGGAAGCATTAGCCACCCCAGCTAATTATGCCTTTAACTGTAGAGAGAGCTCTTTTCATGCCTGGGCAGGGCTCTGCTGCTACGTCACAGCTAAATTTATAAGGTGTCATCACACCATCTTCCATCTTTAATCAAGTTCCGGCCTCAGTGGAACATTTTGGGGTTGTGGGTGTTTTGTTATTAACAGGTGTTTTGTTTATTGGAAAAAGGGCACTGTAAGTCAGCATACAAAAAAAACAAAACAAAACAAAACTAGAGATTAAGGCAACATCCATGCAAGAAGTAACTTTTTCTACATTGGTATTTCCACTACTGCACTATTTCAGAATCCCTAATGGGGACTTTTCAAAATGCTGCTTTTAGTTTTTAAAAACAACAGCCCGTTTTGTCTTCATGAGTGGGTTTAATCAGCCATGACATGTCCTTTTCTGATTCGTCATGCCCCTATCATATCCATGTCTGTATCAGCCTGTGTATATCATACCTTGGCCACTAGAAATAACTGGATAATCACAGGTGCTGCTTACCTTGTCATCTAAGCCAGCAGCCCTTATGAAGTTAGATTTTGCATTTTATCATGATACAACTGCCTTATGCACAAGCAAACACCACCAAGCGCATGTCCATTTTATATGATTGGTCGTGTGATGTACAAAAGTAATACTTTGCAAGACTCTGAATCCCAACTAGCTTATCTGCTGTTATTTAGCTGCCTCTGACCTTTAACCTGAGAGCGAGCACAATCTCCAAAGGAGTCAAATCTGTGAAGACTTACAGCATGATATTAACACAAAATCTTTCGAGTGCTGTCACCTCTGTGGAGCTGATATTTGGAGGTGTTTCTGTTTGTTTAACAAACCACACACAGAGGAAGCAGGAAGGAATGTAAATGCATGGAAAACTCCAACAAATGACTGTGTCTACTGCAAGCACATCGGATAAAAATGGCAACAAAATGCCAGATGGAGAGGCCTACATATGAGGGAAAAAAGAAAACAAAAAATGTGATCCCTAAAGTCCAACATTGTCTTTTCTTACAAGTTCTAAATCTGCACAGTAGCACAAACAGCACACTGATTCATTTGACTTTATTGTAAGACAGAAAAAAGCAGCAGCCTCCAGTTAAGAGTCCTTGAATATAAAGGGAGGGCCGGCTGTGTTGATAAGATTGTCTCATCTGGCTTGCAGGGCTAAGGTGCAGTGTGCTGCCTGCGAGCAAGAAAAAAAAAATGGAGGGCAGGATGTGGCTACTATTAGGCAGGTAATGGGATCTATCTGAGGGGCATTAGAATCAGCCAAACAGAACCACACTTCAGCACCGTTCAAATGATTGTCACAATCACTTCAAATGCACATCTTCAGCATGTTCTGTAGGTGACAAATAAAAAAAGGGGGGACTCTGGCTGTGGAGGAGCTCCTCTGAAGTTGTGCCAAGCTCGGGCATGTGCTCTTTCCTAATGGTGACGGCTGGGAGAGTGGCATGGAGACTGATGTGCATGAGAGCTGTCAGCCTCTCCCCATAACAAATGCCACCTCTCCCCCTGACAGAATGGAGACAGAAGGGAGGAACTGAGGCGGCAGGGAGGGGAGGTGTGGAGGTTACAGACAGAACCTGTGACCCAGTTGTGGCCACACCAGCTGTTTCCCCTCCACTGCCTCCCAACCACAGCCATCTCTGTAGACCACATCCTGCTAATTGGCCTATGCTGCCTTGCACACACTCACCCCCATATACACTCACACACACACAGTGCCTGCTAAATAATATCAGTGAAATGGCTTGTTTCCAGTGAGGAAAAACATTTGCTGGTGCCTTAAGCTGTAGTTGCAAGATGATTGATAAGTGCCTCCTAACGTACTTCCCAGAAATATAAAGGACTAGCTGCCATGCTGCCTAATGTCCCTCTTGACATGCACACAGACAAGCAGACAGACAGATAGACAGACAGACAGGCAGAAAGATGGAGTGCTGACGAACTGACAGACTGGCACACATAGTGCCACCAAGATTCTATGGAGGGGAAACTGTATTAATTGGCTTTCCCCTCTGTGGGTAAGTCCTCAGAGTTGTGTGTATGTGGCGATAATGGTAGGTTGCAGTGACAGGCAGGTTATTTAATAAATCCTGGGATGTGTAAGGCAAAGAAAAAGGAAGAGCACACACAAAACAGAGGGAGAAAGATGCCCCTTTTTGCTCTGTATCTTGTCTTGCCATTGCCCACAATACTCTGATTTCTTTTTTGCCTCAGGCACTCAAACCTGCTTATACACGCACACACACATACATATGCACACACATATACACACACACACACACACACACACACACACACACACACACACTCCTAATCATGCACCCACATAAATACACTTAATCGCTGACACACTCACGCATGGCGAGAGCAGTACTGCAGAGACATCCAAGCATGCACAAGTAGGCTATAAAAGCACACACAGAAACATGCACAAGATCTTGCTCAATCAGTCTGATTTGTTTGTTTCCTCCTAAGCATTTGAGGATTCCTCAAGGAGGAAAAAAACTTTGTATAATCAAGTCAATTATGTCATTCAATCAAGTCGAAAATCATTTCGAGCTCTTTCTCAGATCCATTGATTGCGAAGTCGTGCTGAATATTTGCTCGCTGCATTCTATTGTGCAAATAAGCCATCTTTATTTGGAACGGCAGACCAGGCCGTGCTGAGGTCTTCAATGTCACTTCCACAGACACAAGAGCAAAACAAAGTCCTTCACCTTCCTTGCCTTAAGTCAAGAAAATAAGACAGGGCTTTACAGGGAAGGGCTGGCTGCATATTGTCTCTGAGCAAAAACAACAGTTTCTATTAATTTATAACAGCACTTTTGTCTCCTTAAGGACATGGTACATTATAGGCCCGTGAAAAATCCATCCCTGGTGAAATTGTCTAAACTCAAGGTCAAGTGCTGATGTTACAGGGACTGTATCAGCTGAAGGTGACCTTGACTGATGTGGAATATGACATGAGGGAAATGGATCTCTGCTCAGTGTGGGGAAATTATCTGTGAAATGCTGCCACTGTATCAAAGCCGGTTTGCGTGTGCACATGCCCGAGTGAGAGAGCGCGCGCGTGTGTGTGTGTGTGTGTGTGTGGTATGCATGTCCTTGTATGATAGGGTGTGCATATATGCCTCACTCAGCTGGGGGTATTGGTCATGAGAACAGCTTGCAGAAACTGCTGCAGCAGACAGGAACAAGCAGCTGAATATGAGCCTCTGCTGAATGAACAGGGCGTGTTTTTCTCTCAGAGCACATTAGAATAGTGCTGCCTCAATATTAAAACCCTAACTTTGCTTTCTTTGAATTCAAAGTCATATTTGTTTCAATTGTCTCACTACTATAGATATGGAAAAAAAAAAACAAAGTTGAGTTTTGTTTTTTTGCAGAGGGGTTTGGTCTTGGCAGCTGGTCGCTGTTTTTTTTTTTGTTGTTTGCTCTGTAAGCAAAATGCATGTTGTTGACCGGACATGTTGGACTGTGCGAAGTTATTGCCATATCTTCAGTTGTTTACATATCACAACAGAGATATATTTGTTTCACTGTAAGGAGAAGAGTCAAACTGGTTCTGCTGGCTTTTTTTAAAGCTCAAATTCCTGATATATCAAAGATAAGACAACTGACACTGTTGGAGTGACGGGGTACTGCTGTACACTGATTATCTTTAATAAATTAAATAACTAAATTGACATCTTTCATCTAATATTAATAATGTTTATAGCAGCATGCAATGACGTGAAAGAGAGCTGAAATTTTTGGTAACTGTGACAACAATATGCAGGGTAATGATAATAAAAAAAACAGTCTTACCTTCCCAAACTGTTCAAAATACTGCTTCACATCTTCCACTACTGTATTGGCTGACAAGCCACCCACAAATATTTTCTTTGTTCTTGTGACCATCTGGAAGGAAAAGGGCAAGAGGAGATTAGTGATGAGGCTTCAAATGCATTGCAAACACCTTTAATGAGGCTTCAAACACACTGAGTGAGCAGCACCTGTGATGGGGGGAACATAAAGGAGTGAGGACACATTGTTACCAAACAGTAACAAACGGATTCACACAATTAAGCTCCAAAAAAACACTTCACTTTAACTTTAGTATTATAGCAAGGTCACGAGTGCTCAAGGTTTTGGCAGGAAAAAAAAAATCCTCTTGCTAAGAAAAGCTGCTCTGTGAATTCCCCTCACAATGACATTTCAAATTGAATCTCTAATCAAAACAGACCGTCACTGAATTAAAGACCTCCATTTCATCCATAAAAGTTTCTGTTTATCTGTGCAAAACTTAAAAAGAAACAACAGAAATAATTTATGGACTTTCAAAAAAAAAACAATTAATGAGTGCTGGAAGATGGAATCAGAGTGCATTAAAGCCTCATTTAGTTTCAAACAGCAAGAATATTAAGGATTATTACCCACGGCGTCAAAAAGGGCACGAACATCTGCTGCAGAGAGTACATGCTAAATTTAGGAGGACAATTTCTCAGGGAAATACAGTAACAATTCAACACCCGTGTCAGTGCAAAATCTGTGAGGGACTATTTCTTTTATGCACACAATTAAAAAAGAACATGAGGAATGTATGAAGTTATGGTATTTATGCACCAACATGTTAACAGCAGGCCCACCTCTATAACATGACACCTGACAAACAACTTGTAAATAAGATCCTTGATTACCACGACATTTATTTTAAGACCACATGCACATTGCTGAACAGTCTGTTTTATTTGTATGTAATATATCTGTTTTCAAGGTCACACTTAAATGTAATACTGTCGCTCGAGCACTTCATGTGTCTATGACTCCTCTGGTGTTATTGAGGTTACAGCTTTGGCCTGTTGTGACATTGCAGTGAGAGGCTGCTCGAACACTGTGAAGAGCCTGTTTCAGCCGACCTCTGGTAATAGACACGGGAAGGTGATGGCACCGCAAATGATTAAGCATGTTTGATGTGGACATAATGTTTCCTGGCTTGAGGCACTATCGTTGCTGACAACTTTTTATCTGGTAACTGAGAGACAGTCCCATATTGAATAAAAAAATAATAATAATAAGTTTAAATACTGGCCTTTAACTATCTTGCAAGTTTAGCAAGTGAAGAAAGGACAAGATATTACTGTAGGTAATCATGATTTAAGAAACATATTCTCCTGTATATAATCCTCCCAGTCTCCTATGAAGTGCCACATTAATGCTACAGATTGAGAATCAACTGTTATGATGTGGCATATAATGATTTTTGATGCATGCCGTTTAATCTTACTGGCAAACATAAAAACGGAGCAGAAAAAGCTACAGAGAAAGTCCCTGATCTCTCTCGGCTCGCCAGAATCAAACAAAAAAAAAAGAATGATGGGAGCAGGATACACATACTCAGGAGATGCACAGCAAACTATCAAGACAGTTGAAAGAGTCTACCTTGATCAAAATGCTGACCGAAACACTTTCGATTTATGAAAGAGGCTTAACACTGAGAAAAAAGAAGCAACATTCAGCTGGAGCTGCAGTAACCATCTGTCAAGTGCTTTCCAGGTGCACACAGTCTCACAGGCACATAGCCTGCACATATGCACACAGCCTCCCACACATGAGCCCTCTCTTATTACAGTTTTTTTTTTTTTTTTTGGTGCTTCTGTGATTTCTCATGTTTTTCTTATTATATAATATTGTTTTACCACAAAATTCAATTAAGCCATCTTTTGTGAGAAAGAAAAAAAAATATCTAAGGAGAATAGAAGCTTTTATGAGTAAAACAATCGTAATACATTTCAGTGGTTTACATTTATTCTGCCTTATAACTCCAATTTAAAAAGGCAAAAAGAGGAAAGAGCTGCACACACAGCATGTACTTCAGGGCTGGAAGTGCTGGCAACTGCAAGATGAACACTTAATGAGAAAAAAGTAACCACAAGAGTTTGTGGCAGAGACCACACACTCAACATGTAACAAAAATAATCAAGGATGTTTTACTACACAGACAAGAGCAACACTTTTTGTTCAAAGCCTCTTCAGCTCCATGGAAATATGCATTGCTCCAAAGGCTTAAATAGGCAAACAGTTTGTAAAGTAATTGACATCAGGCTGAAATATCTCAGAAGATCAGCATACGTGCAGATGCAATTAGCATTAATACACAAATTTATCACTGTATAATACACACCGGAAATCAATTTAAGGTGTTAAAGAAACATACTAAGTTTAGGTCTTACAAATGTTTTTTGACACGCTAACGTAGCGTTTACCCAACACAGTAAAAAATCAAAGATTTTAAAGGAAACTTTTATCTAACTCTGCATGTCTGAAATGTCAGTTCTGTTTGTCTTAGAGGACACAATGCGGCTACATTAATGACCACATTATCAGCCTGCTAACATAAGTGTGTCACCATGGTAACTGTGTGTCCCAACCACATGCCTGTTGACACGTTAATGTCACATGCTAATGTTAGCAATGTCTGAAGGCTACATTATGTTATGTGATAAATGTGACACATGCATTCACCTCCTGGATGCTAAAATGAATGTTAGCATCCAGGAGATAATATGCAATATGCAATGTCACCATGGAAATTGGGTAGGCAAATTTTTTTTTTTTTTTGGTTCTTTTGGCCTTATGGCTTCAAGGATCTAACTTAAAATCTAAGCTTTCTCTTTTTAAATTCCCCCAACAGGTTTAGTTGTAAAATGAACATTACAGGCTCTCGCTAAAGATTACAGCACTCGTGTTGCTCTTATTTTTTTTTTTTTCCAACTTCACAATCTTTTACTATTACTGGTTGACATGCTAAATATCAACTGGCCAGTTAGGGGTTATACGCTGGCCAAGACCCAGCAGCTGCATCATCCCCTACCCTCCTCCTCCTCCTCCTCCTCTTCCTCTTGCTCCTCCTCCTCCTTCCCCCCAAACATCATGCCTCAGGCCTCAGAGGTTATCAGCCTTGGACGCTGCCGCCGGCAACCCCAAGCCAGACAGCTGCTGATAAACTGGCTGTGTGAGTATTTATCAACATCACTCACTTTTATCATTGCCAATCTGGGTTAAAAAAAATAAATAAATAAAATAAAATAAAATAAACAAGTCAATGTTCATCTCTGCTTGCCTCTCTACATCAGCTGTTTGTCCTGCCTCCCTCCTGGGCCACCCATTCCCCAGCCACTTTTCAGCCTTCTTCCATCAGGCTGCGACCGCTCACGTTTTTTTTAGCCTTGTCTTCATACTTTGACATGTCTGCCCAATAGCTGATGTGATTGCTAGAGTCCAACACAATTACTTTCTCTATTTTTCTGTCCATGGTGACAACAGACATTAAACCTCATAGCTTTATATTGTGTGTATGTCTCTGGCCGTACAATTTTGTCTTCCCATTCTTTGAGATACAGCAGTAGAAGCAAAACGTTGTTATTGATTGTCTCTTTTTTTTTTTTAATCTTTAATGCATTTAAACTTAAATCACATTTAAATCACAAGCTAATGTATCAGTAATTTTCTGACTTCTTAAAGAACTGTTATTATTTTTCCTATGTAGTGCAATAACACCAAGCTGACTGGGGAAAAAAAAAAGACTTCAAAATTGCATTTTACCAAATGCATTTTCTTTTTTAACCAAACCACACACTATGCAATACAACCACTGGGGATCACAAAACTCCCCTCACTGCATTTACAGCAACATTAGTTCTGATCATTTGGATCCGGCTGCTGTAGTATTTTTAAAAGTCTCCTTTCGACAACATTTCAATTTAAGCTGACAGATTTAAAAATGGACCACTCTTCAACCCAGTTTTTCATTTAACCCAATTTTTCAAACATTCAGTTTATTTTTGCACATCCCTAAGAGACAGTAAGGAGAGTTATGAGTGTGCGTGGTTGAGCGTGCACATGCTTACACATGACTGTGTTTCTAATTTTTTTTTTTTTTGTGTGTGCATGTGACTGTGTGTGTGCAAGGGTCTGCGACAAATACTGCCCTTGTGCATTACCATGGTAATAGAAGGGATGCCGCAGATACATACAGAGGGGCATACGAAAATGCAAAAAGCTTCTGATGTGCTCTTATCAGCACCTGTTAGCAGTTTTTAACAATGACAGACAGAAAAAAATGACAAACCATACACCTCCAGAAACAGCATAGCCTTTCCTATATGGTCAACTAGAACCAGCTAAAGCAGCTATCTTGTGACGCCTTTTACTTTATTCGCAATGGCAAGCTCAAAACTGTTTCCATATTTTCGATAGTAAAAATGAAAGCTTGATTCTCATCGAAGCACGAAGCAAACTTAAAATATCCACCTTTTAAGAGGTCGAACTCTGTAAAGTGATAGAAATTTTAGCGCATCACACTCTGTTAGAAAATTGAACATTAAAGGCCAAAAGTCACAAGCAAACACTGTTACACAGTCCACAGTGCAGAGCTGGCACTGATACTTTAACCTGTGTACTTTAAAGTGTAAAAAACATCAGCTACTGTCAGTTCACATGAAAAAGAACAACATATTCAGGTCACATAAATACTGTCCAGAGTGTTTAAAAACCCAGTGCTACATCCATACACCTTAAAAAACAGGATCCGTCCGCCTGCAGCATACCTACACTGTGAGACACTCTTGGCAGTTGCTGACATCACAGCGAGCAGCCAGGAAGGATGTGGAGGCCTGCATAGTGGGAGCACAAACCTGACACCTAGTAAATCCCTGAGCTGTTCAAATTATTCATATCCATCACAAAAAAATCATACGAGCGTACTGCATAAAAAGCCCTTTATTCTTTTCATCAGCTGGACAGAAGTGGGACTTACTCTCTCTGTTCTTACACCCCGCGGTGCTTTTTGGTGTGGCAAAAGGACCCGAGAATGACAAAAGACTCTCTTTACATGTGGCTGAGTGGGACACCACAGTGCAGGTAATTGTACCTGACAAGTCGCAGCCTCATTAAGATGTTAAGTTTGAGGTATGTGCAGTCCAGCGCTTAAGTTTAACGTTAAAAATATTCATGATTTTTTTCACTTGATAAAATTTTGACTGCAGCAATACACCTTATCATTTCGGTATGGTCTGCAGGTGGGTCAAGGGTTTCTCAGTGGAAACCTAGAAACAACTGAGTCAGCCACACCGATGCAAAGTGTTTTTAAAAGCTAACTAGAGAGAAACGTTTGACCTTGTCAGTACTGTGAACAAACACCACAAATGTGATATTCACCTTTTTTAAATCCATATAAACTTGAGTCTCAAATTTTCCAAGTAGCTTTAGGGGTGACCTTTTTTGGCAAACCTTCACAGTCAGAGAGACAAATGAAAAAAATCTATGCAAAACACTCATCAGCAGTTTGGCTACTTGAACGCACCCCTCTGACTCACAAAGGAACAACTTGGGAAATATCTTTTTAGGCCATGCCAGACAAGAAATTATCAAAGTCACTCAAGACCAGGCTGTTTCACTTTGATGACTCTGATCTTTCGCCTAATTTGCACATGAGTGCGTGTCTGTGTGTGTGTGAGTGTATGTGTGTGTGCATAAGCATATACTATCTTTTCTCTCTTTCCTCCATAAGTGTAAACAATGCACCTCATTGCAAATCCTTTATAATATTGTGCTCCTGGTGTAAGTATGTGCTATAAAAGCGAGGGTTGCTGTGAGTGCTAAGGAAGTTGAAAAGATAAGCCTGTAGCTAATATTGCAGCATACAATATCATTATTATTTGTGGAAATTTTAGTGCTTCTACCTGTGGCAGCAAACACAATTCTCACAGAGCCTCTGTGTTGCGCCTACAAAAAGCTATTAGTGTTTTGAACATGCGTGCAGAACTGAGACTGCAAAGACAAAGCGTGAATGTTATTAACTCCCCAAGTAGGATACAAGAGGAAATGAATATAGTGTGAAACAATAAAAACATAGGAAAGGAGCAGGCACAGGAAAAAGGAAAAAAAAAAGTGTAAGATATTTATGCAAATCTTGAGATTTACACAGACACTCCAGCTCTGATGCTCCAAATATGTTGTCTTTTAAATTCCAGCTAGAAAGGCATGACAATGATAGACAGAAACATTTATGGTTTTAGTGGAAAAGAAAATAAAAATGCTCAGTTCTTAGATAACAAATCAGTGTCTTCACCTTTCTCTGTGCCGGCTTTTTCGACATGAAACTTGGATGTCCTTCAGCTTTTCAGCGTGGGTATTCAATTTTAACTGAGCCTTACTATGAAGGCTCTTTCTGCGCATTGTAATGCTCGTTATTAAATAAAAAATAAATCCCAACACTATCGCTCAGAAAAATATGTGAACATCTAAGAGAATATTTGCAAAGGCTTGTTTCGATTCATCGTCGAGATACACAAATTTAGCATCTCCACAATATTTATATTTTGCAAGGTATTAACTAACACTGCAGATGTCAATGAGTCCAGCCTCAATTTATTTGATTTGCATAAAGCGCAGCAAAGTGAGATTAAATGTCGACTGTTTTGATGCGTGTAAGGAATGTCTGGAGAGCAGTGGAGCACAAAACTAAAGGTTCCCGCAGCTGAACTTGAAATATTGGTTTAAGAGAAGACGCCCTAGAGACTATTAGTGTGTTTTCATCACAAAACAAGAGGGCTCTCTATGAGCGTGTGGTAGTTAAATAGTGGAATGTCATCACAATAACAAAAAGATAAAAGATTGAATAAGTTATAAAAAATGTATGCAGGGGATAAATTGTAAGACTTTCACACTGCACTTTCTACTTTCCGGCTGCTTCAATCACATGACCCTGGACTGAATGCTATGAGTCAATAAATGTTAGTAAAAACACATATTCAAGCGGACGTCCAAAGAGGAAAACATAAAGACATAAAGCTGTGTGCAGAATAAAAGGCCGCTGCATTGCTCTTCTTTTGCGGTGGTGATGAATGGAGCAGCTGCAGTAACTTCATAATCCATCTTTTTAATTTTCACTCCTCTTTCTCTGCCCAGCTCCCTCACTGTTTTGACCTGGCGTTAGTCTCTCACCTCCTTCTGTGTTGAATGAATCAGTGCAGCTGATTTTAGACCTGCTTTTTCCCAGACCTTAAAAATTTGAAACACGAATTCCTCTCTCGCAGTGGTCAGTCAGGCAAAAGTGGCTATTAGTGTGAATTTCTTTTCTGTTCTCCTGTAAATTTCATCTCAGGACAGCAGCGTCTTAAAATGCATCTTGCATAAGACCAAACAAAATTTCCAGCCGTTCCTGTTCAAATGCCCGATTCAGACCTTTAGTAAATAAGGACGCAATTTTACTGTTTAGCGCCCATAAAAGGCTCAAAATCCTTGGCAAATATCAGCCTACATTAGTATTCAGGATATCAAGGACAATGTTAAATTGTAATGTTGAAAGATCAACAAACACTAACCGCAAAGTTGCAAATAGAAGCTTGAATTTAGTGACCTTTGGTTCCATGTGATAATGTCTAAAAGCTCAAACAGACAAGTGATATTTCATTTATTGCCAAATTCTGGACATTTTTTTAGTAAAAAACAACACTGAAATGTCAAAAAAAAATTAGCTAAAAATTGATATTACATATCATCAAAACTGTGAACTGCAAATAAAACTTGTGCTGCATTTATATTTTACAAAATAACACAAATAAAAGCACTGTGAGATTAAAGCTTACACTCCTTCCTCCTTTTCGCTGGCTTTACATCAGTTCTTCCTTTATACTCTTATTAGAGCTTCCAAACCTTTTTGGTGGGACATATTTTCAGTTAACTGACTGTTTTTTACTGCACATTTATTATTTGTGGATCTTTCAGTCCCGACCCTCTCTTCTCTAACACATAACCAGCACATGCACACCCTTCTCCAAGCCAGTTCTCAGGCAGGTCGCTGAGATCACACATCCAGCTATGATTACAAGGTGTAAGCCTTTATCATGGCCCCCACCTCTCACACATTCAGGCTCACAAACAGCTGTAAACACAGAGCCCCAGACAGGGAGGAAGCAGACAGGGGATTTCGATGTCATTTCTCATACCTAAAAATAATGGGACAGATAGAAAAAGCCATCGCACTTTGTTGTATAAGCCACAATTGTTATCGTTCTAGCAAGGGGATATAATTACTGGCATTCAGATCCCGTCTGTGGCCTCGTTCATAAGCACCCAGAAAGCACCAGAGAGCATCTGTCAATGCAATGTAGTATGATCAAAGGCCTAGACGTTGTGCAGGCAAGATGCACACTCTCACACACACACACACCGATACACACACAACCACACACATACAGGGAAAACATGGCCAGTCCAGGTAAATACTGCCTCTGCTCATTTGCATCACTAGAGCTGACTCACAAAGAGAGAACACAGCCAATAAACAACAGACAACAGCACAATCACTTTTGCATCGGAGGGCGTTCTGCACAGGATAGAAAACAGAAGGAGAGCGCAAGACAGTAAAGCAGGATTAGATCATCAGTGAGAGAAAGAGAGAAGGCTGAGCGATTAGCAGCTGCGGCTTCTTTGTCCGGCAACAAGTTAAGGGTGAGGGGCAATGCCTGGTCCTCCTCCACCCTCCTACATGCCCTTTTAAAAAGTGGTCCAATCTCAGCTCTAGTGTGCATAAATAGATTTGTAATTGCTTATTACAATACAATTAGGGCAAAGGAGATGAGAGAAGGAAAGATGCTTAGTGCAAATGTGGAGTGACAGGCCCAAGCACCCAGACCTAGGATTACAGTAGCCATTTGCACACCGACAGAAAATGAGCGCGATAAGACAGAGACAAAGAGAGAGAGAGAGAGAGAGAGAGAGAGAGAGGGAGGGAGGGAGGGAGGGAGACAGGAAGAAGGAGCTGGGGGTGGGGGAGGGCTGTCAAGCGCGGGGCAGAAGCTAATGACAACTCTGGCTTCAACTTGCACAGACGTCTTTGAAGCCCGGCTCTGATCAGAGCTGTGATTGCCACCGCTGCAGGGCCACCACTCCTATATTAACCTACACTAACAGCTATTCAGTTAAAGTCACAGGCCCTTCAAAAAACCTGACTTCTGCCGGAGCTGGCCATCTGTGGAATGGCCCTGCGACGCGGCCAAGACGAGAGTACGGGCCACACGTGTAAGGGACACTGTTTGCATATGGCCTTGCTATAACAGTGACAGTCAGGCTGAACATGGGGCCGGTTAGAGCTGATTAGCTGCACTTCCCTCCTCAACCCACTACAGTTATGAAGATTGATAGAAGCAGCTTAGAGCTGATTATAGGGCCCTGGAGATGCATGGGCCCATACCCAAACAGCACATTCACACTGCATTCACAATGAGCACAGCATGCGATCGCGAGGCACAGGCCGGGCATTAAGCAAACGTTACAGCAATAAGAGGCAAATAAGAGAAATGGACAATGCCAGAAGTGCTCTTAAGAGCCTTTCAGAAATATGAATATTATGCTAATTAGATGCTTGCTTGTGGCCAAATCTGGAACATTTGAGCAAGCATATTATGAACATTTAACAAATTTCAGAAACAATATATTTTGAACATGACTGGGTATCTAAAACTCACTCCCGGGTTATGAGACACAGCATGTCTTCATGTGGCTGTAGAGGTCTGTTTAGCATGCAGAACACTGAAATTAATCTTGTTTTGACAGAAGCCAGTTGGGCTGTGAAATAAAAAAAAAAAAAGCAAAAATAGAGAAAATTTTCCTCAATAATACAAAATATCTGGGTCTCGCTCATGTTCCACCACAGTAGGACATATTTAGGGAGATTTCATTAGGAAATAAGACAGTTTAATGAGTACTAAAATCTCCATCAATTTGTTTGAATATTGTGAATTATTTCCCTTTTATAATGCACATCCCAATTCAATAGTTTCATAAACGTAACATTTTTCTGTATTTGTTTTTTTTCATTTTAGAGCTCTTTTATAGTTCTTCACCACTTTAAGGCTTTCCATCGGCCCTTTAGGCAGCGCCAACTCAGATCATGCCGTCCTGATTTGACTTTTCAATACCATTTTAGAACCACCAACTTGTGCCAAGCCACGTCCAAGATGGACAAAGTGTGGTAGAGCCACTGACAAGTCAGTTCCAGTGACATCTAGCTGGTGATGCTCCCTTCTCTGGCCCTAAAACAGCTCATGTCAGTGCAGGAGACCAGAGAGGAAAATGCTTTTTAAGTCTCTTTGTGTTCAGCTCTTAGTATTTTTGATTTTAACTAAATCCATTTTTTTTAAGTGAATTGTTTTTTCCTGTTTGTGGTTTCAAATATCAGCTTTATTTAATTGTTTCATATATAAATATATTTGCTATCAGCTGTATAGGAGACATGTTACATTATTGCTGATAAAAAACCCCAACATTTCCTGATTTAGCTGCTTCATAATAAAAGCCTTTAAATAACAATATAACTTGGGACCCTTATTGTGAAGAATTCATATGAAATTAAATCAATTTGATCAAATAATTAGCCAAGCTTTGTTAGCATCTACTTACCAAGAAAACAACAACAACAACAACAAAAAATCTGCTCATACTGAGAGGCAGAGTACAGAACCAGCTACAGTAAGATGTTAAAAATGCTACATTCAACAGGCTCTTATGACACCCCTGTAAACAGTTCACCTCCAACAGGTAAACAACTTCCTTTACCTGCTGTGCAGTGAGATGGAAAAACACTTGCAGCAAAAACAACAATTGACTCAAGACAAGCGGGTCATCAATTAAAGACACACCTTTGTGCGGGTAGCCTTGTTTTAATGGAGATGCAAATCCCCGCCGCGCTGGGCTGACACGTCGAGTCAAATCGAGTTTAGCAAAGCAATCACATGTTTATGGAAAAGGTGTGTTGTGTGGCTATGGGGCAATGTTTTTTACGAGCGGGTACCCATGACACACACATGCACACATGCAGGTAACACAACAAACAGTCCTGACACCAGTTTCCCTCCATTCTGCTGACTGACAGCTGGTGGCAATAAGGTGCAAGAAGCATGGCAAAGTGCCCACGAAGGCAGAAAACTTACAGGATGTAAACAAAGCAGGTTTGTAAAGGTTTTAAACAGCACATTCAAGTTAGTAATGAAAACTTTCATAATACCTTTTTATTAATTTATTCTCCATTCCAATTAATATTTTAAAATGTTTGTTACACGTTTAATTATGTGGACTGACCATAGGAAAAAAAAGATGCTGACCTCACTGAACTAATCCTGCTGACCTTTTAAACCCTCTTCAGAGGGCTGAGCAACGGATGACTCTGACATAGTTTGATCCTGCTTTCAGTCCAGCATGGCACATAGAGGAGACACAGTCAGGACCCTGCAGCTATTTTAACAGCTATTTTTGGGATTTGGCTCTGATCTTTATACTAAAGTGCCTCCCAGTCTCTGGGTCTCTGCTGCCCTCTCCCTGTGTCTGAACTTGAACCAGGTTGAGGGCCTTCCTGCTCCGTTGTGTCTTTGTTTACTTGTAAAAAGTAAGTCATCTCATTTTTGGGAACCAGCTTCACAAGCAGTGTGTCAGTGGTCTTTGCAGATCTACCCAAGCTTTCCAAGTACGGAAAAAAAAAAAATTCCCCCCAAAAAGAATTTAAAATCTAAAAGAACTCTCAGGAAATTAACTTCTGTGGAAATCCAGTAAACATAAAGTGCTTATGAAATGACCAGCTGAAAGAAGTCTAATGACATAAGTTTTTGCATAATTTAAAGACCAAGGAGGGGGAGGAGGGGTAGGGGGGGTTAGGGTTGACGTCAGTGGATGGGAACACATGAGGGACACAAGGTGTTCTAAAGAGGTACATTGCACATACGGTTTTAGTGCACTGCATGTGGAAAGCCATTAAGAAATTCCAGTTATCCTAAAGCAGCATTTGCCAATAAACAACAATGAGCTTTTGATACCTCACAAACAAACAGCAAGTCATGGTGGTTGTGCAACAGAAACATTCCCTCTGTAGTAAATAATCTCTCCTGCCTCAGTTCTTTGAGTGGCAGCCTTTTTCAATAAGTTGATGTTCTCTTGCATGACCCTTGACAATGATACCAAATGTTAATTTTAGTAACAAGACCCCTGTCTCGCTACTGACAGTAAGCACTGCAGGGGAAAACAAATGGGATTTTAACTTCCAATTTTAATAATGGCTTTTTATGACAGGCTCTCCAACTGCCCACCTTACCCTCCATCCTGCACCTCCCTCTCTCTATCTCTCTCTCTCACACACACACACACACACACACACACACATACACACGCACATTAATGTTTTCGGAAAACAATGCAGCTAATCATTCAGGGAGCCTAATCTCTGAAAACGTGGTCATGTGAGTGACGTGATAAGGAAAGGTGGAGCAGATAAGAGAGAGAAGGTAGGGCCCCATTTAAAGGAGAAATATTCTTGTTTCTTCTTTAAAACTCTAGTTTCTCATGTAAAACACACACACATGCAGCTGAAGGTAACACTGCCATGTACTCTGTTTGCTGTCCAACTCACTTTCTTTCTTTAATCCTTTAACTATGATAAAGACAGATTTTTTTTTTGGCAGTTCCTAATAAATACTGATATTGCGATAACTTTTTAAATTGAGATCTAGCTTGATTAAAGGACTTTTTTTTCATTTCACTTATAGGCTATTAAAAAGGAACAATGTTTCAAGTTTAAGTTTTCTGTTTGCTTCTCCATAAGAGATTTAAATGCAAATAGCACGTTTAAAAAAGGTTGGGACTACTACAAGAAAAGTAATAATAACATAAATTAAGTAAATTAAAACTCTAGCATCTTGTGGTAAGGTTGCAGATTGCAACCAACTCAATACATCTTCCCTTCCATGTATGTACGGAGCCTATGGAGCCTGTGGTGGCTGCTAAAAACTCAAAAACTCTGGCTTACAGAGGGAAAATGGCCGCAACAGGGCCGAGTCTGTGGAAGAGGACTGACTCCATCTGTGGAAAGAAAGTGCTCACTCAACAGTAAAACAAAATAATTCCTATTTTCAAGTGGTTTTACACTAATGAAAACATAATTATCATTTATATTTCATTTGAAGTAGTAAATCCCCCTAGATCTTTCACACTGGACCTTCAGAAATCCAGAGGACATTTGAAATATTGGACGATAATGTTTTTGTATCTGTGAACAACTGCAGGAGGAATGAAATCCTTCTCATCAGTTGATTGAATTCTTCGTCCATTTAATATTGGTACAGTGCGACGGCTAGGCATACTTTCCTTTCAATTTTCTTTAAAACACATTCTGGCCATTCTTGGTGTGCACAAGTCGGTATGCAATGCAGTAGTGCATGGCTGTTTACATGGAGCAAATCATCAGGAAGCTGAGAGCACGGCCAATGTCATCCAGAGGACATATTAATGAAGTTGAACACACAGCTTGACAGAATATTGACAATGTAAACTTTTCTCTGTCAAATATCATTAAATTTCTCATGGACTGTCTTTTTTTCACCTGCTTCAGTAGCAAACCAAATATCCGTGAGCTTTAGACTTAAAGTGAGACGGAACAAGCAGCCTAAATGTGTCACCTTTATCCCTGGAAAACTATAAGAGGCATTTTTCCACAACTGTCTATTATATCAGAGACAAGGAGATTAATCGATTAATCAAGAAAATAACTGGCGGATTAATCAATGATGAAAATAATCATTAGCTGCAGCCCTAAATAATTATGTAACCATGTAAATGGTTTACACAGATTTTAACTCACACTGGCAGTAGTGGCACTGTTGTCTAAATATAAACGCAGCCACATATGACTAACTGAATGCAACCTTGTTAATCATTTCTAAGTAAAACAAACTCCAGGCAACTGCCAAGATGATGGAAACAAAATTCATTGTACTACAGAGTTAATTATGTGGATCATTGTGCTCCAAAAATAGACCGTAAGTGTTCATCATTATGCATGGCTACCAAGGTCATCAGGCATTCAGTATCTTTAGAAAAATGGATTCGACTTGTGGTTAGCAGCAGTCTGGGTGTTTTACCTTTATGCCTTTTAATGTTCACCTCAAGGACATTAACGTGTATTTTCCCGGTGGATGGAGGTCAGGACTCTCCTCTACAGTGCACCGTGGTGTGATCTGCACCGTGGTGTCATACGTAACGCAGGGAGCTGCTGTGGCTGAGGTAAGTGTAATCTCCTGCATTTTTGTGAGACATCACAAATGGTCTTTTCTGCTAATTATTAGGGACCCGCTTAAGGATATATTGTACCATTAAATGTATTATATGCGTTATAAAGATTATAGCATTACATGAATACTGTGTGGTGTTTCTTTGTAACATTTTCAGCTGGTAATTATTAAACCGATATATAAAAATACTCAATGAAACCTTTATTGGAAATTATGTCACAGCAAGGACACTAGCGATAAACCAGGGAAATTATGTGAACAATAAAACAAAAAATAATAAAAGTAAATGAAACAATCAATGTAATCACAAACTTATAATCACCATATCACTTAAAACTAAACTTCTTTAAAACAGTACATTAAAAGTAGGAGTTCGTTCACATCAACGTTAAAAACAAATGTCCTTTATTTACCCTCTGCTCGTCTGGCAGCTTCCTTAAACCAACTGTTTTCCATTGTTGTGCTCTGTCAGAGCTCTTTTGACAGTGTTTTAAGTCACCCCAGACAATGGTCTTGGTCCACTTAATTGATGTAATTAATGTTCATCACGGTGAGTGTTTGCTGAACGACTTCTAAACCCCGAGCCTCTCGGCTTCTCTCAGGAGAAGAACTGGGCGAGCATGAAGCACTCGAGTTTTTTGTCATGCTTCACAGGAACCTAGAAATGAGTGGAATAATTCTCAGCTCTTAAGCATGCTCAGAGGAGCTCAGCAGCGGGGTTCAACTAAGTCACTCTCAATGGCCTGGATAGCTCCCAGGCAATTCTGACCAGCCGGCGTCCAGCTACCTGGACACACATCCGCTCACCCCACAATACACAATCATTTAGCGGCAGGTGATGCATGGCGGAGCAAGCACAATAGTCCTGACTAGATGTCATGTAAAAGGGGAATGTTTACACTCTGTCTGTGGCTGTCTGTGCGTAGCCATGCTGCAATGCTTTGTGCTTTGTGTCCTTGAAGCACCTAGTAGTGCTGTCCGGAGGTGTCTGAGGTAAAGCGGAAGAGGAGGAGATGTATAGAAAAAGTCAGGAGAAGGGTGTAAAATCTTACTTTGTGTGGTGGAAGATATTTTGTTCTCTCATCTCTGAAATTATATAAACTGCTAGTGGCTACTGGGGGCCTCAGCTGCGGTGAAAATAGGCCTCAACTGCCTCGCTCCCTAACAATCTACTCCACATCTCTGAATCTTCTTTCTCTGCCCCTAAGCAGTGACAGAAACAAACAAAATCCTCCTCCTCTCCAGTCTTTGTCTGTATTTCATTTCCTCTGAGGAAGAGGGCTCTCTTAAAATATTCAGCCGCTTTAAAGTGGCATGTCACACTGACCAGGCTATTTTCTTTGATGAGCTCTACTCCTAATCCTTCAATGATACATCTTCTTCCAACTCCATCACTCGACTGAGGTGCCCTACAGAATAGTTATTGGTTAAAGAATCTGTGGAAAATAAGGAATTACTGGGTTTGAAAGCAGCTCTTACACATCAGGCGTATAAAATGTAGCTGTGTGACACTATGGTCAAATGGATTTCTGTACACAGTCCACACACACCCTCAACATGCTGCTGGGCCCTCAATCTCAGCCCTCAGCCTTGGCTCAGCCCACCTGCCCCACCTACAGTGTAATTCACTCTCCAGCTAAAGCTGGGTAGTAGGCCTGACCCCCACAGCTCTGGCCGTCACTTACTGCTGACCTCCAGCAAGGTGCCAATGAAACATGTCCATTGAGTGGTGAGCAGAACAAACTGCCTCACCTGGCTCCTGCTGACAGCTCAGCATTTTGAAGAGCAGTAACGGATCAACACAGGTTCAGAGCCGCACAGCCAGGCCACCTTGCCTCTGGCCTGAGAAATGCACTGCAACAAATGCCTGCTAGGGGGTTCATTTTGAGGCTGAAAGATATTAAAATCAGCCAAAATGCTGATTTACTGACAAATTCTGCTGTCATTTAAAAAAATATACTGAAATTTTATTTAATAACAGTACAAATATTGTGACTGAAAAACGGTCTTAGCTTGTTATGAGCAGCCCTTCCCTCTGATATATGAGTGATATTATGGAAAAATTGCATTTGTAAGAAATTCTCTTGCAGCCATGAACACTACATTTGAGGCTGCAAATTAAGCATTATTTCGATGCATTACAATTGCTTGATGAAGACATTTTACAGGAAGTAAACTTAATAGGGCTTAAGCATTTTTTGCTCAATACTCTGAGCAACAACTCTCATTAATCCTAAGATCCTTGCAGGCATATTAGCTAACAGTTGTCTCCCAACACATCTTGCAAACACAGAGCTGCACTGACATCACTAAGGCCTCATTTTTCTGAGTATCTGTAGAAGTTAAGTCCAACATTAACTAATAAGCAAAAAAGCAAATAAATCACAATGGCAGAGCCACACTATGACTTCAATGCCTCCATCTACACCAGTCGCTCTCTTTTTTAGATCTGTGCTCTTTGCACACCAGGGTTGCACCTTAAACTGGGAGTGGCTGACCATAGTTTTTTTTTAATTAGTTTAGTAGCCAAGCACATAAGCTATAAACAAACTAAAGCTTTATACAGTTGCACAGTTTATCGTCATCAACAACATTTTACATAATAAAAATCTAAATTTAAAATTTTGCATGATAGTTTTAAAAGGTGTTAAAGGTGTATGTGTGACTCATTACTCATGAGCACCGTTGAAACTACTAAAGTTTATATTTATTTGAAATAATATTGTTTTCCTGTGCCTGAATAAAAAATATTTACACTGACATTTAAAAAAAGGAAGCACAGGTTATAAGAACATCAACAAAATGTAATGTGATATTCAAAAATCAATACAAAAAAGAAAAACCAAGATTACTTTCCTGAGTCACTGAATAAATGTGGTTTTTAATTTTAGAAAATAATCAGGCTACAACTACAAATGTTACAAACAGGATAAAAGTGCACATTTTGGTTTTTGCAAGATAGAGACAGATTCTTCCCTTTCAGTGTTTCAGTCATTAAAATAGCAGCTACAGTGCTTTTTTTTTTTTTTCAAAGAACTGAAACCAAGGAATTTTTAGACAAATGAGAATAAAGCCCCAATTTTACAGGGTCATAAAAGCTTATTAGAGCTTTAGCACGGCGTCTCTCTGATCTTTCACTCTTCCTACCTTTACCTCTCCAATTCAGTGAGAAAAATTTGCCTTTTTGTCCTGCAAATATTTTGACCTTTATAAAATGGAGCGAGTGCAGCTGCAGTTCTTCCAAAGACTTGACTATTCTTATTTTTGAATACACCAATTCTTTGTCACCCCCTTTTTCTTCCTGTCCGTGCTCTCTCAGCTGTGTGGTGCAAAGCCATTTACATAAACACAGTAACTGGAGGACCCACGCAGCCTAATAACTGGTGATTCTGCATCTGACAGCTCACTCTCCATCAGGCCAACCTCTGGCTGCAGTCTAGTGTCTGCCTCGGCTTGTGCCCATAAAAACAGCAACACCAACGTCAACAATTCAGAGCGTGAGAAATAGGAGGCGTGGGGAGAGTGTGTCTGATTAGAGTCCATTGCATGAGTCTCACGCTCACTGCAGGAGATTTGGCCTAGGGCCATGCTCCAGATCTGGGGGAGTTCCAGGTGTATCCAGCTTATCAATCCTGCTTCATGAGTCAGGCCTCCGCTTTCCCCTCACAGCAAGCAAAACAAATTCAAATATGATCACGGTTAATGGATACCCAGCACAAGCAGCACTGCTCACAAGCTAAAAATGGAAACTGGCTAGTAATTGTAATATGTTAGCTGCCCAGCAGGTAGTGAAAACGGACATGTCTGTTCACACTGACTGCAGTTCAGAGGAAAGTCAGTGATTTAAAACTCTTTTTAAAACTAATCGAATCAGTGTTTTGATGTCTTCCATAATTTTTCATTGTTTATCCACATCAAAAATCATCAACCTGAAGTTCTGTGCATTACAGCTGAAAATATTTCATAAAAATCTGATAAAAACAGTGGTTATGTGTCTCAGAACCTCAAATCACGCTCAGTCGTAGCATTTAATTTCAAAGAGGGTCTGTTTAATGACTTTAATTTCCTTGTGCATAAGAAATGTGGTAATAAATACAAATTAAGTCCAGATTATTACATTACTGTCAGGTAACAGTGGTAGGAGATGTATGCTATTGTTAACCTATTAATTTTTAATAAGACTGTTATTGTACGATAATAAAGGAATATCAGCAGATTATAATGTAGCTGTACATACATTTTTCTTGTTTTTTGTTTATTATCTATTTTTTATTTTAATTTCTCTTCATTTATTTTATGGCCACAATTGTCGCTTAACCTCCCTGACACTGGCACTTCCAATGCTTTCTCACTATTTCACTGAACAACAGGTGGCAGTAACAGGTGCTGCAATACTCCAATGAGGTGGGGAAGAAGAAAACATGGATGTTCACAATGCTGGATTTAAATACTAATAAAATACTTTAAAAAAATGAATTTGGCATTTTTGATGACTAAGTCTCAATGTAAACATTACTTTTGTTTGTTGGCAAGAAAATTCAATAGTGCCCCTTTAAATCCACACTGGTTTTGGAGGGCTCAGAGTATGTGCATTGTGGCTTGTAGGTTAATCAGACTTTTCTAATCCTGAGACACACAAAGAGCAACCCAATGCTAATGTAAAACTGGGCCCAAATTAAGTCGCATTATAGATTTCTCAGTACAAACCATTTGTTGTTCTTTAATTAAATTGGATAGTAGACCTGAAGCTAACAATAATTGGCAATGGCATTGCCCTGAGCTAAAGTTGGCCTTAGGCTTGATTTTATGTATATAAAAGAGGTCAAAATTACAAAGCGTTTATTCCAAGGCAAGATATGAATGAAGCATGAATGTGGAGCTGAATTTATTGCAAGGTAGTGCGTTAATCATGTCAACAGTATGACTCAGAGCATACGAACATACTGCTTAAACCTATTTTACATGTGGTTCAGCTTAAGCTTTTGCCATTTCTGTTCACTGTGCAGAGTCATGAGGTTAGTACATAACAATTAAAGGAGAGTTTAAAGCTTTAGCAATTTGAGGTAGCATATGTGAAAGATCTAATAAGCTTCAAACGAACCCCCCTTGTCGCAGGGGTATGTGCCAGCTCATCATGCGTTAATACAACACATCATGTCCGTGTATTGTACAAACACACATACAAACAGTCCCACAAAACAGCCATTTCTTGTCTGTCTGCGCAGTAGCCAACCGTAGGCAGCACAGAGCTGCAGAAAACAGGCTTAGACACACAGTTCTACATGAAAACCCTTCTTTTCCATGAGCTGATCCTTCTTTGTTCTGCATAAATGCCAATTACATAATTCTCTCTGGCATGCAAATCAGATTAGATGAGGCCATGGCAGATCACCTATACTGCTCGGTCTCGTACTGCTTCCAAATCCACAAGAATAGAACATTTCAGGACAACACAATTCTATGCATTTAACATTTTAATCAGTTTATTCAAGATGCAAGAAGAAAAATACAATTCTTCATGTAAAAAATTAATAGTCCCATTAACAATAATTTACATAAAGTAGGTAGATTTTGCAGTTACACCTTGCTATTTTTAATGCTGAAAGATATGCCGTGTTTTGTACACATATGCTGGTATTTGTTTAAATAAAACACCATTTGAAATTTTGATAGTAAATCATCAGGGGTATTACAGAATGTTAGAGATGTCCAGGAGTGCACATGACATACTATATCAGGGGAATATTTGTATGCGGAGAAGAGACACTGACATTCAGCTTGTGGGCACTGATACCCTGGATCATGCTGCGAAAGGGAACCAATGCAAATTAGCAAATCGAAGAAAAGTGACACTTTGCTGTTGGCTGTGGGAAGTCATCAGTAAAATGCTGCAGCAGTGCACAGCGCAGTGAAGAAAAAGCACAAAAGTGTTCTAACAATCCTTTTCTGTGTGTGTGTGTGTGTGTGTGTGTGTGTGGGTGTGGGTGTGCGCAAAGGGGGTGCGTGTGTGTACCTCTGCGTGTATGCGCATGGGCGTCTGTCTATGTTTGTTTCAGCCCAGGGAACTAAAGAGCAGAACAAACCAGAAGTTGCCTGACAGCACAAGACCCTACCCAAAGTGAACTTTGAGGATGCGGGGACAGCTGGTGGAGGAGAGAAAGAGAGTAAAAAAAAAAAGAGAGAGAGAAATGGAAAGCAGAGAAAAGATGTTGTGACTGCAATGCATTACTCATGATTTTTGGGAAGAGCTTGTGTCATAAACCACTACATAACACAAAGCACACTCGGAATAGATTTATTTATTGTGTATGCGTGTGTGTACAATACTTGTGTTAGACTGAGTGTAGAAATAAAATTGCAAAGGTTAAAGAAGGCACTTTTTTTTTTTTTTTTTTTTTACCACAAATGCGTGTGAGAGATGCTAAAAAGAACCAGTGAAGTTCATAAGCTATGACACAAAATGATAATGCGTTATAGGCTGCCTGTCAGAATATGGAATTATAAATCTGTGTCTTCCTCTGAAAACACAAAGTGTTGATACATTTCTCTTTTACATATTACAGCATACAGTGGTTAGGCTGCAGGCAAATTGCAGTGAATCTGAGTATCCAAGCATACATGCTCTGAGTGCACAGGCCAGGCAGCGATATATGTATGTTACAGTTTGCATTAATAGATGCAATGCCAGTTCCTCATTCCTCCAGGCTCTCTCTTTTTTAATGTTATTATGAAGCACACAAGACCAGTGACATTAACTTGATATTCTGCTTCCATCTTAGCACATAAGAATGTAAAAAAAAATATGTGGTAAAAAGAAATGACTGTGATGATTCCACAAATTTTCTCTCTGTATGTCCTAGTCTCTCAATATGTGTCATTTATCTTTTTAAACAACTCAAAATCCATTTGCACAGATGAGATATTTCCATTAGACAAGATTTTTGCACTTGGAACATAAGAACATAAGGTGTTCTCTTATATTGGCCCTCAGCTAAAAAACTGTAGTCTATTTTTGTGTGCTTAAAATGCACTGTTCCTATAAAGGAGCTGAAATGCATTTCTGATAAAATTCAATTTGTTGCCTTGTGCATCAAGAGACAAAAAGCTATATCCCGGCAATTCCTGTCAGTTGTGAGCACATCTGGATTGTGCACATAAGGTAAAGATGCTGAAGCGGTAGCCAGCGGACATACAAAGGGGAAAAAAAAACACATTGCACAATAATAGGCTTGATGCCTCAGCCCCTCCTGTGCTAAACTATCAAACAGAGCAATGTGTCCCTGCTGTAGGCCTGGCCTGCGGGTCCTGGGGACAGATATAGAAAGATACAGATCTATAACCTGCAGTATCAGGGCCTAATTGATGCAGGTCTAGCATGCAGGGAAAATCGACATGACAGGCATCAGCCACGTGTGACAAGCTTTATCGGTTTGTCTGGATCTCCTGGCTAGGAGGAGTTAAAGTAATGTCAACACGCATGCGTTGCACACAGCTCATTTACACTGTTTTTGTCATTTTCTTTGTTTAACAGTGTATGAAATTGTCGTGAAGCTTTTCCCGTTTGTGGCGCCTGAGGAAGGCGGAGCTTGTCAAAATGACAGTACAGATTGTGGTACCAAATCCTGCTTGAATAGAAAAAAAAAAAGCCCCAGCAGTGTGAATTTGAAATGCCTGCTTGGAATACCCCAACAGATCAGCGATGAAATGTGTTAAAAATTTGCGAGAAACATCTGAAACACAGATGTCTAGCGGATGTTTCCCATAACACTTCCTCCTCCTCTGACATGATGAGCTGTCTCTCTCCTATTCACATGCTAATGCTCAATCAGGCTGTCCAATACGGAAGCATTTCCAACCACAATTTTTTTTTCCCAAGCAATCAATTTACCTTGGAGAGAGATAAAAGCTTAAAGAGTCACATAAGAGGCAAGCTGGAGCAAATGGTGATATGAACTGAAAAAAAGGAGGGGAAAAAAAAAAACTACCAAGACGGGAAAGAGGCAGTTGGGGAATAGCTGGATAATGTAGGTATAAACACACAAGTCTGTGCCTAGGAAGGCTCGACTGAAGCTCATTCTCATCTAAGCTGAGTTTCCCCCACTGCAGGAGGGACTTCCAACACCTTCAGCTGCAATATAAATGTTAATAGAGTTCAGGGAAAGAAAACGAGGCGTAAACAAACAAATGTGGTATTCCATGCTTTGGGGCAGCAGGAGGGCCCTGCCATTGAGCAGTATGTCTGAGCGTGTTCGTGCGTGTGTGGGCATGTGTGTGTGTGTGTGCGCTCTTGTGTATGCATGTGCTTCGGGAATGAACAGAGAAGAGGGAATAAAGATGGGGCTTCTCATATACTTGGTGTGAGCCAAGCCAGCAGTGGACCTCCAGCAGTGGAGGCCCCCCGAAACCCTTCCTCAAAACTCCAGTGAGACTCCGCCGTAAGACAGATGGATCATTTTCTACATCCTTAAAAAAAAAGAAAGAAAAGAAAAGAAAAGGAAAGGAAAGGAAAAGGCAGCTTTGAGGTGGAGAGCTGCTCCAAATGAAATCCACCGTCATTAACTGCAACTACACACACCAAGCATCCAAAACCAAAACAAAAGGTCTCCTTTCAAAATTTAGTGCTTTCTAATATATCAAAGAATATCAAATATACAGTATTTATCTGTTTTATATGAGGCTTATGTCAGTATTGCTAACTTTTTGAGGTTTAACAGTGATTTACAGCACACAAAAGCAGGACAGTGAAAAACAGAGAGAGATGAAGGGTAGGTGGGTGGTAAACACTCACATCCTCATTCTAAGCACACAGGCAGCCACAACTCTCCGTCCTGACTTGTTCAAAGGGTTGGCAACCTTCAGACCAATTAGACATCACAGGGCAGCCTGCACAGCACCCAGCTTTCATATAAACGGCTCTCCATGAATTTTTAATCAGCTATAATTTAAGGATTTAAATAAAGATCAAATTCTTCCGGCTGCACTGCGAAGAGGTGTCTGCCTATGTGTGTGTGTGTGAGAGTGTGTGTGTGTGAGAGTGTGTGTGTGTCTGTGTATATATTTTTATGCAATCAAACGGAAGTGAGTTGCATGAATGTGTTCATCTGTTTCACTCCCCGGGCGGGCCCCCGGCGCGGGGGGGGGGGGGGGGGGGGGGGGGGGGGGGGGGGGGGGCGGGGGGGGGGGGCGGGGGGGGCGGGGCGGGGGGG
>JAQMCX010000012.1:7714206-7747326 GCA_029814765.1 Acanthurus leucopareius | reverse complement strand
CACACACACACACACACACACACACACACACACACACACACACACACACACACACACACACACACACACCTCCCACCCTTAATGTTTCCTCTTCTTTCTCTCCGATCCCACCTGCCAGTGTTATGAGCAGGAGCCCGGCAGGTTGTCTAACCCAGGGCAGAAAATTTCCTGACTGACTGGTTGACTGGTTGGCTGGCTGAGTGGCAGCATGTGAAGAGCAGGAGACAGATCTGCAGGGAATCACTGACAGATGTAATTAATGAGGTCATACTTGGAGTTGGCAGTCCGCTTCATATCCAATTCCTGCCGATCACAACTGAACACACCTGCAGCTCTAACAGCAAGGAAAAAAAAAGACAATACCCCCTTTACAGTGTGAGGGACAAAGACTCATTTTTAGAATATATTGTCCCTTCTGAATCTCTGATAAGACTTCACATTCTTCACACTACCCAAACACTATCTAAACTGCAGTGACAGAGAGTGAGTTAGCTGGTGAAATATTTTTCCTTTACAGATATTTCAATTTAACAAGTATTTGAAAGCACAAACATTTTTGTATCTTAACTGAGAGCTTTTCGTAAGTACAACCAGACATTTTATCTCACTCTTGAAGATTATGTAGGTTTGCCTTCTGTTTTCTGTTCTCTCTTATATTTCTATATTTTTTCTTTGTGGCCTGTGTTTTTTCTTTTGACTCTTTCTGTTTTACTCTGATTCTCTAAAGCTCAGAGGTGCAAAATCTCGGCCCTCTGGTGTTGTGATCTCTGTAAAATGCTGATACAGGTCAAAAGTCCAGCAACACTTATAGTATATGGACTAACTTTATTGTTACATCGGTGTGTTTTGGGCTGAAAACCTTCATGATAACCCTGATGAAGACCACAAGCCAAAAAATGTTGGTCTAACAATAAAGTTGTTTCACATATTACAAATGTTACTGGAGTTTTGACCTTAGACTCTTTATCTTTCCTCTGCACCTTTGACTATAGTGAAGTGGTGCCTTCAGCCCTTTCCTGCCCGTTATTTCCTTAATATGGAATGTGATGTTTTTGGGTCTAAATCCCTTTGGTTTTACTGTTTTATTTGTTTTTTTTGTTTTTTTTGGATTGTTTTGGGTTTTTTATTTACTTGTGTGAGTCTGCACATTAATGCTCTTTGTTAAAAAAAAAATCCAAGAAGATACAAAAAACTTTGCTTGCCTTAAAAAAAAAAAGAGAGAGATAAAAATTGGCAAAGCAGTCAACACTAATAACACAAATACAAACTGTGAACACTTGAAAAATGCACACAATAACAACAAGGTTTTCTTATGTTTTCCACAATATAACTAAACTGGCGGGGTCATTTCATGAACTTAAGGTTAGATAAACAATATTACTGAAATCACCAATAGACACACAAACCCTGATAAAACACTGTTCATAAAATGAAGGCTCTCCTTTACAGCATGGTCCTACCACAGTGCATTTACACAGAGAAAACAGTAGTCGTACAGTTAATTATGCTGAATGTCATTGAGTATTCCTCTATTTCCACCTGGACCATATTATAGCATCTCCTGGCCTGGTTTCTAACTTTGTGGTGGAGGGAGTTTATTACCTGTAAACAAGCAGGAAAACAGGCCTTGTCACGATTCACTGGGGCTCTCTCACTCATCACTAATATGTGAAAATATGTATTCAGGTCAAAGATTTCAGGCCTTCCCTGGAGACCCTGTCAGTCTTCAGTCTTCCTCTTCTTCAAACATGCAAACAAACACATGTACTAAAGGGCACATGGTGCCTAGAAAATACTTTATACTCATAGGAGAACACAGATACAAGCACATACATTACACGAAACATGAGTATGGCTGTGGTTTGCATGAGCATGTATGTGCATTTATGTGCACACTTACATTTTCCCCCTCTCTCTCTCTCTGCATATGAGGCTGACCAGCCATTACAGCTTCAATGGAACACTTACTAACCCTGAAAACAAAGGAGAGCCTTGGCAATGCTCTTGTTATCCATCACCCCTTCAGTCTTGCATAAATAACTCTTAATAAATAGCATCATCATGTCAGAGAGCTTTCAGCTGCATGGCCTCCCCTGCAGCTCCAACCTATTTTTTCTCCACTCTGCACTTTTATCCTTACTTGTTTAGCATTTTTGCCTCACTTAGCATTAAGAAGATACAAAATATTTCACATCCAGGGTTCTAGTGACTCTTCAAGGATGTGAGATGCAATTCCCTCTGATGGTTTAGGTACACTCGCTCCTCTGGCAAGCTGTGGTAAATTTAAAACCACTCTGACTGACCATTTCGCCCAACAGCAAGGCATTACCAACCTGATTAGAGAGGTCTATTTTAAGATGGAGACACTCTCATCTAAAAGAAACAATCAATCGATGAATGGCTAGGAGACTATGAAAACAAGCCTTTCTCGGAGCTCAACAATAATGACTGCCCGAAGCAAGTGAAATGTCATGTCAGGTGAGTAAATTTAGCAGCTTTATATAATCACATTAGATAAAGCAACATTTATTCAAATTTAATATTTACTCAACATAATTATATTGTTTATTTTTATATAAGGTTTTTTGTTTTTGGCAGATGCTAGTTGACCTGGGTTTTGTAGCTAATAATGCTACTTGCATCCAGCAGGGGAGGGAAGTAACGACATACTTTATTGAACGCGGGGAGTTTTTAGGTGTCTTTTCCTTACTTGAGCAATTTCTCAACTGTAAAATTTTACCCTTAAATTTAAAACAAATATGTAATCCTTAGATTTTTAAAAACAAGCTCATTTTTTTAATTAGTTTCAGGGAAATTAACAATTAGTTCTTCTTGTTTTTGCATTGATATGACATGAGGTTTAGTTAATCTCGCACAGAAGCAACATTTGGAAATGTCAAAAAAGCTACTTATTGCCTTATATTCCAAGTTCATTTCAGAGCCTGTACTTTTTTAGTTTTACTTAAATATAAAAGATGAAGCAGCACTTCAGCTTTTACCAGAGTTCTTTTAACAAATGTATCTGTACTTCTACTTGATTAAAGCATGTGCGTACCTCTGCCACTGCACTTTATTTCCTCAACCTAACCAAGCAGTTTTGTTGCCCAAAACATAACCATAGTGCTATGGAAAACTTAATGATAAATTTAAGTCAAAATTTTTTTAAAAAGTTGTGGCTTGTGTACCATTGTCTTATGTGTAATCCACTCAATCACCATTCTGGTGAAAATCTATTTCTTTTTCCAGTTGCATTACTATCTTTTTTCCACATACAGTAGTTCTAGTTGTTGCTGCAGAAGAAGTAATGGTAAATCAGATGATTAAGTGTTCACAGCTCGACAGCTTATGTAGGATAGACCTTGTCCAAATATTCCTTTTAAGGTGTTTTCAGTTTTTAAGTTACCCTCTTCAGGAACTATCTTAAGCTCATCAAATTTACAGCTGTTCAGTTCTGATTGTCACATTGACTCCAGTCCAATGATCCACAGCCAGTACTTTTATTGCACCAGCATCACAACGAGCACCTCCAACTACACTCCGTCAAAGTATCCCTATTCTTCTGCCTCAATAAATGTGGTAATTGCAAGTGTGTTTCTAAGCCTGCGTGTATCAAAGGGCCTCAGGTGTTGTCGCTTGTTTTGGCCCTTATGGTGTGTAGCAGAGTGCAGCGCTTCAAGCTAACTGGCAGCGCTGCAAAAAACCTCTGGTGAAGTAATTACGTAACAGTATTTGAACATAATTACTAATAATTGTTAAAACTAACCAGAATTATCCTCTAAAAGCACTGAGGGTGAGCGCAAAGTAGGTCGGCCCCATTCAATATCACATATTTTGTCTTCTCTCCTTACATTTTCTCCCACCGTGTCTCTTTTTTGATGATGAAACACTCACCAGGCACAGTAACACATTTCAAGTGTTATCATTGTTTTAACAAAGCTTTGGCCTGCCATTCATGTTTCCTGCTTTTTTTACTTTCCTTTTTCACACTCCACCTCAAAGAGCAGTGTCATGTTTTATCTGACCATCTCACACAGAGCCTAGAGAGCCTATCTCTTTTATCTGACCACCTCTATCTACCTCTCTTTTTCTCTGTCTTTTTTTGCAACAAAATACATGCACACACACATACAAACACACACACACACACACACAGCCAACCCTGCCAGCAGGGGTAGGATTCTACAAAAAAAAAAAAAAGCGTTATTGCTCCCTAACAGGCAAAGGAGAGCTTGCTGTTTCTTTTAGTGGAAATAAGGTTATTAATAAGGTTACGGTGCCCTTGTAGGATTGCCTTGAGATGTCATGGCAACAGCCTTTGGAGAAAAAAAACCCCTAAATCAATCAGCACTTAGGGTAGATGAGATCGAATGACAACAGAAAGGACAATACAAAGAGTTTAGATAATGACATGTGACTGAAATGGTGGAGACAACCTCAGCTTCACCTGCATGAGCACTCAGCTCCCCTCCCTCCAGGCTTTCCCCTTTTCTCTTCTACCCTTATATAGAGCTATTTCTTTCACTGACAAAGACACTGGTTAAGCCCTCTTGACTATACCCAAGTTATTTATAGCCTAGACAGAGTGGTTCCACAACAGATAACCGGTGTCCAAAGTAGGAAGAAGAGGGATGATAACCAGTCATTTAAACCCAAAGTGGCAGTACAACTTGGACTACAACAAAACAGAGTGACTTCGTGCCTAAGCCCCCTCGTCACGAGACACCTTAATGCTGCAAAATAGACAATGAGACTATATTAAGTGCTCAACTATGGGGTTTCTTAAGTACGATGAATCCCGCAGGGTCTACTAGAGTTAGAGGCTGTTAAGGATTCTGTCCATTGGTCTGTGATGAATGATGTGCTACCCAGCGTACTTTAGCAATGATAGCTTATAGCTCCATTAGCCTGTAACTACAGAGAAAGGGTCAAAGAAAACGGTGAACTCCCTGGCAACATACAGAGCATGGGCTGGGTGCAGTGGCCAGAAAGATTCATTAATCTAAGATGATGAGTCTTGGTAGGTGTAATTAGGCCTCCTGACACAGTGAGCCTCACAAGAGTTGTGTTGAGGCCCTTTATGGCTAAAAAAAATCTCCCCTGATGTTCTAGCAGTGGTTAGCTTTGAAACAAATGGAGCAATGAAGCCAAGATACCATTGTTTACAAGCATGTCTCTGTATTTTCCTTAGGTGCTGCACTGGGTCTGTGGGAGTTAATCATTCCTAGGTAGCGGGTGGCTTTAAGACACAAATGCAACTCTTGCTGGCACCAGAGCTACCAGCATCACCCACACTTTCTATATATAACTCTTTTTCCATGGCTAGGCCATTTGTGGAGCAGAGTTCACAAGGACACTTGCCAGAGGAGATTTCTACTTTAACATTGTTAGCTGGACCGAAGGAAAGATTACAGTCTACACCTTCTTTCATAAAAATAATACATTTATTGACACTTCATACACTTAGGTGGCAATATGACCGAAGTTAGTGGAGGACATACAGGAAGCTTACCAGTGCCTTTCTGCTTCTCCTTTCCATAATGTAAATCCACGTGCAAAAAAAAGTCCCAGGGGGAGGAAATTCTACTGAAATGCTAAGGCAAGCAAATTAATTGTCTTTTTCCTCAATTAAATGTACATAAATTGATATTTGACCACCGGGAGGCAAAAAGACAGTAACGCAGGCCTGAATTATTGCAGACACTGAAGCTCATGAGGCCAAATAGCAAACAAATCACCTCTTAAACATCCAGTAATTACAGAGCAACAGGATCTTCCCACTGGAGTCCTTTTTTTTCTGTCCATCTCAGAAATAAATCATGCAGTCTGTACATAGGATAGTCCCATCTTTTTTTTATGTTTGTTTTGACTCTAAATTCCAGCCTTCTCAATATGAAATAAAACAATAACTTCACTTAAGACCAGACTGAAGAGTGTACATACAGTATACAGTGAGGATGGGAAAGTCTGACTATTTTGCTTTTTCTCTGTGGGGCATGCAAAAGGGCAATTATTTATAATTACATCGTAACTCCCACTGGTTGGTCGACATTGTTATGCCCTTGAGGTCAAAAATCCATAAATATAATAATAAGCAAATAATTTTCTGAGTGGAACTAGAATTCCACCTCCACAAAGCGTCGACTGTTCACCTATTATCCCTTCATACAGACATTCACAGCTGTAACACATTGAGGAATGCAAGTGAAAGCATCAATCATTGACTCTCATTTAAAGGAAACACAATGTGCTGCTTTGTACTGTGAAGAACTGCCATTTAAACAAAAATTACCGCTCGGGGATATTACAGGTGTGTTACATTATATTTTCATGGTAATGCAGGTATATTTTTTAATTACAAAAAAATTTGCATCATGATAACAGTAACATTCCAACTTCTAGATGTCATGATAATATACAGCTACAAACAGCAGCAGCAAAACTGGCCTTAAACTTAATTAATATTGCTTTAAGCTTCATTTTGGATGAGTTAGTTACAAAAAGGCAACCAATTTGGTTACAAAAAGAACAAAAATTGCTGTAATGTTACTTTTTTTATGCATGTATGTATTTATTAATACATTTCAAATCAATTTTAAATCCATGGTTCGTTTTCTTCTTTATCTGTGTTTTTTGGTAAAAATTTAGATGTTATGCATGATGGATTTTTGTCAGTTTGTGTCTGGGGAAATGACCAAATTTCTCTTTTGAGTTTCAAGCTAATTAAGTTTGGGAATTCTACTTTCAGAGCCCATCCCTCTTGTCCATTTCTTCCTGTGTAGCGTTGCAGTGAATATTGTTTCTGATAATTAAGTGAAACAAAACTGCTCCAAGCACTTCAGAAGAAAGATGTACCATTACAACCAAACAGTGATAAGTTAAGGTGCATTTAGCAATGAAAACTTTCTCCATTAAGCAACTCAAAATATTTTGATTTAGCCGGTGACTGAGCTACTCTGTATTTGCATTTTGTTGATGGAGGCTATGCATTTGATCATCTTTCCATGAAATAAAATGCATTTATCAGTGTGCATCCTCTTTGGTAGGAATGACTGATTAATCTGAAAGCATCAATAAATACAGAACCTTGCTGATGACACTTATGTGAGAGCTGCTCTCACAGCCCTCTTTAAAACACTGCCAGCCGTGCCCTGGGTAGCACAACAAGCTACAGCCGAGTGCACCAATCGGGGACCCATTCCTTAAAGAACAATTAACAGGGCCATTTAAAAAATCATCCAGCCCACACACTCAATTAACACAACCCACTTTTGCACTTTCCCCTCTATTGTGTCCTAGAATAGCCCAGCTGAATTGGCACCATTAAGCTGTGTTGGTGATGACTGCATCATGGTAGGTCCTTGTGCTATTCCCATAGCAGCCAACCTGTTTGTGTTTAGCTTTAAAGAAAAAGATTTAACAGCTTTAGAGATCACCTAACAAATGTGTTTCTTTCAGGGGTTTAAAGTAGATGTAATTTCTGTCTGCTTTTTTTTTTTCGTTCCAGGACGAGACGGTCTAAATACATCTGTTTTACAAATGAAGTTTAACAAAACAGAAACACTGAAGCTGGGAGATAAGAGAGCAACTCTTGTGCAAATACGTATTTGAAGAAAAAGGGAACAGGCTGGTTTTGCGGTTGCTTCAGTTGCCCTTGATGCTGGGTAACTTGAAAGCTTTGAATCAATATTTATGGTCATCAAAAAATCATCATAAGTCCTGAGCTGACTAATGAAATATTGCCTGTCCTGTAATAAAATGTTGCCTGTCCTATACTGTATATTGTTAAATACAGTGTCAGAATTGAATGGAAATCGGTTCTGTGTACAGTGAAATGCTTCCCCAGTACACAATGTCCTAAAAATAACCCTTATCTTGCAGCAGTCATTATCATTGGGAACACTTCAGAAAACAGCAGCCCCAGTGGTGTGTAAATAAACAGAGAAAAGCGGAGGAAGAGGAAAAAGATAACATACAGCAGGAATTCTATCAAGAGGCAGGGTGGGATGACTCATGAAAATAAGTGACTTTGAGTTGATGTGGGGAAGGACAATAAGGAGCTTTGAAGCTCTGAGATTACAGAGAGGTGGCTGATGGAGCAAACTAGGGAGGCTGGGTGTTACGGTGGCAGTGTAGCACAGACTGTGCACCGGCTCTGGTACTCACTCTTCTGGAAATACATGTAGGGCACGGCTTCATCAACCCCCTAGAGGGATGCAGCCATTACATTAACACAGCTCACCTAGCGGGCAGGGGGACAGGCTAGTGTCTTTGTTGCAGTGCAAGTTCATCCTTGTCCCAAGCCAATACCCTCCGTTCATTGGCCATTTGTCATCATCAAATGACTGGCTATGTTCCTCCTTGGATTATTTCATCAGATAAAATGAACTAACTGTAAATGCTGTAACTTTAAAAAAGGGTGGGGGGGAGTGTAGCATACTTCAAAAGGACATACACTTGAATCTCAAACTGCTCATTAAGAGTACACTTATATAGAGGCTCAAACAAACATCGGGAACAACGGAGATCGCTGCATGATCGGTTGAGGGTTTTAATAGATGTATCTCTGCACATCAAGCTTCTTAATCACAGGAGAAAAACATCTGGTTGGAACGCAGCACCAGCTTACAGACCAGTATGCATGATTTCATGTTTGCAGAGGGGAAGATCCTCGGAGAATGTTAACAGCTGCACCACTGCATAAAGCCCCCTGTGACTGAAGTGATTAAATGTCTATTTTAAATTAAAATTCTGGTCTGCTTGGAGTAATAACTTATACAAATGAGATCAAAAACCACCTAGATCAGTCCTGATCCTGTGCCAAGCTTAATCATTAATACAAGTATCAGTACATACATTCACATATACGCTCATAAAAATTAGATTTATGGGCATACTACGGGCTTGACCTTTTACCTTTAGGTATCTGTGCAATGTAAAATTACATATGCACGTGTAATAAAACAGTCCATCTATTGCTTAAGTGTTTGCCCATTTAAGAGGCAGCAGCAAATTTTCACATCTTGTGACAGTGACAAAACTAAGTCAAAGATGACTGTTAGCAAACAGTGAACAAGGTCTGTCCTTCCTTCACATGTTTGATTACCACAGTCAACCTATGAACTGTTTTTATTGGGCTTTAACCCCACACATATGCCTGCAAATTTAGATAATTACACCCGTTTGGAAGTAAAATTATGATTGCATATTGTAATGCTTGTTCTAAGACAACAGCTCATTTGCCCCCTTAGAGGGTAAGAAGCCCCAAACAATCTAAGATGCCCTGAGAACAGGAAAATAAAAAAAAAACTATCATACCTTCCATACCACCTCTCACTTGCTTTTATGCTTTTTATAGTTCTGCTGCATAGATTATTTTTCACCGCTAGTGTTTAGCAAGTAGCAAGTAAGTGGCATATCCACCTGTGTCTGCATGGCATATAAATGTCATTCTCCACCCACAACCATTACTATACAAACTACTTCAAAAACCAGAAGTACATAAACTTCTTTTTAGAGTCAAGCAATGTGCAATCAAAGAGATCACATTTCCAGAGTCATCTGTAACACATTCTACAAACCACTCATTAGAGCCCTTCACGTCCTGTTTCTGCCATACGAGCTAGGAATTTCTAAGTTCACTGCAGTCAAAAAAAAAAAAAAAAACTTTCAAAATTATCACGCAGCAAGATTATATGTTTGCAGTACGAGAAAATCTGCATCAATCTTATTTATATCCCACCCACCATCAAGGAAGAAAACCGTGTGTATACATGATTGAAAATGATTGCTGGCTTTTTTTTTTAACCCCAATCAGCAGTGAAGTGTTACAACTTAGCTGGCTGCTTGGACTGTGTTTAACGTCAGAAAGTTACTCTGAGATTCATATTTTCTTTCCTGTGTAGCTCCCCGTGAACAAGCTTGTTTTTAAGTATGGCCTAAGATAACAGTTAACACTTGGAGCACACACACACACACACACACACACGGACGGAAAAAAAAAAAGTTAGCCAAGTGTGAGAGCTGAACTGTAGCGTTTGCCTCGGTGTGAGGACAGCACCAGTCAGGGTCAGCAGTGAGAGCTCACGAGAAGGGCAGAAAGGCAACTCTAGCACATGGGTTCAAATAACAAACTCACACTGCAGGTGGTGTTCAGCTGCAGTGCACCCCTCTGCTCTCTACAGCAGTGCATTAGGGCAATCTGTCATGTAAAGGAATCAACTAATGACATGGAAAGAGACTCTAGTGCAGAAAAGACCAGATTGAGATGGAAGGCTGAAGGGAAAAAAAGATGATTATGAACTCAGGTTCTGAGGTTGAAATATCAAACAAAATAGCTCCATAAAGATGTGCCATTTTCAAGTGTTAGGTCACAAAATTATTATTGCTTAGCTCATGTTGTCTGTGTCAATATACAGTTGTAAAATAAGTCCTGAGCATCGGAGCGAGAAACTGAGCCATAAAGTCTGTTCTCTGTGGAATTACTGGGTATTGTATCATCACCTGACATCACTAAAATGCTGAGATCTTACCTCGCTGAAAGGCAAAAAACAAGTGAAACTAAAGCTTAATAAATCAAACTTAATAATTACAGTCTTTTGATAATTTTTTGTTGATGACACAGGATTGAGGATGGCCTCACCCGAGTGGGTGTTACACAGTAATGAAATGACTAGCTTTTATTTTTAAACTTTAAAATGAAAATTTCCCAAACAAAGAATCACACAGAGAAATAAAACTGGACTGAAAGTGTTCAACATTTATCAAGGCTAATAAGAAGAGAGGGAACTGCAACTTCTAAGAAAGTACGACGCAATTTTATTATCCCTTAGAGGAAATTCTGTCCGCCATGGGTGATAAAAACAGGACACTGCAGATAATACAATAAAAAAGCAATTTACATTCACCCTCACTCATACTCAAATGTCATCCAAACACTCATTACAGCATGCCCTGTGCACATATTTTGACATGCATGCAGACAAACATAGACACTTTTGTGTTTGAAAACATTTTAGTTTTAAATATATATTTAAATTCTTTAAAAACTATTAATACATTTAATAAACCACATGCATAATTCTTGGTAATATTAAAGGTCAACACACAAAGGAATTTAAAGGAACATAAAAGAGTCAAGTTATAATGGAATTAGAGCTATAACCTAACTTTCTGAGAGAACAGGTTATTATATATGTAGTATATCTAACTATATGCCAGGAATTGTTCATTGCACACAACCTATTACAGAATACAGGCAATAGACTCTATCATACCAGAGGTAGTGGTGTCAGGCTGTGAAGATATTCACTACAGAGGTAATTTTTATGTCATATTTAAATAATAGGAGCCAAATTGAAAATCAGTACGATGGGCCTTTAAGTACTTTTAGACCATTCATTTACTTTCTCATTCTGCTTCCAAATTAGAGCGTTAAACATGGCCAAATCAATATAGTGTTATATTAGAATATCACAACATTTCCTCTTACCTAATGTTATCGATGCACTTGCACCAAGTATCAATATTTTTATCAAACTAAGAGCGCTGTAAATGGATTTTCTCACACTGAGCCTGCTACTATTTTGGCTTACAGCATCACCACCTCACGACTCCTCCTTGTGGTGCGCATCAGATTGATGATGGAAAGTTGAAATGAAGCTTGAAGCCGAGATGGTTTGGAAGTTTGTTTCAAAGTCTGTGTTAAAATTATTTCTACTGTTGATATGTAAATAAAAAACCATAACATCAGATTCAACAGTCTTGTAGTTGTTCTTCTAAACAAAACTTCAAGCCAGGATTTTAGGCCTTGTTGTGCCATACTGATTAAATTTTGAGATCAGACTTTCAGGATTTGCTGGCTCAGCAGATGTGAAGGTTGGTGCCAAAAGTTGGCATTTCTTATCTCTTCAGGTTTTTTTTGCCTCACAATTAGGTTGCAAACCAGCCAAGGCTTCTAAGTACTGAAAATCTAATTTTTGACCATTATCTAAAGCTCATCTCTAGTGTGTGTACAATAGAGAGAAAGAAAATCTGTCTGTCATATGGTATGAAAGGCTTTTCATTTTCAAAGTCTATTAAATCTAATAAACCGAGAAATAAATAATAAATAAATAAAATAGCAATTTCCTGAAGAAACAGCTTTGGATATATATTAAAAGAAAACTGATAGCATCTTGACAGGCAAATTTCCTCCCCAATAAGTCAAGCATATTCAAAATGGGGCATCTCCATACAAAAATAAGTTGCAAAATTATTAAAGATTTGAAGTCCTAAGTCAGCCGTTTCCGTAAAACGCCTGGCTCAACACATCGCCCTTGCAGTGTCGTTTATATCCAGTGTTACTCTACTCTCAATTTGTGGTTCGTGTGACCCTGACACCTTTGGTGCAGGGAACCCATTAAAGATCAATAAGCAGAAAAAACCTATCAGGCAAGTTTGTCTTGAAACTGTCGTCAAACACATTTGGTCTAAACCTCAAAGAGACATCTCCCTCTTAACCACAAGCAAGTTTTATAAGTATTTACTATCAACACAGTTAAAAAATATGCAAACATCAGCCCCATTATCCCAAATGTCAGAAATTATACTGTAGGAATTGTGTAATATTTGCAATCAGATACTGTTTGGTGTATGAACAATTTAATGTATATTATGCACAGAGCTCTAGGTTGCCCTCCGTGCTGTATGCTCGTGGAACTTAGCAGAAACACTTTACGTGAGCTTATAATTTTGCTCCTGTTTATATTCAAACAATGTGAAGAGCTGCAGCCAGACAGACTGGCTCAGTAAACAAAGACAACAGCACATTTTCTCATTACCAGGGTGCGTGAGGGAGGCCAAGGCAAAGAAATTAGTGAGCAAAACTGCAAGGAAAGCAAACCTACCAGGTCATCTGCAGTGTTTGGCACCCACTGATTTTAATTTCAATATTACCGTACAAACAGCAAGAGAGGAGTGGATTATACGATGAACACGCACTCCTTCCTCCTCAGTCACAGATAGCAGCGCATATGTGATAGTGACAGGCCAGCTTATCTTTGAAAATAATTCTTTACTCTATCCTGGGTAAGACATATGTACTGGTATAAGAATAAATCCATAGTCTATTGTTTGCCAGTTGTTAGAGGCAGAGCTATACACATGGTACGAGGGCCCTGGGAAATAAGAACAGCAATCCCCATGATCACACCTGCTTGTCCTCACATACCCCCACAGGAACCCACAAACTTTCAGACCCTACATGTTGACAATACACTGTTCCAAACCAGTGCGGTTGTGCACACTCAACAAACACACACACGCACACACACACACATACATATACAGGTTCTTTTCTCCAGCTGTCTTCTGTTAACTGCAATAACGTTCTTCAGTATATAAGCTATCATCATAACTTCAAACAGTTTACAAACACTCCGAAACACTTAGAGAGTGGGTTTAAATGTTTGACATGTTGCAGTAACGTATATAACAGCATGCCCACTCTAACAATACTTGCCCTGCAATGAACAAATCTTAGGAAGCACATATCACATAACACAGTCTGTTTTCACTTAATACTAATACGCTGCCAAGCGTCCCAGCAGTGTTGTATATACAGTAAGACCACGGCTGCCTGAGGTTAACTTCCAAGCACAGCACAAGGACTATGGGTATGATGTGCACTCCTCTAAGATCATGCCCAGAGCGAGCTGCAGGATTCCACTTCTCACCCCTCACTGTTTCAATATTCCCCAATAGGCACAGAAGCAAATAAGCTTTTGTTGCTCGGCTTCCACCATAGTGGGCAGTTTTTTGTTGTTTTTTTTTGCTTTTGTTTTTTTCTGACAGTCAAACAGAGTGAAAACAGAATACTTCAGCTTTCAAACAATAATTGCTTTGGACTATTAATACAGAGTAGCAGCATCTGGTATTGTTTGGTTTCATTTTCAACCCAGCTCATATGTTTAATCTTATGAATATCAAAAGAATAAATATTGCTCAGAGAATCTGCTTAGTATCACAGGCAACTTGACGGATGAGAAAAGCCCTAACGACAAGTTAAATATAGCCAGTGATGAATCCTTGTTGTGCAGTTATGCACTTGTTATGAACAATGCGGCACAATTTTCAAAATCTCAGTTCCCATTTTGTCAATGTGCCATTAACAGATTTCCTTTCAACACATGTCAAAGTGTTTGAGAGGAGCCAGTTTGAAGTTATATCAGATCTTCTTAGATAAGCCAAGCTGACATTTATCCCCATCACACATCACACTATAAACTACAGCTGAGTGAAAGTGTGGTGTGCACAGCGCTGTGCTATTACACAGGCAGACACCCACCGCATCATTTATCCTGCCCATAAATCAGCCCTCTGCTCTACTGCACTACCTGCTCCTCTTGTCCCAGCAGATCTCACTGACGTATCATTATATCTCATATACCTCCACTAAAATAACCTCTACTGAGCCTAAGAGCTTTGGATGTGTGAAAAGGAGAGAACCTGCACCCTCTTTCCGTCTGGCTGCTTGGATGATGCTTTGCATTACAGCATCAATTAGGCCTGTGATGTACCTTTGTTGCTTTACTGCCTACTATTTTGTCTCATGGTTTTGATGAGTAATATGTGGAGATGTATAACTCCTCATCTCTTTATAGAAAGTCTAATCTTGTGTCTGCGATGTATCATTGCAGGTGGGGAATGTCTACAAAATGAGGACATTCTGTAATAATGAGGATAATTGAAGGGCTGAGCTGACACCGGGTCCTACATCAAGTTCCAGATTGTCTTCGCCGCTTCACGTATGTGGCACTCATCCCTGAATCTGAATTCCACTCTCATTCAACCCACTAACGCCCCTGTCCTTACATATAGAGAGTATTTTAAAGCTGGACACCATCCTCTCTGATCCCAGCTTTGCTGTAATGAGTCGATCTCATCTGCAGCCCTGCAGCACACATCTGGGGCAAGCCTGGAAAAAAGTGGCTCATGTCTTTCCTGAATCTAGTATTAATGAATTTTTTTGGCAGTTTACATATTATCTCCAGGGAGATTTAAAAAAAAAAATTTAATGATGATGAAAAATTTAAATATTCACTGTATATCAAGTTTATACAACTATATTACCTTTTATTCCTTATTTCCCCTTTTTTGTGACATTTTCTTTTGCTTTCTAACAATAAGTGAGACATGGATAGCAAAGAGAGAGCAACAAGGCCCGCTGAACATGTAAAGAGTTTAGTAGGAGTTTTTATGACCCAGTAACTGGAAAGCAAGGACAACGGGGCATCATTAAAACACACAAAAATGAGTGAATGCTTTATTTGCTGATTGGAGATGACAGTTAAGAACAGAAGTAGCAAGGGTTAACATCTGCGGGGATTAGAGATGCTGTTCATCAGACAAGCAGGGGGGGCTGAGTAATGCCTGGGTCCCCTATCAGTGGGGGCTGAATCAAGACTCTGTGGAGATAGGCAGCAAAGCAGTGCAGCACCACTCAGGCCTCTCTCGAGCAGACTCGCTGTGTACCCCTTCACTTAGCCAGCACTCAACTTCTGATTCAAGTGACAATGCCACAGAGTGAGAGAGAGAGAGACAGGGAGAGAGTGATGAAACAGTAGAGAAGGTAAGAGGCTGTCAGCACTAGAGTGAAAGAGAAAGAAAACAGACATTTTAGTGGAGGTGAGGAAAAAAAAAAAAAAAAACAAGGACCAATTTATTTCCAAAACTGTGAAAGCTCAAATGAAGAAAATACAGGGCTAACGCTTGCAAACATGAGGAAAAGTTAAAGAAAACTCACAGATTGAACATAAATTCAGCTTAAAAAGAGCATTTTTACTTCTACTCGACTCCCCTCCACGTATAAGCTTTTCTCCCCTTGACTGCCCATGCCTCCCCCATTATTTCTTCACTCTCCCTCACTCGGTGTCTCTTCCTGTCTCCACTTTGAAGAGCAGCCGTGTGTTTGTTTGAGAGGCTCTTGCATCACACCTGTTTGTTTAAGCTGCAAATGACGCTGGAGACAAAGCGTGCCTGTCTCTGTAGACTGCCCAGATATAGCCTGTGGTTGCCAACAACACAGGACTCCCTCTACCTCTCACCCTTTTCTTCATTCTCCCTCACCCCCTCGGTCGTTTTCTCCCTCGCTCTTACAAGGGGGGGGGGGGCGAATGCAGAACACTGAGCCTCAGTAATAATTCCAACAAGCACAGCAGAGCACTAAATACTCCCAGAGCACCTCAGCTTAGTCCCATGGATCATCTGAGGTAAAAACACTAAGTGCAGATGCACTCTGGCTTGCTTAACTTCGACTTATCACCCCAATAATGCCTGCAGCCTATCAGCAGTTGCAGAACACACAAAAAAAATCAAGGCAATCACTCTAGGGCAGTGTATTATCATCTATAAATAAAGAATAAGCTTAAAGACAACAAACTCAGAATCACAGTGCATAGCAATATTCCACTGTAAAAAAAATCTTTACCTAGAGCCATTTAAAATCACCTGCACTCCAGTCAAAGCCAGCACCTTTAGATCCATACCTGCATACAATACGATAAGCAACGGAGATGTGGAATTTAAAAGCATTATCAAAGAAAACGCCTCACACTTATGATTTAACACTCACAATAGGTTACAGATCAAAGCCTTACTATCAGCAATCTATGTTATTGTCTGAAATAGATCTGAGGAGAGTCACTGCGTAACCTCCGCCGTGCATGTCTTTTTTGTTTTCAGATGCATCAAACATAAGTCAAATTCAGACTCACACACACGAGGAAGCACACACATACACACATTATTAAAGTTGCAGAACATGACCACACAGAGGGCAAAGACTGATTATTTATTTGCTCTGTGGAACAACTTGGTGGGCAAAATTGAGGTCAAAGGCAAGGCTATAAATACAGTGGTTAACATCCCTGCTTGTTTTGGCCTTTATAATGGACTGGACAAGTTGTCTCTCCATTAACAGACTTTATCAAGCAAAAGCAGTGCAAAGACACTATTTATTATGACAGAGAAGTCCAGTATGAATATAGAAATATGGCATCTGAGGGCCCTGTAACATGCTTATTATTAGCGATGTATACTAAATAGTTATTCAGGTATAGTCTTAATTTCAATATAAATGTGTGTTTCTTTTAATTAATTAAGTTATTCAAACATGATTTAAAAAAAGTTGGGATGTTGTCTAAAATGTGAATAAAATCAGAACTTTATCAATAACTAATTATTTTTAACATATACTTATTTCAAAACAAAGCAAAGACAATATCTCGAATCTTATTATATTTTAGCATTGTAAACACATGTATTTTATTGTGAATTTCACGCAAGCAATACATTTCAAACAAGTCTGGACAGACAACAAAAGACCGGTAGAGCTGTGTTCTGCCCTATACACCTGTTTAAACATTCCACAGGTAAACAGGTGATTGTATCATGGTTGGGTATGAAAGGGGCATCCTCAGAAGTCGATCACGAGAAAAGATGGAGCAGAGTTCACCACTTAGTCAAACACATGACTCTATACAGGATATTACCACACTGGCTCAGGAACATTTTGTAAAACCATTGTCGGTAAACACATCCAGCTTTTTTTTTTTTTTTTGGGATTCAAGGTTATATATGAGACTATTTGTTTAAAACTGGTTCAGGTTTTGAGAGAAAATCATTTTGCAGAAAACTACCAAATGAACTATTTTTCTCTCTTCTTCTTTCTTCTTTGTTTGTTTCTCTTTTTTTTGCCTGTTTTTCTGTTGCGGTGTGTGCCCCTCAGCTTTGTGTCTACCTGACAAGAGTGGAATTGAAGTTAGATGTGTAACCCCGGGGGCCTCTCTTTCTTCAGTGCGAGGGTAAAAATTTTCTCAAAACATTTTGACATGTGCCTCCACTGACGGACAAATTCACAGTGAAAACCAAGAGGGTCTCTTGTACTCATTTAGTCCAGAGGTGACCTCGACTTTGAGGCAGTAAATACCAGTCTTCGGTTGACAACTCATGCCTAAATTCCGATTTTGTTTTCAGCAAGCGTTGGAAGTGTGCGTGCTCATTTTTTCGAAGGGGTGTGGTAGCTGATGGCAAATAGCATATTTGCTCTGTTCGCATTAATATTCAGCTACAACATTTGCTCTTATTCTAGACGCTAACACAAGTGTAAATAAACCATTTGCAGCTTAAACATTTTCAACATGCAACTGTTCCCTTGCTGCTTGACATTTAGTGACTAGGCAGGTCGATACATTAAAACAGCACATTACAAGATCCATCATGGTGCTGAGAAAAGGTATCAGTAGCCAAAAGTTTAATACCACAGGAAAACAGTCGGAATCCATTTTTATTAAGCCGGGTTTTCGGGTTTTAATCACTACTTTGAGTGAAGGCAAGTCGTAACATGGACAGCAGATTATACCTGAACACAAAACACGCAAACCTGCTCTCTACCATTCCTGTCGCTGTTTCCACATGTGCTGTCATAAATCAGTGAAGAATTGCTCCCGGGGACCTTTTCACTGTCCCTCCAGCTCGCCTCTCCATGCCATACCCATGACTTCCAGATGTGAGTCAGGCTCTGCTATAAAAGCCTACCCTAACCCTTAAACCGACAAAAAACAGCAAACCGCATTTTTCCCGAAAGAGGTCTGTTCAAATGGAAAAATCTTATGTACATTACTAAATCGGGTTCATGTAAATATGACGCTGATAGATTCGATCCCTCCAGCCGACACTTTGTGCCTTCAAGCGGGAAATGGCACTCTGGGGAGACTGCTGTACGTGGTTTCAATTGCTCCAACCTTGTTATCACTTCAGGGACGGGATGGAGAGACAGGTAGACGGCCCCGACTCTGACCACCACCTGCCGTCCAAAGACCCGACCCCCTCCCCCCCGCCACCTCCTCCACCTAACCCTCAAAGCCGCAGTGAAAAGAACTTTGCCCCCTTTTCTTCTCCCGTCCTTCCTCTCCTCCTCGTATCACGAGAAGCCCCTCCATCTGTGAGCCTGAGGGAAAGGATACCTGCGACCAAAAGCCAGTAACATGGCAACCGAGTCAAAAGACCTTCATGCCTGTTGCACGGCAGGGCGCTGGCATTTACTTCCCCCATCCGTTCCCTGTTTCATCCTCGAGGCCCCTCGCTCCACCCAGGAGCCTAAAAGAAATCCACTGTCCTTGCTTTCTCAGCTGCCTCCCTCTTCCCGAGTTAGGAAAACAATATTCCACAAAGGAGAACAAGCGAACTTCCTGTCCTTTTGTCCGTTGTGCAGGCCAAAGGTGCTGTTTATTGGACTCCACTGCGTGATTCCTGCTTTTCCACAGATGCACTCTTTTTGATGGTAGAAAAAGTAAAGCCCTGCATTACTACGGATTCCACACAGGAAAATGTATAGTAAGAAAATAAGATGTCATACAAGCCTTTTCTCATATTTAAGATAAAAAAGTGGTGAAAATATATATGTTTGTAAAAGCATGTATTTTAGATGTAGGTCATGTGGATGTTTCACTCTCTGTGTATTTCCAGGCCTTATTTTCACAAACAGAGCAGAGTGCATTGTGTCAGCGCCAGTCTTTGACCAGCTGCCTGTTGCTTCACAGTATGTGTGCAAGATTTCCTCCCATGTTTTAAATAGGTCACATTCAAACTAAAGATGCTAAAAGTTATGCTCGCGCATTTGGAAAATCCTTACTTTGTTTATTATTGCGATAATAATTTTATCCCATTTTCAGGGAACTTAACAAGTGGGTTGTACGAGCTGTACTATACATCTACATGTTCTCAGCAGTTCTTTCTCAAAGTAGCACAGCATCTATAGCCTTGATTTTACCGTACACTTTTTACATTTACTCTAATTTGTATCTTAATTTATAACAGCTATGTTGATGCAAATGGAGTACAGCACTGTTCAGTTAAATGCAGAGGCAAACTATTAATGACCTAGAATGATATCAAAAGCATTAAAGCAAACATGCACTGAATCAGATTTGTTGTCTTTAGGGGTTAAGTTGGGTTGAAATAGCTCCGTGAAGCCAGTCCACAGTATCTACTGTCAACATTACATTTATTCACTTTTTCCACAGTAAAAAAAAAGAAAAACGGATTGCATGTAGACCTTAAAATAAAGAGCTTCGCTCTACTTTTCTTGGCTACATTTTCTTCCTGCTTGAAAAGACTGACAATCACCACCCTGTGCTGTTTTCAGTACATGACACGACCGATGAGTGCGGCTAATCACAAAGACACTGTCAATCACGCGGGGCTGAGCAGAAGCTCGGAATGAATGGGCCAATCTTTACCTTTAAAAGGTTGTCTGATAACAACAATGCAGCACATAGTAAGCCTTTTTGGGTCCACTATGAATCACCGGGCTTTACTTACTCAGATTTTATAATGCTGCAACAATACACACTTTCACAGTTTTGTTCTTTTTTAATACTGCCCTGTAATTGAAGGTAAAGTAATAGTTTCAATTATTTTCATTTTTAGATATAAAAATGTTAAATTTTGAGGCACTGAGGCTCTATTGTTTCCTGTACATGTGGGCTTAAAATTAGATGTTTGTCATTTCTGTAATGTAATTGTGAAATATTAAACCCCAACACTGTAATTGAAAATGTGACACTTGCAGAAGGTCTGCTGACCACTTCCGTGTAGACAATGATGTCCAGCTATGCAGAGTTCAATTTATCAAGCTGTCTGAGATCAGATGAGCTGAGACTGTCGACTATGCAGTGTGTCACTATGGACATTTTCTGAATAATAAGATAAATGAAGTGTGTGAATTATAATGCTTTCGTAAAGCTCATTAGGTCCTTATAATGCAATATGAAGCTGCATTTGGCACAAAGACTTCTGCTGCAACATAATGGTGCAAATCCTTGCAACCCCCCCCGCACACACGTGCAGACACATGCACATCCACACACACACGTACACACACATCCATACACACACAGCCAAGTTAAACCAAGAGATAAATGACCTTAAATGAAACATAATCATGAACATTCACTTTACGGACCCGCAATAATATTTTTACATTAAGAATTAAAAAAGCTGCCTGCATCTTTTGCATTATTTGAGTTTAAAGGGACTAAGTAAGAACACATCGATATCACTGAACTGCATGATTATCAAGTATGAAAATACTAGACTGTGATATATGACTATCTATGTTTAATTAGTGCAACATGACAGCGAGAATGCAAATCAAAGACAACAACATCTTGATGCGATTAAAAAGAAACATGGGCTGTATTAAAATCCTGCATCCAGTCTGAATTTCCATATTCAATGTAATCAGTGATAGTGATGACGCATCAAAGCCCCAGTGTGAACGCACCTGTTGCAGCATACAGTAATTTAATGTACACTTCTTTCATGTTAATTATTGGTACTTTTTCCTGCTGACTGAGGACGCCTCCACCGCACAATGTAATACAGTGTCTTCAGAGACGGAGAGGTGCTGTGTCTTATAATCGTGCTTAGGGAGGTGCTAACCTCACCATCTTGTCGAGTTCTCGATGACAGAGGGAGAAGGACTCGCCCAGAGTGAAGGAGCCAGTGGCAAGCTCATCGATCAAAGACTGGGAAATGTCAGACGCCAAGTCCGAGGCAGAGTTTTTTTGCAGGCCTCACGTCTGCTAAAGCTCTCTTTCTCCGTTGGACAATTAAAAACACAGTCAGTGATGCTACAGACAAGTGTCGCTTTTTTAATATACATTTTTTAAATTATCATGATGATGAACCTGAGATTTCTAGCTATATGATTTTTTTGAATCTCATTTTATTTTATTTATAATCAGTTTTTTTTTAATAAAGGAAACTGTGTCTCTGCAAGCTAATTTATGTTAAAAATGTATAAAGTCTGTATGGTATAAATGCTACCAGGAACATATAATCTAGCAACAATTAACAGTAATCTAAATTAAAAGTTTGTATATTTCAACAAATGTTTAAATTGATTTTTTTATGCCATAAATAAACCAATTCAGAATCCATCTCAAGCAGAAAGAGATCAACAACTTAAAAACTGACTTCCATGCAAATACATTATTGGGTATGAAAATTTATTTACAACTATAGTGTCAGCCGGAGCAGAGGGTAACATCTTGAATTAGAGTTGGAGAATTAGTCAATTTATGAAAAAAAAAATTATCCGAAAACTATTTTGTCATTTGTCATTTCTCCAGCAAACATGGAAAAATGGATGAACATTCAATGCTTTGGCGTCTGAAATATGACTGTTGTGAGCATTTCTTTGTCTTGTATGATAGAAAACTCAATATCTTCTTGGACAGCTGGTCACACAAAACAAGTCATTTAAAGTATCCTTTGACTTTGGAAAATTACAGTGGACTTTTTTTTTTTAATTCCATGACCTTTTACTGAAAAAGTCTAATTAATAAACAGAATCATCAATAATGAAAGTAATTGTTAGTTTCTGCCCATATGTGGATAACTTCTGACAAACTAGCCTGAAGGCAAATTTAAAAACATTATTGCAAATCACTATTGCAAAAGCACCCATTTCTGACTGTAATAGTGACAGAAATGCCTGTCATCTCTTGGATAATATCCAAGGGGAAAAAGGAGGCTGGAGCCCACTGATTTATTACAGTCAGTCAGTCAGTCAAAAAAAAAAAACCTCAAGCTTTTTTTTTTTTTTAACTAAAACATTCATCACTCTGTTTGCACAATTAAAGGCTGCGAATCCATCAGTGTGCTTCAGTCCCCTTTTTTGTCCTCAAACTAAGAAGCACCTGATTCAGCTGCATTCTGCTAAAAGATGCACAGAGGAGCCTGATTCAGCTAAACTTTAGTTACATGTTTTAAATGAGCATCTCAGAGGACGGCCGGTAGACTCACTGGACAACAAACACCTATATAAACATCATGTCTTCAGCACTTCGCCTATCCAATCAAACAACAGAAAATAGGATGTAAAAGTAGGATTAGGGAGAGCTATTTGGTTGTAAAAGTTGCAGTGACATTATTTTTCAGTATCCTAATGATATAGATTTGAATCCATGCAATAAAATTTGAAAGTGAGGTTTAAAAATACAACATCCAAAACAGATGTTGTAGGCTACTGGTAATGAGCAAAACCACATTTTGTTCCTTAAAAAAAAAAACCTTCTGAAGTCATCCTGAAAAATATGCTCCCCTATGTAATACCTGCCTGGCCATACCCTCTCACAGACTGACACTGTTTACAGGCACCTGAAATGTTTCTAAAATCTGGTAAATAAGTGCGCTGTGAATCCAAATGGCAAACTAATTACTCTCTCTTTCCTTCTAAAAAATGTACAGCACAATGCAGCCAAGGGCCACTGCAGGATGCCACTTTACTGCACAGGGAGGAAATATTCCACCCTTCATTATCAACATAAACAAGAGGCAAAGACAGGCTATAGACGGCAGGATAAAAGAGAGGTATTACTGGCAACAGGCAGATAAGAAAGTTATGAAAGCAGCGAGAATGAGAGAGAAAGAGACAGGGGAGCTGGTCTTCTGTTCAAGCCATTATCTTGCTTCTTGAGACACTTCAGAGAGAAATGTGTGTATTGTTCAGCGAATCGATCCATCAGCATACCGTACAGAACAACGCAGAGAAACTGCACTCTAATTACTAACTACTATATGGTGCGAGCATGAGTTTTACAAAATGCACTTACACATATACAGGAAGGCATATCTTGCTACTTCGCTTTGTTCACATCAAAGCACAGACCATATGTGATATGCAATATTAATCAGTGTAAATTGAGAATTACAGTAAAAACTATTCAAGGAGTTTTCAAGGTATTTATATTAAAAAAAAGTGCTTTCTGTATTATTTTACTGGCTATTAGCAGCAGTTAAATTTAGCTGAGGCTGTTTAGGCAAGCAAGTGAGCAAGTGTGATGCATTTGGACCAAAATAGACTATTTTGAAAATCCTATATTCTGACTTTCTACTCCACTGGATTTTGGTGTTATCTATAGGCATCGGCTTGAGTTCTCTGCTTTTAGACTGTGTCTGAGTTTGACATAAACACAAAGGACATCATGGTGCATTCAAGTGCACCTTGTGAAGTCAGAGTATGTACAACTATAATGCTCCTACTTTCTCCTATCTTTTATTAATAAAAATACATAAGCCAAAAATTCTTCATCACTTTCCTGTACTTTCACTACAGCATTTTTTTCCCACTATAAATATGATAACATCCCATTCATAACTACATCCTATTAATTTCTACAAATAAAACTGCCCCTACACATTCTGGCCAGTAACTTCCCCAACACACACACAGAAGAATACTTTCTTCCTGACTCAATTTCACATAAGTATTACATATAAGACCTGAAAGTTTACAGTATTATATCTATTTCTTTTTATATGCACTTCTGGTGAGGCAAACAAGACAAACATCTACATCTACTTGCCACAAAGGTGAGCTGAACACCTTTCATTCACTTGTTTCAACCTTGCAGGGTTGCTACAGTGTGAGTGCTTCACCTGCATCTGCCCCTAAAAATAGACATATGCTAACTGGAAAAATTATTTAGGAGCACAGAGTGCGAGTAAAGATTACAACCTACGTTCCATGAGCCACAGTGTGCTAATTACAAGAGAGATTTCTGTGATGACACAGCTGGTGTCAAGTGAAAAAAAATTTAACAACACTGAAAGAAAGTAACGTCAGCTTCAAGGAGCCACCAAACCATCAGCTCACAGGCTGGTCGTTCCCTGGAGCCGAGAGCAGCAGCTGAGTTAAAGGAGCTAACGTCAGAGTTGTCTGAGGATTACAAAGCTTGTCTATTAAACAGAATAGAGGCATCACTCTATTCAACTTTTGTCGGCCGACCACTGTACGGAGCTCGCAACTGAATAGTTTTATTTGCTTCCTGGAATGCCCAAGATGAGCTATGGACTTGTTCACTGTTAAGCTGTAAGCTTAACAGTGAACTACATTAGGCAATGACTGTATGATATGCTGTGATGGATTTGAAATTCATGTTTTGTTTTTTTTTGGGGGGGGGGGTTGCCTTTTGAAATATCTGGTTGTTACTGATTGTAAGTAAAGGGGTTATGTCATGGGTCCTTTGGGTAACTGGTACATAAGTCAAAATATTGTGTCAGTCAGACTTGTGCTCCTAGTCAAAATGCCAAAAACCTCCAATGAAAAGCTTTAAATTAACTTAAGACATGCAATAACTACAACTTAAGTCCATTAGTTTTTATTTTAAGGAAAAAAAACATGGAAAATGAATAGGAATTGAAATAAAAAAAAGGAGAACTTCATTCCTGCTTTTAGCTGACCTCTAAGCGTGCCAGGCTGCAGCTGGAAAACTGACATCCCTTATGTTTGGTAGGCACTGGTTAATGTGTGATTTTGGTGGTATGTGGTAATGTACTGATGTGGCACCCTTAGTAACTGCACATATCCACACACACACACACACACACACACACACACACACAGAGTATTTAAAAAAAGGATTGTTAATAAACTCTGCATGACTTGAATATTTTTCTTGTGCCTCTATTTTATTCATTTAGGAGACCATTTACTCCTTAAGAAAAAAATTTGCATAGTGCCCTGCTTTGACAAATAAAATGAACAAATACATGCATTTCTGTCCTCTCCTGCAAAAAAAAAAAACATAATTTGGATTTTTTTATACATACCAACATGCATTTGTGATATTCTGACTTGTATTGCTGCTTGCACGGACCATTTCTTTCTCTCCTGTGGCATTATTTAATATCGTGTGTGTATCCCTGATCCTTTATCTCATGTACAGTTTAGTTACAGACCTTGAACCATCTGGAAGGCTCAAAATGTTCTTCTACTTTCCAAATAAATAAAGGAATAAATGTGTCCTACAGTGTAATGGTGCTTTAAAGATCACAGAGCTTTTTTAATGCGTCTGTGTTCAGGTGTTTTATAGCTTTTCCTTGCTAATGTGTTAGCCCGTGGCTAACCTGTCTCCTCACAAAAGCGCAATGAGTCAAGCTTGTAAGGTGCAGCAGAAACCACTTCGGGGCGGACGCATAATGTCTGTCAGTGGGTGCCATATTGTAATCAAACAATATTAGGTCTAACAAAGAATTTGGGAAATAAGGGAAGTGTAATGAAGGGCACACTCACTGACAGCACGTTTGCAGCTGCAATTTAAAAGGCAAAGATATTCTATTAGAACCTCAACGAGCCCCTAATTTTATAAAGCACAACCCCACTGAGCGGAATGATGTAATTTGAATATGCTGTCAGTTCAAATGTGGCTTTCTGGGACAAGAAGGTGGTCACTGACATTTAATTGGAGGACAGAAAAAAGTTGTGGCAGCGACAGAGAGACAACAAAGGGAGAGGGGGAATTTCTGTGACGGCCTCACGTTTTTCAAAGATGATAAATAAAAGATGATAAACATGGATTAGAGGGGCCATTTTGTCTGCGGTCCTCTCCCTTTCGAGTCCTGGAGTCTTTGAGAAATATGTCTCTAAATTTAGCATCAGATTTATCAAGCCGAGGCAATCCAGGGAAAAGGGGGACTTGGGAATAGAGAGAGCAAAAGAAAGAGACAAGGCTGAAAGGTATCTAAAAGACAGGTGCAGCAGACAAAAAGATTGAGGGTAGTGGAGGGGGAGGGGGGACGGCATTGTCTGTGAGATCCTGTCCATCACTTGCCACTTTTAGAATGAAAATACATCTCCGCTAATATCCGCCCCGCACACACACACACACACACACATACACACGCGTACAGACGCACACACACTCGCTGGCAAGACACATGAGGAGAAAGAGATGTGAATTTCAATTAAGCAGGTAAGGAAATTAAACTAGTGTTACAGTTATAAAGTCAACCAAGCAGATAAAGACTCCAATACTGCAAAGAGGGTGGATGGATGAGACAAATGGACAGAAAGACGAACTCATTCACACACAAACACACAGACAAACACAAATATGCTACGCCCAGCAGAAAGCCAGACAGAGAGTACAGTGAAGGTCGAAAATGGTCAGGTGCTAAACTCCAATGCAAATAAATATAAAAACGTCCACTTCTTGGCTTCAAACGGTCCATTCTGTGAAGTGAAATCAGAATCTTAATAAGTGGGTGTCATATATAATTACAAATAATGTTATATTCTTTGCCACTATTTATTTTGAATGCATTAATGGATGCTGGTGTTTCTGCTTGTAATCACCAGAAGGGTTCTGTCTATTTTACGCAAATTTAAAGTTTTAGACAACAGGACCCTCCATTTTTGAAATCTCTGTATTCTTTTGAAAAAAGCTTAAATTTGAAAAAGGAATCAGAAGTCAAAGTGTTACCTCTTTCTTTTCTGAAATATCCTCAGAGGTGCTGTTTTTTTCAGAGGACTTTGAAAGTATAAAGAGAGAAAGTTTCTGGAGTCCATGTTTGTCTAATTTAAAAATTGCCACAAACACAATTCGGTTCACTGACTATCTGCTGCCATTGGAATGCCAACTAAGGGTCAACTTTTAGTGGCAGAGGACTGCATCAAATATAAATTTACTGCCCTGGCTAGCCTCCCTCGCCTGCTTCTTCTATTTGCCATGAATGGAATCTTGTCATTCACCACCCGGTTTTACTGTTGGGAGTAAATTCAGTCTCTCTCCTTTCCTCTCCTTCTGTTCTTTCCTCGGGTGTCAAATGGTCTCTCTGAAATTGTCCTTGTTTAGATGCAAGATTTACATGGGATGCAAATCAGCAAACTCTACAACACCGTGGCACTGTACACACCTGACTGCCAGGTCTCAAACAGGGACTCTCTGTAGAGTGCACACAGTGAAAAACTACCACATCAAGCCGGCGTAAATCACTCCATGTCGCAATAATAGTTACAGCTTATTATTTCATACACTCAGGAACTGTTCAGGTGACGATGGCTGCATGCGGTGCAATGCTGGCATGCATGTTTATACAAATTTAATACTCCTTCCGTGGCTGAAATTCAGATGAATACTAAACACTTTGTCAATTAAGAATGATCAGAGGTGGGTGTTTATTCATTTACAAATATACATCTGCTCAGTATTACATGGGAGATTAACTAGTTCCATATGAAGGATTTATCTGAGTGGAGTCATCATGCACCTGTATTCCCTAATGACGTATGTAAGGGCCTCCCCTCTAGTCAATTAGTCATCTAAGTGGTTGTTACAGTCTCATTCCACTGAGGTACTTTTATTCATTTATTTTTTCCAAATATGTTTTTTTGCATACATCCTCCACTAAATAATCTCTCCGGGGTCAAAAGGCACCGCAGATATTCAATTTCACAGGGTATTTAATTGTGCTAAATCAATCAAACCATTAACGTAAGAGACTATTATCAATTCAGTGGAGTCCTACCATTGTATTTCATATAGTGCATATATGGATTAATATGTTGTAAATGCCTGTATTCATTTGACAAAATTTAATGAGGGAAGAAGGTGAAAATAATTTGGAGCAATATAAATGCAAAGCGAACAGAAGGTCAAAGTTGGACTAATTAAAAGTGCTATAAAATTGTCTCGTGCTATAAAATTTCTGCATGTAGCTATCAATTAGAAATCACAAAATGGTCTTAGGCGGTAGCGGCGAGGAAATGAATCTGTCAACAGTTTTCATTATTGTATGATAACACGGGAGAAAATTAAGTCACAAAATAACCGTTACAAGCTGGACTTGACCTGCTTGAGCATTACCTCTGTTTAATTATTTCATATTCTCCACTACTCTGCTGTAGACACACAGAAAAGCAGGGTTTTTTCTTCTTCCTGGGGTTTGTTTTTGCATTTCCTCAACAGAGTGTCACAAGGGGTCTTCTTTTAATGAATCGAGGTGAAAGCAGATGCAGTGGTGTAAATTCATGGCACTACCACACGTGCCACATGCAAAAACACATTTTTGGTAATTTTTTGTGAGCAAAGATGCTGGCAAAGCGGTGGCACACCTGCAGTGCAGTCAGGAAAAAAAAATCAAAAAAAGGTTTGAATTAAAAGGAATAAATTACCAGTAGATGTGGTAAGGGCCTGTGTCAATCACAGTCAATTAAATTAGGTCCTCTCATTCACTTTAAAAGCTCCCCGCCATGTGGCAGAGATAGTTTCCCCGTAAATGAAAGTCCAAACCGGCTGTCTTATAAAAACCGTCTGAACAGAGGAAAAAACTGTTGATATCAATGAGCCGCAATCGAATTATTTCTCTGCAGATATTATTGAAATCTCACAATCGGTACATAAATCAAATCTGTGAACAGCCAAGCCTGACACTGACATTAACTCTGCAAATTTTCTGAGGACAGATAATGTGCAGTAATTACTTCAGTCATGTGCTGGCTTCAATTAAAACACAGAGCTCTGAAGTCCTACGCTCAGACAGTAGTAAACATTTCTTTTTGTTTTAAAAATAGTGTCTAGTTTTTTTTTTATGATTGGTGGAGTGGGTGGTGTAGTCACACTGACAGGAAACTGAGCTGTATGATAAGGTCACTGGCTCAAAAAGACTTAGAACAGCATCAACAACTGATGTAAGTGTGGAAATGATGTATTGTTATGTTATTGTTTGGTATTCTACGGAGATAATAAGCACTGTCACACGTTTAACACAAAAACAGTATCTAGTCAAGGGTTTACTTCTATTGTTAGGATAAAATGTATAAAGACATGTTGTCAGTCTATAATAACTACTGTTATTACACTAATTTAACACCAGTTGCATGCCTGTTGTGCACTCACTCCTGTTGATTTTGTCACAGCAGCAAAGAGCAGCTCTGTACTGATTTATTTTTAACATATAAAAAATAAAAACAGCCACAAAAAAAAAAAAGACTGCTTTTGTTACAAGGTCCATTTTGTTATTTGCAGCCAAAGCACTCAAATATAACAAGTTGTATTAGTGACTTCTAAGCTTGCAGCCACAGAGGCATGCAGTATAGGGTGCACTTGGAAACAACATCACTCCGGCGACAGTTTCATTAAGCATGAAAAGCATTTTGACTATTACATCTGGCTGTAAAAATCAGTATTTGAAAATTGTTCATCCATACACAATCACACCTATAATTTAGTTTCAAGTCAAAATGGTTCAGATAATCATACAGAAAATGACGTTTTCCATAATGCGTCTCGACTTCATTTTGCGTTTGATGTGTGATCATCATGCTCTCTCTCTCCCTCTCCCTGTGCAGGCATTGTGTACGATTGGCGCTTCATTCTTGTGCAAACTCACTGTTTAATGACTCACATTCATACACACTCACATTTCTCTACGTACAAACACCTTATTTATTCATGTTACATATATCACTCATTTAGCAGCTATACACTGTACGTGTATTTTCCCACTGCTGCCAGATTGTGTTTACATCTGAATTTGTTTCGGAGTTAAATTGAATGCAAAATCTAATCTCTAGGGCACGCATATAAACAGACAAATACAAATTATGGAGAGCCTACATGCACACACAACACAAATTTATCCAGATGATAAAATATGATGTGGCTGACATTGCCTCCAATGAAAAATTATTGGCATGAGCCAACATGTCAGCAGTATAATCATAAATGATGTGCGGAAGAGAAAGGTCACAGCTGAGGACCGAGGCATTATGTAGAGGAACAGCTAAGCTCTTTAGCTCCCTGACTTAGATGTTATTCAGCATTGAAGACTTGCTTGGTGTCTTGCACATTCATAAATTTATTCATTTTTTTTTTAATCATACAATGTGACACATTGCAACAGACGCAACCTGTCATCATATAAAAATACACATGTGATTTCCCCTTAGGAGAGATGGCAACAAAGAGTCACGAATTTTATGCTGTCTTCATTTAGCATGAAAAATTGTACATCATTATGCAAGTGAATGACAGACCACCCTATATGTGACTGCACAGAGAAAGCAGGTGAGGGTCTCTGTCATAAATGTGGAGCAGCGTGCCTGTCTGTGCTCGTGCACGTCCTTCTTGCCTTGCTTTGTTAGAGCTCAACTCTCAGATTCTATCTCGTTCTTCCTATTACCAACAATACCATGCAGGTTTTCTGCCACTGGGGCCATTTGGGAGCTATTAAGCAGTGCCTGGCTAAAATACATGCATAACAGTTGCCTTTCAGTGGCTCATACATCAGGTGGAAATCACAGAAGCACAGTAAGAGGATAGGTTTGGGCTGAATGCTGTGCCTGTGATTCACACATAAGCGATTTGGCCACCTGGCATTAATATGGCATTGATTTCAACCACTTCTACTTCAGAACTTTGCATCCGTTACATTGTTTTATTTTAATTTTAATACTCTTGAAACACTCATCTCCTGCCGACCTTTTTATCTGTTATCAAGACTCAACTGGAGTGAAAATAATACCCCATAATTTCGGCATATTTTAATTACAAAAAACAAAGAATCAATGTTCCGAATACTTTCAGCTAATTACATAATATTTATACAGAGAGTGACAAACAGATACACAACAGTCACCTTCCACTTAAGATATTTGGGGTATAATACAAAAGAAAAGCATCTCACAGCTGCTGAGTGTGACGAGGTAAATAATAGCACAAGTTCTGCAATACGTTATTACGGCACAGAATATATTTCTTATTATTTTTGTCTATCTAGTCATTTTGAGTTATTTCCAGAGTGTTGTTCTATTGACTATTCCAGAACAGTGGCTAAACCATACATTAGTCTGGTTTCGGTGATGGCAAAGCATAGCTATTGGCCTTTAAAAGTGACACCACTGCAATGAAAGTATTCATATTAGCCAAGCACTGAGCAGATGTATTTTTGTAGTTGCAACTACAGTAACCCAACGCCCAATTATGAGCACAATGACAAGTTGCAAATAAGCAGTTGAACCAGGAATAGGCAGCAAAAACTATCAGCTTTCACTATTAATCACACTACCAACAATGGGAGAACTAACAACCTGACAGGCTTGTCTTGCTAAAGGAATATCATTCTTAATCTGAGAGGCTGGTGCCCCAGAAAAAAAACAGGGCAGCACATAAAAACTACAGAGCATGAACTGTCACACAATGTCAAAGTGAGAAAGAGCAATCTGGCCTGCCCAATTCCAATATCTTACTCTACAATGACAACTGGATCCAATCATGGTTGAACACCCCAGTAAGCCGAGCAGGCAATCCTCCAATCAGACAGACACACCCCAAACAAAATGCTCCAAAACTTTTGCTTTACTTTTACAATCACAAATATACTATAGATGAGGATAGATGACATCAACCAGAGGAAAGACATTTGTATAGAAATGCACAATATTTGTCAGGGTATTCACAATTGCTGTATTTTAGGAGTCATCAACTACTCTCATAAAACTAGATGACTACTTACGCAGGAAATGTATCATGTTTTTTGCACCCAATAAGATAAGTTATCATCAAAAAGGTCCCAAATACAACCAGCAGAGGGTTAACTAGTGTAGGCCGGACCAAGCTGGGGGCAGGTCAAACAGCAGAGTCCTCAAATGCCTCAGAGATGTTTACAAACGAACCGTGATCTCATTGGACTAAATTCCCAGCAAGCTTGTCTGAGCTAGAGATACTGTTTGTCTACAGTTACAATGCGACTTCCTTCCCGTCTTCTCTGAATACCTTTAATTCTGTTTATTTAACAAGACATTACATAGAAAATGACTGTCCAAACAAATCTGTTTGTTCTGGTTTTCTTGCTTGCAGCTTCCTCCTCTTGTTGCATGTCTGCTGCTTTAGTGTCCCATGCTGCATAGCGTTAAAGTCACACATGACGACTATGACACGTCAACAACAACTGCCCACAGCGCCCCTAGTTGCATATCCACTGCAGAAGCATTGCTGCTGCTTTATTACGGCACCATGATAAAAAAAAATGCTGATGACCGATTAGTCTACAACAATGCACAACATGGCCCAATGGCTTTGACTATTATTTGACCCCCCCAATACTTAACCAAATGATTATCTCAATAAAAACAGACATTGCAAAACAACTGGTCAAGATTTCTATAAAGATTGTCGTTTTCTATATGAATACATAGTATCTGAGCCTTTGATTTTGCATACCGTATTTTCCGCACTATAAGGCGCATCGGATTATAAGACGCACCTTCAATAAATGGCCTATTTTAAAACTGTT
>JAQMCX010000012.1:7687667-7714106 GCA_029814765.1 Acanthurus leucopareius | reverse complement strand
TAAGGCGCACTGTCGGTTTTTGAGAAAATTAAAGGCTTTTAGGTGCGCCTTATAGTGCGGAAAATACGGTAATTTAAGGTAAGTTTTATGCAGTTGTAAACCGTACATGATGACATGCTGGTTCATCTACTTTTGCAACATGGACAAAGTTCAGATACAATGTCGTAAATAATGTGCATTACAAATAATCATAATCACATTAATAAATATATATATTAACATTCAATTTAATCACAAATACACAAAAAAAACTGTACTTCGAAACATGAATTCTATGATTCTTATATGATCTTCTTTGCAACAGATGCTTGCTGTATGTCTGTAGGCAATAATTGCACATGTCTTGACACACCTGAGCCTCTCTTGCTACGGTTGGCCTATTTCACTGTCTGTTGTACAAATCCCAGACTGCGTGTTTGAAAGCAGAAACACAGGGGTGAAGGTGGGAAGTAATGAGAATTCAAAAACTGGACAGCAAGGTGATGTGTCTGACAACACAATGGAACTCATCATCCTGATTAAGCTGGACGCCCACCTTTTTTTTTTTTTTTAATTATTTCCAGTATTTCATTCAAAACGCAATCTCAAAAAGGTCACGGTTAAAAAATTAGAAATGCATTCCTCATCGGCCTCTCCAGCTGCCAAAGCCACTCCCTGAAGTGATGACTTTCAAAGTTAAGTGGCCCTGCACTCCATTCACAATCTTAGTTTTTCCCACTGGATGGGTGGAGACTAAAGAAGATTGGAAAAAGATGTTCATATCATGAAAAGGCTGGACACGACCGGCTGATCCACCTGTCACATTATCACAGTGCAATAATACAGAACAGTGTTAGAGCTGCAGAGAGCTCAAGGTCAGAGTCACTGTTGGTGTGTGCTGACCAGAGCCACTTAGACTGTCAGTGAGGTGACACTGTTCTGATGAGGGACTGCTAAAAAACCAAACACTAATATTTTATTAGCCATGAATCTTTTTTTAACCTGACATCAGCTACAATAACACACATAAAGGGTACTAGAAAGGATACTAAAATATTGGTTGCATTCTGCTAATAATGTATGAGGAAAAACATGAACATGCCATTTTTACTGTAAATGAAAACATCATTTGTTGGATGCTTTCTGAAGGCCTGCTGTTCCCCAGTTACTGAACAGAAAGTCAGAAAGCTGCTGCTTTAACAAACTGCATGTTTTGAATAGCTACCAGATGGTTATATTTTGGATTCTTTCAAAATAAGACTGATATAACAGGGCCCAGAGATGCATTTGCTACGGTCGACCTAGAACACATTTAACGTGCCATTTTACAAGTGTGCTAGTGTTGTTTGTATCTCTATGAGCACATGTGTGTGCACAGAGGCTTTGATAAGAGGTCTTGAGAGGTATAGTGGAGGACCATGCCCTCCTCTCCTCTCCTCTCCTTTGGCTAGCAGGCTGTCCTCATTACTGTCAGTCAGCATCAGGTTTAGCAGTGCCAGGCTCCTTCACAGCCCTCTGTCCTCTCTGCCCTACCAGCACTAGCCTGCCTGACTGCTGCCATTGGTAAGCATTGTAAGAACTCCTCAACCCCCTAGAAAACCTAATTACTCTCCACCCGCAACCAAGGAGACTGGAGCTGAGAAAGAGGGAGGCCGAGGAGAGGAGAATCACACGCATGTACACTCCATTTATAAGCGCTACGGCAATTATTCAAACAAAAGAAATGTGAGTTCATATTATATCTGCAGTGAAAAAGATAATTACACCAGCATTTACATTTAAACATCATTTATCTTTCCATTGAAGCATAAACATTGGAGGAAAGCATGAAAAAAGCAACACAAGATACACTAAGAAAGTGTGAAACAAGCACACACTCACACGAAACAACATGCACGAATCAAACTGTGCATCGCTTTGACTACCCGTTAACTGGGTCACTCAGTTGGTGATTGTGTCTGACCACCAAACAAACAGTCATTCATATGTCTGTGCTCTGGCCCCATTTTCATCTGGAGCAGTTCCACAGAGGCCACTGAAAGCAAAGGAGCTGACGGGTCAGGGATTTAAACCCATCTCCAGCTCCGGCACAGTAGCCATTACCACAGGAGGTGAAAAAAACAACTCCTTGTGTCATCCTCCATCTAAAGGAGGGTTTTATTTATGTTGGCTGCACATGGTTTTGTTTTTTTTTTTCCAGGGGTGAGAGGAGAGTGACAGCGAAGAATTCCCATCAACTCGCCTGTCACTTTTCCGTCGTCTTCCGTCAGACTCTTGGTTTCAGTGAAACGTCAGTGCATTTAGTGTCAGTTGTAAAAACCCATTTCACGAGTGCATTTATTTTGAGAAATACAGCAAAAATCTTTTCAGTTGGGCATCTCGGTTGCTCGCTGGGATAAGACTTGTGCCATATGCCTTGAAATGCGACGTCAGGTGCGGATAATAGCCTGCATAACACAACATTTCTTCCCTTTTTTCCGCTCCGTGTCCTATCTGCACAGTAGAAATGCCTCGATATAAGAAATGTCTAATAAGAAATAATCTTTCACATAATAAATATTTGGGAGGGCTCATTGTCATGAACTGTAAAGTTGAACAAAGATATTGATATGGCATTCTGTTCAACATGAAAGACTTTTTGTCCTTGAATATTCTTTCAGACTCATGCAGCTGTGCAGATCTGAGTTGGAACGGGGAAGCTGGTGCTTTTAATAAACTCACAGGGACATTCAAAGGGGCTGGCAGCTACAGAGGTTTCATTTTCCCAGCAGTGAGCTGTGTCATTTAAAATAAGGATCATTTTAAGAAGGGGAATATCATAATGCTAAATCTAGATCAAATAACTGAGCAAGGTGTAAGACTGGATTTACAAGGCCTTGTAATCCTAAAAGACTAAAAGAGAAGCACAGGGAGGAAGAGAAGAGAGCGAGGAGTGAGAGATAAAGTAAAAGAGAACAATGAAAGAGGGGAAGTTTGTTTTGAATTCATGAACAAAACTACACACCTGTGACTCTTTATTACAGTGTGTGCACAAGTGGTCGTGTGTGTGTGAATGTTTTTATGTCACACAGTACAAAGGCACAGGGGAATAGCAATGTGCATTTACTTGATGCAGCATTATTATTAGACTTCATTAAAACTTAAGACCTGAAATCTCCAGAACCGCAATACACCTTGGAGTGTCTTCAGCAGGTAAAGAAAAAAATAAAGCACAGTTCCTAAGAGAGGTGTGGGGGAGTAAAGACAAGGGGAGGAGGTGGGGGCGCTGGACGAATTGCCATTCACAGAGAGTGGGGGACAAATTGAGAAAATTGAGAGAGACAAAGTGACATGCAAAGACAAAGAGAGAGAGAGAGACAAAGGGAAAGAGGGTGCTCCAGCTGCCAGAGAGAGGCTGACACTAACAGCAGGCCATGCACGGGCAAAGCCAGTGTCACAGCTGTCAAAGGTTGGAGTAAAGTTTTGTTGCTTTGAAGGTATTTTTGACTGATAGCCCAGAATTATCTCAACCAGTGTACCTTCACAGTTCCCTTTCCTCCTTGCTGACATCAACGCGAGCAATTTAAAAAACGGGATGTTTCCGAAGAAAAAACTGTCATCGTAAACAAAATAAACAGAATATCTGGAACTGTTGTCAAAGCTGCTTCTGTGCGGTACACATCTATTTTGTGCACAGATAGAGTCTTCCTGCTGCATCCCAAAGAGTGCCAGAGACGCAGCGGCAACCTGTTCAGGACAGCTTACATAGCAAATCCCTTTATGGAGGTGCAAGGAAAGGGTTACGCCCATTGCCCTGTAAATGGTCGCCGCTCAATCCTTTCATTTCCATAACAAGCCATCAGAACTCATCTCCCACTGAAGTGGCCACAGTCCCACTGGCAATTAAAATCATGCTGGGACATGCCATGCTTGTGTGTGACTCTACTGTGGGAAACAAAAGCAGCAGCGGCAGCGGTAATGACGCCAACAGTTGAGTGGTAAATCTCGAGCAATGTCGGCGGAAACAGTCGCTTTGATTTCTCCTAGAAACTGAGAAGCGGGCCTCGTTTACATCTTTCAGTTTGCAACCTTACTGGAAAATATCAAACACTGAGACAGCGAGAAACAGCATCGTCTCATCTCTGTCTTCTTTACCACTTTCTATACACAGCCACAATACTGAGGCAGCATGCAGGGTGTGTTTTTTTTTTAAAGAACCTTCAGTAATTCAACAGGCTCCAATTTTAGACAGGAAAAATTAAGGATTGAAGTTTTAAAAACACATAGTTTGGGTGTGATTTCTAAATATTTTCTCGTGACACAGAGTCTGGTTAAGTTTAAAGTTTGGTTTATATTTTAACTACTGAGTCTCAGAGTGAAGACTGTGGATTTTGTCCTTTATTTCTTGAAGTCTAGTTGTGTTACAAGAGGTTATTTTTTTACTGAAAGAAAAAAAAATTGAAATAACAGCACTGACCAATAAGTCTTTTAACATACATGTAACAGGAGTGATACAAAGACAAGAAAATATGTTAATCTCCTATTTAAAATCATGGCTTGACCAAACTATAGAAACTGCACTTCTACAACAACGGTCCCTGAAAACTCTTGACATCAGGCTTTTATGAAATATAATTGGCTTGTTGAGCTCCAGTGGAAACGGAGTGATGATAATGAGGGAGGCAAATGTTTAAACCATCATTGAGTATCTACTTTGACAGAGAGATGAGATGCATAAGGATCTGTCTGATTCAGCTCAAATGGTGATTGACTGACTGATCACATCGTATATTAGCTACACGGTTACTCTGCATGTTGCAATCTCAGAGAATTAAGTTAAGTTATTAATTAGGTTCTTGCGACATCCACTAAACTATTTACTGGAGGCGACCAATGTCATGATACCATAAGAAAAATTTTTTTAAAAGATGATAAGTATATTTTGGTCATTATCTCTGCACTCATATCCACATTTCTCACAAATAAGCTCCAGGAAAATCATTACTATACATAAAACATTTTTTACCTCTAATAGAATTGTTTAAATGAGGCTTGTAGTGAAACTCAATGCAAGGATACAGTGTTGATATGTTTGTGTTGAAATCCTGGCATGTTAAAGCTACTTTTAGCTGCCTATCTAATAAAGCCACAGCTAACCCCAGCCAGGCTGAATCCACAAGGAGGAGACAAGGCATAAATGAATGTGCATAAAGCACTTTGCATCACATCAACATTGTTTAATCCTTTCATTCTCATCTGTCAATCATCTGCAGATGAAACTTAATCCCTGAATATTTGTGGGCTAGTCTGCATTGATACCTTTGACACAACTTGTAAGCACAGTTTCTATTTTTAATATTAAATGTCCACTTTTAAGTCTTAAGATAAGCTTTGGTTGGATGACATTATTCATGAATAATATGTGTGCTGTTTTGCATTTCTTTAGCATGTGTTCTTTGACTGACAGGTTCTGTGGTTATCTCCCATTCGTGCCCTTTCCCTATATTTCATGCGATGGTCACAAAAAAAAAAACCATAGATGCAAAAGCAAGGGGCAAAGCAGAGGTAATCCGCACTCTGCGACCGATTTGTCATACACCAACATGTCTATGTTACAGCTCAAAATTCTGCAGAAATGTACGTTCCAATATAAATCCTCTGCTTGAGTCGACTTTGTCTGTCTACGTCAATATATCCTAATGATTATGTTTTGCCAAACTCCTTTCTGTCTGTTTCTAACAGCCTCTTTTTAACAGAACTGTCCATGTTTTGGGGCAGTGTCAGTTATGCCTGCTGATACAAGTTGTTTTTCCTGTGATCCTGTCATCCCGGTGCAAACACCTTCAGTTGTTTACAGTGAAATGTCCTCTGTGTTCACCTTCACTTCCTGTCTGTTTTTAGCATTACTCTACGTGCTGTACATACTGTATAGTTTTACCATACTGCAGCATTCAGCGGTGGGAGGTTATTGGCAGGGTTACTTGTGAGGTCATTGTTAGCCGTGAGAAAATTAACGCTGATTGGTCTCGTCACGATTTGCTCCCCCCGAAGCCCGTGCCACCGAGGCACCTGCCAAGGCGAGCTTCTTTAAACAAGAACGAGGCCTATTCAACAGCTGCATAAGCAGCCAGGCAGGCAGACAGTGGAGGGAAAAGAGGGACAAAAGAAAGCAAATGCAAAACAGAGAGGACTTTCTAAATGGGAACCACAGAATGGGACTTCTTTTAAACGTCTTAAATCAATTGAACAGAAAGTACAAACCCATGCAATGTTAATCTATCTGGTTTAATCCCATTGCTTTAAGATCCTTTATAATCCACATTCAATACAACCATTTTTCTTCCCTAACAAGCTTGCCCTATAGCAATTTTATAAATCATCGGTACAAGCCGTTTGCAGTGCCACAAATTCTGTTATAGTGCCATTATTTCACCACGTTATGAATCATGCAAGGTACAGTGGCAAATATGTTTAAGACCAGTAGAACAGCTCAAAATATTGTTCTAATATTTCCTCCTTTGAATCACTGCTCAAAAAAAAAACACTGTTTAAAAAAGATTAACAATCAACACGACAGCATGAGGAGTTTCTTCTATACTTAACAATTGGAAGCATCGTGAAACATCTGAGCTGTTTTATTGCACCTCTGACTTTATGAGCAACGCTCACAACAGAAGAAGTTAAAGTGATATACTTGCTATGTGAGAAGTGTGGAGAAACACTGGTAGTTTCTCAACCATATGCCGATATCCTTAAGTCACCATGTGCTTTGGCTTTGAAAGCCTGCACTGCCAATTCTTCATTTGAAACCTGACCAACTCTTTAACAATGCCTCTGTCTGAGCCAGTGGGAAGGAGAAAATCTATTATCGATTTCCACCTGGTTTAGGTGGAAAAAGCCCTGATAGCGATGCTGAATAGCGCTACACTGTACTCTGCTACAGCCTGCACATTGAAGCTGGGGGATGGTGTGAGAGGGCATGTCAACAAAGCCCTTGACTACGCCACAGCACCATCTGCACACGCTGAATATTTAATTTTCAATAGAACTGCTCGAGACCAGTAATCAAGAAAGGGAAAAGATAATACGCATTATGAGGAGCTCGTACGACAGTTCCTGCGTGATTGGAGTTTGGCTTGTTTTTTTAAAATCACCCATTCTTTCGATGCTAATTGTGAATATTTCTACTGCATGCGCCACAATTAAAGATATTTTTAAATCACTTATGCCATTCAATCCTATTCAACTCCAAATGCTACAGAAAACAACTCAATAGACTTATAATTCAGCCAGTAAATGTAATTCATCACTGTCAATGACGAGTCACAAATCATGTCTTGCAAATTTAGTCAGGCTAATACTGGCTATTCACTTCAAAATAAAACTCAGTATTTTACACTAATGTGCACCTTCAAAAACAGGATCTTGATTTTCATTTTTCTAAATTTCCAGATTTCCTCTTTTTTTTCACACCGGAATAACACTTTCAACTGATAGGTAACTTTTTCTCTGCAAACACATTAAAGCCCGTCTTATTTCAGTCACGACCCCGTCAAGCCAATTAACGAGTTACCAAAGTAAAGTAGTGTTAACACTCACTCTGTTGCATTCAATAGAAGATAAAGCTTGATTTACTATTGCAGCCTAAAAATTCCTCTGCTGCAAAACGCACTATATTGTAATAAGAAGACAAGGGGTTTTTTTTTGAAACATCTGACAATAAAAAAATCCCTACGATGAGGCATGAAATACAAATATAAGCATAAAAAAAAAACTGGCGCAGATGGAAAACAGTGAGGTAATAAAAAAAAGACAGTATAACCTCAATCATGTGAAAAATTTTTCTGCGAGCCTAATATGTCCAACTTTAATTGCTTTGGTAACACAGCACAGACGAAGGTGAGAACAATGGAGCCACAGTAGGGTATTTTTCCACAATAACAAACAGACAACCACTGCCTCTTCATATCTGCTGTGGGAGCACACAAGATTAGGTAAGCTAGTGACATGAAACATCAACATAATCATTTTCTTTGAGCAGGGTTAGTGACCAATTTATTCTTACCTTAGGCTGGGCGCGACGAGGAAAGGCAACCTTAGGATCAATCTGAGGATGAGAGAAGAATAGCAAAATTGTTGTTTAAAGAAAAGCTGGTATACTTTAAAGGCAATGAACAGGTGCTGAAAAATATTTCTTAAACTCGGAGCCCACAAAAGGAACAAGAGGAGAGCCATTCACATAGTCACAATTTAAAGCCTCTGCGGTCAGGAATAAATACTTGTATCTTAATAGCAGCAATACATGTTCAAAACTTAATGTTATTCAAATTTGATATTTCCAACTCACAATGATGATAATTTATCGGAGCTATTAAGATTTTACAAAAGCGTGAATAATCAGCCTGCGGTGATACAGTCCGCTTTTGAATTTGAGAAGCATTTTTTAGAAACTAACGCTGCATTCAAGAGCTGTCAAAATTATTGCAATTACAAATTAAGTGCACATGAATGGCCAAACAGAAGCGATAAAAAGAACGAGCAGAAAGTGGGATTTTTAGAACACAATGGGTTTGTTAGAATGAAAGACTTTACTTTTGTCCAATCTGACGTCATTGTTTACCCTGTGCTGTGTTTAAAGTTAGGGCCAGTTATCTTCACCTTTGAACTGCTGGGTCATGGTCATGGGCAGTTTCATAATTTACTATCTGTTTTTGTGGTGCGCACATTATTTTGCAAGGATGTTCCCCAACTAGAGAGCAAAATATAATCACCAATACAAACCGTGATGTACTACATAATAAAGTGGTGTTGCAGTTGAATACTATTAAAGTAATTTAGCTTTTGTCCAACTGACCGATTCATTTATGCACTACTATTTAATGCTCTGTGCAATAACAGAACCTTATTAGTTAGCTTTATTAATCCCTATTCTTAAACAGATGTCATCATTTAAATTTACTGTTGGCCTATTACCTAATGTGGTTCCTTATTAATAGGGCTGATGCAGAGGCTTGCAAGTTACATAAGTTTGTCAGGATTGCCACTGCACAGGCCTTCAGCTTAAAACACTTAAAGAATTTATATCTTGAGCGCTGACTAATGGCAGTACACAACTTGTTATGATGAGGATTTAAAGACAGCTGGCCAACATTACTGACCTCATTACTTACTGGAGCAAATATTCTACAATTGATGTAGCTCAATGACACATTCTAGGCACAGCGTTCACTGCAATGGGCAGCGTACTTCAGGAAACCACACAAGAGCTGCTGCTAATTACTGTGTAAATTAGTCCACATGCAAAAATATGGGTGGTGAAAAATTATCTTCCAGTAATGCCAGGAAATATGTATATTCAAAAAAGAAACCACAACTGTTTAAGAAAGTGTGTGGAGGCCAGTCACACCACCATCCTGCTGGTCATGGTCGCGGCGAGAGGCTTGCTTTTATTTTAAGCAGGAATGGCTGATTGAATATGACAGGGAGAAAATGAGAGTCTGAGGCTGGTGACGCCTCCAGATATTGCCAAATAACCAGGAGGATGCGTCAGATCAGCCTGTGTCTCCATCTTGTTCTTGTTATCTCATTAGCTTCATTTTCCTCGTTAATTTCGCTGGTCCGAAGGTATGTGGTGGAGGGTCTCATCAAGCTTGCACTTACAATGAGGAGGAACTATCTAAAACAGCAGTGTTATCCTAATTTCTCATTGCCCAGATACCAATTAATTCAAAAAGAATGAACAGATATAATTAGCTTTTTGACATACTCATTTGTGTTTAACAGAACATCCTTTTCATGTTGTGCTACATTTTGCTGAACTGCAATATTTACAATTAGTGTACCCATTCTATGCATGCATAAAAGGTACTCCTTCAGCACAGATGGACTTATTTAAGAAAAGATATCTCTTCCTGCTGGGAAAAACAATAGAACGAAAATGAATCAAGGAACACAAGAACAAAACACGCCATCTGCACCGATCAATTAAGCCAATGAGAATGACTACGTTTTAATGCGTTTGAAGGGAAACCATGATGTGCAATCATGTCATTGTCATCTTTTCTGTCAGTCTCAGTTATTACTGTTATCTTTCTAAATCAGGTCAAAATGAGAAATGAATTCAATAACACCTGGATATGGCAACCCTGCTTGTAATGAATTTCATTTAAAGATTTGTTTTAGCACTTAGCCCCAGGCATAACCAATTCAAACTCAATTATTTTGTGCACCCTATTTGAGCAAAGACAACACATTATCCTTTGAATACCAAAGTCCTATACTTGGTAATGTATCTTACTTTTTGAGCCTATACAAAAACTATCAAACCTCATTTTATCATTCTGCATAAACTAATTGTTTTTCTGTCCTGCTGAGAGTTCCTATTCGCTTGCAAGCTTCCAGTTTCAACATGCACAAGAGAGCACTTTAACACAGCAGCAAAGGAGGTTGTACAGCTTTCTGTCAGTTTAAAATATTACTATTATCAAAAAGAGGCCATTATATGCTCAGAATTGTGTTAAAATTAAAGCTACGATACTGCAGATTGTTTAAATCACACTCAGAGCAATTCAACCAAATTAGGAAATGAGGACTTGCTAACCAATCCATCTGAGAAATGCTGTAACAGCACCTTTTGAGGTCACAACTTATGATGAATGGCTCCTTTGAGAGAATTTGAAATTATGATTCCCTTCGGTTTACACATTTGTGTGCATGCAATCTTATGTTGAAAATGCCTTTCTTACTTAAGGCACAGAGCTGAAATATGCCTCACCCTTTGCACTAGATAGCCGTACCACTGAACCAGAGATTATGCTGTCTCGGTTTCACCTGATACTTCCTTCCTGAAACATTTTTTGTTGTGTAACAGTCACATACCATCAGGTTTGGGATCAGTCAACCGGACCTGAGTACACTTGTTCCAGTAATTCTACACACAGCACTTGTGAGAGTTAATTCGCTGAAGTCCCTTTTCATCTATCAGAACCTTAAAAAATGTTGCAGTAATTTCCTATTAGTGATTTACATGGCATGTTTTGGTCCATTTTGTTTTTGGAGAAAATACTTTTCTTAATGGGTAAGGGGAAAAAAAGCACTCTCTTATTCTTACTGTGCTATTGCTTTTACTATAACTTCACATTGTTCATCAAAAGCAGCTAAATGCAACAAGTTTCAGTCATACTCTGTGGGTTGTTACAATAGACTCTGTGAACAAATAACAGGCTGATGAACATTCAAACATTTCAACAGAAAATAATTCCTGTAACGTGATGACCACCATAAATCAAAGACACATAACTGTAGCATAGACGCTAGACCTCCCATCCAGCTGTATGGTTATTGTCTAGCAGCAGTAAAGACTTACTTTATTAAATCCCTCTAGGAAATTTCTTCATCATAGATATGTCACGAGCAGCACAAACAAAGTTAACAGCACATAAATATTTAGAAACCTGATCTGAAAATGACTGAACAATCTGCTTTGAATATGAATGTGCTCCACCCTTGAACATTATGTTTTATTGGTTGACAGATTAACTGCTCAGACGAGGAGAAGCCAGCACTATTAAGCAGGTAAACACCAAAAATTTACCGTTTGTTTATTATTTTCTTCCTGTGGAACAATGAAGGTCATTGGGACTGTAAACATCAACAGGGAGCACAGAAATAAACTTTACTTGGATTGACTCAAGTGATGTACAATAAAATAGAAAATCAAAGTGAAGATGATCATTACTGTTGTCTAGTTGTAATAAGCAGGGTATTTTTCAACATATTGCAAAGTAGAAGCAACTGGACATAAACACAATTGAATGGAGATGGTCCAAACACACGCAAAGCTGGAGCCAAAATTTCTAAACTAAATAAAATTGCCAAAATCTCGTAAAGTGATTATCTGACTTACTGTAACTGAGTTAGTCCGGTAATAAGCTAAAAGTATTAGCCAATTATTTGATAGATTGAGGCTGGGCAATATGTTGATAATCATATTAATATCAAGATTTGAGACTAGATATTTTCTTAGATTTTAGATTTCTTTATAGAGCAAACTGAACAAACCACACTGTTCTAGCTTTTCTAATATTTGCATTTACTCACTTAGTCATCATACCCACATTACTGATGAGAAATTATCAAAAATTCATGGTTTTAATTTTTGTGAGAGCACCAATGGTCATCAATCCAGTACTGTCGCAATATCAATTTTGGGGTACTTGGTTTGAAAAATATTGAGATATTTGATTTTGTCCATATTACTCTGGTCTGTGGTCTTGTATTTGAACAAACAACTAATCAATAAAACTGGAGGAATAATGTACAGATTAATGGTTCACCAAAAAATAGGCAGCACAACTGTAATACTATCGAGTAAAATCTGCCATTAAAATACAGCCATCAATACATTTGCGATTGGCAGGAGTTTAATTAGGATGTTGTAGTAGCTTATACATTAAAAAATAGGCATTCAGCATATAGCATGTAATTGTGTTCTATAAGAGAAAGAGTAGAAGTTGCACTATATTTTAATGGGGGTTGTTTTAAGGAATGATTATGACCAGCATCTGATATCTACAACTGTCTGTAGAATGCATGGGGTCCTTTTTTCCAGCAATTATATTACTGTACCTGCCTAATGGTACCTGTTATGTACAACCGAATGGCAGCCTCTAATGTGATGCCATTTTCAGAGGGCTCTGTAATTTCTAGACGTGTACCTTTAGCATCGTGGGTATCTCAGATAAATCTTAAGCACCTAACCAGATTTACACAGTTCAGTTCACTTGAAGCACAAGGATGTAACTAGTGACATGCTAAAGATGCATAAGTGATGAAGTTCCTCGCACAACTTTGGTCTGCTTCAAGAGCCAGCCAAGAAAAAAAAAAAAAACATGGCCTCTCCAGCAGAGCACTTTTAAGTATTTGCTCACCTTATTCCCTCTTTACATCACCTTAACGAGACTTTTTCAAATTAATAGTTTCGATACACCTTTGTTATATGATGAAACATGACCTCACACAGAACAAAAGTGGATTTCCTTAGGACATCATACAACCTGATATGTCAATGTAATAAATGAGAACAGACCAAAAAGAATCCCCCACCCCCCCACCCCCACCCCCCCAACTATGCCGCGCCATCTTTTATCTTCCACAGCCTTTTACTACGGGGTCTCTGAGGGCTGCTTCTGTATGCGACTGTGGGAGATCAGGGCAGAGAAACAGCATATATCTTAAGTTCACATCTTACAAAAGGATTTCATATATTAATGCGGCTCCTGGGTAAACTCTCTCCCTCCTCTCTTAAGACATATCTACACCAGCATGATGATGTGGTGTTTAAGCTAAAAGGAAAAGGCTTATCAAAGCTCGCAGCTTCTCCCAACTTAAGAGTGCGAGCTGGTCCACAGGTGTGCGTGTGTGATACCGACGGAAGAGACGAGAAATTAAAACATAAATGTTTCATATCTGTGCTGTCAATCTTTACTGATTTTCACGGTGGAATAACATCTCCAAAAGGCAGTTTGTTGTACTCCTCAAATCAATAATGAGAATTTTACCAATGTCACACTCGACAAGCAAATTGGCCATTTCTCTTTTTTTTTCCTCCTTAATAATATGCAGCAACATTATGAGAATAATCCAAATTCACTGGTATAACACGAGATATTACATTACTGTTTCTTTTTTTTTAACATCAGATGTTCTGTATGTACCGACAAGAGACAGATATGGGATGAACTAATAACGCCTTCAGCCATAATTAACTGCAGAAGACCAAGCACCTGCTACACTTAAAACAAGAGCAAGTAAGGGTTCAGATCCTTAATTTGACTTCACTTCCAAACCCTGTCTGATGAGTATGATTTAGATCGGCCCAGAACAGCTACTGATCCGTGCTGTTTCTCCTTCTTTCCTCTTAGGTTGTTTCCTGCCTCACCTAAAACATCAAAACAGCAACTGTGAGTTGACCCAGGGTCATTTAATAAAGGCTGGATTTACCCCAAGACCAAATAGAATATGTTTATCTTACAAGAAAACAATAAATGAATACTGAGGCCGTTTTTATGCCCTCTACACTATAATAAGTAGCATCACATTGTCATGACAAAATCATATTTCCAATACAACCTTTTAACATAACTGCTTTGCATTAACCAGTAAAAAAAAATAAACCTGGAATCAGTCTACAGCCTTTTTTAAACTCTCAACTGTTACTCCTCCAATGTAAAAAACCTGTACTATGATCTCCCCTGTTTATTCCAGCCTGTCTTGAAACATATTCAGGCACAGATGCTATGAGATGCCTATTTCTAAACTGAACAAAGCATCATGAAAAATGGTAAATATGTTCTGAATTACCAGCATGTGTGTTTTCAAGCCCCAGGCTGTGCTTCCCCATATGTCTCATTCACATTCATCCTAGTCAGAGTGTTTTCATAACCGGACAAAAAGCAGAGCACATAGTATGAAAAAAAAAATCTAAAAAAAGGAGGAGAACTGGGATGGTGTGCTCGTCTGTGCCCATCCTGGCCTCTTGATGGAAGCTTCATTTATTCTATCGCTCCTCTAACCTCAACCTGGGCCTGTCACGATAATTACGTTATTAACTTATCGAACGATATATGGACATAAGTCCCATATAATTATGTTAATGAATAATCATACAACATGTGGACATGACCTTGATCGTTTCTTGGTTCTGTCACCGGAGAAAGTGGATGTTAACATGGATGTCCTCTGGGGAAGAGGAAAAATAATGAGTGGAACTGAAGGACACAAATACAACTTTTTTCTAACCCCCCTGCTCTTTGTCCTGTGTGTGTGTGTTGCGGCCTGTTTGCAGTGGGGCAGCAGAGTTAACATCTGAGCAGAGCCCACATGGGGGGGATGAATCAGACTTTAGGATATAATTTAATGGAGTCAAAGATGCAACAATGGAAAAAAAAACAAAAGCGGAAATTGCAGACAAGAACTGTGACTCAGTGTTAATTTAATGGTGGAAAGAGGTTAGACTTCTCAAAAACGACAATGTGTAAATTAAGAAGGCCTGCAAAATAGAACAGCGGTTTGTGTCATCAAAATGCCAAACTCAACAATTTTTTCCATCAATATAAAAGGCAACATCTCAGTTATAACAACATTATTTCAAATATTGACAAATAATTATTATTATTTAAGCTACAAGGCAAGGTGACTCAAATTGTTTTTTTTAATGTCTGAAAAATTAGATGTATACATCAATGTTATTCAATATATTCTTGTATTATTGTATATATTTAAAACCAAGTCATGTTTGCATGGCTACCTTTTTTATTATTAGTTCCATTTTTTCCTTATATGTTCTAAGGTTTGATGTCTGTGGCTTCAGTTATTATCAGTGAACAGGAAGCAACATTAATTATGTGTTGCAAAATACAATGATATATATCAATATGAAAAAAGGCATTGTGGTCAATTATAGCCATATTTTCCAGTCAACTAAAAATAATGCCTCTTTGTATTTGCTTTTTAAATAAAACAATGAAATAGTTGCCACCCGATGCCTGTTTGCCTGTTAGTTGGAATAGCAAAGCTACACTGATTTCTGTTCCACATACAACTATATCTGTTAAATAAAATGAGACAAACAAACAAGGGAAAAATGTAAATTCTGTGTACAAATAATATGACTCAACTTGTTCCCAGTCACAGCACCTCCAGCCACTCACTCCTTTCAAGGTTACAAGGGACAAAAACACTGGTAAGGACTCAGTCGAGTGCTGCAAAAGTAGGAGGCTCGTATCAAACTAACATCTGCAAACACATCAAGAACCATCCACATATGCTGGACCAGTTCACTCTTTCCATTACTGCTTAGCAACTCTATATGAGATATGATAGATCTGAACACAATGCGATCTTGATAGTGTGAATGTTCAGATATACAACAGCAAAGCAAATGCAGCCCAATGACTAATAGTGAGGGAAACAACTCAGACAGCTGCCTTAGGTTTGTAGTCTTCTATTGCGCGCTGACGGATAAACAGAAGCACATTAGCAGCTAGGAAATATCAATTTCTGCATGCATTTGAGCCAACAGGGTCTTTGGTAGGTCAATTACACTGTCAAACACTCATTTGATTACAATGTCTAGCAAAAAAACACATGGCTTCACTTACTGTTTATTATGATGGAGCCTTTAGTTATCCCCCATTATCATATGACTATTAGTACCATCAATGCATTTCAGGTTTTGAAATATGGAGACAAAATACAAGCAACAAAAGCAAATAAACTGTTGATTAATGTTTCATCATCATCATACAGGAATGCAAATCTAATTCAGCTCCAGAAGTGTTTTCAAATATAGAATCTGTAACAATCAGCATCCGATATGTTTATGCTAATAATCAAATCAGAAGCCTGGTGGCCTAAGGCTTTAAGAGGCTGACCATGTAATCCCAGCATCCCCTGATCGAGTCCAGCCAGGCCTCTCTCTCCCCTCATTTCCTGTCAGCTCTCTGCTGCATGCTGTCTAGGGTTGCAAAACATATGGATTCTTTAGGAAGATAATACCCAACAGAGGTAATAATAAATATAATAAAAAGGGAAAGGTTTCATAAGAGCTTGGAGTGACTTGCCAGTTAGGCAGGACAGATGTGGAGCAAGTTTAGAGAACTTTGCTGTGCCTGCATGTGCACTAAGGCTACAATTCAGACAAAATGATGATTGGATGTCAGACCTGAAAATGTCACTGCTCAGTTCTCAGAGTTGAGGTGCCGTCAAGTCTGAAGAGTATGACATAAGTCTGCCAAATATGACCTATCACCAACAATAAGTGTGGTATAATACAATTGCTTATGCACATAACTGTAGCTTCTGTTTTGTTTTGTTTTTTATATATGGATTTAACAAAGAGGAGGTGCACAATCAAAAATGTTAATTTTGCATTACTTTGCATACACAGTAATCATGCTTCACAGAAGCAGGAACAAACAGCTTTAACTCCAGAATAACACATAGGAAAAAAGACCAACAATAATCTTAATTTTGATAATTACATTGCATAAAAAGCAAGGTGAAAATTTGGTTATCATACTATAAGAAAAAAGAAATCAAGGCCCTTTTTCTTATGGGTGAATGTAACTATTATGCAATCATTAAGTTAGTTGCAAGTAGCAGTGATAGAAGTAGCGGAAGTGGTTTGAGACTTTGGTATGAGCAGCAGGTCAGCAAGTTTAATCCAGTGAATATCTTACCAGAATAATTAAAAATGCACAAGGAATTTAACTCTTTCCTTCAGTCACCACTCTAGAAGTGCCCTTGGGCAAGGCCCTGAATATAATAAGTGCTCCATTTTTCAGGCTGGAGCTGCACAGGTTAAATCTCAGGTGGAAATACATTTTTATGTGCAACCGTTCCTCACACGTATCCCTCCCGACCTTCACTGTATATGCTGTCAAGCTGTCACAAAGTTGCTCATTCAAAATGTCAAGCTTGAAGTTATCAAACCGCTCTACATTCTGCATCAAAGTATGTTTGTATCGTTAGCCCTTTAAGCATTCCCTCAACCTGCTCCTGCATGCTCTCCCCTCTATCAATGTCTGCAAGTTTTGCATTTTCATCAGTCATACTTATTGGTCATTTCAGTGTGAACAAGCTCATCTTTGTTACATATTCACTGATTCATAACAGTGGCATCACTTTCTGAGACTCACAAACATAACAGGGAGGGTCTGATGGGTTAAGGAGGGGGTTAATTATCTTACAACACAAAAGCACACCATCTTTTGCCACGTAGTGCACTATGAATTGTTGTACATAATTTTTTAGGATGTGTCTTCTGAATATAAAATAACTCATTTTCAGACCAGGAGAAATACTAAACCCCTAAGCCCATTTGGAGAAGTAAAGCCTCCATCACTGAGCTGTTCTGAAAACTGGCCAGAGAGCTTAGAGCTCCATAATAATAATAAAAAAAAAGAGTAGCAACATTACTGCAAACTTTTCAGCTGAAGGAACTGGAAGGAATATAAAGTAAGGTCCACTCTCCAACAAGAAGCACAATTTCTCAGCTCTGTGCCAATCACACTTGAGCTCCAGAATATGACTCCAGTGAACAGCAAATCTTAAATTAACATTACTTTCCATATTCTACACAGATCTAGAGATTATATACTGCCACCTGACGCACAATCTATTTGTCTTTCAAAATCCTCAAAAATATTCCTCCATCTAGAGTTCCCTTCAGCTGACGGAGCACACACAGTATGTTTCCTCATCATGCACTTTTCCATCTCCTAAACTATGCTGGCATTTTTGGATATTACCACCTAGCGAGAAATCCCAAACTAATATAATTTCAGCCGAACCCTGTCTAATCCATCACTACAGAGATGTCTCGAAAATGACAAGCATCTTTAATTATTTATCTGCTGACAGATTTCAAAAAGGCAAACAGAATACACAATAGTTCAAAGTATTTCATAAATGAGTGCATGAGTGTGTGTGTTTGTGTGTGTGTGTATCAATTGCCTTATTTTTGTAAGTTCACTCAGACAATTCTTAAAAAATAAATGTGCATTTATATTCTTATCGACTGTTATTACACAGCTACATTTATAAAATCATATTACAACACTAGGGTGAAAAATTAGGTACTAGAGTTTTTTGTTGTTTACAAAGTTGACTAATTCTGCTTTAGCTTAGTATGCTCATAAATAAAGAGGTGTTTGGCATGAAGGCAATATTCTTTTGGAGAAGCATCAGTGCATCAGCGGTGATACAATGCAATATCTGCTGGGTCAAAACAATACCAGGGTAACAGGCCTGTGACAGCACGCCCTTCAGTGGAGCGCTGCACATGTGGCTGCAGCGAGAAGGGGGGCGTGTCAGCCCCATTCATCCACAGAAGTGAAAGTGAACAAATATAATATTCACCCTGTGGTTGTGTTTTATTGCTAAGCTCAGCGCTGAAGGGCCCATCATACGTTTAGCCTATATATTGTACATGACCTTGATCCACACAGCCTGTTAACCTAAGAGGTGTTCCCCACAAGGCCTCAGGCAGTAAAAAGTCACACAGTTATGACAGGGCAGAACAGGCAGAGCAGTGCAAACACAAAACAGGAGAATAAACACTTAGGTAAGTGTAGATAAAATTAACTCACCGTCTTTGAGTCTAATTCATGGTGTTGTTGAGCTAAGACTTTATCTACACTGGCAGCATCTGTAAACGTAACAAACCCAAATCCTCTGTGAAAAAAAAAAGACAAAAACAACAACAATGTTAAAATGCATAAATACAAAAATTTAAAAAAATACAATACATTTTGTTTTTTTGGAAACACAAATGACAAAAACTATTGTGACCTGTCACAATAAACTGCACAACAGTAAGCATAATATTCCTATGACCTTATTATTATTAAAATATTTTGTCTGTAAGTGTGTTTATAATGCACATTATGGACGTCCTGTGAAAGATTTAAAAGAGAAACTGAGGACACCGCTGCTCATTATTTGCTATGTTACAATGTGAGACGACACTACACCAACATTGTGGTGCAGTCACAAAGTCAATGTCAAATTGCATTCGGCTGCAGCTTTACAGCAGTGAGCATTTAAGCTTATCTGGCTCGCTGTGAAACCACACGCAGGCGCGCGCACACAGGGACACACAGGAACACATGCGCGCGCGGACACAGAAACACACATAACACGCTGGATTAATACTAAACACGGACAAAGTAAGCGATATCGCTACATGCACTGGCAAGGAAAAGTAGAAAAGCCCTGTATTTACCTTGAGCGTTTTGTCGTGGGGTCTCTCATCACCATACATTCTCTTATTTCTCCGAATTTACTAAAATAGTCTCTAAGGCTGTCTGTGAATAGAGAAAATATGTCGGGTCATTTGACAGAAACATATGGGCATGCTGTTGTCACTGTATTTCAAAAACACCCCGCGATGCGCATAGGGGTCGAATAGAGGACTTCAGATAGACGAAGATCAAAAATAACATCGTGCGCACACACTAGTGAGATATCCCATACAGTACACTACTGCACAGTGCACATTCGCACATACACCGCCAGCAGCTACAACGAGCACTCAGTCACAGCGACAAAACAACAAGAAATACTGTGATACGGTGTAAAAGAGAATAACAGTCTCACCTGGTGAGGTTTGCCAGCTGAGGCCACCGATAAACATTTTACTGTAAGGGGAAAACACAACAGAAGTGAGTCCAGATGTCAGTTCGGCCATTTTGACGACTAACTACTTCTAAAAGCGACCTTAAAGGATAAAGGAAGACTATGAAAACACATTCGCGCTTAGTAATTATAGTCTATCTACATGAAGGGGGGAGGCCACTCTCGCTACAAAGCTCAGGTCTTTAAAACTGCATCTGGAAACAGACCCGTGCACGGTTTAAGTGCGTACTGTGGGGACGAATTCAGCTCGGCAGTCGAAGTCCTCTCCAAGATGTTGTAACATGAAAAAAATCGTACCTAAGGATTAAATTTAGAAAGATTCTTACCCCGGGTCATGTTGTGAATCATTTAGGCTTCCGGATGTGGCTTGACTCCCGTCTCCTTCCATATCTATTTCAAACTATAGGCTGGGACTACAGTCACAGTGACAGACACACACAGATACGGCAGGAGATATGCAAAGCCCCGCTATGAGAATATTACTGAGCCGGGAATGAAAGCGTCACACGTGGGATCAGCTCAGCCCCCTGCTCCCTCCTCCCTCTCTCAGCGTGCTCTACCTTGGCCCACAGGGGGCGGAGCTTGCCTCTGTCACCTAACCAATCCAATTGACGTCAATTCAGGCAATCTGCAAACCAATCCTCCGATTTGTCATTTAATTAAGCAATAAGCCACTAGAGGTGAAAGTGGCTTATTACGCTTTTAAATCAGTGGACACATAAAATTGTTTTTAAAAAAAACTTTGCACAAGATTTGTTATTCTTTATTAGCACTCTCTGCATATAATTATACTCCTGACTATTCAACCTTTGCAGGGCAGCAACGCGATTTTTTTTTTTTTAATTATTCATAATAACTTGTTATTCTTCCGCCATGCAATATAGTCCCTCCCTAACCATGGGGCAAAAAAAGTGGGGTAATTACCATTTGCATGTTAAAAGTTAAATGATTCTGATTATTATGGTTCACACGTCTTTTATGGAGAAATAAGCAGAGTTTCATTTAGCTATAAATTGCATGCAGCGTCAGGCAAAGTGTAAAATAGATGTTTTGAAACATCAGTCAACTGGCACCTTTTTTTTGTTTAAAAACAGTGAGGAAAAGCATGCTGATGTGTTTTCTTGAGCAAAAACAACAATTAACAAATGAATATCACCAGATATCCCTTAGTTTTGAGTGGTAGCTAGCATTATCAATGAATTATTAATCAAAATATGTCACATACTTTGCAGATCAAAGATGATTTTTGGTCAGGAAATAAATTAAATATTTTATAATTAGACTGCACAGGGTCTTCCTTCCTTAAACATCACTAATACTAAAATGCTATTAAACTAACAATGCATGTCTAAATTTATTAACTATGTTCCCTATTACATTAAAATGTGTTACCATGAAATTTTCAATTACTGCTCAGTATAGGCCGAATATCAGATTTAAAATGTACTAAAAGGTGCTCAGTTTTAGGCGGTGAAGTAGGCTAATTATTAGAGAAAGTCTCCTGAGCCATAAAATCTGTGTTAAAGCAGGTTCAAATCCTGCTGAAAGGGTCCCTGAGCAGGATACAAGATCTGTATAACTGACCCGGGGTCTGACCTTTAACTGCTGTATTCATTATGAAAGCGAACAAAGAATTTTCCTATGGGGATCAATAAAGAATGGTTTTCTTACATACAGTGGAGTAGTTATAAATCTTCTCATGAAGATGACCTGTAATGAGCTGCCAGCCCTGCCCTCTGCACAATGCATGTGAAGATAAGCTGACTCTGCCCTCTCATGACCCTGAAGAAGAAGACGCAAGATAAGAAATCAATGAATACATGAACATGCATGACAGCTACTGTGGGAAAAATTTATTTTTTGATATACACTATCTCCTCGGTATGCTATCAATGGAACATGAAATAAAACCTGTTCAAATTGTTTTCTGAATTACAGTATGTATTATATTATATTGTATTATATTATATTATATTATATTATATTATATTATATTATATTATATTATATTATATTATATTATATGCAAGATAACTTGTCATAAAGCACAGACTATATAAATGTAGTTTTTATTCATCTTAGCATGAGAATACTAACAACAAAACTTTCCTGCATGAAACGTGACTTGTGATCTTATTTCATTATTCCCATTCAGTGAAGTTTTTTAAGAATAGGCCTCTCTGTGCCAACCGTTCAGACAATGACAGGGGAGAGGGACATTTTTATCTGGCCAGGGAGCATGCCTTTGAAACAATAACTTAAATAAAACCTAAATAACAACATTGCTGACATTTTATAAGCTAAAACTCTGTCATTAGCTGAGGGACACTCCACATTGCAGCTGTCTGTATCTCCCAAACAAAGAAATAGAAGCAATTGGTGGCAATTCCTTCAAGCACAAGAGTGTCAAAGCAAATGGAAATATGACACCTCGTGTGAAATGCTATTACTTATTCTACCTTCTATGCACTATCGTTCTGTCCCGTGCTGTTTTGTGACGCATTAAAGTTTATTTTAGTGGCACATTTTCTGTAAGTTGTCAAATGTGTGGCAGTGTCCTCCAGCAAAGGCCTAAAAAGGTAATGTAAGAAAATCTTATCCACTCTTGCAGCTGCAGAGAGAGGAGTGAGGAAGGATATAAATTGATGCAGAGTGCGAGCTCCGAGGAACAACAGGCTTTAAAGCCCATCACAAGGTGTGCAAAAATCACAGTGGATTGAACACATGAAGAGCAACTTCTGTTTTATGCTCAAATAAAAACACTGGGGTCCCAGGTTTCACGGTGCGGTTGTGAATTATTCTGCTTTTTGAACATTGTTATCACGGCCTTTCTATTCACTGTTGTTAAACCATGAAGAGAGCAAAGCAAACATGACAGAAATGGTACATTCGGTGTGACGTTTTACAATATCTGATCAACGGTTTGGAACCACATTTGAACCCCCCAAAAAAGCCTGATGCCAAAGCAGCAGACACACCTGATTTTATTTAGCATGTCACCTTAGCATGTTGTATTTAGCAAATATATTTCATATCTTGTTGACAACACAAGTTTGGGATTTGGGTCTTCTGGATCTTTTTTTTCCCCATAGATTTAAGGAGAAACGTGTAGATTTTTAAAATTGAGCAGTGTTCTCCTTTAATCTGAGCAGACACCACAGCCTGATGAAAGTGCCTTAAATGTTTATAGTTCCTTAAGCAACTTCAGTTGCCCTGACAGCTCTGCTTTTGGAGCAGTTAAGCGTGTATTACTGACTGAGCAGGAAAAAGAAGGGTTGCATTTTTACCACATATTATGTGTGAACACATCTTTTTGAAAGTTATGCTGATCACACACTAACACCACCGTGGCTTGGTAGCATTTCTAAAGGTGACAGCTGTTGAAGCAGTTTGATTAATGATTAGATGAAGAATTTCAAGAAATAGACGCATGTTAAAATCCTGCATGCTTTGAACTCATCTGTGCTACTATTTACTTTTGATTAAAGCAAAATGCAAAGATTTGTGAAATCATATAGTGGCATCAGTGTAACTGTAGCTTGTATTCAGTGCTAAAAAGATGAACTGCTTCTCAATAGAGAGGAAACTCAGCATGCAAAAAAGCTTGTAACTAACTGAGCCTTTGCATGAAAACTGGAGGATTTGGGGCTTGAGAGAGAAGTAAAATTGATAGTGTGTGAAAGAGCTGAGGGGAAAAAGAAAGTGAGAGAAGCAACAGACTCAGTGACACTGTTATGAGATGCTGCTTCGAGAGGAGGCATCCTGTTTCCTGTTGCAGTAATCATTTTAAACCTTAAGAATCGTCTCTTGACCTTGGAGAAAATGTTCTTGAATCATTTCAACCTATTTTTCTGACGCAGACTCCGACATATAATCTGTGAATGAGACACAAAGCGTGTTTTCAATCTTGAAATGTCTGGGGACATAAATACCAGTAAAAATGACTCCTGATACCAAAACATGTTTTAAAGTGAAACTTGAAGTCTACAGGGATTTAACGTTTTTACACCTAATTTGCATAATAGGCGTGTGTTTTAGGCATGCACCGACATGAGAAAAAAATCAAACATGTATTGATCCAATGCTAAGAGAGAGCTCAGAGTAAATACCTTTGCTCACTCACGAATTTGTTATGGATATTATTTAAACGCTCTTGGGATGTTGCTCATGTTATCCATCGGATTTTGGGAATGATTTCATGTTGATCACTGTGGATTGAGTGATCTCTGCTTTACTCAGGAGGGCCTATTACAGCGAAACACAGAATCCAGGGGTAAGCTGTGGAGAGGGCTGCAGATGTGAACAAATTGTCTCCCTCTAGTGTCCTCTCCTGTGTGCTTCTTCTTTGCTAAGCTAAAGCACCTCTCAGACTGCAGGGAGAGAGCCAAACTGAAACATGCATAATTGACAGTCCTATTTCAGGAATTAGCCACCCACCAAACTGCAGTCTACCTGCCCTTTCATCTTGCCTGGAATAACTTAGCATCTTATAAAATTCTCTTTTAGCCATACAGAATTATTTAATTGCAAAGTGATGAATTAAAAAAAATAAATGTCTGTTCCAGTCATTGATTTGTGAGGGCGGCTGTGGAGAGACCTTGTTGACTGATCGTGGTATGCGAGGATTACAGGGAAATGTGCGCAATTGTCACAAAATAGAGAAACTGTTTGAAGTCAGATCAGTAGGAAGGATGTTCTGGTGATGAGTGATTTCCCTCCCCCATTATGCCTTCTGTAACTACGCAGATGAGTTAATTAAGCTGTGCCAGAGGCTACGCACTCGCATTGCAGGTAGATGGGCCGCTGTGATATTCAGACATCCAAATTATTAAAAATGTTGAAACCGTAATATTGACTTTGAGAATATCTAAAATACATGGAGCTCCTCTATGCTCGAAAATTATCCTTGCAAATAAAAAAAAACCCCGCAGTAATCCCTGTAGTGCCAAGTGCCCCAAAGCACCTAGAGGTACTAGTGAATCGCTTGGAGTGCCCCAAAGGATCGCAGACTCCTCAGAGTTTTACAAAATATGCAAAATATGCTAAGCAAATCCCAAAATACCTAGTTCACAGAACAGTTTTTCAGGATTGCTGCATCTATACACGCTTCTATTTGATCAATACAGACCAAACTGGTGACTCTGTATCCTTGACTTTGGTATCAAAAAGACCATTTGCATGTGGGGGTCTTTAGACCAATCAGGCTTCAACGGAAGTGAATGATGACGACATCATTTACCTGCTCCACTGGGCTGAGAGATAAGCTCATGCCCCTGCTGCTCCCTGGAATGTTCTGGCTGCTGTTTGTACGACTCCAGAGAGAGCTGTGTGTTACAGATGATGGCGAGTGGCATTAAAGCACCGCGAGGAACCATCCTATTACCTGTACAGTCAGCAGTGGGGAAGTAGATGTGCATGTTGGCCTTTTGGAGAGCTTTGTCTGACAGAGGAAGTGGTGCATCCCTCTCCATAGAGAAACTGAACATCAAACTGCCCCAGTAATGTAAGTTGTATCAGTATTTTTTCTAGATTGGCTAAACAATTTTAACTCTAATTTACATTGTTTTGAAAGCAAGCTTGATTTTTAGCTTGGAATCTCTGAATCTAGGTCTAAGTCTCACTAAAAGAACATTAAGGCCCATGTATGTTGAAATCCTCCTCAAAGCTGTGCACCATGGCCTCTGGCTTATCATGCAAATTTACAGAACCATGGTGTAAAGACACACTCATGCATGCACGCAGCTGCATGTCTTGTTGCTTTAGAGGCACACTGACACACAGTAAGCCTTCAGATAACTAGCTTGAAGGACTCTGGTACCCTCTTTCAGTCACTTTCTCTGGGTTTGTGTATTTACGTGCATGTGCTGCACCTCAGATATATTTTTAGGCTAAATCTTCCAGAGGCTAAGAATGGAACAATAAGCAGGCCTCTCTGGACACAGCAGCTAAGTAGTGCTTTCTGTCTCCTGCCTCACTCTTTGTTTTCTACCCATCTATTCTCTCTCTCCTGTCCTTTTTGTGCTTTATTATCCCCCTCCACCACCACCACCACCACCACCACCAACTGGCTGCCACCACATATTCTCTCTTTTGCCAACCACTTCCTATCCTGCAATCACTGACCTTAACACTGACCTTGCCATGTCTGTGCCTTTCAGACAAGAGCGAGAGATACCACATCCTCGCCCGTGCCCCCCCCCAATCCCACACACACACACACACACACACACACACACACACACACACACACACACACACACACACACACACACAAAAAAAAAC
>JAQMCX010000012.1:7594778-7687567 GCA_029814765.1 Acanthurus leucopareius | reverse complement strand
CACACACACACACACACACACACACACACACACACACACACACACACACACACACACACACACACACACACCATGCAGCAGGGTAGAATTTTGCCGGTCTCATCAGTCTTTCGGCCGCTGGAGTACCTTGTTATTTTTCCTAGATTCCTACACATTCGCTTTGCAGCTGATCAGTGCCCAGACTGGAAAACATCGCTTTTGGCTCAAAGAGAGGTTGAGCCTTGGCATATTGACCCAAGCTGTCAATACAGATTAGGTTTATCAGATAAAGTTTATCTGCAACATTTGGGCGTCCTTTGGTTGGGTACCAGCCTAATTCTGGGTTACAACTGACGCAGGCTCTGAGGGGGTCGAATTGGCAGCCACTGTTTTAGCCGTAAGCAGGCGGCAGGGACCTTTCATGGCATGATACTGCAAATGTGCCAGCATTTGTGTGAGCATCGGTCATCATAGTCCATGATTACATTAGGTGTACACATTAAGCCAGAAGCATGCTGGTCATTGACAATAATTGACTCATCTCTTGTTAGGAAAAGGTTCCTTTTGAAATTCGCACTGTCATCCATTGCCCTCTGAGTGTTTGTTCTACTTTCTTTGTATTATAGAATATCATTCTTAGGTTCAAATAGAAGTTACTACAGTTGGACACAAGTTACTGCAAGTGACTTCTTACAATTTTTAGATGTATTTCATTTCAAATTCATTTCAAATCTGGAATATTTGGTAAGTGGAATAATAATGTTTTATCTTTGCTTTCAAACTAGATATAATAAAACAGACTTTTTGTGCCTTCTAAACAGTGCTGGGTCTTCTTCAAGAGGTCCTTGAGAAAAATTCTTTGTCTGGGGCATGTTGTGCCCTGGTGAAGAGCATAATCCCTGTCTTAAATGTCTCTGACTGTAATGTTTTGGGATAAACAGTCATTTCCGTCCCACCACCACAAGAGGGCACTTTGAACACATGAAGAGCCGATACCATTTGTGTCTATGTGTCTTTGTCTACATGCACCTACATGAAGGTGGTTCAAAGTGAAAACACTCCTGTTCCCTTTTGGGTTGGTGAGTCTAAAAAATCACATCCTTGTTCACCACCTACAGTGACCTTTTGACCTCCCACACTGAGGGGAGAGACTGTGTGACGTCCACAGGCTGCTGCAAGAGGAACAGCTTAAATGTTGGGCTGTTATTTCTGTATACACTCTCAGTCAGTTCCAAATTTACTCCAACCTGTTAGCTTGGTGTTGGGCCAAATTTGTAAGCAGTGATCTTCCTAAATGGTTGGAAACTGATTTTTTTTTTAGCTATGGTAAACACATAGAGAGAGATGTATGATTGTAATACACTAAAACCTTTCTAAATGCTATTGTCTAATACGGGTGTATCTAATGCGGACGGGTAATTAGATGTACAAGGACACAGGAGGGGCAATCAGGTTGCTGGGAATGAAGAAGAACACTGAGTGTGAGTCTTATTGAAGGAAAGAAGGCAGCTCACTCAAAACAAGCTGGGGTGGAGAGATGAAGAGGGGAGGCATGGCAGCGGTAAATGATGCTGGCCATCTACACCTTGTCAGTTATTAGGAGAAGCCAGAAGAGAAATCTGACATTACTTTGTGCTGTCTACAGAGAAAATAATTGGCAAGCAGGCCAGCTCACTGGCACCTACAGTGCCGTACTTGGAAGAGATGTTTTAAAGTTCTGCAACTAAAGGGAGGCAGAAATATATATATAATGTTGTATAATATTTTATATATATATATTTATATATACACACACACGCACATATATACATACATACATACACACACACACACACACACACACACATATATCTATATCTATATATCTATATATCTATATATATATATATATATATATAGATATAGATCATGTTTTTGTTATTGAGAATAATCTCCTTAAGGATAAGAATGTCTTAAAGTTGCAACATGGCAACCAAACACAAGGAGAAGTTAAGATCTAGTGGTTTGGTTGTGTGCTCTTATCATTGCACTTAAAAGCAATATGAACAAAACTTACTTCCTAATAATTCTTCTACTTATCGTCCCTGTGGCAAAAACATTCTTTTTCTGAGCAAGTACCAACCATAAAAAGACCTCAATAAAACCCAAATAGTGCAACATGAATTCAGAATCTGAATCTAATCTAAACTTCAGCCTCACTTTATCTTTTTATGTCCCTTAAACGTGGTCCACAGTTAAAAAAAACATCCGGCTGGCTGGTTTTTAAGCTAGTATTTTATATTAGAAGATATAATATGAGGGCTTGTTGGAATAAACTCATTTAGATAACAGTTTAATAATTAATATGTGATAAAATAAGGATGCAAGTTAAAGAAAAAGAGAAATGAAGCCCAAACTTACTTTGAGCCTCAGAACATGATTATAAATAAACCGTGCACCAACCACAAGTTTCTGTCTGTTTTGGCTTCTGCTTCTGAACTATAAATACACACAAATAAACCAGCAGGTGTTTTTAGTGTGCAGTTTAGTGTGCATAAAAAATCTTCCCCTTTTTTTACTCTCTCTGTTTGACTTCTTTTTTATAATTAAAGAAAATGTCAAGAGTAATATATTGCTCTCTACTAAACCATTGCACTATTGCCAATTTGTCATCGACTACATAACTAGATAATTTAATTTTAATTTTCTGTAATAATCAGAGTTTTTTTTTTTTTAATACAAAGGAATAGATTTTCAGTTGACTTTCCATCATCCCATTTTTTTGGCTAGCTAATCAGGCGTGATCCATTGCTCAACTGGCATTAATCAGATGCTTATTGTTCACATTGTGGGTGGGGTTGGTGACTCTACTGTTGCTTTTGTAGGATGTGGCCGACTGAACCACAGGGTCACGTATTTACCAACCCTGTGCCACACCATGCAGAGGCAGAACCCTGGTTTCACTGACACCAATGTTCCTGCACGTTAGATTTTCTCTCTTGTCTTTAGGACATCAGTAAAGATGGCATAGAGAGAACGCACTATGCTAGACTCTGACTCATAACCAATGTATTTTGGCTTATATTTTATTCACTGATGTTCTTTAAAAAAAAGAAAATTAGACATGATATTTGCGGGTGATTGCTCAATAGATAAGATGTTGTTTGTTATGGGCAGTTTCCAGGTGTTATTAACTGTGAAGCAATGCCTGTCTACAATAAATGCTTTTGTGCTTAACCCTCTTTCAGTAAACACACTTAAAAGACAAATCTATGCTGGCTAGATAAACAACTTCCTCAGTCCCAATGAGGGTTGACACCTATGTCAAAGACTCATGGGATACTCATGGGAGATGATGTGGTTGAATGCTAAATATAAATAAAATGCTGTTTGTCTGACCTCCCCAGAGATGAAAAATGTGGTGTAAAAAGGCAGATGAGGCAGAATTCAAACAACCATCAAAAGGTGTAAACAACTCTGCACATTTTTTATTTCACTTTACAGAAAGTGCCTCCTTAGCACTGTATTCTTCTTAACTTTATCCAATAGCTAGCTGAGATTTCTTTTCCAACTATTTAAGTACCTTTTGGTACCTTAGATATTCCGAAAGTGTAAAAATCCTGTTGGCTGACACATCACTGTTATTTACACTTAATGCAATCCAAATTGGAATATCTTAACATTTCATATAAATAAGCTGAGAATGTCTGCGCTTTGATGCTCTGCAGCAATATAGCAGTAGGTTAGCATTCCTGGAACGTTCAATCACCATGCAGATCATTTTCACGAGCGTCACTGAATCATGAAGGACACTTAAGTCTGAGATGTGATCAAAATACAGACGCAGCGCTCGGCACTCAGAGTTTGTTAAAGACAGTGACGCTACATTGTCCGTTCGTTTCCCTTTTGCTCAACAGAGTCTCTGTTGTTCCCTGCTATATACACATAACCAGCTCCTTACATGCACCTTATCTCCATAAAATTTTGCTCCTGTGGTGAGTGATGTTGTTTGCTACACTAGAACAAGCTGACAGGCCGTGAGAACATCTGCTAAAAGAGCCAAAATAAGTGAAGCAAAACTTTGAGTGTATTCATTTTCATAGCTGGTGCAGCAAAAAAAAAAAAAAATTAAAAGGCATGACCACGATATGATCATGACATCGGTCAAATCCAGCCAATAGTTGTAGAAAAATAGAATTAAAACATACACAGTAATTTGTAGGCCATAATGTGTACTGGACAGCTTCAAAAAGGGGAGACTGCAATTGCAGATGAGCACCAGGCTAAATTTAGTTACATAATAAACTTGTACCTGAAGATATAGTGCCACCATGTGCTTAGTTATGTTCATTACAATGTTACTTTTTAAATCAGTGATGGTGCATCCAAGTGGATGCTTGTAAAAAGTGTTATTAGAAAGGACAGCACATTATTTTTTTGACCGATTTTTATAAAAGTAGCATCATACTATTCTTAAGTTGTCAGACAGTAAGAGCTGTTGTATTGTAAATGGCCTTTTGCTGAGAAAGCTGGTAATATACAAACACAACAGTACGACTCCAGTAAACAGGCTCGTATGTGCGCTGTATTTGTTTGTGCTGTAACTTTATATGGAGACTTAAATCTGAGCTGTGGCTGTTTTTCATTTGTCTTTCAGAGGACTTCTTGCAGAATGAGAGACAGCAGCCCCAGCTTGTGCAGGACGGGGAACAGGAAGCATGAAGCAGAAGCCGGGCTGCTGTTACTGATGTCACTAGGAAGGGACTGATTCTGCCTCCTCACACTCCTGGTGCGAAGAGTGGTTGTCTTCTTGGTTTGGACGGAGGGGCTCTCTGTTGTAAAGAATCGGTCGGTGGCTAGCGTCATGTCAGCACTGATGGATGCTTCTGAAATGTAACTTGTGTCAGAAAAAGGTTTGGTTGATGAAGCTTCTGTTGTGTCAGAGATGAAATGAGAATCAGCTGAAGTTACTGGAAGGTGTGTGTCTGTGTCTGCGCTTGGAGGTGGCAGGGTGGAAATGCTAAATGGTGTGGCTGTGAAGGGTTGGTGTGGTGTGTTCCAGGTTTCTTTGTGGGTGTGCGGAGTGCTTAGCAGAGCAGAACCAGACAAGTACCACCACCCGGTGACACTTGCCTCAGGGGTTATGGAGCTCAGATCCTGGGCGCTCGCTGCCAGAGGAGGCAGGTTGTAGGAGGCAAAGTGCCAACCTCCAGTCCTGCCAGGGCGCACCCCTCCACAGACTGGGTGGGTGTGGCAGGGGCAGCCTAGGACACGGGCAGGGGTATGCTGAGTCCAGGAGAGTAAGTAGCTGATGTTAGCGTTAAGGTGACAGGCCCAGGGGTTGTTGCCAAGAGTGATGACTCTAAGTGATGTAATCTTGTCCAACACTCCAGAGGGCAGCATGGCTAAGCGGTTAGCATGCAGATAGAAGTAAGTTAGCTTGACGAGTCGGTCCAGAGAGCCTGGAAGCACCTTCACAAGTGAGTTGTGGGACAGGTCGATGATCTCAAGGCGTGCAGGCAAGTTGGTGGGCAAAGTCCAGAAGTGATTGTGGCTCAGGTTGAGGGTGCATAGATTGATCAGTGTGTTATTGATGAAGATGGCCCGCTCCAGCTTGTTATTGGACAGGTCAAGCAATCTCAGATTCCATTGGTAGACCGTATCGTTCTTGTCCAGCAACTGAAGGCGGTTGTTGGTGGCGTGAAGATGCCAGAGGGAACGGGGCAAACCGGTGGGCAGGTGGCTCAGCCGGTTGTGAGACAAATCAAGGTAACGTAGGTGGCTGTAATCGGTAAGTTGGCCGTCTAGGTTGTGAAATCGGTTGTGGGACAAGTTGAGGGAGCGTATGTTGTGTTGTAGGCCACCGGGCAACTGTCTCAGACCCCTCCAGGAGCAGTCTACCTCCCTGTGGCTGCGGCTACAGGAGCACATGGAGGGGCACACGGCGAGGACGTGCAACCCCAGCAACAACACGAACAGGAGTTCCAGAAGGGCCTCATTAGGGGGGAGCTTCAGCAGCACATGCCTGCTGAAAGAAAGACAGAGAGACAGGAATGTTAGGATTTGTCTTACACAGCATCCTATTGAATGCCAGGAGGCACACTGTGAGAGCCAAAGTGATGCCTGTGCTGGGCTTGGATCTTGAGCACAGGGAACAAACACTTGCTATCAGCAGTACCAGCACAGTAACTGCAGAGTGCTGTGCTGAATAAAACTTGTTTCATTGTATCTTTAAAGCTCCACCCTCTGCCAGAATCTCTCTCTTTTTCCCTCCTCTGTGCTGTACATGCATATACACACACACACAGGCAGCACAGTGTTTTGCTGCACATCACTGCATTGCTTGCAAACACACACATTCACATTGCAAGACAAACTAAATCTACCAAACCATTGGAGGAATGTTCTCATGGATGCTGTGACAGTGTCATTTTTTGAGAAATGGTCATACTGTATGCATGCATAATCAGTACAGGATGCAATTGTGTCCCTTTTTTTTTTGTAATTGATAAATATTTGATCTAAACTGTAACAGGATGTTTCTAGTCTATTCAAGAATATCATTCATCACAGAGGATGAGAATTCCCTGCAGTCATTTTCCCTGGCATCAGTTTGCGTCTTCAGTCATGACTGGTTGTCAGAGCAGTCAGTCCCATGCTCTCAGAGGAGGAGAACTAGCTCAATAGATGGGTTTTATTAATGACTCCACAGAGAACTCATGCATCAGCTCGTCCGACAGCAGCAGCAGGCAAAGACACAACCAGGAGCTCTACGCTGCAGTGTACAGCATGTGAGCCAGGGTGTGGCATGAATGTGTGTGTAAAAATTTGAAATAGTCCATAACTCACCTTCTCATCTTATCATTCCAGTCACTTTTCTCTGCTCCTTTTTGCCGTCCAGCCCCTCTTCCCTCACCTCTCTTGCTGTCAAGACTCGGGAGCAGCTGCTGCTCTGCTAAATGTGTTTTTTCTTTACGATGCCTGGATCCCCCTCACAGAATCTGACCCTTGCTAACTTGTCCAGTGCAGGTTATTGAAGTTGTCCCCGCTGCCTTGCAGTTTGGTCTTTTTGTCCTCTTTGCCTCTTATATGGTTTCTTTTGGGTTAGCGCGATCAGGCACTGCAAGCTCTGGATTTACTCTGTGCAGTGGAGGGGAGGGAGGGGGTGGGGTGTTGGGGGGGGCAGTATTGGGGGGGTTGATGGAGTGCATAACGGAGGGCTTCCTGCATACAGGGCTGCAACAATGGAAACTCCTCAGTACCTTATCTGGAAGCTTTAAAGATTTACCTCTGCATTTAAAGAAACAACTATTGTTGTGGTTAGATTAATTGACTGATTGCAGTCCTGTTTGTACTCCGAATAAATAAGACTGTTATCAGTTATCAACTAAATCAATATTACCCCCATCTAAACTTATCCCTTTACTAAGGATCGGTGTGTTGAAATTGGTTGTTATTTCCTCAGTGTGTTGTTTTCCTGCTTCAAATACCTTCAAGATTTATTGCCGACGACTCTTGTCCACTGCAGCTTCCTACCTGCTATCAGCAATACAGCAATACTCTCCATTCTGCACTGCAATGCTGCATTATTAGCACATTATAACCTTGCATACTAAGAGACAGTTTAACAACTTAAAATGTGACAAATTCAATAATATAATGTTTCTATAGTTTAGATCCTTGAATAATTCATCCACAGCAAAGACATTTTGTGTTTGTTTTCTACTTGTCATTGCCCAGTTATCATTTAATTTAAAGTACCTCTTTGTGATGGGTTTGTTGCCTTCTAACTTACCTCTCCCATTTCTTTTCTCTCTTGTTTTCCTGTACTAGAAGCTACCTGCACTGACATTGAAACCAATGCATTCTGTCATTGCCACTTACATTGAGCCTCAAAGTCAAACTCTTACTTCCACAGCCAGTCACTATCCAACATGCTATGCTGTCAGTATAAGCAGTGTTACTGTCAGGCAGCACACACGCACAAGAAATCTGAATCTCTCATATCCAAATTTGCTCCTGCCAGAGAAATACTTGACATGTACTTTCACTGAGGAAAGCTGCATCTTGTCTCTAAACTTGCACATCACCCGGAGCTACCGCAACTTTGAGTCTCTCCATCTCTCTGCTATCAGAATTGGAGCTGCAGTCAAAGTAGAGGCTGCACAGAGAAAGGGGCAACCCATTCAGACTTTTTAATGAAAGGTTCACATCCATCATGACGTCACAAGTGAGTAGATGAACAAATATCTGCACAAGGCGGCGGAAACAACCGCATATTGGTTTTTTTGAAAAGGTTTTTTGTGTGTCTTTGTGAGCTCTGGCTGAGGTGAAAGGGAGCCTTCTTTCTGAGTTTAGTGGCGCTGCCCGGAAGAGACACATTCTCTGCTTGCTAATCAAGCAGACCTTTCTTTTGTCTCTCTTCCTCTCACACACACATGTGACACTGCCACAGCTAAATAGGAAATGGATGGATGCAAAGTAATAAGTTCTCCCTTTTATACCTTTTGTTACTACAGGTATGTCATATCTGTCACAAATGTATGTACATCTCAAAAAATGAAGCTGGTTAATTACAAAATCCACTTGCACAATAATGCATTTGTATATTAATACATCTTTTAATATTAAAAGCAGGCAAATAGAAGAAATACAGGGTGAACCAATGGCTTTTCAACCAACAATTATCAGTTCTTAGTTTGATAGATTTAGTAGCACAAAGTTGTTCAAAATACTGTAACTGAAAGCTTCAGAAAAAAGTAAAAGTATCCTTTTTTCACAGTAAAGCTATAGGGAAGTAAAGGCAGGTGTTCAAAAAACTATTTGCCTTCATGCACACATACACACACACAAACAGCTTTAAACCACATCCTTATCACCCTCAGAGGTGGAGGCTTCTTCTGCTTTGGCAGGCTGGGAGTCGGTGGCCGTCTCCTGTGGCTTTGAGATGGATGAATTTTCAGCAGCTGCTTCAGGTGTAGCTGGAGTATCCTCACCACTGGTGGAGTCTCCCACCTCCTTCTTTTCCTCCTCTCCCGTTTGTCCGTCCTCATTTACCTTCCTCTCTTCTTCCTTGGTGGTAGCGGTCTCCTCCTCTGTTTGACTAAGGTCAGCCATTAGCACGCTGGTCTCCTTGGGCTCTGTCTCTGACTTGCTTTTGTTCTTCTTGCCATTTTCCGTCCGGTATTCAGAGTCGCTGATCAGCTCCACGTCACTGCTCAGCGCTTTGATGCGTCTGCTCAGCTGGCACACCTTCCATGCCAGCAACAAAGTGGAAACCAGCAAAATAGTACAGACTATGATCAGTCCACCAGTCACCATGAACACTGGACCACATGCTGTTTTGTTAAACAAAAGGTCAAACAGGGAAGACGGTGGGTTAGTAGTAGATGGGGTTTGAGAACGAAAAGTGGGTGTTCTTGTTGTTTTGGAGACGCTACTAGTTGACTGAGAGGTCATCAAACTGGTCGGAGTAATGCTGTTAAAGGTTTGGCTTGTTGCTTTAGTGGAGCCTGGTGAAGTCATATTTTGACTAGCTGTGATGTTTTGAACTCCACACATTAGCACACTCAGAATTTGTATGCAGTAAAACAGGAAGACGAGGCCATTCATGTTGATATCTGAGAAAGAAATGGAGCGAAAATTTAGTTTCAAATGAGTTTAAGAGATATAAATCTAAAGGACACAAAAACACCTTACTGTTTAAAGTGCGGGGCTGCCATAATTAAAACAAAATGAAGTTGTCTTGCATATAAGCTTATTTCCTACAAATTACAAGTGATGGTAACTAAGTACACATACTTACGTACTGTACTTGTGTACAATTTCAAAGTACTTGCACTTTCTATTTTTCTAATACTACTCCAGAACACTTTTGGGGACGAACATTGTGCTTTTCACTGCAATATATTTCTCTAACCATTTTTTTTTACAACTTTGCACAGTTAAATGGTCTGTACAAAATAAAAAGTTACCATTTATGATACAATAATATAGATTAATCCGCCCAGCAGTACATGAAGCCACCTGCAACATCTATTTAATGCTAACACATTGATATATATACCTCTATAATTCAGTAAAATAATACATGTGATAGGATTATAAAGACTCTACACAAACTGGGCGTTCCTTCATAATGAGTAATTTAACTAGATTTAATTATGTTAAAAATACATATGCACTTTTTTGATGCAGGACTTTTATTTGTAGCAGATACATTTCTTCACATATGTAAAGCTACTGATTTAGAGTTTCTCCCGCCACTGCAAACATACACATACCCCTCACCTTTTTCATATTTTTTCTGATTTTTGAATGCATTCTTGTCTTTCTATGCAGGTATGAAAATAACCTTGCAAAGTTGTGAGCATTTAATGGTTTCACATTAATTTTCTGTTGTCTCTTGAAAGTGTGGAGTAATTTGAAAAGTGTGTTGGCCTAAAGAGCTCTGACATTTAATCATTTAATCCTTTTACTACTAACAGCTACTACACTAATAATCATCATAAGCTAAATTTTTTGCAAATTAAACCTAAAAGGGAAAAAAGCGAACATAACAAAAAAAATAAGCAAAGGCAAGGGTATAAAATAAAATATATAAAATAATAAAAAAATAGCTTTCTGCATTTTAAAAGGTGGTAAAATTTTTATTCTAACAAAGCAGAAAATGCACCACCTTCACTTTCTTTCTAAGAACTGTGCATCCTCATATCAGAGAAACCAGCATACCAAAAATTTAAAGTACAATTTAATATATGGTCAGTATTAAGTTATTTTAATTTGAATGTAATTTAAAACAAGGGTACCTGTTACATTGATTTTGCCTAAAACTTCAAGACTAAGGTGAATGTAATGCCTTTTAAACTCTGCTGATATTTTTTATTCAAACATATTCGTTTTCTCTGTTAAAGAATTAAATTTGTTTCTATTTTTACATTTTCTATTAAATTTTGAAAGTTTTTTTCCCCTTAAACTCCTCTTTTGATGTCTTGTTATGTACATTTTCACTGACATTTTCAGTTCCCTTAACTTTAGATCCTTTGAGGTCACATTTGTAAAAAATAGCAAAAAAAAAACATTTTTATAATCAGGATTTAGAGCAGAAGCATGCAATAACATGAGCTATAAATACAGATGTTACCTCACATATCTTTATCTTAGAGTTTTTACCAGTTCAAGGTCTGAAATTTTATGTACATACCACATTTCATTGGTCCGTTCCTCAGTGTTAACAAGTTTCAAAATAAAAGTATGTATTAAAGCAATTTTTCACTTACATTGTAGGTGATCTTGATAGAGTTCCAAGAAGAATCAGATTTTGTACAAGATGACTGATGTGTAACAGAGCTGAGAGACAGTGAGGCTGATCGATGGCACATCATCTAGCTGTCTTTTTCTTACTTCTCTATTTGGACTAAAATAAGACAAGGAAGTGGTTTTCATGTTCTATTCAATTCTAAAGTTGGTCACGCAGACATCTGTGGGGTGGCTGACTATAAAAAAGTTGCATGCATACAAAATGCTCACTTCCAGTAAGATTCATAGTTCTAGTTCATTAAACATAAACTTTATTTTGACATTTTTGCCTTTAGCTCAGCTCTGAAGCAATGCAAGTTGAGCTTTACAAATAGATGTGAATGCTTCAGCCATCTGCAACAACTTCACTTAATGTGGCCGAAACTATCATTTAAAAGTATCTACTTTGTCCTCAATAGAAACCACAATATGCATGACACCAAAAAAAAAAAAAAAAATACATCGTCTGAATTTATCAGAGGGAGTCAAGCAGCAAATGATCTTTAAGGCCCGCCACAAGTCTCTGTTTTTGGATGCTGAAATACTGACATGTTCTTGCATAGTTTAAAATAACTTTGCCTCTCACTGCCAACCACAGTTGTTTGAGATGACACAACTGTAATGAATACGCTTACGTCTTTCTTCTTTAGTGTCATTTATGTTGCATGTTTATGTCAATAGTTTACAGCCTTTTGACACTTGGTTAGTCCACATCACACGTGATGGAAAATGTTGCAGCAGTTTATGTTTTCAATGTGTTTTTAGGTTATTTCTGCTGTGTGTCTGCACCTGCATCTGCACCTGTAACTTATGCTTAGATGGAAATGCTTGATTTGGCAGGTTACTATATCTGCACAGATGACACCATCAACATGCATGACAGGGGCTAAAAACCTCAGGTTTCACCAATCAACACATGCTAAAATAGCATTTTTTATATGCATTGAGGTAAAGACCTACCAACTGTAACTTGTCATGCTTTTAAAGCATCGACACTAAATATCAAAGTAAAACTGAAACTCATATTGGTAAACTGATGACTACGATAAGAAAAACAGAAAACTTTCCAGGTTAGTTACAAACATTTAAAAACATTGTTCTCATCAGCATGATATATTAAGACAGAGGAATAGAGCTACGGTTACAAGACATGGTATAAGACAGGTACCAACTACTGCAGTTTCAAAATACTAAACACTGACATACTGTAGCAATAAACAACATAAAATCATTTTTTTCCACTGCACTGTCATTCAAAATCTCCAACCTCACATATTTGTGGTGGCCACAGATGCTGATTCAATGCCATCATCATGGCAAACCACATAGATATGAATGTTAGTTCAGATTTTACCCTGGATTCTGATTTAATTTTGAAGATGGAAAAATAGAAAAAAACATAATCAGGCAAATTATGTGTAAAAGGAAGTGAGAAGAAAAGAAGTTTAGATGATTTCATCTCAAAAACCCCACAACCTCCCCCGTGTGACGGAAAGTCCCATGTGCCATTTATGACAATCATAGTATCGACAAGGTAAGACAAGTTTATTTATGTTGTACCTCTTTGCAAACAGAAATGCCTCAAGAGATATATATGGACAGGACAAAAAGCAGTATGAAAAAACATAAACACATAATTCTTAAAAGATCAAAACAAAAATAAAACAGAGGAAAAAGTCAAATAAAATAAGACAAATTAAACTTACAGACATACGGGAAAGCTGTCAAACAGAAAAGTTTAAAATACTAGATTTAAAAGAGCTAAGAATTCAAGTAGATTCCAAGTTTTCTAGGTTTTTTTTTCAGATATATGAAGCTTAAAACCTATTGCATGCTTTTCAATGTTTAGTTTGGACTTTTTGGCAGTTCCTGACCATATAGGAGGTTTGGAAAGTTCATAATAGGGCAGCCGATCAGAAATGCCCTCTGGCCCCAAACCATTTAAAGCTTAATAGACCAAAAGTAATATTTTTAACAAATTCTTTGACAAACAGAGTGCCAATGTACAAATTTGGGAACTAAACAATATATATCACTTTACGTAGCTGTAATATTTTAAATCAGTTGCAGCTCTCTGTGAGAGTGTAATAAAGAAACTGTAACTGCACAGACAACTTTTTTTTTTCTTTAATTCTTGATATATTCTTCTAGTGATGGTGAGCTGTTTTTTAATTGCCTAAATGTGGATTATAAAATTTAGCTAAGTCAACGACTACACTCACTACACTTGGTTTCGTTTGTGGTCTTTAATGTTAGTAACTGGAGGTGAACACTGGCTTTTAATTGTTACTATTTGGGTTGAAAGAATATTAATTCTCATGCACACTTTTTCAATGCACTGACTCAGCTTGTATTGGACCATCACAGTCACTGAGTTTTGGTGTCTTAATCCATCTAATCTGCATTATAATGGTAGGATATGTTGCTTATATGTTGTTTTTAATAATTTGCGTTACGGGGAGCATGTAAATGAGAAATGAAGAAACCCAAGAATAGAGCCTTGTGGAACTCAATGATATTTTTGTGTGCTCAGATGTGCAGGTAGTCTTCATCTTTCAAACAGGATCGAGCACTGTGCTAAAAAGTTGAACCCAGCTTTTCAGTTCTCCTGTTCATATTTTGTAGTTGACAATGTCTGTTGCAGCACTGAGATCTAATAATACCAAGATCTTCACCTTCAGTGAATAAATGACAAATTTACTGGTGTTATCAATGACACACCACATCCTCAGAAGTGTTTAGAATCTTGTGGGTTCAGAGTGTGCCTCTTATTGTGTGTGTCTGCTCCACCACATGCTCAGTCAGTACATAGTAACAATGAATAAAACCCAGTTCTGTCATGCTTCTGTCTTTTTATTAACATGAATGTTAAAATCGGCAACAATAACTACACTTTTAAAGCCACTGCTGAAATGAAACAGTATTTTGGTAAAGTCATCCAAAAAAAAAAAAAAAACGCTCTACATAAATAAGTCTTAAGAAATAAACTCACTGTAAACAGTTCAACTGAAGCACAACTTATTTAAAACAAGCATATTTCCTATAAGCCATCTATTTGCACTGGATGGAATAATTAAACAAAACAGCTACCCCTTCTACTTACTCACACTGTAGCTGAAACACACTGAAATGAAGTTGAGAGTGGTTGACTCTATAAGCACAGCTGCACTGTTATCTTGCAGGGGCCAAGTTTCAGTTTAAAACACAAGATCAACATTTGGTTGATAATTGAACCGCCAATTTAAAATGATTTACCTTATAAACTTGGTGTGTTGAAAGTTGTTTGGATGGAGCTGAAGAGTGACAAAGAATTGATATCAGGCATGAGATTTTTGCAAGCTTAATTTAGTGCATCACAACAGAAATAGGAACATAAAGACTAGAGGAAGAGGGTATTGGTCAGGGCGACTGTATGAGGCAGTAGGTGCATTTCTATTAGAACAAAAGAAGAGAGTATGCTGTGGCCAGGGGAAGTAAGCTGGGCACCCTATCTGTCCTAAATGTCCTCTCTCCTTTCTGTGCTGTTGCCAGGCAGATTCTTTTAGTGTGGATTTGAATGGTGGTGATTCTAGATGCAGAACTGCAGCTTAGTGGCATCTTTTACAATGCATAAAAAAGAGTGGAGGGTTTCACTGAAATGTTACGTACAGTGATTGCGTGCTTTTTCAAGTGCAATAACATATTTTGCCTAGAAATTAGACAAATATACTCGGTAAGAGTTTGAGTGTTTGCAATGCAGAGGTCTCTGCTAAAGCTATCCTCTACAGGGTTGTCATGGTGGTGTTGGGGGGAGGTGAGGGACTGATGGGGGAGACTTTTGGATGACATTGCTGGTCTTATCAGTCTTGTCAGCCGGAGCGGAAGAGAGCTGTTCTCTCTTTGTGTCCTAGAAGGTGAATTAAATGCCAGCTTTAACCAGTGCTTGCGTTTTAAAAGTGAATCCCAAAAGGGGTGAGGCGGGGGAGAGAGGGAGAGGGAGAGGGAGAGAGAGACTGAACTATGTGCTGCCTGTCAACATCCTGACATTTTTGTGACAGTGAGGCTGCTGTGTGTCAGAGTGCATCATCTAGAACCAAAAACAGTCAAGTAGTATGTTACCTGCAGATCTGCTTGGGTAGAGTGTTGAGTAGAGGCCTGCATCTCCAGAACTGGTTAAAATTATTAATGCAACTGATCCCTTTTCATCTGCAAGTTGAGGAAGTAAGCCATGTGTTGAATCCTAACAGTGTGCTGAACTGAACTGAATCCATAAAGTTTGCCCTTTGTGAAGAGTGCACTACACTACAATTATCTTGCAGTTTAGCACCCAGCAGCTAGAAATCCCATTCACAGCACATGACTTTACTGGTTTCACTTCAGTGAGTCTTGGGAAAGTTATGGTGTCATTTAGAGATAGTCACCCAATTAAATCTTGTCCAGTTGAATTCTGATGAACTAGCAGACGACACTAGCCGAGTGCGGTGGAGTTAAAAGACTCCTTCAGTGTGAATACCCTTGTCTCGAGTACAGCAGTCATCTCTAACAGTTTGACACTTTGTGCACCTCATCGATTCTGATGAGCAGAGAGGCACAGTGAAGTCCATAATTCTGTCAGTGCTTCACTAAGTTAAATTTTGGGTGGTGTTATAACTCTGAGCAGTTTTTAAAGTAGATAACTGCAACCTAGAATGGACATAAATAATCCTCCTGATGAGTTTGTTGTTTGAGGAAGCCTCTTTCAGTTTGTTGTAGTTTCAGACTAGTGGGAGACTAAAAAAAAAATACTGCATTATAATCTCCCAGTTTAAAACATGTTTGATATACAATTTGATTATAAGCATGTGCATCGATTCTGCATATCAATAATCCTGAAAGTTCTTTAACACTGTTAAATTATACAGAATCTGATGAAAGCAGATAACAAATCCAGACAAATGACTAAATGTCATTTGCATCACAATGCCATGCAGGCAAAGAAAGGACATTCTGTATCTGGCCTCTCATTGAAGAAAACAGCTTCCTCTAACCAAACGCTGGTCACATGATGTAGTACCAGTTGGAGTCAAAGAGCTTTTGGTTGCAGTGCATCATAAACCAGGATACAAGGTCCTTTCTTTTCCGTTGGATTGATACCAGTACAGTGAAATCCATCCATCATTCCTTCTACTCAAAGCCACACTTCAGATGCATCCTTACTTGTTACAGGTTTCAAGGACAGAGAGCAAGCAATATTCATCTTTTTTACTGACAGCTCCCAAGGCCTCAAGAAAAAAACCTTTAGTAGAGTCATCATAAAAAGCTGCATTACTAGAAATATAAAAAATGGCAGAAGACCCTCCAACAGGTAACCTGAGTCACTGTATTTCTCACAGTTCACTCTGAACAAGTTTGAGACATTTTTTCAGACAAACACAAACTCAAGTGGGTTCCAGATTTAGGAGAAAGTAACCCATATTCACTTGCACTTGTCTAGTTGTTCAAGGTTACAAACAGATTACTCATTCATGCCCGAATATTGTACATAGATGAATAAAGCATACAATACCACAACGATATCCTACCAAACTTAATGTAAAATTTGCTTAAATTACCATCAAAACAGCATGGTTCAAAATAAAAAGAATGAAGATGACTACTGTTTCTGTCTGTTGGGTCATCATGCCACCTAGAGGCAAACTGGAATTACTTTTTTTTTTTTTGACATTTCTGCTTTATTTAGATCCTGACAGCTGGAGACAGACAGGAAATGCAGAGGAGTGAAAGGGGATGACGTGCAGCAGTGGGCCTCTGCGGCAAGGACAAGCCTTATTAAATGGTACTCCATCTACCAGCCACTGGAATGCCCCAACAAACTCGGGTTTTGAATATTATGGAGTTGCTATAAGCATATACATAACCTTCTGCTTAAATCATCTCGAGGGATGATTAATGACCTTGAAAAGAGTAGTTTCTTTCTTTAAATATTTCCGTGTGCAGGGACTAACCTTCCATGGCAGGAGCATTAGGGACATAAAACAGACCCAGTGTGCGGATGTACTGTGAGCCTGAAATGTGTGTAAGCCTCAGATGAGTAAGAGTTCTTGTTCCTACACATTTATGAGTGGTGTCTCCTAAGATTCCCAAGACAACAATCAGCCTATTTTTACTCATCTACCCACCACACTGATGATCTAACTAGCCCCAACATGATCTAACTTGCCCCATGAATTCATTTGTATGAGGGAGTTTTGTGGTAAATAAATGTATTTTGACTCAACATATTCATGTTCATCTCATTCTATCAACTCTGATTTATTTTTGTTTCATTCATAAAACAAAATCGTCTCGTCAAAATTATCGAATGAAGTTACTCATTGTAGGACATATTAACATTTGAAACCTCAGTTACAAACTTGTGATTCTTTTTTAGGGTTTATTTGTGTTCGCATACATGCACTCAGTGCATATATTAAAACCCAACAAACTGAAATGGAATACATGATTTAGCTTGTTTGAATTTTGTTATCGTGATTACACTGCAGCAGACACACATTGCACCTGCAATAGTGACACATTGGCGTCCACAGTTTTTTTACATGACAAGCCTCATTTTATTATCTTCCATGGATGAAAACAGAAACTGCGTGTACAGAATGGTCGTCACATGCAATACAAAAATATGAATTTTTACAATAACATAAAAAAACATGTATTGGCCCATACTAAAAAAATTGTACAGCTTTTATACAGTATTTTTATACATGAAAAAAATATAAATATATATACATCTGTAATAGCCATAGCAGTACCTATTCAAAAATGTTGTGATGTATTTTACATATAAAATGTTTATACAAATATTAGAAGAATCGGGTTTATTTGCTATACATTAAATAATGAATGTACATTACATACCATTGGATTTGCAACACGACATTTACTGCAGTCTTTCACGAGAACCGACCCTACGTATTCCAACACAGTAACGCTCACTCAGTCGCACGTGCACCCACACACAACACATAAATACAAGCACGCCAACTGAAGCCGGCAATCACAAACAGTACACAAGCGCACACAAGAGGTAATGGTTTAGGAAGATATAGGACACTTTTGCGCCAGGTTCCTGATTTATGTTCCTTTTTTTTTTTTTTGCGCAGAGTATGAAACTCACTCAACTTCCTGAAAGAAAGATCTTTCTAATTAACTCATAAATTCTTTAAGGTGCACTTTACACTTCAACAGATGTACATTATTAGAAAGTCTGTATTCATGAATAGCCAGCATTATTCTATTACCACACAGGTTGTGTATGATGAAGGGGACATTTCACCTGGTTGTTTTCAGTCTAACTGCCGTTTAGCATACAGGAGTCTTTATCAGTGCCCTGTTTTTTAAATGCATCCAATAAAACAGTAAATTCACCAGGTTAAACTCTAAAAAAAGACAACATACAAGTGAGCACATCACACTGTCCAAGCCTCTGAGACCCTCCAGAAGAAAGAAAAGAAAGAAAAACACTGCAAATATGACTATTCAAAACCAAACTAAACAACAAAAAGACCTCATGATTACTGTTTTTTTTTTTTTTCCTGTTGACAAAGTGCATATTGTGTTCCGACATGGGCTGGTGACCATCTAAGCACATGCCATCACACAAACATTAAAAACTGAGAGAGAGAGAGAGAGAGAGAGAGAGAGAGAGAGAGAGAGAGAGAGAGAGAGAGAGGGAGAGAGAGGGAGGGAGAGAGAGAGGAGCAGGGAGGCAGCACATTTAAGAACATTACTCATGCTGCCTGTCAAACGTGTGTCAACCCCACAGGGAGAACAATGATAAATGAAGTGGTCCATTTGGTAGTAAGGTCCATTTTTATGTCCAGCAGTGTGTGTTTCTGTGCGCGCACCTATGTATGTATGTGTGTGTGTGTGGTTTTTTTTCAGAGAGGAAAAAAGAGCCGCGTGGTCGGAGGCTCGGCGGTACAGAGAAGGTGAGCGGGCCGAGGACGAGGACCGGTCAGTCTCAGCACAGACACCACAAGCCAGTTATTCACAAGCCTCAGAGTCCCGAACGACAAAAACAGAACGAAACCAGAAGGAAGGCAAAGAGATTTTAGACGAAAGGAGGGAAAACGTGGAGGACGACAGCTGCGTCCTCCCCCTCTCTCTCTCTCCCTCTCTCGCCACAACTCACTCCACCGATTCCTCTCTTCCCAAGAAGGAAACGCAACGGTTAGACATGGAAGATCAGACTGTGGATTAGTGGAAGCAGTGTCTGTTTCAGGCAGAGGCAATGCTTTGATCAATCCTGTAAGAGTTAAGGATACAGGAGCATGCAAGGCAGACCCAGGCTTTGTTTTGCATTGCTTATGTTTCAGAGTGACTGCTACAACCTAGATTAGAAGAGAGAAAAAGAAAAGAGAGAGAAGAAAGAAGAGAGCAAAGGAAAACAAAACCGTTAGATGGTTAGTGAAAGTGTAACAGTTAAGAAAGTAAAATTTGAAGAGCAGCGATTTATTAGGAAAACTTAGATTATTTAAAGAACATTCACAAGGAAAAAATCAGGTTAGGCAGTGTGAGTTCAGTAGAGAAAACATTCCTTTCTCATTCTAACCATCCACTTAAACAAATCTGGCATTTACCTACATAATAACTGCTGTGTTCAAGTTAAAAATAATGCAGTTGCTTGTTTTTTTTTTAGAGCAAATATGACAGAAGTTTGTGAAAAAGCAAATCATAAATGAGCAGCAGAAAATAAAACGGTGGGAAACGGTGTGAGAGCAAAGTTTAAATGAAGAAATGTGATCAAACGTGTCGATGAGTAAAAATCTGAATGAAAAGGAAATGAGATTCGTTTTGGTGCAGAAGTTTACATGATAATCACGGACTAAAGGAGATCACAACATGAGAAAGAAACTAAAAATATAAGTTTTAATCAGTTTATTTTCCAGATTTTTGTTGTCATAACGTTTAAGATCCAAAAATACTTCTGACTTGTTTTTTTTTTTGAATTTATTAAACTTAACTTTTTTGACATTTAGACCCCTAAATTTAGATGAATTAGCCAAAAAAATGGCCCATAAATACACCTACATGAGAGTAATTGCAAAGAAATTATTAAACTGAGGGGTCTCACAGTTAAAGGTGTATCAGTAAGTACTGGCAAAGTTACTGTTACAACTTTATACCTGTATGGATCTGTTTCCCAAGTGTTTTTTGACTTTTCCAGCCAGCCTGCTTTAAAAAAAACTGGAAACGGCAGCAGACTCTCTGATCACTCTGTCTGCAATGCACAACATTAAAAAATGCTACACATGAGACAGTGAGTCTTGCAGCCTGAATTTTTTTTCATCAGGATGTTGTCTGACAATGAATAAATTAAAGTTTACAATTCACATTTGCATACACTGTATAAAGCTCAAAGTTCACAGTTAACTGGAGAGCGAGACGCAGCAGAAATGAGAAGAGTGATGTCTTGATGCAGTGACAGAGCAAATTTGGATCACGTGCGATGGTGAAAAAAAACACTCCAAACCAGTTCAACTTATCTTATTTTCAAAATATATACATATAAAAATCCATTTATGAATCTTATTGAAAATTAAAAATATGTACCCACGACCCAATCCCAAGGCTGGGGGGAAAAAAACAAAACGAAAAAAAAAAAACTACAACCTTTTGTACCACAGGAAACCAGAAAACACACAATGAGAACTTTGGTTCTGTTCATCGTTTTAATGTCCAGTGTCTTCACATCGTCCTTCATTTTCTGGATACCTACTCTGCAGACTTCCAGAAGTGTCCGGGGTGGGACAGCCTGCGGTTGAGTTTGGGCAGCTTCTCCAGCATGTCGGCCAGCTGGGTGAAGGTGGGTCTCTCTCTCAGGTCGTACGCCCAGCAGGCAGACAGGATCTCCTGAGACAGAACAGAGCTTTGAGTCGGTGCACTTGGCAAAGCACTGAGCCATGCGCTCACCTGAATGTTGGCTAAATAATCGATCTAAAAAGTTTTGCCGTGTCTTAACATCTCTGCATCAGAGATAGAGCAGGGTTGATTATTAGTTGCGATCTAAACCTTTCTGCTGCACATGAAACAAAGTGCTGCACAGGAATGAGCACGTAGCAGGTTGAGGCTTTAATTTGCACCACTAAGTGTGTTAAAATACACCCTTGATCAACATCAGCACCTGTGTGCAGCACGTTTCTGTGAACGCTGGTGCATGCAAATTTGCAGTTTAACCACAGACCTGAAACTTGGGTGTACAGCTTTCACAGAAAACCAAATTTAAATTTAGGCAACAGAAATAAACAGTAAATATCTATATTTTTATCAATAAATGACACTCTTTTGCTTTCGTTTCAACTCACAGTGACTTCCTTGCCGAGGCTGATCTCCGTCAGCACCTTCTTTATGCCCTCTCCGCTCCCCACTTGCCAGATGGTAGCTTCCACAGGCTGGTTGGTGATTGGCCAGTCCCTAGCTTGAAGCTCATACCAAATGGTGCTTAAAAGGTGGGGGGAAGCAGAGGTGTGATTAATCTGTTAAAGGGTAAACTCTTTTCACAGTCAGATATTTTTTAGATAGATATAGGTATGCGGAAACAGTTGGTCTCCAGAGCTTAAACTTAGTGAACTTAGGTGTGTTAGTGGGTTGAACTTACCCAAAGGCATACACATCTGCTGAGGTGGAAAAAGGAAGGCGGTCCTCATTGTTACCTGGGCTCATCCTGCGCACAATCTCTGGTGCGAGATAACAAATCCAGCCATGTGGAAGTTTTAGTTTGTTCTCACGCCTAAAAAAAAAAAAAAAAAAAAAAAAGGCACACATTTATCAGTATCAAATCAAATGGAGTGGAAAATCTGAGTGGAAAGATACATTAACCAGAGTGGAAAATGCATTAACTAAAATACAGTCCATCTGCAGTGTCTGTGTACAAACCAGCTATTCAAGAAGCAAAGGAAGTACCACATTTAATGGCTTTGTGATCAAAATTTACCTCAGAAACAAGAGTTACATTCCTATTTTACAGTCAGACTTCAGTCTTTGCACCAAATACTGGCTGACAGGGGAGATTTCTGCCGGACTGGAGCCAATGTTGACCTCAGCAATTACAGCAAATCATTGGACCTCCCCAGGTAGCAGTATTGCAGCGTGAACAGCCCTTTAGCTGAGGTTGTGTTTTTAAGACCTCTTGAGTGGCGTTTCTTACCTCCCCTCCTGAACCACTCCAGATATCCCGAACAGTCCGAAGTCTGTGATCACGACTTTATTAGTATCGTGAAAAACGTTCTTGGACTTTAAGTCTTTGTGAACGATGCCTTTAGCGTGCAGATAGCCCATGCCCTGCATTGGAGGACACACAGTGACAGTTCATGAAGTGGTTTTTATGTTAATTCAGAACGGGATGTGAATGTTTAAGCTGCTAATGTTTGCATTTTCAATTCTTCAGACGTGCACAAGCAGGATTTTAGTTGTGTGTTTTAATCTAAATTTACCTTTACAATCTCCTGAGCAATTTGTCTCGTCTTATTAATATCCAAAGTGCTTTTAGTGTCTCTAACAACTGAATAGAGTGTCCTCCCTTTGCAGAAACTGTAGGAAGAGAAGAACGGATTAATTTGTAGATACAAACATGTAGTTTTTTTAAGGTGTGTTGGATATTTGCTGCTGCTGCTGCTCTTACCTGGTGATGATGGCTAGGTGGGGTGGAGCCATGCAGGCCCCCATGAAGAGGACCACATTCTCGTGCCTGGTCTGTCTGTAGTTCATCACTTCCTTTTTGAACAGCTTCAGATGATCCTGATTGTTCCCATCTATTTCAAGAAGCCGGATAGCTACCTCCCCATGCCACCGACCCTTATGTACTTTGCCCCAGCGGCCCTGCATGAATGAAAAACTTCATCAGAAGTGCTTTTTTTTAGAATAAGATACATATCCTATTAAAAGTCCAGATCAGACTCCTCACCTTTCCTATGAGTTCTCCGAGGTCCAGCTGCTCAAAGGGGATGTCCCACTCCTGCAGGTAGACACTGGTCTGACTCGCCTTGCGGGAGATGGGGCCCTTCCACTGGTTTCCCCGAGAGCTGGGCAGATCGTCCAGCTCGTCGCACTCACCGTCTGAGCCCACGTTCATCCTCATGTCCTCTCCGTCATCCTCGTCTTCCCCTTCTTCCTCATTCTCCTCCTCGTCTTCTTCATTCTCCTCCTCTGCTTCAGGGTCTTCATCTTCAACCTCAATTTCCTCCTCTCCTTCCTACAACAATGCGGTGATGACTTAATTAGTTCATTGTGTAAAAAAACGGAGAAACCATAATGTCTACTAAAAATAAGGTATTTTAAGTGAAGTGTGTGAAACATATAATGATGTAGACATTTCTTACTTACAGGCCAATTTTTCTGCTTTTCAAATTGAGAAAATACTCATTTGTTTATTCCTATAAGGTGCATTTCTGCATCTCCTGATGGTTTAGTCTTATAGAGAATGAGTCAGTTGGAAGTTGTGCTGTTGCTCCTTAATACATTCTGTAAATGTGAGCCAGTATTGGCTTCTAAGTATTGTTTTTCCGTCCTCTCCAGCTTTGTGTTGCTGTCTTAGTTGTAAATTGTAGTGATATTTTCAAATCAACAAGACTCTGCTGATTAAATTAATAAAATTGCAGCCGCAACATCATCCAAGCCAAACAGCTCAACCTGGTTCCAATAAGCAAATGTCACTGGAGCTAGTGTTTTTGGTTGATGCCAGGCTGCTCATGCTGAAATCATTTACAAGAAACGTGCAATCTGAGTATTTTAATGACATAAAATATGACCATCATCATATATCAATGCTCACTACAAATGACCTGATGTATCTGACTTAATATAACAAATCTGCTTCCTTTTAAGGTACAGCACTGTTTGTAAGAAATGAGTTTGACCCATGTCTCCCCGCTTTGACAGTTTATTTGCACAACTCATTTCGGTGGTGTGACAAACATGTATTCAGTGTTCCTCTGTCATGAAGTCCAGGTCAATTTAACCAATCTCAGCTTTGTCTCAGGTTAACTAACTATTTTGCATCCTGTGTCAGCAGGTCAGTGCCTCCTGAGGTTATTTATGCTCACTGTTAGTCAGTCAGCTCCATGATGACATCTGACTCTTTCAGTTCACTGACTCATTTCCTTTGATGGACGACAACATGTGATGCAAGTCGCATCCCGGAAACATGACTCTTAACAAACTCATGATGCTTACAGTAAAACCTAAATTTAAGTGTGTGGTTTTTTTTAAGCTGCATACACAACATGTTGCAACATTACCTCTTCATCTTCATCCTCAACCAGCTCACCATGCATGTCTTCAGCGGATTGCTCTATTTCATTGCTGTGATAGAGAACAGATATCCAAAGGGTAAATCAAAGAAAAACTACATTATTTTTATTTCAGATAATATGTTCTGTAGTAATGACTTACACTGTGTCTTGTAGGACATCGGGGTGCAAATGAGCAGGACTGGAGACGTCTGCAAGGAAAAATAAGATGGTTTAGAAAGAATTAAGAGTTAAACAAAAAGCTATCCATCTTGGATGTATGGCCAACCACATACAAAGCATGCCTGCTCATGCAATTTCAAACTACTACCAGCAGGTGGTGTCAAAAAGCTGTCTGGCTTTAACATGCAGGCCTAATGCTCCCACACAGTGAGCATAGCTACAGTAAGTGCTACAACCCTAAAAGCAAACATGCAGAGGACAGAGAGAGCTGCAGGGAATTAAAGGTTTGGACAGCAGAACAACAACTGAGAAACAACAATGCTGCATGACACCTCGGAGCCGTCAACTCACCGGGGAAGATAAACTGCTGTCTATGCTGAAAATAACAGGCAGCTTTTGCAAGAAAAAAAAAAAAGGAGAGAGGGAAAGACCGACAAGCATGGCAGGGAGAGAGACGTTTGGTTAGAGAAGCTTTGAATTAACAGATCATTTAAAAAGGACAGTTTTTACTTTGTGTTAATATTATATATAGAAAGAGAAGGAATGATGTTTGTAGCCCTTAAAATTAAATATTGTTAAACTGGAAAGTCACCCAGGAAAAAGATATGTAAAAATAAGGAGAAATCAGGAGGACAATTCTAGCATGCATGTATTAGTATGGCTAGTATAGGTGTCTGTATTGTGTATCGCAATATTTCTGTATTTCCGCCTGTGACCCTGCATCCAGCTGTGAGGCTCACCTGGGAAGTTGAACCTGCTGTCCCGATGGCCTTTGGGAGAGGGGTTGGGTGGTGGAGTGGCGCTTGGGGGGTTGCTCTGCTGGAAGGGTGCGGGGGAGGAAGGTGTGGACGAGGTGGTGGAGGACGGATTGCTGCTGGAATCCAGCTGGTTCAGCACTGGAGGATGATCCTGATGGGGTAGGTGGGATGCAAACACAGCTAGTTAAATTTGACAGATGAGTCATTTTATATTTAAGATGACTTCTACAGCTTCTACACTTTGTTTTGCTTTCATCTTACATTATAGCAGCTGCTGCATTTACTAAGAAAAATTTGCTGGATTGTATTTTGGCAGAAATATGGGTTTCTTGAAGGCATAAAATGGGGTAATGATCATTAATCTTAACAATTTTAAAAGGCAAGATGATAAAAAATATTAAAAAACTGATAATAAAATCACTTGGAGAACCACTCGTTTCTTTTTTTCTGCAACACAGAATTGGAAGTAGAATTGGATCGGGGTGAGAACCAGTGGGGATTAAGACAAATATAAAACCTCAGTGCCAAAGCCAAAACTCTGACCCTTTTTTTTTTTTACCTTCTTTGTGATAGCCTTTGGTAGTGTACCAAACTGTGGTGCTTCCGACGGTCGATCCACAGGATTGTTTATATCGGACGGAACAGACTCAGTCCTCCGAATTTTGGCGACTGGAGGAGAAATAGGAAGAGTGACAATGTTTATGCAAAACACAGTGTGTCCATCAACTGCAGAGTGCAGACTGAGGATAAGACCACAGCTTACTTGGTAGAAAGGAGATTCTGCAGGATGGGGCTTCCTTTGTGCATTTGTTGTGGCACTTTAACCTGCACAGAAAATACACAGCAGTCTTCAAGTTCAGCTTCATGCACGACTACAGCCAAGGACGGTATCCTCAGCTCTTACTATGTGTACTGATGTGCTACTGCTGTACTGTCTCAGCCAATAGTCAATACAATACAAAAATAACCTGAGTGAAGTAACTTTTAAACAGAAACCCTTCAACTCACCGACAGTGTTTGCACTTAACCCCAAACATCATGTTCTTCTGGCACACCTGACACGTCTGAGACAGCCAGGACTTAGTGGAAAACCTACACAAACACATAAAAAACCACAGTCAAACCCACAGTATTACATTAGTCTTGTTATTAGTGATATTGTTAATTTGCTATCTCATTAGTAACAAGTCTAGTTTGTTTGCTTTGTCATGACAGGATACAACATGTTGTGTGTAGAACATCTACCTGTGTGTGACTGCCAGGCCAATGTCCCTCCTCACTGCTTGTGGCGAGTTGCGATGCACTGCTACGTTATCTAACCAGGGGGATTGAGAAGATGGGAAGGAAACAAGGGGGAGAAAGGTCAAGGGAGGATAAGGTTATTTTAAGAAAGATTTTTTTTTTTTTTTATGAAGTGATCGCAGAAGCTAATCACATAAAAAGAGAGCACTTAACAATTTAGTTCCCGTCCAATAACAAGCTAAAACCACTTTTGGGATGTGATTCCCTCAATAGAAACAGTCGTGGTCACAAACCCAAAACCTTCAGTCACATCCAAGCCAAAACACAAACACACATGTCTGCATATTAAAGCATTTGAAACAGACAAGAGGGACAGATCAAATCAAATGAAATCAAATTTTATAACTACATTTGAACAGACCAGAAAATCTCCTTAATTTTTGACAGGATTTATTGAATAAGCATTTCGATCCAAAACAGGCAACCTGACATGTCAAACACACATATTTACCAACTCAGCAGAATAAAAAAGAACACGACTGACTCTTAATGGTGCTGTGCTCCTCCAGGAGGGTGGGCGTGCCAGGCAGGGTGTAAGATGCCGCGTTGGAAGCTGGAGTGACTCCGGGCGTGCGAGCTGACATGACGGGATACCGAGACGGCGAGTCTTCACATCCATTCCCATTGACTTGCATATTCAGGAGCAACTTATTCTTTTTAACACACCTGGAGAAAAGGAAAAGAGTCAGTAGGTCCATGCAAAAACTGTAGTGGTCCCCACAGCAGGCCTGCAGCATCCTTGAACACTATACTGTATAGCTCAGGTCATTTAAGGGCTTGAAAGCAGCCAGCGCAGTACTAATATAGCATTGGCATGGGGTAGACAGCGTGACATCCTTAACACCCAAACTGAAGCCACAAGGACCAGACCAAGTACTGCCAGTTCTGTGGTTTATACACACATGCACATACTCACATTAGCAATGATAGCTGGGAGAAGATTTCATTTTGTTTAATTTTATCTTGAGTTGTGTTTAATCAGCTATCAGAGCTGTGCCCTGTTTTCAGCCTGCTGTTATATTAAACGGTACAGTATGTACAAAGCCAGGATAAACTAGCAGGATTGCCTGGGTGTGTGTTAGATGCATCGGATCTATGTCAGCTGTATTTACTTCTGCCTTTGTCAGTTTTTCTTTTTTTTCTCCCCAGTAAAGCTTTCCATAAACAGACAGGATATTATGGATAAACATGTGGCTTGTTTGTGTATTTGCATGCAATCACAATAAAGGGGGAGCAGGGGAAATGAGGGAGGGGGAGAGAGAGAGAGAGAGAGATTGTGTGTGTGTGTGTCTAGCCACCTCTGAGCATTAGTCCTAGGAAATACTTCCTGTTTTGACATGAGTCATAATCTCTGGGAATCTGTGCGGGGATTAGCTCCACTCACACAGTCAGAGCAAAGGAGCAACAGGATGTGAGAGAATGTGAAAGAGGGAGAGAGAGACGAATGGGAGTGTATCGGAGGAAAGCTCTGCTTCTGTCTGTCTGAAAACTGCACCAGCAACTGTTCTCATCAGTAAGTGAAAAGAAACATGAGGCTGCAACAATTTAACAATTACTGTAATACAACCATGACCATGACTGTTTTTTAAATTTTTTTCATTTATTTGTTTTTCTTCTAAGTGGGCTACAGCACCCCCTACCACTTTATGGTGGCTTTTTTAAACTCGTTCCCTACATTTCTCCACTTTGTGTGGACATTTCACACTAAAAAAAAGGTCTAATTTTACAGTGCTTCTTGGGTGATCGATCACTTATCTGCCAAGTAGCCAAAACAGCATGCTATGCATACAGTTGCAGCTAACAGTGTATGAAGTTGTCTTTCAAACTGTAGACAAAATTGAAAAGCTTTAATTAAATTAAAAACTAAAAAAAAGTCATAAATAGATAATGTTTCCAAGGTTTGTTGATGAATGACATCATCAATAATCCCTTTCTGAAACTGTTATTAAATCAATTAGTGTGGATCAGTCAATCACTGTATCAGTGCACCTTGCTAACTGTTATACAAAAGCAAAGTATGTCTCTGAGAATTAATCATTTATTCTCATCTATTATTAATGTGAAAATAAAATTGGTGTCGACCTCAAACATAAGTCTGCTAAAATAAATGGAGGCTTAAGAAAGTAAACACATTTTTTTCCAAACTGTTCAGATCTTTACAGGAAATTTACATCATCTCAAACAGATCCCTACATTTAAAAATGTTAGATTTTAGCTTCATTGTACATGTCTTTAATGAAAGAACAAAGAAATTAAGGTTCAAATCAGGCTGCAGTACATTAATCAGCCCACAAAATATGTCTTAAGAATTGCAAAGACCAGGAACATAATAATGCTAGTATGCTAATGATACTACAGGTCACCTCTTACAGCTTTTGTCACTATGGTTGTAAACTTGTGCTAACAAAGCTGACAGTAGAATCTGTTTAAGTTCAGTACTATCTGAGGATTCCTATATAATTCTAATCTGACCTTTTAATGAAAATAGACACAGAAGAGATGATAAGGTGAGTTTTGTAACAGAGTGTTGGTCCTAGCTGCTTTCTTACTTGTTGGTGGGCGGGTCCTCGATGCGGTTGCCCAGCTGGGACTCGTGGCTTTTGCTGCGCGTCAGGGTGATGTTGGGAAGCAAGTGCAGCACTTTACGGGACGGAGGCGGAGGGGTGCAGGGGGGCTTCAGTCGATGACGCCTCTTTGAGGGCGGAGTAATGGGTGGGGTGGAAGTGTGTCCATGGAGACGAGCTGCTCGAGCGAACGACATGGGGAATGGATCCGTGAGGGGGCTTTCGCAGTGGACATATGATGCTAGTGCCTCTGGTGTGGGAACCGCTGACACTGAGCCCGAGCGGGGATGAGGGAAGGTAGCGCAGGGGGTGGATGGGGTGGACTGGATGGTGGATGGCCGGGCCAGGGGCGATGGACTGTGAGGGCGGAGTGGAGTCCCCAGGTTGCTCAGCTGATCTGCAGTCAATAAAGAGCCACTGTCCCTTCTTGTGGGCTCAGACATCCAGGGAGCACCGTCTTCCCTCAGCTCACCTCCTGGACAGCAGATAACACAGACACTTAACAACAGTAAAAAGCCAGAGGAAAATACAATGTGATGCATTTGACCATGGATGGTCTCATTGGTTTTAACACAAACCTGATTCAGAGGCACTCTTCAGACAGGAGAGGGCAGCACTGAGCCTTGCACATTCTTCTGAAGTGGACCCTAGTCTTCGCATTGTGTCCCTCACCTGAGCACCTGTCATCTGCAGCAAGGCATCCAGGGACAACTTTGCTTCCACTGCCTGTGGAAGAGCAATGGAAAAAGAAAAGGAGAGAGAGGGAGAGGTTTAGCACTCAGTAACAGTGAGAATAAGCAAAAAACACAAGTAATATATAACACATGATGTATCAGGGGGAAGCTCTACAACAGGAAAAACATCAGAAAATATACCACTATTGGGGACAGTATTGAGAGCAATGGTAAATTTGCTAAATATCTTCAAAAAAGACAGTATTAACCATCCTTTTGTATCGAATACTTAAGACCAATTGTGTGGATGCAATAAAGATGAATATCTTTTCCAAAGGAGAAAGCAAAGAGACTCTGCTTGAAGTTGTTTATGTAACATCAATAAAAAAACTTCTCTTGTAGATCCTCTAATATTGCAGTGGTCTTAACATCACGGCCTGTCGGAGGCCGAAACTGAGCATTAAAAGGCCAGCATGGAAGAGCACTAAATGGGTCAACCAACCTCTGACTTGCACTGTTCCTGGAAATCGGTATAATCCTGTTTGTTTGGGGGCATTTCACATACCATTTCTTCCACTTATCTGGGAGATAAGTACAGATTATACGGCACTACAGACATGGTTTTTATGTTTATATCAGTAGATAGGAACTTTGGCCTAAAATCTCTGCAGTGGTCAAGGCCATCTTGTTTGAGTCTCATGCAAGTTTAAAATCAAGCATTGATAAGTTTGGGTCAAATCCGGGAAGGGTAGAGACTTTTTTTTTAGGATCAAGCTTCAACTATGATTTATTAAGTGTTCATTCAATACTTTTATATTTACTTTAACTAGTGTTTGAGAGTTAGTTATGCTTTAACTCCTGATGCCAACACATCCATGCAACAGAAGAAGCAAAGTGCAGCCTTAGATGGCGGCTAACAGGAAGAAGACCGACATTTATGAGTAATATGTAGAGAGGAAACGAAGAAGACGGCAGCATACAAGTGGAGGATTCCATTAGTGTGGTAAAATCAGAGTGGGAGGCAGACTGGTAGGCTACAGATCAGAGAAGACAAAGATACACATCTGCTAGGACTGAATATACTGCAGCCCAGTTCGATTAGCAATTTTTATGGGATTTTAGTCGTGCAAACGTACATCAATAATTTCAACACGACAGGAAGGAAAGGCTATGTAAAACTTTCACGAAAGCAAGATAAAATCATTTGCAAACTTATGTTTTTTTGTCCATTTACAGATCTAAGAAGTGTTCTTGAGCCCAGCTAGTAGGCTAATATCTTTTCTACAGTCATGAGTTTGACAAAGTGGTGAGGCTCATACCATCCTTGCTCGTGAACGACTGAGCCTTTGCAGGATGTCTCTTGAAAACCGTTCATGATACCGTCAGCTGTTACCCATGAAGCCGTTCACCTGTGTAACGGTTCAAATGGGTGTTTTTGAAGCATAACACAGCTTTCTTAATCTTTTGTTGCTTCTTTCTGAACTCGTTTGAAACATGTTGCCTTCATTTAATTTACAATTAGCGTTTATTCAAATATCAGTGAAGCTGATGAGAATTTTAAACAAATTATGTTTTTCTCTGTTTTCTGATGAGCATACATCAAAATGATTAGTAAATGATGACACTCACTTTTATGTTTTTATTTGAAAAAGTAGTAAGTTATTATGTTATTTATGTTTTTTTATGGGGAGCAAGCATGTATATATACTTAAAAAAACAAAACCAAACAAAAAAGTGACAAAAGAAATTTTTCCACAATCTTAGGAGTTACAGGTCCAAATTATAAGACAAGCTGCCTAATACTTGTACCTAACAACTTGAAAAATTGGACTTTAAAGCTTGAATCAATTATTTTAATCACATAACAATGAGACAACAAAATGCAAAAATAGAGAATGAGAGCAACAAGGATTGGAAAAGGTTTTTAAACCAGTAAAACAGAAAATGTGAGCAAATCAACGTGGGTCAAGGTTTTTTGTTATTCTAATGTCAGTGCTAGCTTCATACGAGTACAAGAGCAACAAATTCACAGTGAGGAAATGACATTTTAAAAAGCACCGAGCAGTATGATGGTGCCTGCGATCGTCTGTGCAGCAAGTTCACCATCTGTACTGAGAAAATGAAGCTTAGCATTAATATCAGATTTTGACTGTAATGTTATGTCTACTTGATACAACAGTCAAGTGAACATAAATCCAACCTCATTGCTTGCTCTCTTTTTAATATGCTGTATGCTAAAACATTTCTTAAGCTACTCCCATCTCTTGCTCGGTGAAGTCTGCCAGCCTCTCTGTTTCCTCTCCTCCTAATTGTTTATTCAGCATTCACCAACATCAGAACAATTGAATGGAACATTAGAGAGAAGATGAGGACCAGAGGGTCAGAGACAAGACTCTGAACAGAAACTGAAGCTCTATGGAAACAGACCTACTGTAGAGGCCTGATTTATTTACTGTTTATTCAACGTTCAGTTACTGAGACGGCAGCAGGCGAAAGGGACGGCGCAAACACACGGACCACAGAAGGACATGAGAGACAGTCTGGTTAGTTTAGGATGTTTTCTTTTTTTTTTGACATGGGAAGTACGCAGTCGCTTATCAGTCAGGTTAAACCCTTGCTCTGAGAGGGCAAACACCGATCAGAAAACTAGGGCAGCCTCCCACACTCATGTGTACACTGTAAGCAAAAGGAAGAACACACACACACACACACACACACAGACACACAAACAGACAAGCAAGGGTGAGTGATGTGATATTTAAAAGTGGCTGTGGGCCCTCTGTTCCCCTCCCACCTACTCACTCATAATAACGGTACAATTTTAGCACTACGAACAGCATAGCTTGCATGCATGCTTGCTGAACTGCAGCGGGTCAGAACTGAGTATTTCTGCAAAGCCGTTAACATCGCATTGTTGTAAAATCTAATTATGTATAAAATCACTAGCTAGCATTTTAGAAATCACAGAGTGTAATACTCACATGCACAAACTGCAGTTATGAAATTGAAAATGTTATGCAAACAAAGAAATGATGTCAGGAATATTTATAGAAATGTTTAATCCATGTTTTTGGTAAAGTTTTGCAATTTAGGGAAGTTTCTTGTGTCATGCTGGTCTCACTCAAGAAGCTGTTACCACACAGTTAATCGAAATGAGGCTACTTATTAGAGCCACAGACTAAATTAATTAGTTCACGGAGGGAAACACATGATCATTTAAGAAGCTTGGTAAAATGGCATCCACATTGTAAAGCATTATGTAATACCTTAATGTGTGTTGCAGCATGCAGGCAGAGGGATACCAGGTGAGAAGAATAAATAAATAAAGAAAGAATACAATCAACTTTTTGGATCAGCCATTACATAATCCGACTCTCATGGCATAGAGTGAGAAAATTCTCAATTTAATATTGTTTAATCTAAATGGGTCATCGTTTTGCTATGACAGCTTTGCATGTTTTGGGAAATCCCCCCTCCCTGGTCTACAAGACATACAAATGAGTACTTTTCCTGTACTATCTGAAAACGTTTGCCTAGTGCAAAGCTGGCTTCTTTGAAGGGAGAGTGGTAACGTTTAAACAGCGAAGCGAAAAGAGCAACGGGCATGACAGATATGACTAAACCGTAAACAAAAGACAAATAATCAGGTTCGAAACGAGGCGGTAAAAAACACAACACACAGCATGTACAAACTTGGGACTTATTAAAGAATAACAAGCGCAGAAAGTTGTAAAATAAGCAGGTTGAAGTTGGGACTCGAAACGGAGACAAACAAACAAGAACAAGAAAAACATACAGAAGCTGAGAGGGATTAAAACAGTTTATAGCAGCACAGGAAGGGGGGCCGGTTGAAGGAGAGGAAATTACACTAAAATGTGACAAACAAATCATGTGGTGGGATGACGATTGCATTAAACCGCCAAATAAGGAGGTGGATGCATTTAATTCATTTCTGTCAGGTGTGGAAAAGCGGTTAGTTGCTGTTGGGGGCTGGTGTGAGTCCCTTTACAGCACCTTAACTGCTAACATGGCAGCTTCCTTCAGCAAGCGCATCAGCATATTTAGTGTAATGAAATAATAACTTTGAGAGCGAATCTAAAACTGGCTGCTCATAATTTAGAACAAGATGAATATAATCCATATTTATAGAGACAGTTACAGCAAAGGGAGTTCCTCATGATCGAAAGTTACCTCTTTTTTAGCAGAAGATAGTGGGGAATGTTTGAATTTAGAAATGTTTATAATTAGATGTATAATATTAGTTGTTTCTGTAGGAGAGATTTCTGTTAGGGCCCCTGCTCCTCCACAGAGAGGTCAGAGGTCAGATTAACTGGTGGGGAGTCAGTGCTCTGCTCAGGAAGCCTCACATGTTGACACACGACTGGACTCCCTAAAGGTCAGCTCTTCAAAGCCACCACGACTTATTTTTATTGTTGCCTTTGGTGTCTTTCATCATATCCTTTTACAGACTGACCCAAAAACTGTGCTGTCACTGGTTAAGAGCCCTATGAAATCCATTTTAATCGCTCAAATTCTGTGCTGGCTTCTGTGTTTTATGATTGACGCATGATATGTCATGAGAAAGTGCCTGTATGTGTGTCAGATGAATAAATTTTCATCAATTCAAAAAGAAAAAAACTGAATATTTAACAAATATTGATTAATCTGATGTAACACAACATTGCAGTGTTTATAATCAAATGGATCTTCTACAGGATGCCTTCATGTCCAGCTCTGTCACACAGGTAAGTGTGTCAAGGCTACACTCACATTCAGGCAGTGCTGCTCTGGTGTAAAACACTTGACCAGAAACCGAAACAGCATTTTCATTTTCTCCAACACAATATCTGATTGTGTGAATATGGCCACTAAGTCTTCAAAGAACAAATGTCTCAAATCTGCAGTTGTGGTTGCTTCTGAGAACTGGCTTCTGAAGCTTCTAGCACACTGGCCCTCACTGTCAGAGGGCTTCTTCAACGTGACTGTGACTCGTGTGTGTGTGTGTGTGTGTGTGTGTGCTTGTGTCTGGGTGTGTGTGTGTGCGTGGGTTGACCTGATGACAATGAAGGAAATTCAAGACAGAGGTGGGCGTGGTCACGTGTCCACCGTGAACGTGGCCTTCAGTGGATTACATTCCTTTTTTATCAGATCAGTAAATGTATTATTAACATCAGACAGAGATTAAATCATCTCGACTGTAGTGCTGCTGCTTTTTTAGCATTCTTCAAAAAGAGCCAACATTTGACATAAAACAGCGAACTCCATCAACTATTCCACTTTCTGTTTACATTCATGGCAAACCTTTTAAATATAAAAAGTCCTAAACTCTCACTTTAAGCCACAGTACGTTTATAACGTCTTGAGTTACAGTCAAAAACATTTTTTATGAGGTCACATTGATCTTAACCTTTGACCACTAAACTGAAATGAGTTCATCCTTGACTCTAACTAAATAATAACTCTAAGTTTGTCCTTACATGAAGAAATTCCTTGATATAAACCTGGCACATCACATTCAAAACAAATTAGGAAAGACAGACATGTAGACGGATGTATGGATGGACAACCCCAAAACAGAAAGCCTCTGGCCACAGCTGGCAGTGGCACAGAGGCATAAAACTGCAACTTCAACACACTATCAGTACAAAAAGTGGAAAGTGGAAAATGTTTCAGTGTGTAAATTTCAAAAACAACCAGTACCAATAATTTTGAATTGTTTGCATTTTTATATTCAGGACATAATTTTATTAATATATATCATGCATTAGACCCAGGACACTGCGGCTCCATGTCAGCTGATGGTTACATTTTTCTGTGTTGTAACGGCTTCATATTTGCAGCTGTTGTAATTCTTTGTGGTACAAGTATACACAGCTAAAAAAACTACAACAGCCATAGTTCATTTGACTACAGAATTCAATATTTTAAAAGGCTGTTCCCCTGCAGTTGCTGCTGGAGAGCTGATTCAGTGCCTGTCTGTGGGTATCACCAAAACTATGTTCTACAATGATCAGTAGTCAGTTTTTTTTTTTTAAGCCACAACTAATAAAAATTAATTAAAACGTGGCAGGATTTGGGATTCTGGGACAACAGCATGTTTTTCAGGACATCTGGTCACCCTCTGTGTGTGTGATAACATAGCAAACACAGCAGCGTAGTTTTTTTTTAATTTGTTTGGCTTAGGTGCTGTGAAAAAAAAAAATGCTAATAATTGCAAGGAAAGTCCAGATTTTTTTTCTTAATCATCAAATTTAACAAATTTGTTGGTGTTTTACTGTATTGCAGAGTTCATAGGGTCCTGGTAGTTCCTTTTGAGCCCATTGACAATTACAGATCTATTATAATTGGATTTGTGAATGATTTTTAACTCCCAAATATTGATATCAGTATCAGCCTAAAAAATGCAGTGTTTTTCTGAGACTCCGACTAACATTTTTTATGGAGAAATTCCTCACACACTTGTATAAAGGGCATTTTCCATTCTCACAAACATGGCATAGAGATAGAAATGTCAGTAGGCTGGCAACTAGATTCTCAGACAACCACGAGGAGTTTGTCTACAGAATGACAAGCTAATCTGGTCTGCATGACATCAAGCAGTCATTTTCCAAACCAGATTAGTTAATGAAACATTAAAATTTAATCAGGCAAGGTTCAGGTTTACTGTCACCATTTGAAGTTTTTATCTTATGATCATAAAAAAAGATGGAGCTTCTATTTTAGAAAGACATTTTGATGGCTCAGTGTTCAAGTATTTGTCACACACATGTGAGCGGCCACTGAGTACACACACACTGAATCGACATAAATGTGACACAAACGCAGCCACCCAGGCCACACAGAGAGGGGAGACACGGACGTGACCCACCTCAATGAGCTCCGGCCGCAGGTTGATGGTGCGTAGCCAGTCTCGTAAGTGTGGGTAGCTGTCCAGGGCCTCAGGCCTCTCCGTCTCTGGCACTTTCTGCTTGCACTGCAGCTGTTTACAGATGTATTTCATCAGCTTCACCTGCAGGGAGCAATAGAGAACACAGCACAGATGGGAGGGGCAGGTTAGTGGGAGACTGGCAGCATGCTAGGAGCTACAGCTGAGGAGCAGGCCACTCACTGAGGAGGATATCTGTCTCTCCTCTGTGGTGATATTTGTGTTTTATTGTTTCTGCAGTAGCACATACAATAAGTCATTCTTTGGAGCTATGACACAGGTACTGCTGACTTCTGTGGCTTCTGCAAAAGTGACCTCAGGTAGGGCAAAGTCCTTTGTATATTCATCACATCAGCTGACAAGCTACTATATGTTTTCCATACAGTAAATACAATAAAGGTTAACCTGGTGCATGAACAGTATGGGGGAGCAACCAGTAAAAAAAAGGGGTTAGATTGATGATTATAAGAGGGATTAAGTTTGATATATTCTTTTAAATAAAAAGCTTATATGTAGTATATGATTTTCATTCTGTTTTTTGCAACTTTTAAAAACACTGGAACTTCTTTCAGCATATTTTTGGACAACACATGTCAGAAAAGCTGACAAATTTGAATGCAACACTATCAAGGACAAGTTACCTCCCAAGGTGTTTTCTTTACATTTAGAAACACATTAACTGGGCAGCATATTTTCAAATTTTAAGCATGATTTTTACTGGTTGCGCCACTTGATTGCCAATCTAATTAATATGTAGTGCTCAAAGGAACTTGCCCTGTCTGCGACCCACCGACCACATCCATGCAGGTGGGCATGTCGTCGGACAACAGTGTTTCTCAGTGATGAAAATTTAACACTATTTTTTTTAATTAAATCAGAGAAGGACTCATGACTGTACAGAGTAAAAGCTGTTTACCAGCTGTGAAAAATGCTATCAGCATCTAAATACTGGATGTTAAACCTGAGAGAAGCCCCTAGAAGAAGTTAATCTGACTGCAATCAGTCACATAAAACAGTTTTAAAACCCAGTTTTAAGCATTTGTTAGAAAAATAATCAAATTTAACACATTACTTTGATGAAGTAACTAAAACAGTTACATAACCAGCATTTTTATGCGGTTTCTAGTAATCTGTAACTGATCACATTTCATGAGCAGCCTTCCCAGTATTGTGAATAAATTACTTCATACTTAGGCATACTTTTTTCATTCTCAGCTCAATGTACCTCCAGTAATGATTCAAGTGTTTGTTAAACCCGATTTCCTAGTGCCCCCTGTGCACAAGACAGTTAATTAGATATACACAGCTATTATCATAAGGAGGAACAATGAGCTGGTCATCTAATGAGAGCATCTGCGGTGCTGGCACAGCAAGCAAGTGCATTTGGAACCAGGAAGCAGCTTAGTGACATAATGACGGAAGAAAGTGCCATATGAGCAGTCAATTTTCCAGTTAGTTTCAGAGCTACTGTACTCTCTCATCACCACGAGCTCTTACAAAACATGGTACAGAATTGCACCATTTGTCAGTCATTTCGGTCAGCCATTAATGGATCTATGATATAATTCCAGTGGGAGCCTATCACAGAAAAAAAGGTTTAAGCTTGTATTTGTGGCAATGTAGCAGAGGGGCCATCTTCATCATCATCATTAGAGCATCTCCAGTGACTCCAGTGCCACATTAAAGCATGGGGGTGAATGAAGGAGAGAAGAGAGAAGAAGAAGAAGAAAAGGTTGTATAAACAGTTCTTTCAACATTGCACAGACCCCTCCTCTGGTCCTCCTCCTAATGCCTGCATCTGCTAATCAGCCCATTAATGACTAAAACCCTGGTGAAGACCTTTGCTGTGGTATCTTGTGACGTGGGGCGCATCAGTTAACACCACCATGAAACATCCCAAATCTGTCACCATCTCAGATCACCCAAATGATCAAGAACATATAAAGCCACGAGACTTTACCCCAACGCTTTTCAAGCCAATGTCAAGTGCAGTGGTCCTTTGAGTGAGTATTACAATGAACACTGTGGTGTTGGTTTGCAGCGGCCCGCGCTGTGCAGCTCGCCGCGGCCGTATAGTGTGTCTCCTTATCTCGCCGTTCATCTGTAAGAGTCCATTACAGCAGACGGCACCTTCAGATGAGCCGCGCGACGCCAGCTAGCTCTCGACCCACTGCACACCTCTCGAGTGCCTGAGCAACAACGACGAGCGTGTGTCTTTCTCTGCTCATTCAACTTTCTCACTGACACATTGGCTCGCCAAGCAGACAGAAAAAAAAAAACCTCACACAGCCACGCTGCTCTCAGAAATTGTGGCCTTGGGATGTAAAAAGGCTGCTTCATGGCAGCTAACAAAAGCATCTCCACTGTAGGCTAGAGAGAGATGAAAGAGGAGAGAGAAAGAGGATGGAATGGAGGTAAATGCTCTCTGACTGCAGCTTTTTACTCATCAATTATCAGCTGCACTGAGAGCATTATACAATAATAATAATACAGCATGCATTATTGAATGCAAACTAATAAAATGGGATGTTTTTAAAACTTACAAACAAGGAACAAGTAATAAAAGCTGATGGATGCAGAGGAAAGCAAGTGCAAATGCAAATGCAAAAAAAAAATATTCAAGAACAAAAACCAAGCCAAAAATTCACAAAAACAAATCTAAATGCAGACTTACAGGTCTTACATGAAACTGCCTGCAAACTTTATTAAGCATTGAAAGAAGGGCTTGTTTTGAACATTTGGATGGTGTAATGTGTTGCGCAAAGTGTCTGCAGAGTTGGAACCTTTTCACCTTATAGCCCAGTCAGAGAGCTGTTCCTTCTGTGGGCGAAGGAGGAAGACAGGGTGCCCACTCGCCCACTCACATAAAATCCGAGAGCACACATGCAAACACACTGGCAGACAAGCATTTACACCAAGTAGATGGGAGGCTGAGCGATATGAAGCTGTGATACTTTCAATATCAAATCTGTTACAAACCAAGTTTCAGAATTACAAAGCCAAACGGATTATTTACTTTGCTCTCAGTTTAGTTTCTGGAGATGTGGACTAGCAAGGCCACCAGTAAAGGGCCTTTACTCAATGTGGCTAATGAGCTAGCCTCCTGCTTTACCTCCCTATACACCAGTGCAGTGCTGTGACGTCAGGTAGCCTAGCAACCCCTCTTCTGAGTCGTCAGCAACATTTCAGTGGGATTTTCCCATACATGTGAAACACAGAGCTCAGACACAATACATCTCAACATACAAATGTTGTCATGCGTCTCAACAGGACAGAGAATGTAGGGGCTTCAAAACATGATGGACATTTTTATCTTGAGCCACACACGCAGCGTTCACTTTACTTATTATCATCCTAAGTAAACAAGGTGGATGGGATTACACAAGTCCCCAAATCCCTCATTGATATCAGCGATGTGTGTATGTATGGTGGCACATTAACTGAGTGAAAGATAATGACAGGCCGCGTGCAAATTATTTTTGGTGCAGAGTGGAGAGAAAGCAGCATTTAACGTGTGGCCTGGAGGTGGGAAGAAGGAAAGGGGGAGGAGGAGAGATGGCGTCAGAGCCCACCTGTCAGCAGAGCTAAACAACGCCATGGCAACGGCCTAATGCTGTGGGCAGATGAGTGACAGCCAGCGTGTCAGGCATGAGGGAGGTGGAGGTGGTGGTGGTGGTGGTGGGGCAGAAAGGAGTCCCAGCAGCGGCCTGCCTGCCTGCCTGCCTGCCTGCCTGCCTGACACAGCAGACTTAGGGAGCAGATCCCACTGCTCCAATTGTTTTCTCAAGGCTCTTGCTGACACAGCCACTTTGGCACACCTGCCAAGGATAGCACGGCCTGTCTGAGAGCCGAGCAATGAGGCTCTATCACAGAAAATGATATTTGCACAGGAAGGTCAGATCATTTCAATTTTTGGATTAGATTTGCACACGTGTCTGGTTGTCAGAGCATGCGCAGTGAGTAAAACCACTGATGCATTGCAACTCCCTGTGTCATATTAGCTTCTGAATATTAAAACTCAAAGAAAAATATATTAATTCTTAGATCTTTGTAAAATATAATCAGTATTGGCCAAAAAGGGACAGGAGAGCAGGGATCCTTAGGTTATTCTTCAGTTGTAGTCCAAGGTCTCCTCTATCTGTGGCAGCTCCTGTCAGTGTCATATTCAAAATAGAAAGTGACAGTGGCGACAGAGGCGCTGGTGCGGAAAGATAATTCAAATTTTAGGCTAATTTTAATATTGCTTTCAAAGACACATTTTACAGTGGATCACGCAAGGAAACCACAGTGAGCAGTGTGCTTAAGTGTCATGGCTGATGCACAATTTTAAATGACAAAAAAAATGTCGAAAGACAAAAGCACAATAGAGCCGGGGAGACCTTGTTATGCAGAGGCCGGGTCACATGGACTTTTGCGGTAGGCTGAACGTACATGGTTGACGGTCTCAGACAATGGCCTGCCGCCCCTCCTCCATCATTGTTGCCACCAGTGCAAGTTGACCCCTGCACTGTGCTGGGGTGGGGTGGGGGTTTGGTAGGTGATAGAGTGGCCTCCAACTCTCTGTGTTAAGGTTGTGCAAGGTTATTCCACAGAAGTGAATACACATACACACGCACACACACACGCACACACACACACGCGCGCACACACACACGCAGACATGCAGACATGCAGACACACACACAAACACACAGAACCTTGGCCTAGTTCAGGCTTGCACTGTGATGTATTTTGACAGAAGGACATGTGGTGTGTGGGGCAATTTTATGTATTTCAAAACAAAACTACCCATTTTTTCAATGGAACTCAACTCATTGCACAACACTTGCATAACAACTAATTCAAGACAGTGTCAAAAACCTCTATGACGGAAACATGCTGTTACTTCCATTACATACTTTATTTTTACAATCTAAAATGCACAGCTTTTAATATGTACATACCCTTAGAAACTGTCACTACAAGTATAAATAGTACATGCAGTACGTAATGTATATGGAAAATTAAACATGCATGTAATGTACACAATCTATCAAGCCCATATATTCTTATTTCTTTGCACAACTATTTTTATCTACTTCTTCACACTACGTACAGCTACAACTTACAGAAGAGTTGACTTGTGTACAGACCATAGACTGTAGAGTACAGACCTTTATGATGTGTACTTTTATGATGTATACTTTTATGGTGTTGGCTGCTGGAGATTTTAATTTACAAACCTACTTTCTTCTCACATTCTCACAATCTACAGAAAAAATGTGGAAAAAAAAGCTTATTATTCTTTTACTTGTTAGTTCATGTTTTGACTCTTTAGTGGCAAATAGGGTTAGGGTAAGTGGCAAATGGGGTTAAGGTCAGGGTTAGGGCTGTGAAGGAGGTTTAGAGAGAGCCTGTCGACTTAATTTAGGAAAAGGTTGAGAAAAAACAAAACCAAACAACTGCACCTAATGAATTTTTCTGTTTTGAGGTCAATGACCACAAGCAATGAGGTGCATTACCACCACCTATTAGGACAAACCAAACCTAACGAAAAGAAACAAACTTTTTAAGAAATGCTGCGTAATTTAAACCAAATATTCATCCAGATATGATTAATGTGGTATCAATATTTATCTCTAACACCCCTACCAAGATCAATGAAAAACGAGTCAGATTTCTTTTATATTTACACAACTCTGGGCCTGTAAAGTCATTTCTGTTTCTTATTTTAGTGGACAATAATCATGTTTTTCAAAAACTGAAAACAAATTAATGACTAGAAAGTTTAAAACTAAGAATCACTCATTACATACTCCTGCATCACAATAATTCAAGTACATTGCTATTATATCTATACTGTAACTTACAAACACAGCAATTTTAACCATTTAAAACCAGGCACACCATGCTAACTTCCTTATAATTTGAAGGTGGGACAAGCAAATCCCCCCCTTTTCCCACAAAAGAGGCCCAGCAGACCTCAAAATTACAGGATGTAATGCAACTCATCCTGAGTCAGTTTAAGAATAGATTAAGGCCTGCCTACGCTGTTCATCCTAGTGATTTCCACACCATGCAGTCCATTCTTATTGACTACACCGCTCACACAGGAGGAGAAAAAGGAAACGGGGTCGGCATTGCTACATTCACCAGAGTTGTGTTTCCTCTATACCCTCATGTAAGCAACATTCTCCATTGTCTTCTTCTAGGCCTCTGACAGACAGACAGGCCAACACACACACACACACACACACAAAGATACACACAGGGACACATACACACAAGCGGTTGTCATGTCATAAGAAGCAGCCCAGCAGATTGGCTTTGATTCTTCCCTCCCCTTTCCTCCCTGCTCTCCCCTCTTGCACAGGCTCTTTGCGCGTCATTTGATTTTCTTATTTAACAACCAACCCTGAAAATGCGTAGGAAGAAAGATGTCTAAATATAGATGCAGCCACAACAGCTCTCACCACGAGCGCACAGCAAAAACTCTCTCCAACACCATGAGGAGACAAAACAGAGTGACGCTTTGCTGTTTGCTGATCATTGCTGAGAACACTGATTAAAAAAGATAAGATGGTGATTTGCTCTCATGGAAAGGTTTACACCACTGGATACATGTCGAGAAATATTTGTGGCTTGTTTTAAAGGTTACGTAAAAATGCTGTACATGAGCAAAACACTTAGGCTCTGCTGTTTAAAGGATGTTTGGAGCTCATGTGTCCAGTTGTCTGGATCATGTAGACTGATTCAACCCTGGTTTAAAAACAAACAAGCTGCCGGGGCCAGTGCAGGGAGGATATGATAAAGCGAAGGATACACAAAGAGCTACTGTAAAAGTACCACGGAGGCTGCATGAGAAGCAGGCTGAGCGGGATTAACGTGAAAAGTGAAGTACCAGTTAGCACTCCATTTGAGAGGCCAGTGTCATTATCCTCTCACTAGCAAGGCAGAAAAAAACACACAGTTCAAGTGGAATAATAAAGCTCTCTCAATGAGAGTATAAAGTGAGTTCAAGCCTCTCTTGATGGCACTCCAGTGCAATATGGGAGCGATAGCCATTTGCACCACGAGTGTGACAACTACTCTGACCTCACACGGTTCGCTCAGATTCATCACATGAATTTAAGTGGCTTAAAGCTTTTGTAGAAATGACGTGCACCGTGTCTGGCGATCGACTCGACACTGAAATGGGAGTTGTAGCCAATGTGCTCGCTAGAATTTCAAGATATCGTAGCACTCTGGCAGTCAAGGCTGAGACACAACAGAGAGGAGTTTAAAGGCTGCCTCGCATGGCATGTAGCCACTGAAATCTCAAAGAAAAAGCAAGAAGTGAAAGTGCACGCTTATGGCAAGATGTGGTTTCAAAATGGAGTGCCAGTAAAGACAAAGGAAGTCAGACTGCTGATCGACACAGAAGCCCAGGCTGCGCCAGCTTCAGTCGAAAGATGATTTAGATGGCAGATATCTTAACCAGGCCTCTTAGCAATAATGACCAACTTTTCAGTCTGTATTTAAATGTTCTGTACAGCCTGATCAGCAATCATAAGCAGATCCCCCGACCAAAGTTCTCTTTTTTTCCCTTCTCAGGGGGTTCAAAGGTCAAGAACCACATTTGTGAAACTTTTAGTTTAAAACATTACATGGCTTTTAAAGGGAAAAAGAATATGGCACAGACAGTAACTGCTGTTACGTAATCAGCTATCAATTTCTCATCTGTCTTCACATTTGCTTTCTTTACCTCCAATTATCTGTTTTCACAGTTGTGACTCTCTTTTTCCTTGCTTAACTGACGGGAAAGTAGTCTCACACAGTCCAAGAATCTACTTGTTTGGTTTATCAAGTATTTCTGAATCAGTGAAAAGCAAGAGGAACTACTTGTGTAAGCTTTACTCACCCGGTATCTATGGCATACAAGAGGAAGGAGAAAATAAGAGAATGAGAAGGAGTAATATGACAGCTAACAGTGTGAAACAATAAGGCATTTTAGTAGAAGTAAAAAAACATAACTTCAATTTGAGGGAAACAAATGATTTTTACACATATACACATACACATATTCAACTTGTTAAATGACTCTGCTGATGAATCATGAAACTAACTGCAAATAATCAGTCCGAGGAAAGTTTTTAAAAGTTTTGACTTGAGCTGAAACTTGACACATTTTCAACTCATGCTGATTAAAATGATTAAGTCACACTTTCTCTTTTACTTTAACCTCTGTAACAGTCAAACCTGCTTTATTTAACAGCAGATTATACACTCTATATGCTCCTTAATGTAAGTAATGGCAGGGCTAAGTAGCTTGACTCTGAGCTGACAAGAGACAGTTTGACTATCAAGACAAAAGAACATTTATAATCAGTGAAACTATTATTAAATACAAAATGCAAATAAACATGTCACTGAGGTCTACCTAAGCCATGAGCTATAAACAGGAAAATACCTACTATACCTGTTCCCAGTGCAGCAAAACAATGTTGTCCTAATCCTCAAGGTATAAAAGGGAAGGACTCTCAATCGTTCCAAACCACAAACCAGCCGAGCTAACTTGAAGTAACCGGACCCACTGTTTGCACTCCTGACTCTCCCTCTTAATAACAGCCTCCGACTGCAGGAAAACAGACTACAGAGCAGTTTTAATAGCCCTCAAGAAACACGTGTGACCGGCACGGCCTGCCTATTGTCACGTAGAACAATGCTAGTGCAAAACGCACCTATGAGACTGCGTACCTCAGGAAGTACTCTGCCAGATCACGTCCTGTTCCACACAGCAGCAAGGTACACATGACAACGGATGAAGAAGAGTTGAGCAGGACAAGCTGTGAACCTGCCTTCATCATTTTTTTTTTTTTTATTGGACAAACTATTCAAGCAGATAATGTTTTAACCAGTTAAAGCTGTTATGAAAACTACAGTTCAGTGTGAGAAACAAAGATGTGACCACTTGCCACATTCAGCAAATTCCTTCACACTCATTGTACAGCAGCAGTGGGAGGCTAGAGGTGGACAAATATACAAGCTGAACTGGTCTGGCTTCTATTTCAGTTAATACTTTGAATTTTTCATTTAATACTGGGCTTCTCTGCTTGAGCCTGTAAAAATTTGCTCCCACACTGTGGCTTGCCAACTTGCACCTGATGCCTGCCAGACAGCTAAGAAGCTACCAAATTATTTTGTGGACATTTTACTATTATGTAAACGGATAAAAAGCTAAAAACATAAGACTGCTTTGTCATCTCTTTTGTACTAATATATTATCTATATTATACTAATGTACTATCTTATTTTTCAGCAGACACTAAGACTATCATAACAAATACAAATATTGGTTTTTGAGGAGGAGATGTCGGTTTGCCACCTGGCCTGCACAGACAAACAGTCTCACAGCAGCAACAGTGTAAATGCATTGTAACTTGCTTGAAAAGGCTACTTTCTTCATCAGCCATGATTCTTGACCATTTTTGAAGGTCACCTGAAAACTAGTTCAGCCAAGCTACTGCGTCTCTGTGCGGCTGAAACTAAATGCTCGGAGCTTTCTGGAACATTGGTTTATAGGAGCGACGGCACAATTGTTCATGGGGTGTTCAGTTATACAGAAATAAAACAGACATGGATAATTGATAGCCTCGAGCCAATCAGGAGTGAATATTCCTTTTATCCAAGGTATAACATTTAAATAAACCATGAGCCTGGAAACCTATTTACCATCTATCATATCTCTAGATATTTGGAGCCTATACTTACGATACATTCATCTGTTATTTACAAGTTCACATTTGCAACCATTAACCCTGTATAAGGCCAATTTTTTTTTTAAAATCAGCGTCTCATCCAAATGCACTGTATCATCCTTACATACCCCCCTCCAACACCAACCCCCTCTTCCCACCGCCTTCCGCAGCAGAAGCAGGGCCTGTTGTCCCCTCATGGCATTGTTACTAACAACATGAAGCTGGACTTTCCATGACATGATTTCTTCAGTCATCTTGCAGCTGAGAATTTTACAAAAACAATATGTGACTGTAAACATCCCATGGGTGGAAAACATGCAGGCCTGAGACAAAAGTGACCCTTATGAAAAGGATTATAATCAACAATACTGAAAAATTCACACTGTGGCAATGCTATGAATTATAATCGATTAAGATAAACTATTCCATTTTACATAAGCCAAAGCATCACTGGTTAGTTTCACTTGAATTTGCCTTTTATTTCTGCCTCTGAATTTTCTTTATTAACATTTTTTTTTTCAATTTGCAAGGTAAAATAATATCATGAGCATCCCCTCCTGATGCCTGCATGCTACCAGGCACTGAATACTATATAGTAGGACATGCTGAGGCCCTATACAGCAATGGCTCTTGCGCAAAGCAATGCCAAGTCATTCCAACACGACTAAGTGAATCTGCATCCAGATGCAGGAGAGCAGAGCGTACAGCAGCCCTGCCTGCTCACGGTGGAGGAGATGGATCAACACATGGAACACGTCGTACATTTCGCTGTGTTATTTGCCTCGCATGCCACCTGCTCGGACGGAATCCTCTGCAGGGGAACAGTGTACACTCACAGGAAACATGGGCTGAATAATAGCAGCATCTAGATTATAAAATGTGTGCCATTAGGCCAGGCTGGATTCAGCTGCACAGCACGGTGCCGTGAACTATCCGTGAGGCTCCTCACAAATATTCCCACCTAAGAGAAAAGAGGTCACACAAAATAGCCGGATAATGCATATCACTGATATCTCGACAATTTAAGAATTTTACAGAGAAAATATTGAGTGCAAAGCATTTTTAAAAAAAAAAAAAAAGCATTTTATGAGCCATTATCGCCTCATGCATCGACTCAGTAGTAACGTTATATAGTAAGCGACAGAATGTGCTCAGCTCACTGACACTCGGGGATAGGGCGCCTCGCTTGCAGCCCAATATTCAACCTATATGAGGCGGACATAGCGTTTGGGGCTTCATGACTCCGCAATTTGACAAGACTGCTTTCTATAGGAGCATTTTTTTTTTTTTAAAAAAAGCCCATTACCTCTAAAGTGCGTATTTCTTGCTGTGTGAGGTCGTTGGACGCGGCGCATTTGGTCCGTAGCCCCTGTAAACTGGAGATGGAGATTTCAATCATATTCTGGATGAGTTCGCATTGATGTAGTGCGGCCATCGCTGCGCCACCGCCACTATCCCTCTTCGGCTGCTCATCGCTCTCGACCATCTTCCCACCTTTAGCAGACACACTATCCATTCCTCAGCATTGGGCACGGCTGGAAGGGCCGGAGTCAAACTGTCAAGCTCACATAAAACATATGCAGCGGTCCGGGCAACGCAGCGACCTATTGTGGAAGTTAGCTGACAGTAAATGTCCCGAGCTCCCAATTTGGGGGGAGAAAAAAAAAAGTCAGGATGCAAACCAAATATTGTGTTTGTCAAAATGAGATTCTCGACAGGAACACGGTCTTCAAAGCAGTCCAAAGTCCAGCGGTGCGCGACTTGTATTGGCAGTCCGTGTAGGCTACCGACGACAAGCTACTCTCTCTCAACGACAGCTCCGGCAGAGGCTTTCACCGTCTGTCAGCTGTTGGGAACATCATGGGGCGCGGTGCAGTCTGGGAAATGTAGTCACACTGGTTACCAAACCCAAAAAAACAAAAAAACAAATTAACATGCTACATACCCGTAACTCTCCCCGCCTTCTTGTGCGCGTGCTCGCACAAAAATGATGAAAAAACGAACAGTTGTTGATTTTGTTTTGTAAAATTACTGCCGTGACTTCATTACTTTTAAAGGATAGTTACTATTACATGAATGAAATAACAGGAAATGCACATGTACGTAAAAGAAAAAAACATTAATAATGGTTGCATTCCATTTTGATGTCCATTTAGGGCCCTGAAATAGCCCCCTTTTTTAAATCTAGGAAATGCACAGGTTTAGATAATAAACCGCAGATGGCTGGATTCCATTTAGCGGCTTCAGTTTCAGTCCTGTTATTGTTCATATTATTTAAAATTATTGGGACACTTAAGCTGAACCAAAGTTAATATCATCAATAACAACTGTGCTTTTCCTGTCAATTAAAATGTCAGCTTTTAAAAGCCAAATTGCGTATGCTGCACTGGTGTAGCTGACTGGGATCCTTAAGTGGAAAAGCCATCATTAATGTATTAGTTTAACCTGTGCTATTCCTGCTGTGGCAAGGCTGGCCTATTTCCTGACAACTAAGCAGATAAAAAAATATTTTATGAAGTAATAAGAGAGGATCTGCTTCACAGGGGTGCTGCGAGGAATTCTGGGATCCAGAATACTCCTCTTTTTCCTGTGTTGGTACAGCACAATTGGAAGATAGCATGGAGAGGCAAGTTCAGGCCCCCAAGGATAATCACCACCTTTCACCTCTCTCGCAGCTCACGCACTGTCAGTACATACTCTGTGTCGAGCAAAAGAGGCGCACCCACACAGCGTACAGGAAAACCCCAGAGATTTTAGCCATTTGATTAATAGGCTGCAGATTCTTTGTGTGTCATAACAAAGGTGCAATCTGTGATCAGTGAGCAGCCTCTTTCCCATCCTGCCAGTCCAGGTCCACATAGTTAACATTCCACTTGCATGTAGTTGAGTATACATGGAATGCATTCAAATGCAGACTGTGCACTTTCCACAGTGATGTGATGTTTGCTGTGGAGAGAGAGCGCTGTGGAGCTAATGATAGCACATCATAGTATAATAGTACATATTTTAATTTGTGACTGGAGATAAAAATGAAACTATTGGACAGTTTTACTATATAGAGTTACTATAAATGAGGTGGTCAAATTAAAACCAATCATTTAATCCTCCCACTCACAATCTTATTTAAACACTGAAAGCAGTGAGAGCATGCAGCTGAATATGAAAAAATAACAGTGTATTATGAATCTGACGTTGATGGAACTTAATGCAACTTCAAGCGCATACCTCAACAGATATGAACTGTCCTCATATCAGGAAAGTGCATATCATATGTATGTGGGTGGGATGAGTGTGCAGGTTTCCACAACCATGAGGCGACAGTACGTACACACGGCTCAGTGCTGCAATGAGGGTGTGATGTTCCTTCCTTTAATATACCCTGATTATACAATGGAATGTGAGTCACTTCTCATGGAGCCCTGTGTTCCTCCTCTCCATCTGTCTATCTGTCTCTTCACATATTCAGATCGCTGCAGAAATTTTTACTGTATCTTTTGCTGGCCAGACATGCGCCAGTCCAAACAAAATCAGCAGCCTTGCAAAGTAACATGAAGGGATCTGAGAGAAAAACCTCATCTCATTTAGAGAGTTTTGGAACACCACTGAGTCAACCACCAATTTAAAACTGAAACTAAATCTAGAACTAGCAATATAAATCGCTCTGAAATAACATTGCAATCTAACATTGATCTAGCATGAAACTGTAAATCAATCTAACACCGTTGCAACAAAGGAAAGAAGCAGACGTGAAGCCAAGTTTCAGTCGTAAAACATTTGTTGTTGTTGGTCCAGTACTTTGTTAATTCAGTCCTGTTGTATTAACAGCACAGATTTGATGGTGACATGCCAGCAGGACACCCGGCCAATTTCAGCATTTCTTTGCCTCCAAAATCAAGTTATTAAATGGTAACAGTTGGATCAGAGTTAAGGAAGACTTTAAGGAGTTATTTTATATAAGTTGTATATAGACCTTTAGAGAGAATACTCAAACTACAACACAGCACTAAAATGAATCATTGCATACAGTACAATATAATTTGTAAAAACAAAAGAAAAAGTAAGGTAGATAATTATCATTCTATTTTGTTCAGTTTCATTACATCCAATGCTGGAAACATAATGAAGCTAAATACTGCTTACAAGAACAGAGATATGCCTGTGCAGAGCACGTAAAAGCTTGCATTTTAAGGAAAATATTCATCTAAACCTTTCTCATAGCATATCTGTGGCTTATCATCTATTGCATAACTGCGCCATGAGTACTCCGGCAGTGAGAAAGTGATTATCTGTGGCTACTTAACCATTCAGTTGACAGATCACAAAAGGTGAAAGCTAAGCACAACAGAAGCGTTTATTTTTTCTAGGAGTCCAAATTTTATCTTTTTCATCTCTATCTTTATTACATGAAAGACTTAAAGCATCTCTGATCAAACAAAACAAACAAAAATAAATCAGCGCCTCACCGTTGATTTCTCCTTCCCTCTGTGTTCTCTCTTTTGCTGCAGCTCTTTCCAACAGTTTATTTTCCATGAAATGATACTTTAGGATTACTGACCTTTGTTTAGTAATTATTGATGGGTATCATGCAGACATTGAAAAAAACCTGCTACCTGTGAAGAAAAAAATATTTAATGAGGACTGTTCATAGGCACTTGACAGCTTACTGACACGGCTCACACAGCTGAGGATAGCATGATCCTTTCCAGCCTAACAGTCTCTTAAGCTGTTTAAACTGTTGTACTATTGGACAGCCAAGAAGCCACGCGTAGCGTAGGGCTCACGGCTTCAGATTAAATTAGATTGTGTACAGTCTGATTCCATCGCCTTTGCTGGCCCCGGGATTTCCAAGAGCTAACCTTTCAGTTCAGGGGACGATGAGCACCAACAGGATCACAGACAAACCTTCACCCTAAGGTCTGCAAAAACAGCTGACACGACTCACTGCGACATTTGGATGCATGGTTTTGGTGCAGATCCAGTCATTACATAATTCAAATTAGTACAGTGGTTAAAAATGTGTGTACCTTTAGTTGTATGGGGCATATCTAGAGTGCAAATTTAAAAACACTTCCACTGCAAATCTGTATTTTCCAATAAAGACAACAATGTTGAGAAAAACCAGGAGAAAAAAGGCTATCAATATGTTTTTAGTCAAATTTTTATTTACATAAATATTACTTCAACTTTCTCATTTATCTTACTGCTGATCTGTGTTCAAAAAACTGTCTAAAGGAAAATTTTTGTAAGAAAGTAGTTAAATCAGTAAATCTAGTAAAATTGTGATTTGTAGAATTTGTCAAAATAAAAAAAAAATCATTTTTCTGTTCTAAAATGGAAGTAAATTCCCTAAATAGACATATCTTGATTCCCCGAGTGTACATTCATGTTTTTAGATCACAGATTATTTAACAGAGCTCCAAAAGGTTTCCTTAGTCAGTTAAAAATGACCAGCAGAGGCAGCAGCTGCAAAATTTCCATATTTTGCAAATAAGTGACGACAAGTTGATAAGGAGGACACATGGTCAGTAAACTCCTTTGGAACATAAAAGGGTTCATGTTGTGATGGTACTTTCCAATCAAATCTACAGGTTAAACAAATTTATCAATTATAAAATGTGACACACACTCTTTTCTATTTGCTATGCTGTATAACATACAAATTCTGATAGGTCTGAAATGTCAAATCAAAATTTATTTCCAAACATTTACATTTTTATTTCGAAATCTACATAGAATTTAATTTGTTACCATTAATAATGCATCACGACTGAGAGTGTGTGTGCTTTGAAAGTAGCTTAATGTAGCCTTCATTTTCTTTTTTGACAAAAACAAAGCAAATAACGTGTATTAAAAACAATATTATATGAAATATATTTTTTCATGTCAACAAATGAACATCACTTACTAAATTCCTTTTTTTGACTCTTTTCAAATTTCAGTTTATAATGATCAAAATATTATGTATTGATATTGACACCATAATTGTATAGAAAAAATATCTTACTCTTTTATGAAAATCCCTGTTAAACAGTTTAATATAGCAATGGTAAGCTCGGGAATATGACCCTCGAGTCACACTGTTGGCTAACTGAATGCATGAGGAGGGACACTTTTGACTGACAGTAAGCTGATATGAAGCTCATATAGTTAAATACATAGGAGTCAGTGCATTCAAATTTTAGTTTATTAATGCTGAAACTGCATTTTAAAAATTCATTTTGAGGTCATTTTTATTACGCAATTTTTAACTCTTAAGATTATCATTAGACCATTTTTAAGATCACTGTCCTTTTGTAACCACAGCCACCAGTTCCATTCTGTGTCAATATTTCACTTCTCACACGCGGTGAAGGCAGCTAATAGCCACCGAAAGTTGAGCAAGATCCCCATTCAGTGTTATTGCAGATTCTCATGATGTTGTGCGTCAGTCTAGAGTAATTTAAGTGATCTGCATGCACAATGTGCAATTTCTGCAATTTCCGTACGAAATTTGATGAAGTTGTAAAGCAGCGTGGGATCATGTCCACAGATGATGCAAATTTATTTAAGTTTTACTCAGATTTCTCTGAGTTTGAGGGTTGTTGGAAACATTTGGAATAATATAAGAACACAACTCAACAAAATATTTAGAAATTTTAGATATTTTAAGGTTGAAAAATTACACATTATATGTTTAAATCATAAATATTTGTCCGCTTGATCAATATGTGCTTTTTAGACAGGTTAAGTATATAATTATTATGAATCTCACTTTTTCAATCAATGAATTTCTTTCAATTGGGATTCCAGGTGAAAACTGAACACACACAGAAACCTGTTGCATCAAAGTTTTCAAAATCCAAGGTGCCGCAGAGGGCTTCATTTTCTCAAATTCATCTACGATATTTTATTGTACTAATAAGCCTTTTAAAAAATCTAGAATAAGTCCTGAATCCATTGTCTACTTGATATTATTACATTGATAGAAAAACAGGAAGTAAGACAGAGCAGGACGCCCATGAACTCCGGCTGAACTCTCCACCCTGCAGAGTAGCCAAGTGAGTTCTTCTTTACTTCTAAGGGACAGAGCAGTCTTCTAACCTTTAATATTTTTACTGCATACATACAGATGGATAAAGGCACGTCCTTTTCCCAAGACATGCTAATGTCTAAGCTGTTTGACTCAAATATGTCTTAAAGCAAAGAACAAACACAGACGTTACCATCTGTCTTGTCTGTTCTTTTTGCTTACCTTTAGGAATGTCAATACCTTCAGATGGACATTACATGAAGTATAACTGTAGGATGTGACACTTCCACACTTTGAGATGTAATCTGAAAAAAGGGAGAGGCCTTTGCCCACTTGACTTATTGCAACTTGTTCCATCGCAGACACACAGACAAACAGGTGATCAAGTCCACAGACATTCTCTTCCCTGGAGCGTCTATGTTTTGTCTCAGCTGCTTCCATTACCAATCCCCATTAAAAAAGAATAAATACCATTGAAGCAGAATAAAATTCAAATTTTGCCATTAAGTAAGTAAACTGTCTGTTGTCATACTGGGGAATGTACATTGATATGCCCGCACTGGGGAGGGACCAGTTGAGTTATTCCTTCCGGGGCAGAGCACATGGTAGATAGAACTGGAGAGGACACAAATGGCACAGAACAATGAAATATGCATAGACAACTCCATCTGCTGGACATCTTTGTATTGCAAAAAATATTAAGTCTCATATTAACGCAAAGACTTTCTTTGGAGGGTTGAGATTTTTCTGTTTGCTTTTCTGAAATGTCTTGGAATCATTGAGATTATGGCAGATTGTAATATGGAGGATTATAATAACATTTGATTGATTAATTAGAGCTGGAAGCAGATATTCAATAAAAAAGAGCATCTTTGTTTTACATTAACCTCCAATGGACATTAAATTCTTGTACAGAACATATGTTGGGCTAATGGCTTCTATGGTTGATTACATAAATGCCTATTCCAGTTGTCCAGTCTATAAACACCTGATCTGGCCTGCTTCTCTGTTCACTTCCAACTCAGCTTACATGCAAGCGGCACAACAGCTTCAGGGGTACAGTGGACAAGCTGCATGATCTAAGTGACTCTAAATGTGGTATGATTGTTGGTACCAGATGTGGTAGCTCCAACATCTCAGAAACAGCTGCCCTCAGGGGATTTTCATGTGCTAGGGTTTTTAAAGTTGACAACTGTCAGAGCAAGTTCGTGGCTGAAACAGATGGTCAGTGAGTGAGATCAGAGAAAAATGAGAAGACTTATTGAAGCTAACAGTAAACATTTAGTGTAAAAGTTGGTCTGGTTTCCTGGGATGTGGTTTTGTGGCCTGAATTATTATTCCACTTTGGCCCATTTCACATATAGTATAACTGTATTTACTGTAATGTACGCCATAACCTTACATTTTTTAAAATTTTGAGCTCTGCTGCAGTAGCTCTGTCCCCTTAGCTGAACAACGTGTATTTCCATATGTATTTAGAACTGATTACAGATTAAGACTCGCTTGTAGGCGTTTTTTGGCAGCCTTTACCACATTCGGAAGGGGCAAGTCTGTTTTTTTTAATAGTATGTAGTTTCCCGGTTGGATTTTAGAAAATGTAAAAACTAAGCACTAACCATAAGCAATTTTAAGTGTTACCAGTTATGAGGTCTGGTTCGAATAGATGCCACTGGAAAACTATTTCTATCAGTATTTTCCACTTTTGCTTCAGCAAAACACAATTTGAGGGTTAGCACAGTCCAAGATGATTGTGATTGATTTGAAAAAAATACAAATAAGCAGAGCATTTTTTCCCCAATGACAGAATGAAAATGTATGTGGCCAGACTGTTCTCCAGCACTAATAGCACTGTAGGGTGGCTGACTATGCAAGGCTACGAGCTATGGGTAGTTGTGCAATCTGCATACCCACCCAGGCATTTGATGGCCTGTGTTCAATGGTGTTTGTGCATGAAGAAAACATTTTGTTAAACACAGTAAAATTTCTGCCAATTCCATAAATAGCAAACTTAGGCATAGTTGAATCATTGACCGACCATGCTCTCTCAAAACTGAATATTACTTAATACATATGAACACATTTGATATTTTCTTTTATTTAGACAACCCAAATAAAAGGCACATAACATTGCGCATGTTTATGTAATAATTTGACAAACATACATTTAAAAAAAATGTAGGAATGTTTGACCTTTCTGCTAATCAGAAAGCCTAGCCTCTCATATATACAAAATTACCATTGTTAATGTTCTAATACAAAAGATTTATAAAAAAGGTTATCTTATCTTTCACATCTATAGTAACTACCATATCCTTGGAACTAAAATAGTTTTGTACAAAGATATACATTCAACTGCTTTCACAAGGGTCCTGGAATTTCCAATTAGAGATGTTCAATTTCACAAGAAATGTTCAGTTTAACACATTATCATTGTATCAAATTTGGCAAACAGGCTATCATAGTGTATCTACTTAAATGCATAAAAACAAAACAAAACAAAAAAAACAAAACTACGCTAATATTTTGTTAAAACAAAACTAGGGAAGATGACAAACATGCATATTGCATTTTTTTCAGTATGAACTGAATCAACTCAAAGAGCTGCAACACTGTTGAGATCACATGGCATTCATTAAAAATAGTTCATGTTCAACAGCTACAGTGTTTGGGGTCATGCAACATCAATCTTGTCCCATTATTTTTCATGGACACAAACTTGCATTTTATCAAACTCATCCAGAGTCTAAGCCACACAAACTTGTGCAGCCTGAGCTCAACTTGACTTGAAAGGAAATGTGAAAAAAAAAAAAAGGTACGCATGTGTGCAACTGCACAGAAAAGATAATTTAAATGGACGGCTATGTTTGAAATGAGAAATTGTTGGACTTCTTGTTCATGATGGAAGAATGACAGTCAGGCCTTTTAACAACTCAACTGCAAAGGATATAAGAAATGTAAAACACAAGAATCAAATCAAGATACATTGTAGATATAGTCAATCTAAAAGGAATCAATTTAATGAGCAGTGGGCGTTCATGTGTTTCCTGAGTGAGGGGTCCTTTGTATCATCTTGGGGCTGTGTCAGTTAAATGGTTTAAAAACAACAACAAAAAAAAACCCAACAGTATATAGAAGAGTCAGACAAAACTAATAAGTCACCATTATGATGACAGTAACCTGAAAAAGCTTCACTACAAGGCCAGGCCTTTCCATGGTCAGCCACTAGATGGCCCTCAAGTGCAGGCTGGCAAACCAAAACACTTAAGACTCCAATTTGATCTTTGATAATACTGCTGTTCACCTGTTTGTAGGATATGCTTTCAGTGCAAGACTCATTCCATTCTGACTTCATGGAAAAATCAACACTACAAATAGGCAAATAAAAAAAACAAACCTTAGCGTTTCCATACAAATAGAAACCAAAGTACAAACATTTTCATTGTCAAGAGGACAGCGTTGAGATATCCACTTGAATGACATAAGCAAAAAATTAAAATGCTGACATTAAAATACATTACTATGTCAACTGTACAAATTAGTCACTGTACCTCAAGAGCATACCTACTATCTGAGAAGAAAAAAAGCTATAGCACTGTGAAAAAATATTCTTCCATGCAAGTGGAAGCTGCTGTCCCTTTTACTAGACTCATTTCCTATTACATTAAATAGATAGTGATTAGCAGGCTATAGTTAAAAAAAAAACAACATACAAAGTAACACCCAGAGGCTTTGGGAGAGAACTTGTAAAACATCAAAAACAGCAATCCAGAGTTATTGCTTCAGTTCATTTCTCATCTCCCTTTTATAAAAGCACAGGTGTGTTTTCCTAAGGGTTCCTCAAAGGTGCTTGAGGGATCCTCTCCTCTCATTTGTCATTAATACAAATCACAGCTTCATCAATCTAAACTGACTACACTAAGTCTTACTGTTGTCCTGATTTCGCAATCCTACTCGATATCTACTGAAGTGTTCTGCTTCTTCTGTCAGCCTCTTAACATTAGTTGAGATAAAGCTGTGACTTGGAGACTTCCTACCAGCCGCACAGCTTCTGTAAATATTCACTTCAGGGTTTGATGAAGTAAACATGGTTCTGGGGGGAAAAAAGAGCTGGGCTCGAGGTGCAAATAATGAGGACAGAAGTCTCTTGGTTTACTTCATTTTCCCTTTCTTTCTGGCCAGTCCAATGCTTTCTCCTTTTTACCAGGGTGGGGAAGAAGGCAAGACTTGGGACAGAAAAGACATGCTATCCACTGGCCTCATGGCGATGTTGAGCGGACCGGCCATATTCATAGGCATGGGGGTGGTTATTGCGACCGGGTGGGCTATATTCATTGGTGCAGAGGCAGGGATGTTGACAGAGGCAATGTTGACAGGCCCAGTGATGGTGACTGGGTGCTGGAGGCTGACTGGAGATGTAATGTTGACTGTGTTGGTGCTAATGTTCATTTGCGCGGCTATGGTAACAGGGTTGTTGTTGTTATTGCCCCGGTTCATCGCCGTGGTGATGGGAGCAGAAATGGTCACAGGTGTAGCTGAGGCAGAGTTGCAGACTTCGTTACCTTCTGGAAAAAAAGATGTATAAATAAACGAAGCACAACAAAGTATTCAAATGTTGTTCTCCAGCAACTCAAACTAGCTGCACATTGGCGGGAGATAAAAAGAAAGCTAATGGGCAACACCTTTATTTCGCCAATACAATCTAATATAACATGATTTTTAACAGATGCAAAGTATCAGAATGTATTAGGAAACAGCCAGGATTAGAACTTGGTGATGGGAATGAGGATGTCAAGTCTGACCATTGTACTGCTTTAACACAACAGCAATAGTTATACTAAAAAGCATTGTGACCCTATAGGCTACTTGCCAAGTGAAAAGATACCGACGATTTTTAAGTAAAGTCATCCAAATAAAGAAAAAGATACAAAACTATAATAAAAGCTGAACTGTATTGAAGAATCTTGGGAATAAAATAAGAATAGAAGACAATGAGTGTCCCCAGCTTTAGGGACAAATGCAACACACAGCTGCTGCTGATGAAGACACCTACTAGAGTTGGAGGCAGACCAGAGCTTCTGGAGGAATAAACATCTGGAGTCACACCGGATTCTACTGTGATCCCGAGCAGTTTACCCCAGGGAGGAGAGCTCAGAGTTTATTTTGGAAACTTTTGGAATTAAAGGAGGAATTACCCTTGCTTCAACTCTCCAAAGACTAAGTGGTCAAACTTGTGTGAATAATGAAAGGCAAAAATTCTTTCTTTTGGGATGGCAGTACTGATGTCATAAAACATAGAGACAGACATTTAAAGGTTCTAAGGTTTCAAAAACCTTAAATGAAGCTTTGAATGTCAAGAAATGACATTCGATACAGCCCTAGTAAACAACATGTGCCATTCTTTAAGGACCTAGCAGCAGTGCCTCAAGCAGAAACAAAGTTAGCAATTTAGACAAGATATGATACGAATATTTTGTGATTAACGATTTCTCAGAAATTTTCACTTAACTGCACCACCATAACATCTTATTGTTCATGTTGTGTGTTTCTGAGAAGCGAAACATACCTTTGTTACAGGAGTTAAAGTTGGTCTGTCCGTGAGTCTTCAAATGGCTGGTGATGTAGGCTGCACTGAGCATCTTCCCACAGATGCTACAGGTAACTTTGCCTTCATGCCGGATCATGTGGGAGCGTAGTCTGTCTTTGGTGGCGAAAGCGGAGGTACAGGCCTGCAGGCCAATAGCAAACATCATCAAAAGGTCAGTACAACTACAACAGCTACAACAACTACAACTACAAATATAGTAATAATGAGGTTGACGATAACGACTTACCGTTACTTGACATTTAAATGGTCTTTCTGAGGAATGCACATGCTTCACATGGCAGCTCAAGTGGTCGGGCCTATATTTAAAATAACAACAACAAAACAACAACATATTTAATCTTTGAATGAAGTAAAAAGGATTCATGAACAACATTTTTATATACTGCATGTGCAGAGAAGCAGAAGCATACGGATGAGCTCTATTTGCTTTGATAATGAGGGGATGAGGACACAGACACACACAAAAAATCCCTTAAATTTCAGTCAATGGTGGTTAATTCTCCATGATCAATCGTGCATGAATTAGTTTGACCTAGTTACAAAAACGCACCACACTGAGACGATAACCTTTTGAATTTTCCACTTGTTTTCTGAGTAAACTGACAGTTAAGCAGTAAACTATACTACTTCTGTTTATTCCTGCAGCCTTGGCATTACTTGCTTAGAAATATAAAGAGAAATAAAAATTTCCAGGAATTTACTCAGTCGTCTCTCATACTCCTCAACTGAAGTTAAAATACATCACTACAAAATTAAAATGTTGTATTTTTCACAACAGTCTTCAACTATGGGGAGGTATTAAGTGCAATCTTGCTTGCCTGCTTTTTCGCTAAAATTGTGCATTAAAATAATTTTAAAAAACTACTCTAAAGCAAACACCTGTTAACTTCTTTCACATATTTGGCTCCACAATTTAATGAGCCTTATACGCATGGAGGTAAATGGCTGAAAGGACCCTGAAAATAACAGGGATATGAACACAATCCTATCTTAAAACAAGAGCTTATAAAAGTAAAAAGGTTAAATATAACAATGATAAATAAACTTTAATGATTAAACATTCCTCTGTGTTATATTACATGATTTACTGTTTACTGCATGCTAGCAGTTGCAAGAAAACAGTTCTTTGCCTCGTGACCTTTACACTGAAACTAAAGTATTCACAAATTCCTCTTGGCACTGATCCCCCTCTTTCAGCTTATTAGTTCTAGTGAAGCTGTGAGCTGAATCATGTTAGAGGCTCCATAATGGAATGAGTAAGGGCTACAACACTGGCAGCTGCTCTCAAACCGGAAAAGTTTCATGCTGCTGGATATTTTTTTTCTACAAACGACTGGAGTCAAGTGGAGTCTTCTCAGTAATGTCATGAACCGGAATCACGTTTTTTTCTTTCCATCTTCTGCTTTTTTTTTTTTTTTTGTCCCACTGACAAGGAGAGCAGACTCCAGACAGTGCCTGCCTACATATCTGACTGAGTGGCAGTGACTCAGTGCCCTGTTATTCAGTCCCCATTCTCACTTTCCAGTATGCTGATGAATCCCTACCCCACGTCACTCTGTTGGAAGCATGCCTGATTCTGAAACTGCCCTACACAGCACAGTCCTAATGTTACAGCTTGGCCGGGGTACACTGCTGATGTTTTTGTTGAAGTAGTGTTACAGCAAAGAACTCTTTGAGTGTGGTCAACACACTCTGCTTCATATTGATTTATATACACTGGATATTTTAGCTCATTAAAAAACAGCAAAATTCTTTTTTGTGTTGATGAATCCAAGTATGAAGCCTCTATGAGACATTCTTTTAGAAACATTTATTCACTACATGTTAAATTGTGTTGACCTGAACATTACCACATGGTTCAGTAAATTCCCAGGGGAAAGAGAGTCTGTGACATGCTGGCGGGAACCGCAAAGTGACAAGTGACGCCTCCCCCTCCCTTGATTCTCTACCACTGGTGCTCTCCCATGTGCGACTGTTTAAACATGTGGCTGGAACGGCTTGGTGGTCAATACAAGTATAAATCTAAACTGCTACACAATTACAAATGTGGAAACACAGCCACTGGAAAGCTACACTGACATGAAGTGGCCATGTAAAAGGAAATTATTGTGCAACTGAATAACCAAAACACCGCTGGCTGAATCATTTATATAAAAGTCAGACTACGAGCAATGTTATGTGAATTGCTGGTGAAAAGAGAAAAAGATAGGAACTAGCATCTGCGTATTAAATCTTCTCTTTGTATTTATACCAAAAAAACAAAAATAAAAAACAAGAACAAGAACAATTTTTTCTTACTTCAAAATGCTAATTGTTGGATTAATCTCCAAAAAGAGATTTTAAAAAGGTGTTTCTTTATTCTAATTTGTTTATATATTTTTTAAATTCCATGTAGACAAGTTTCAAGATTTCACTTTTTGACCCTGAAATGGAGTCATGTGAGGGAGAAATTACTTTCAGTTTCCTCTTCAGTAACAATAAATTAGATTTCAAAAGCATACTTCCTGTTTACAACAGACTTGTTACTTGTCCTTTGAAAGCTTATACATAAACTAAAGCAGTTTTAAAAACAACCTTTTTTGTTTTTGCCCCATTTCCACAAAACTTCAGTATTTGGTTTTGTCACTGAGCATTGTCCCTGTTGCTGCATATCATATTATCTACTAATACTTCCAAAAATAAACAAACAGAAGAGTTGCAAGGCCATTCTTTTAAGCTCCCTTTTCACTGGGAGAGCAAAACATGCCGATATTCACTGGTCTAGACACTCAAACTAAGGGCACATCCCAAACAAATCAGGGGTGAGTGCAGTGAAGAGGAAATGATACCCAGCTGCCATCCCATCGGAGAACACTTGAAGTTATGTTTGTGGGAGTCCCAGGCTGCACCAGGCCTGTCTCAAGAAGCAGGTTTACTGGATTAACTGGATAACTGCAGTGAATAATACCTGAAACACATGCTTCAGTTCATGCTCTGCAGTAAAGGATTTAAGGAGGACTTTATATTTCCCTCAGTAAAGTTGTCTATTAAGGGACTAATCCTGCTTTGCGAGATAGGTCTAAAAAACAAATTAAAAAAACAACAAAAATTTCCATAGCTGTTCACTGACGAATGTGGAAATTTAAAAACACTTAAGTTCAGCCCAACTGCATGTTAATTTACATATCGTGCTCTGTTTCACCATTATGCTAGTGGTCAAGAAGGGAACATAACAACTTATTCCGTCACCTCAAGAGCTGTATGAGGAATGTACAAAGACATTTGAAACGGGTAATATTATCTCCCCATGAAATCTGTTGCTAGCACTTAGCAGCCATTCATTGCTGAGGGTTTGCCAGTCCTTCTGTCTTCAACAAGTTTGTCTTGCAGCATGAAGATAATGTCTTTACATTAGAAACACTTGAGGGTTAAAATTAATTTAGCTTTTTTCTTCACATTTTTACTGATAGTTGAAATATTGTCAAAAGTAATGTTTTTTCTTGAAGGCAAAGTCATTAAATAACTTAGTTGTTGTAAAATATTACTGAATTCAGGCGGAAAAGTACTTTTCTATCATTTCTATAAGACACTTACAAAACTGAAAGCAAGCAGGCTTGTTCAAATGTAAGTCTGGGCATGTCAGTAATATTAGAGAAGTTCTGAAGATTATTGGTTTCCATTTAGCACAAATACTCCCATTTTCATGTAAATTAGTATTAGTCACAATTTTCTAAGATACTGGACTCAAAAATGAGACTTTTGAACAACCTGGCATAAGCATAAGGCCAAAACAGGATCCTTACCTGGAAAAGCCTTTTCCACACACAGAACATACATAGGGCTTGTGCACTCCCCCGTCATGAGAGCGAACATGGTAGGTCATGCGGTCCTTCCTCTTAAAGCGTTGCTGGCAGATGGGGCACTCAAAAGGCTTCTCGTCTGAATGGGACAGCTTGTGGCGATTCAGGTGGTACACATCACGGAAGGCCTTGCCACACATCTCACAGCCATGGTTTTTCTTGACAGGTTTGGCGGGTTTCTTGGGGACGTTTTGCTGAGGCACGTTGCCCATTGCAGATGATGTCATGATACTTGAGGACACAGAGGTGGTTGCCGTGGAGAGGATGCCTGCTACCGTGGAGATGTAGGAAGGGTTGCCGTTGTTCTCTCGTGGCATGGTGGAGATCATGGGTACCATGGTGGGGGCTGTCTGGGCAGTCTTCTTGGGCCGTGACACCATCTTGATACCGGTGTGGCTGGACTCATGGCGTCTCAGGTGGTAGCTGTCACGGAAGGCCTTGTTGCAGTAGCCGCAGACGAAAGGTGTTTTGCCTTTGTGTTCCTTCTTTATGACAGGCACTGGCGGGCGTGCACCTCCTCCGCTGGCCACATTGTCTTTAAGAAGTTCGGCAGCACTAGAAGGGGGCTTCTGATCTATCTGGATGGGCAGGACAGGCTTCTGGTCGACTTGCTCAGCTCCTGCATTAAGTAGAGGCAGCAGGCTGTTCTGGGCCACCTGGTGCTGGTGGTGGAGGGCTTCATTTGCCTGCTAATGATACAAACACACAAATACAGAGATAAATATTTTCATGAAAACAGCAAGGGTTGGTAAGTTGTTACAGAATACAAAATGGGCACTGGAGCTGTCATTTATGAGGTTGACGCAGCATGCCACTAATGCAAAAGTATCCAAATATACTGAATGAAAAATGATCCTATCATGATGGTGCTGATTCATCATGTGACTGCAGAGCAGGCAAACCAAATTAGAGGCATAGCAGAGTCTAGTGCACTGAGGAGTTGGCTATTTGCTCGCCTACAGAGCTCAGTCAGACGACATGGTTCATGTAACTGCCTTCAAGTTTGATACAGTATATTCACCTCAAGGTAAAAAGCTTACAAACACAACTAAGAATGGTGTTTACAGTGAAGAATTTGCAGGCTTTTTAAACTGATTGGTATATGTCAGTTTAGATTAGTTATGATCCATCTAAGGCAAGAAACTAAGTGCAAAATTAACTTTAACGCTTGTCAGCCAAATGGTTAGTACAGTTTGAATTTTAACAGCCTTTAGATGACCATTGTTTTTGGCTGACAAGTAAAGCAATCTACCACACACTGGCTAGTGATAAAATTTGTACCCTGGTTAAAAATGAGTCCAAATCTGCATTTTGACAACTACATAGCTCAAATATTTTTTTTTTTTACTACCATGTCACCTATAACCTGCTTTTCTGTTAACCTTGAGACTACTACACTTCCATCAAAATAAACAAAGACATATATACATTTACAACCACATCATAAGAAGGAGATGACTGTTAGTAGTTACGCATTACTTTCTATTAAGCCATATTCCTTCATGGTCTGGCTAAATTTTTAATGAGAGAAATGTTTTTATTTAAGACTTCTTTTGAGTTTCAAGGGGTACTGTGATAAGTTATTAAACTTTTTAAAACAGCAGTTTTTCCAAATCAGACATAAAAATTGGACGACAGTTGACACTGTTGTTTCGCTAAATGGACACAGTCAAGACAACTATGTTGTCAACCACCAGCAAGAAAAGGCAAGGTGAAATGCTTGACCTTTCCTTTGAGGTTCAATCATCCATCGAAGAAGGCCAGCCAAGAAAGGAGTTGCAAAAGAGGAGGCAGTGGAGAGAAAAGAAAAATGAACCACACAATGTCCTCCTTATGTCATCTAGCCTATTGTGAGAGACACAAATCTGAGCAGTGATGCCTCAGCAGGGGATCTTTGTATGCTCATCTTCATTGATTTGGCTCATCTATTCATGAGACAGGGACATTGTTTATCCACACACTACTCAACTAAACTAGCCGTCATTCCCTCATATGCAATGGGACCTGGGAACTCGTGGAGAATGCCACCAAAGCCCACTCATCCATTTGTCTAAGCACCTGCTCACACTTGCCACCTTCCAGGATTAGTCATCATCATGCCAGTCCGCTGGCACACCAGGGGTGGGGAGGTGGTGGAGGGTACCAGCCGGGAACCCTCTTTGTGAAGCTTGTGAACAGCAGACGTAGCCACTGCAGACAGCCTGCCTCTAAACAGAGGTGCAGGGCCTGTAAGCTGCTGTGCCTTCATGCAGCTCTGACCATTTTGACACAAATGCGCTCTGACAACTGGGGCTGCTCCCTCATAAATAACATCAAAATGGAGGGAGTGTCCTGATGGCTCCACGGGCCACTGTAGTCTTGAACTGAGCTCATGGTCTGACTCAGATTATGCTCTGTCTTTCTGATATCTTTTGTGTCACACTCTACAGCTGCTTGCTGAAATTTTAATAGGAACAAAACAATAAACAAAACAAAAACTACAATTTTTAATATAAAAATAAAAAGAATAAGAGGAGATAATACTGAAGAAAAAAAAAACATATGTATATGGATATATAAAATTTGCTTTTTCGGGGGCATGTAAAGCATTCTCTTTTTCCATGTTTATGAGTTTGTTCCCCAATTGTTTACAGTTCTGAAATCTTTGGCTGCAACTCAGGGTCTTTCCTGAGGTGACGCAAGTTCTTACAAAACATCGTTTTTTTGTAATGTTTGTAACCCTTCTAGATTTTTTCATAACATGTGGAGTTAAACAAATATCGCAGGGATTCTGTGCCTTACATGTTGTTACTGTAGGTGCAAGAAAAAACACAGAGTTTTAGTTCTGCTAACACAGACGACATGTTTTAGTGGAGGTTTTGATAAAGTAGTTCCTTCACCTGGGATTGACCCGCATCAGGAAAGAAGATAAGTGATACAAGCCATTTCCAACCAACTCAACATGCCATCTTTATTTGAATAACATGAAATCAACGAGCTTAACACTTAAAAAGAAGTGGCATTATATGAAACACTCCTAAGTAAACATTCCTACAAGCAACAACAAGTAGATACATAACAGATGCAAGTAAAAAAGAAAAAAGAAAAAAAAGAAACATGTATTACGCGGTAGCACAGAGTGCTCTTTTGATTCAAGGAAACTGCAAACATGTCTTAAATATGGCCACAGTTATGGCTTTATAAGAAGGAACTGTATCTGAAAAAAATCAACCACATGGAAAGTAGCTGATCAAGAATGAACCAGCATTTAAAACAGTAACACACCAGCTGATGTGCAGTACATCTCTAATGCATACACATGGAAGACTAATCAATTGTTTTTTGGCACAAATGGCTCATGTTAATGAACTAGAGAATGACATTTCATCCCCTGAAATAACACCAATTTCAGTCAGAAAGGCTCTGATGAATAATTCTTCTGTGCTCTTGGGATGCAAACCGAAAACCAATGACAAAAACTAGATACCGAAACTTGAAATCATACATCATGCAGGTAAGAGTAACCTAAAAAAAAACTCACCTTTGCCCACATAACCATGAAAAAAAAAACCTGGGTCACAATGGCTCTTTAAATCATGTTGTACTTTTTTTCTGTCAGTGTCTTGGAAGAGCTTTATTATTAGTTTAAGGTGAGTTAATCTTTCAAACATTTAACATGTTAATATAGTGTGTCCACCTGTTGAGCATAATTTTCTTGTCAGCTAAAAGCTTTGGAAACTTAGTCAATTACCTCAAATACACGGAAAGAGAGCCCTTAAAAAAAAGAAAAAAAAAGGAGAAAAATCTATTATTACATCACAATTTATACAACGTTTTTTTTATATATTTTTTGAGTGACTACAGAAGTCTCCAGGGAAGTCAGACATGAGCTTCAGGCACAGAAGGATTACATTTGGACTTTCTTACTTTGGGGCACTCTTTAGCATTTTCCTTGCTTTTCCCTAAAGAATTACTAGTATATCACTGCACATCCTGAGCCAAACTGGCCTAAACAACATGATTCACCAGGGTTCTTAACCATCGCCCAACGGATAATGCATATTTTTCAAACACAGAAGGAGATACAGCTGAACTTATAGTAATATTCAAGCTCATTTGCACAACAATATGGGTAATTTTAAACGCCTGACAGTATTTAGCAAGAATGTTAATCGTCAACCTTTTATCTACACTATATAATAAAATACCTTTCTATAAAAAGAGAGAACAAAAATAGTGCACAGAATGATGGTAGTTTCATGAAATATTGCTCTCCTTCTGTCAAGCGCCAGAACGCTAACTGCACACACACAGATTTACATGAGATTGACACAGTAACAGTGCAAGGTACATAATACATGCAGGGCGTCTGGCTGGATGCCAGATACTCCACAACAAGCCACACTGTCCAGCTGCCTTTTTCATCATGAAGAAATAGACCTCAAACATGCGAATAAGTGATCAGTCTCTGACAGCAGAGAAAAAATGTTATCAATACCGCAGAAAGGTATCCAAAAAAGCTTTGATATGTAACTTAGTTTTTATTATTATATGCAATAAAAACAGTGTACTATTATTCATTATCTTTTCAGTTTATGCTTGCCTTACACTTTGCAGGCTAATGTTAAAAGCCCTAAATACAAATTGTTTCTTTTGACTTGAGTAGCAAACCCTTGATCCATAGAGAAACATAAAATTAGTTTAAACTTCACTGTGGCATTTGTACTTTCTCTACCTCCCCTTGACGGCTTTTTACATGAACACAACTACAGTAATGATGACAAACAAATTATGTCTTGGCACACTCACAGCCATTTTTACATCAAGGCTCCCAATCAGCACAAGTTTAATACATTTTCATTAAAAAAAAATATTTCTCATTACAAAGCAGCAGACATATTTTGCAGGTTCTTTCTGATACTTGACCCTACTCTAAATTTCATAAATTTGCTCACATGAAGCTGAAGTAAAACAATGAACTTAGCAACCAGCAAGACATGAGGCTTTGCAAATGTAATAGTTTTCAAAATATGACTGAAATTTTACGTATCTTGTGAATGATTACGAACTACTTCAAGTTCATTGAGGAAGTACTTCCTATGAGGAGTTTTACACACCCACTAAATCCTATTTGGGCAAAACTTAATTGATAATACCCCAAATATCCTTATAAACTTGAAAAACACACCAAAGGCAGCAAAACTGTGACATGTCCGCATTGCAAATTTAAATGTTGATTAAAAACGGCGTTAAAGCCTGCATTAAAACAAACAATCGAAACCGCCTGAAAGCGTTTGGAATATAGCAAACGTTTCCCACTCAATAAAAACTCGGGGTCTCGCGTTTTTCATGCTCATACTACGCTTAATTCTTTGAGGCTAAGAGAGGCCATGGGGATAAAAGATTTCATTCATTTCTTTGAACAATAGACTTCCATCTTAGTACACACTGAAAACCCGTAAACCGTGGAAGATATCACCTAACAGCGGCACTCACTTTCTGGCTCAAAATAGATTAATAAATTGCGTAATGTCGTTGCTAAATTCAAATGTGCCTCTTCGTTGCTAGTGTTAGCTGGTGTGTGCATAGTTTGAATTCCAGCCCACCGCGGTCTCCAAGAATAAATAGCTAGTTAATAAAAGGAGAGACGTACATGACTGTTTATTAAGTCATGTAACATTAGTTGTGCAAGCTTATTACGGCAGCCTCGCCCAAATTATGCTAAATTAGCAAGCGAGTTTGATGAAGGCAGCCTAAACATCGTTAGCTAACTTGGCTAGTTAACGTTCCTGCCGAACCGGCTGAGGCAAGCGGAAAGTTCAACGCGGACTTGCGAATCACCGTTAGTAAATCTCAGCAACTGATAACACAACTATACACTTAATCTAACTTTACCAGCATTTATCACCTCAAAATCAAATTATCAAGATTATTATCCGTGTTTCGACGAGAAATCTCCGCCAACGTTACATCTCATTATCTACGGCGTCCGATCATAGCCCTCAATCACAGGAAAAAAAACAGGTCTGTCTCGATTGTAACGGTGCAGTGGCGTCTCCAGCCCCACTTCAAATGATCCCGCATGTTTTGCTGGCTTCGACTTGGAAACAAACTTAAAAGAATCACGAATGCTATCGAGTTATTCAACATCATTTATCTAAGTATTCGAACAATAGACAAACAAGACATATTTTACAGACAGGCGTTGGGGAGAATTGATTTTTTGTTCTAGCGTCATTCCCAAGCCTCACAGCTGGAAGCCTGGATTCATATACCATTGTTTTGCTTGGTTACTTGATTCTGGCATTACTCGTTTAAAAACTGGTTTTACCGCGAAGAAATCTATTGCTTACAATTTTAAAGATTGTTTTACGGACTATCCGACTTTCCCTCCTAAATAGTCAACTTACTTGAAAAAGAAACGTACTCCAGCTCGGCTCCATTTCCACACTTACTAATTCTGTAGGAAACCAAGTAGAAGCCTACAACAAAGCAACCAAACATGGCAGCTGAAACAACTTCCGGTAACCTCCAGGACTAAACCACTTTCGGTACTATTTAGGGGGATGTTAAATTTAGTAATTTTTTTTAAAAAGAACTAATGCAATCGTTCATACTGGTCGAATACAGAAATAATCACATGACGACTGTCAAGTTCGTTTTCTTCGACACTATATTTGTAAAAGTCCATCTGAATCGTTTGTGTTTCGTCACAGGACTAATTTGGCGTAGTTGAATTTCCTCAACACCCCTCTGGATGTTTTTTTTGCTGATTCTGCGAGGGGCATTTGTTATAGTCGACTGCTGGCGCATGTGGTTGGGAAATGATTGTATTTTCAGTAATCCTCTTTCTGTTTTACTAAAAACATGAAATTGGAAAGCAATTTGTCCTTCATTACAAACTTTTTGCTCTCTTTCCTTTAATAAGAAGTGTTTCAGTTTAAATGGAGCAAACAGTAATCCGCGTGTGTAGCAGTTTGTTTCATTCATGGGACGGGGATGAATGAAACGACAGAGCCCTTAAATCGCATGAATAGCCTCTTGTTGACCAAAATAACACACATTCAGTCAGCTCCTTGACATTGAATAAACCGCTTGAAATGAGTAAGATGCGTTAAAAAATGTTCTTTTTTTCATACGAGGATTAGAGGCTTGCTTCCTGCATATTTTTCCCCCCCATCTCCATTTCCTCAGGAAATCACCCCATTTTTTTTTTTCACTAGGTGACATTGGTTAACTGGAGGAAAACACCCCCTTTCAATAGTAAACAGTTTCATCGAGATTATTATCACGAAGCATTGTTGACTGACGTTTTAAGGCTGCTGATTTGTTAAAAGTGAACTTGAGAAGAAGAAAATACTTTTAAAATTTTTTTTAACCTTCAAGCATTTACAAGATAGGAATTGACATTCTGTGTTTCACCAATATACATAAACCTTGTCAGCAGCCCTTCCACAAATAAGTTAATTATGAATTTTTACTCATGACATCAGAACCAGATGCAGTTACCTTCATGTGTTATATAGGTTTCTTTATCATCCAACTGTTATTTGCTGACATGACTGGATTCAATCTTCAGAAGAAGTACTAGCTGAGTCAGTCTAAGAATAATAAAATAAATCAATAATGCCTTATATTGCTATGTTTTTGCACCTTTTTAAGCTGTTTAACAGTTTTCCTTATATTTAGTCATTTAAAAGAAAGAAAGACATATTACCATGAAATGCTGATAAAAACTTAGATCTCCTTTGCAGCAGGTTCATAGGTCTTACTCGATGCAAGCAGTCATTGTGAGGAATAGCACAAAGGATATGTTTGTGTGGTTAAATGACACCTTCAACCTTATACACAGCCAAGAAAAAACTGTACAGAGCATCTGGACCTATGAGAATTGTGGGCAATACCAGATGACCTTCATAAGCAACAAGGGCTGTTCTAGAGGCTCAGATAACAAAGACACCTGTATGTCATTTCAACAATTTTATTTGACCTGGCCTAGCACATACTGTGCAATATATAAGACATCTACTTATGGCCCTTTTGTTTCATAATTTTTTTGTATCTTAATGAATGAATAAATTAATCATGACTGCTTAGCTAATTATTAGCCTATGGATGGACATTTTTTTCAGTGCAGCAAAGGAGTACTGTTCAAAGATGATGTAACTAAAGCAATGTAGACCAGATTGCTCGCGTGCACCAAGGCACACAATACACACTTACACAAAAAGCATACCAAACCATGTAGAATTGACTTCAAGACTTTAGAACCCCTGTAGATCAAAAGATGATACTTATTCCAAGGACAAATTTTTCATTAAAAGGAATCATAACTCAGATGTGAATATCAAAACTTAAAACTCCCCAGCAGAATGATGATTTGTCTCTCAAGCCAACCGACCTATCAACAATGTATCCCTGAAGTTAAGACCCACCAAAAGAAAGCTTATTAAATAAAAGACATGTCTTTATTAAGAATTTATTAGGAATTTGTCATAATTTTGCTTTATTATATTACATTTTTTCAGTTGATTATGGGAAAAAGTTTATTTCATGAATAAGATTCAAGGTACATTCTTTGCCCTAAACTAGTAACAAGCTAAAAAAAAGTGAAAAACTGATGGCAATTCTAAAAACGTTCATGGTAGGTAACATGAACATTGATTTATGATGCTGCAGGGAATCATCTCATTACACTTAGATGCTTCCACCAAGACCAAAGAGTTTATCTTTTTTGGGAAACTAGACTTGTGGTTCAGCTCTAAAATTAAAGTGGACAGAGATCCATGCTTGAATCAGTATTGTGCACAGTCTTTCCAGTACGTTCTTTGAACTCTGCTCGCCCGCGAATGGCTGTTCAGTAAAGGTGCCCCCATTGTACTTTTCAATCTTTGTCCCACTGTACATTGAAAGCCTTTATTCACATACAGTGCAATGAACGTTTCAGTTAGAGTTAGGGAATATGTGTGGTCAGCCCATTCTCTCCTCGTCCAGCTCAAAAGACACGATAACATCCAGCAACAGGCTCCACTTGAAAATACAGCTATGCAGATTGCTTTCTCTGATATTTTTCCAGCTTTGGATAAGGAAGACTCTCCAAAGGTAAGCTCCTCCAGAACAGGAGAATTGAGGGAACATCATAGAATTTGAATGTGTTTTAGCTTGTTTTCATATTTAATAACATTGATATGTTTCATGACTTGGATCGATTAAGTCTTGGATCAGGAGTGAGTTTTTTTGAGAATTTATGTGTAAATCAGGAAATTTAAAAACACAAAGTTCTATTAAAGGAAATGGTATGTCATTTTATATAGCTAAACTTTTTGTGACTATTGGGAAACTGCTGGTCATTTACTACTAAATGTAATCTGCTAAACTTCTTTAATAGTGTACAAAATACACATTATAGAATAATACTTGTTTATAACTCAAGCAGTTTATACCTTAAAAAGAAAAAACTCAGGCAACAAATTACACTGAAGGTCATTCCAGATTGTAACATACTAACATGAGGCCATGACTGAGAAAGCTATTTTATGATATTTACTGTACATTCAAAGAGGATTTCAAGGTCAATATTTAAATCTAGATAATATTTGAAAGCTGTTCATGTGCAAATACATCTGGTTTCATGCACCTGCTTCCTTAGTAAGACTACTGTAGTGAGTCATGTTTTTTTCCCCTTAGGAGTGCAGGATTTATGAGATATCACTCCAGTTCGACTGTAATTAACTTTTCTTATTGTGATTCTGCCTGACTACAATAAGTAGTGTTTTAAATATTGTGTTTCCGCAGAAATGGGAGATTGGTCCATTCTTGGCCGCTTCCTAACGGAGGTTCAAAACCACTCCACAGTCATTGGCAAGATATGGCTGACAATGCTGCTCATCTTCCGCATCTTGCTTGTAGCCTTGGTGGGAGATGCCGTCTACAGTGATGAGCAGTCCAAGTTTACCTGCAACACCCTACAACCCGGCTGCAACAACGTCTGCTATGACACTTTTGCTCCTGTCTCACACTTGCGATTTTGGGTCTTTCAGATAGTTCTCGTCTCCACGCCATCTATCTTCTACATTGTCTACGTCTTGCAAAAAATCACCAAGAATGAGAAGTTGGAGGTTAAGAAGGTGGAGGTGGTAGCCACGTCATCACCTTCACTGGAAAGGGACAGACACATAGGAGGAGATAAAGAGACAAGGCTGGGAACCGGCAGTCCTTACAACACTACCTATAACAATGCAGAGTGGAGCTCACAGGAAGATGAGTGTGAGGAGAGGAGCCAGCTGGAGGAGGAAATGAGAGAGGTAGGAAAGGACCCAACCCAACTCTCCAGCCAGGTACTGCTTATTTACATCATACACGTTCTGCTGCGCTCCATCATGGAGATAATCTTCCTCATCGGGCAATATTATCTATTTGGATTTGAAGTTCCACACCTCTTCCGCTGTGAGACCTACCCCTGTCCGAACAGGACCGACTGCTTTGTGTCTCGAGCGACTGAGAAGACCATCTTCCTCAACTTCATGTTCAGTGTCAGCTTGGGTTGCTTCATATTGAACATTGTAGAGCTGCATTATCTTGGCTGGATTTACATCTTCAGAGTGTTGTTCTCTGCATGCTGCACATGCTGTAAGTCTGATAGAGACCCTGTGCGGCAGGTGGAATTATACTCAGACAACAACCCGCTGTTGCTCGAGCTCAAACACTCTTTACGTGGCAGGGTCGTCCTGCAGACCACCTCTGCCATGGCTCGGGACAAGAGCAGCAGTGTTCCAAACCAAGCTCCGGCCATCTCCTTTGAGACGGACTCTACACTGGAGTGCACTTCGAAGAGGAATCCAGATGAAAAGGAACGAACCAAGACTAGACTGCACAATATGGCCAAAATAGGAAGAGGCAAAAAGTCATGGCTGTAAATGACTTTTCCACCATTTTTTTCTTTTGTGTTATATACATATTTTCCATCTATGACTGCACTTGTATTTCTCAACTGATTGAATTTTTTTTTTCCAGAATGGATCAGTTTAAATATGCTATGAAGCTAGTGGTTGTTCAAATGATTCATACAATTTCAAGGAGAAACTGTGAAAATTCAGTGTAGTCGATCCTATTCCCAGAAAATCTCACCACTGCGAGAGTTCCTAACATTGATAAGATTTTTGGAATGATTTGGAGATGTTGCAATTTCTGTACGATTTTTGGTTTCTAAGATGTACTACTGTAGATTGAATCCCTGATATTAATGTAGTGATGAATTTTATAAAAGGTTTCTGTGAATACAGTCAAATCAAAGTATTTGCTGTGATTTATTCCAGTCTCCACTAATGTTACACTTACACCTCATTTTAGAAGCAAGGACCATAAAGGATCCAACAGGGAGATGATGCATTTAAACAGCAATATTTTTATGCTCAGTTAGTCTGTAAGGCAGCAGTGCATACGGGCTCTGACTTGGAACAGAAATCTATGTGTCTGTCCAATTCCTCAAAAAATTAAAGCAAAGTCAGTTGAGTGCAGTCTTTTTGATTTTTCTTGACATGAGCAGGTTTATCTTGAAAATATTTTTGGCTTTCTTTTATATAATTGTCCTTAGATTCTTCCAATCTTAAAGAGCTTTCATTGGAGATTTTGAATTTAAAGGGAAATGTAATCATATAATTGAAAGTTATGATGCCACAGCCTGGGGCTAGCATCAAACAAATATAAAGAACATAATGTATGCTATTACATTTAAAAGCTTCCTTAAACATCCCTTAAAATATGCTATCAGTTATAAGATGAGTCCTGTACTATACCTGCACAATTAGTCCTCCATTTACTGAAAGCACCAGGAGGGGTCACCACTGCTCGGTTTACACTGGTGGTACCTTCATGTGCTGTTGGATTCACCAAAACTTAGAGCAATTTAGACTATTTTGACCCAAATGTGATTATAAAATGGATATCAGTTTTGACATTATTTGTCCACATTCAACAAATAAAGATGGACTGCATGAAAGTGGTGTAATTAAAAGGTAGTAAAAGTGTTCTGTACAAAGTTCCCCAATTTGTGGTATTCTGAAACTGAAAAAGTCAAGGTTTTACTTGCTACTTTTGTCTCTCTGTGCAATACACAACTGAAAAATGTCTTCTTTTAAAATTTAAACACCAGCACGAGACTGCTTGTATTCTTACGTAGTTCAAGGACGACCACAATAGTCTTAACTATGAGTTTACTGACAGTATTTGAACGCATCATAAGTACATTTCTCGTACCTACTGTCAATTCCAAGGAAGAAAATGCTGAAAACTTCCAGCAAGGAAACAACGCGGTCATCTGCCGGCAGTTACAGGTGAGTCAGTGTCATATCTGCTTATAACATTCACTTTATTATTTCATATGAATGACACATATGCACACTCACTGCTGAAAGTGTTCCCTAAGGCCACCGGTGCTAGAGAATGAGGGCAAAGCAGCTTAAAGGGGAGCATTACGGCCAGGCTCTGGACCAGTCGCAGCGATAACCTAGCTACTGTATACCATGCAGCTATACATGCGTACAGTAAGTTAATTAAATGTAAAAATTAAGAATTTTTCCCCCCGTTTCATGTCAAATGTCACTGGGATAATGTCCATAGAATAGTAAAGTGCTTCAAAGTGATTACAATAGCTTTCGTCTATTTCTGACCTCAGGAGATGTGATTAAGTGTGGATTAAGTGCGAATTTACTGTTTGTACGTTCATACACACAGAACACAAAAGATTCGTTTGTAAATCTCATTCACTGCCGTTTAAGTGTTGTACATCATTTCAACTGTGATGCTGCTGGATATTTGACAGCAAGACTGATAAGATGAAACTGTATGTAGGGCAACTCAGTGTGTTTCATGGCATAAATCCTGTGTCACTGTGTAAAGAAATGAAATTATGAATCCCTGATAAGACAGATGCAAGATACAGTAATATACAATCCAGTATCTGGACATATGTCTACAAGCATGAGGTAATGGAATGTTAAAGTTTTGGTGTGGAAAGATTATTGTGTCACAAAAACATAACCTTTTTTGTTTTGCCAGTATCATATTCTAAATCTAGATAAAAACATTAAAGAACAAACACAGGCCTAGATTAAACCTGAAGTTAAGGAAGTGACTGAATATGGATAACAAAGCATCCTATGAGGGATTTACTGTTTCTATTGAATTGTTTTTGCACATCTGTCACAACACTGTTTGTGCCACTACAGATGTGCATACATTGACCAATCATTGCCTTGCAAACTAGATTAGATGGCACCATTAAGCATATAACAGCAAATATTTTTGTACGTCTCCTCTCTCTTTCCTCTTTCCTACAGATGATGTCATATATCCATACAACATTAGCTGATCTCAGGTACTTTTTATAATCAGCTATATGGAACTGTCCTTTATCTTACTGTAAAATATTCCACCTGGTAAAAGACTGCAGAGGAGATCAATTATGTTTCACCTAATTAAGAAAGACAAGGAGAAGGAAAAGGAAAAGGACTTGGGCAAGAAGGAGAAGAAGGAGAGGAAAGAAAAGAAGGAGCGGATGTCTCAGGCAGAGTTGAAAAGCCTGGAGGAGATGAGCATACGCAGAGGCTTCTTCCATCTCAATCGAGGGAGCTCTAAGAGAGACTCCAGGAGCAGGTTGGAGATTTCTAGTCCTATCCCAATTAAGGTTGCGAGCAACATGGAGCTCAGCCTCACCGACCTTGAGGCTGAGCGCCTTCACCCCACCCTGGAGCAGGATGTGGGCCAAGAAAGCGCAAGTGCCTCAGGTGAAAACATGGAGGGAAATGAACTGGACCATCAACGCAGCTCTGTAAAGGAGAGAGCGGCAAAGTTTGGGGAACTGGCCAAGTTGAATTCTGTGGTGGGCCAGAGGCACGTCTCATTTTCCCTGAAGATCAAAGGAGAGGATGCCTCAGGGACCTCATATCTTTCTGGGCAGAAATGGACTACATCGTCTCTCAAGTTCCACCCCAGCACAAAAATCATCCACAAGGTTCGCGTTCCTGAGCTGGTGGAAAAGACCTTTCCTGGTGCAGACTTACAGCTGCCTATACTTGTTGCTCCACCGATACCAGATCCAAGAGAGCTTGAGCTACAGCGGCGCAACACTGGGGATTTTGGCTTCTCTTTGCGGAGGACCACCATGCTGGACAGGCAGCCTGATGGAGGAGTGTGTCGGCGTGTGGTTCACTTTGCTGAACCGGGAGCCGGGACCAAGGATCGGGGTGCAGGCCTGGTGCCAGGAGACAGGCTGGTGGAAATCAATGGCATCAACGTGGAGAACAAGAACAGGGATGAAATCGTGGAGATGATCCGTCAGTCAGGAGAGACCGTCCGGCTGAAAGTGCAGACGATTCTGGAGCTGAGTGAGCTGAACCGCAACTGGCTGAGGAGCACCCAAGGCCTCCAGAAAGAAGCGTTTGATGTAAGTTGTGCTGTTTAATCATTTTCAGTCCACTGAGTGAAAAGTGTCGAACTTGTGAAGATTAATTCCCTACTTACTGATTCTGTTTCTTCAACTTCAACACATTATTTTATTACTAACAGTTCAAAATACTCCTTTATTGTTGAATTCACTACAAACCTTGTGACCATTTTACACTTTTGGAAGTTATTCTCCATATTTGCATAGTCCTGGTGGTTTTGAATCACGACACACACACACACACACACACCAACACACACGCACAAACAAACGCACACATACACACAAACACACACACAAAATGTATCTGCCAGCCTGTTTTCCCTCATTTAAGTATTTCTCTCCTTTAAATAGATGGATATAGTGGATTATAGATGCCTGATTATGGGTGGAACTTTAAAGACACTGGCGATGTGCTATTGTGCCTGCATGTATAAGGGGGAGGGGTGGGGTGGGCTGGAGTGTTTGTGTGTGTTTTGAAAGAGAGAATGTGTTCTGGTGTATATATATAATCCCCCTCCCGCCCACCCACCCCCCCCAAGTCCTTTGACGGCAAACAATAGGACGCTGAAGGAAACAACGGCCCGAACGCCACCACAGACCATGGCCATATGGTCTTGTAAGACGCGGCTGGCAGCCCATTCAGTTCTTTCTCTCAGATAATCATGTGCAACACGGAAAGGAGCATCAAGTTAAACTCTTTATTAGCCAACACAACAAACACCTGAATTTAAGCTGTCTTAAGTGCTTTGCAGTGGTAGAGTTTAAACAGCGGGATAAGACAAACTTTGGTTCAGATTAGGACAGGCTTGTATTCTGTTTCTTAAAGGTGGATCAGTCATGTCCTTGCAGTGCTCTTGCATTTTTATGAAAATGTGTTTCATTGTTTAATCATAAAATTAGAACAAAAAAGAACAGATTTTTTTTCTATGTTAATGTCCCAGCATAAAAGGTGAGAGACTTGTATTTAAATAGAATGTAAAATAAAAACACTTTTGTAATTTCAGTTAAATTTGAAAAAGCAGAATACTTTTATATTATATTTGAATTTTAAATGATATTTTTGCTAATTGAACAGTGATATCTAAATTCATTCATAGTTCATACATAATTTCTAATAGATTAAACCAAATAATGTGTAGACTATCGAAACAGTTGTTGTATTCAGTAAAATAATTCCTTGTTGATAGCACTATATGAGAATCACTCAACTAGAATGGCGACTGAATTATTAACAAATATATTATTTTCTATGCAATAAAGAAGAGTGTCTCTTTGTTTTTAAAGCACATCCGGGTTGAGGCTCGACAGATTTAGCAGAGAAAATTCCATGTTAAATCCATAATGTAGGGACGTACATGGCGTTTTTATAAGATGTAAATGCGTATTGCACAAGATTAGTGTGTAGAAACTTGAGATATTGAGGCTCACTTGTTTCAAGAACCATGCACTTTCTTATGTCGGCTGTGGTTGGTGGAAAATAACACATGCTTCTGATGACACTGAGCAGTCACCCACAGAGAAGTGAAATTAAGATTCATGCTTTTTTTTCATTTTATGTGTGTGGGAAGTGGTCATTAGTAATCAAATATCAAGTCCAACACCAATGCGGTATCACAATAGTAGTCAAGTTAAACAGCAGATGTGACCTTGACATGAGCTCATCTGTTTGTGTGTCACTTTGCCTCTTCCTCCACCCCATAGCTTTACTAATGTAACAGTACATTTGAATTACATGAATGTTTCCATTTACTTTGCTTTGTCCTCCATTTATCTGAACCTGATCATCATTAGACAGGCCCCTAAAAAAGCAGAAAATGTGCATGTGAGCCTGACCTAGAAGCAACAGCACTATTTATAGTTGGTTATAAAAAGAGCTGGATTCTGGATCTAGAGCTCTGCAACACAGTTGGAAACATATGTGATGCTTGAGCATATTTTACATGTTGGCTTAATTTATTGAAATGTTGGTAAAACAGTTTGCCTTTCCATGCTTATTTGCTTTATTGCTGTGTGTTAGATGGGAAGCTCAATGCTGCTCTCATACTTTTCTGCTGAAAATGTACCAGCATCAACTGCTAGCTGTTGATGCAGGAAGAACAGCCAGCTTAACTCTGTCCAAAGTACCTCTCGAACTCACAGATCACCACATTGTTTTTGCTATCCGTGTTTTTGCATCTTTATCTATTTGTGGTTTTATAGGGATATACATGAGCTGGACTATTTCTTGGCGTGGTGTAGTGACTTCCTGGAGCTTTTCATCACCATAAAGTTACCAGGCAACCAGTGTTGACGTGTGTTACTGCAGTGCTGCAGTGTGAATGCAATAAGGAACCTCTTATTGACCAAAAACTAACTGCTACAGTTTGGTATCAGTGAAACATCTGCTCTCCCTCTGTCTGCTGTCTGCTGTCTCTTTCTGCCTTATCATCATTATATGGTGTCTGATTACAGCACCATTAGATGGCTTGCATTAGGCTGCATACAATACACCCCTCACCAATTACACTTGAGTCTGTATGTCTGGAATCTCCTCATTATATGTAATTATCCATCGCTCTAAACTAATATAATCTCCAAATGTGTTAATATGTTTTTCAGAGGGTCAGTAGTGCTTAAGATTGCTTCTTAAAAGAGAGAAAAAACTTCAAAACTGTTCCTACATTTATTTTGGGCCTAGATGATTTTTTGTACATGGCTAGGCCAAGTATGCAAAGCTGAGCACATGAACCTTTTGTCCATTGGGTGGCAGCCACTGTCCACACCACATGAGGCCATAACAGCTCTACTTCTGTTTTGTCTCTTCTGTTTTATTTCCAAAGCTCTCGATGTCTCTCCTGATTCACTGTAAGCTCTTCATCATAGAGGCTGGGGTTTTTTTTTTCCTCAGGCTAGTGGACATCTCATCGTTTTGATGACACTGCAGAATGAAACAGAGAGCTGAAAAAAGACAAAAACAAAATCAGTCTGGGTAGGAACCGAAGGAAGGGTCGACTAATCCTGTGTGAGAGTGCGATCAGAGTGCAAAAAAAAGTGCTCATACCATCTGTCCAGGCGGTATAAGGAAACCAGGGTATGAGGGAACAGACTTCTTTTAGTGTTCCAGAGTCAATCTTTTGGTCAGAAACATTATGAAACCAAGATGAGATGGCAGCTTTTTGCATGGACCGTCAACATCAGCCCCGGAAAAAGTGTTGTGCCTCGAGCCATATGCAACTGTGTTATTATTGTATACTTGAACTTTGGCTGAGCTGACTTCATAATTTTTATTTTTAAATGATAATTAGCAAATGATGTCTATATTTATTACAATGACCTCATATCTTTTTCCCCCATTTTAGAACTGCAGGCCCATTTTGACTGAATGTTGTCATTTTGTAATGAATGAGTACACAGCCGCCCACGCTGGCAGCACCACTACATTTTGAAATATGGTAGCAAAACAACAGACAGGAACAATCAGATCGAGGCAACATTTCAATAACATCCCAGATTATACCTTTCAGGAGCTAATTTTGCCTGTTTACATTTAATAAAACTGAGTGCCAGCATGGCCAGACCTGACCTGATGTTGCCAAATGTTTCATCTAATATCCCTGCGTCACTTATCGCTCATTCAGTGCATTTCCTGTCTGTCTGCAGTCCAGACACAGTTTCAGCAGTGGGAAATTAGCAAATGGTGTAATCTCTTCCCGAAGCTGCCTATTTAGATCACAACATCCCCTTTCGAGTGGGGTGCTGTTATAGCAGACAGCGTCAGCACAGGCATGGCTTAGAAAGGTGGGGCTCCAAAGGTGGGGCTTGGTTGGTGATAGTCTATATGTAAGATTTTACTTTTCCCTATGCTCCATTGTATGTGTTCATATATATAAGATTTTTTTTTTTCTTCTGGTGCATACAGTGGCATAAGTTCCAGATGCTGACATGGCATGAAATAAGTGACTGAAAATATTCTATCTGCCAACATATTATGTTTATATATATATATGTATATGTTATATACATCCTTTTTTGCTTTGAGATTATAAATGAGTGTAGTTACAACTGATTTCTGTTCAGCTTAGTGTGTGAAAGTCATTTGGTTCTCATTTATTCACCTAGCAGTCTCATTTAAGCCACAGCACTGTCCCTGGTGTGAATGTCTATTTGTTTAATTTAAAAACTATCTTTGGCTTCATCATTGGATTATTTTCCTTTCCAGTTTATCTCAAAACACAAGAACCACAGGTGAGATCCCACCTGAACTTAAGTTCTCTGCTCTTAAATCATGTCCGTGTGGCCCACTTTCCGAGAGAAGTTCTGATTTTCAGGCCTATTTACTATAACTGAGTAAAATCTGGGTCACATCCTGGACTTGTCAGAGGACTGCTGAGTGTGATGTCAGTTTATTCATTTTTGCATTTACACAACTTCTCAAAGCATGGATGCTGGTCGAGAGTGTTTTCATGGAAAACATATCATGTAGATTTGAATCAAAAATGATCCTCATCCATCAGTGGATGTACTTTTATGCCAGGGATTTTGTCTCAAGATTTTTTTATAACTTTACTGTGTGTTTATTTTTTTTCTCCTCGTTAGGTCAGCCTCCTCTAGCAGGGGCCACAAGACTGATTAATTAGAGTTTGATAAATAAAGAATGAGCAGATATTGTTTTGGACAAATCAAAAGTATGGGTTGTATTTGTACATCTCATATAAGTCATATTTAAAATACGTATTACAAGAATGTGGCATTGAACTCCACTTAACATGGGGCAAGAATTTATAAAATGATTTGAACAGACTTCATAGTATTGAAGGATTTAAGTGGGACAGAATCTGCTGTGTTTGTGGTGTATAGTCCTTAATCTTTGGTTCGCACCGGCCATGTGTAGACAAACAGACGACACGATGCTGTGTCCCAGTAACTGACTCTGGGGATTAGCAAACTGTGCTAGATAGACCAGCTAAACTGTGTGTGTTTGGCTGAGTCTTGCTGAGTGCTAATACTGTGTGACCTTCAGATTTCATCATGAGGAAGAAACGCTCATGGTAGATGATAGGTTTTTGGAGGAAATCTTTATTTTTTCACATTAAATTCATACGAAAGAAGTAGAAATTGCCCTCTACTTTGTACACAAGCGCTGCTTATTTGATTAATGGAACTGTTAATGAGTTTATAAGAGGAAAAGAGCATGCTGTGATTGGATTAGGTTGTTCCTGCCCAGCCATGCCTGTTGCTGCAGTTTCATGTTTTTCTGCTGCGTGGTTGCACTCCATGGCAGCAACATAACATGTGTTTTACTTTTTACCCAACTGGTTTTGCAGCAAAATCAATGTTGACAAAACTTTAAACTCAAGCCATGTCTTGAAACATTTAGTTTTTATTGTTAAAGTAGTTCTAAAATCATATCTTTCTGGCCTGTATCTGATTTTAAAATCTCTGGGCTTTGGTCTCTGCTTGGTGCAACATTCTTATTAAGGTTTGTCACTGAACAATGCAGCATGTTGGATTTAGGTCAGTAATGTGCTCAAGCAGTACCCTCTGTTAACTAGAGAAAGTCATATATTAGTTTGTAGCTCCCTCTTGTGGTATATAAGGCATGGTGTTGCCTTAGATAATAGGTCTATATTTTGATTCTGTGTATATGTTTGCATGTTTATTTATCATGACGTATGCATTACTGTAGCTGCAAAGAGATAAGGTTCTCTTATAACAGGCTCACCTTATATTCATGATAAAGTTTCTTGCTTGGTGTGCAGATAATAGCATTTTTCACATTAGTAGAAGCTTCTTACTCAGATTAAATAAGCTTTCATCCAATTCAGAGTCTGTTTGGACTTTCATAGATATCTCAATGTTTTAAGTACTTCACTGTAGCTTGTGTGTTGCCTTACAATACAAAAGGCATATAAAAGTTTGTATGTCATCTGATCATGGAGACTAACCTCACTGAATTCCTTTCAGCAGGAGAAAAGAGTGACAAGAAAGAGTGGCTGCGTTAATTAACGTGGTTCTGCACTTTCTATTTATAGCCCCTTCGTATCTCAGCAGCTGTCCCTCCTCGTTCTCCCTGCCCAGACCCTCTCACATTACCCTCCTCCACTCCCCAGACCACAGCTTTACTGTGCTGGCTCACTGTGACCCCACCCTCGTGGTTGCCCCCCACACTCACTCAGGACTAGTAGGTGTATGCTCATTGCAGACCCAGGTCCTATCCTGCCTTGGCCTCGACTGCGCTGCTCCGGTGACAAAGCGAAGGAGGTTAACCAGGCCTAGAGAGAAAGGTAATGGACTCGGGTCTCCGGTGAACTGTGTGTGTATGTGTGTGGCGAGCGGTATGGTCTGCTCAGGGTGTACATGCTCTGCTTAGCAGTTCCATTTGGGCTCTGATGGCGTCTCAGAATGGCCTCCTTTCCTGCTGAAACTATTTATAGGAGTGGACTGATGAAAGCAGGGCCAGAGTTGGTGAAACAACTGCGTCTCCTCCATGACTAAAAGGCCAACTTTTAGTTTTAACTATTCATGAAAAATTGTAATAGGGATTCTGAAAAATTGAACAAGTTGCATGTTTGCTTGTAGTGTTGTGTAAACGTGGAAAAATGCAAGTTTGTTTGTTTGATTTCTTTGTCAGGCACTGATTAATTTAGCTGAATTTACTGTTTATTTGGTGTTGGCAACATTTACTTCTGGACTGTAAGGAGCAGTCATATATTTCCTGATTGATTTTGCATCTTCTCTACATTTAAAACAAATGACCAACACTGTATATAATCATTATAGTGTTCTCACCGAGATAGAGAGTAGTTCCTCACACAAAGTTATAGTCATTGATTGAGAGAGAAAAGTCCACAAAGTGCAGACTGTTAGTCTTGTTTGCAGTGTGTTGCTCTCGTTGGATCTTCATGTTTCTTGTTTTTTCAGTTGTTTCTTGTTGTGTGAACAAGCCAAACCATTTCATTATGTTGTTCATGTGTTCTGTCCTCAGTGCTGCATGGTCCCACTGCCCCGTTGGTGTATGACCTGTTGTGTGCAGAAAACAAGTTCTCAGTATCTCATCGCACACCCTTTAATATCCATTCTTCATCACTCTGCACAGTACCCCCCCCTCCCTCCAACTGTGTAATTTAAAAAAAAATTTGCATCATTCCATACGTTTGTTCTCCACATCGTCCGACTTGTTCCATGACTTCTGGCCTGTCATCATGGCGTACAGATCACGTTTTTCATTCTGGGAGCAAAAGGGAAGTCTTGCTTTTCTGTGTTTTTCTTGTTTTTCTGTCTCTCAATTTATATCTGCATGTTGTTGCTTGTTGAATTTGTGAAATGTTCCTTTATGTGGTTAGAAAAAAAGCTTTGTTCCAAATGTGCGGTTTGATCTTTTTTGTATTGCTTCCTCTCATTTAGGCTAAACAGATCAAGCCAGATGTAAGTGTTTTTTCACCAGCATGTCTTTGGAAACTGATGATATAAACTGATTTGTGTGCTGTGATAAAAGATAAGAGAAAATAATGGCTACTAATCATGATCATAACCTCCTGCAAGCTAAATTTGATGTAGTCTACCATAGTTCTGTGAAGCTAGCTAGCCATGTGTTCAATTTCCAAATGTGTATGTGATTACAAGTAAACCTCTAAATCATAATTTAACTATGTGTTGTTCTCAGGGCGACTATTGTTTGAAGATACATTAAGCAGCATTTTCTAACAATTTAGTCTCTTTATTGTCAACACAAAGCACGAAAGAATTGTATCAACATGTCTGATTGCATTCACAAGCACAAGTGGTTGCATACCTGAGTACGAGAGAGGGTTTGTAAGGTAAACAAATAAAAGTACACTTGCTGATGTAAATCCAGTGTTGGATGAACCTGTTTACATAGTTTCTGATCCCAGAGCCTGCAGCTGAAGTCTTTGAAAGTCATGGGAACATTTTGCGCTATTGTCTACCTTTCTCTGTTTGTATGCAGTCTGATGTGAATGGTAGTGAACCTCAGGCAGACACTAAACCTGCGCAGGTCGCCGGAAGTGGTCAACAGTCTGCTGCTGCTGCATCAACGGCTAAGGAGTCCAATAGTAACATTGCCATGGGAGATCCAGACACTTCAGAGGAGCAGGGTTTTGGCGGTAAAAAGGTGGTGAGGGTTGTGAGAAGAGTTGTTAGACGTGTGGTTCCTGCTGGCACAGAACAGCAGAACCAGCCTGCTGTCTCTGAGGCTGCCAGAGCTGCCCCTGCTGCGGAGTCTGCACTCAAAACAAGCACAGCTGCCAAGGTGGACAAGGATGACATCTCTATGGGTCTGACGAGCCTAATGGGCAGAAGTCGAACCAAGGAGCACAGGCCTCGCACCCGAACCCAAGATCGCAAAGAGGATGTGAAAGAAGAGGTGAAGCAAGATGAGGAGAAGGAAAAGGCAGAGAAAGAGGAGGAAAAACCTACTGCAGACATAAAAGAGGAGGCCACATCCACATCCACACCTGTGCCCAACTCGACACCACCAAACCCTGCGCCGGCAAAATCCAACCCCCTCAGCCCGCCAGTTGGGTTCATACCTGCTCCCAAACCTAGCCCCTTGTCCCCGCCCCCTGGTTTTATCCCTGCTCCCAAACAGAACCTGCTGAGTCCTCCGCCTGGCTTTATTCCTGCCAGAAAGCAGAGTCCTGTGCCCCCAAAACAGAGTCCCCTGGCAAGACCTCCAGGATTCATTCCTGTCACAAAGACAGACCCCCTGGCTCCTCCTGCTGGGTTCATCCCAAAGCCCCGTTCTGTTCCCATGAAGAAACCGGAGGTACTGAGTGAAAAACCTGCATGTTTGCTACTTAACCTCACAGTGGAGCATGCGGTGTGATGATAACACAGACATTACTGCTCATGTACATGTAACCTCCTAATAATGTTTACCCTGACGGACATCTTCAACTTGAGATTTACTTTTCTCACTATGGATCATCAGGACTTTGCCTTAAAACTGTCATTACTCGTTCAATTACGCTGCAACAAAATAGCTCTTTTTAAACTTTCTCCAAAGCTTACAGTTCTGCTTTGATTAGTGACCAAAACCAGCCTTGATATAATGAAGCCACCCTGAATAAGTGAAGGGAAGCAGGGTGCTTGTACCAGCTCATGATCACACTTGATCAGTGGGCATAAGGGCGTACTCATTGCCTGCACTCTGGTATTCCGGTCAGTTAGAGTTGTGTCAGAGCACTGAGCTGTGACTCATTACTGTCACTTTCTGCAGGGGGAGCATTGAAGTTGTGCTCTGTCTGCTGTACACCAACGTTGCAGAGGCCCTAAAGATCTTTCTGGGATGCCTTTTAAAGACCCGTAATAAGAATTCTAATGATACTCCTATAGAGTAAACCAATCAGTAGGTATTTTCTTTGCAAAAACAGTTGACCAAAAAAACTGAGATACTAGTTGGTTGTGTTTATGTGCTGCTTGGAGCTGTTTCTTGGATTTTTATTAAATTCAGCTACAGCTATAATCGATTTATGTTTGGATTTATAAAGGGAATGTTATGTTCTGGCTGTCCAGTGTCAACCTTGTCCTGTCATAGCTCCTGTTCCAATTTGTAGCTTGGACAAGGTTAAGTTTTTGTCCTGTTGTTCAGTGTCTCTGGCATTTTGTCTGTCAGCAGGCCATCTGAAAATTTTATCAGCAGATGTCCCTGAAATTTGGCGACCAGTTGGGTATTTGGCCATGGAGCAAAGATTCGATTTTGGAGATATGCACCTGGTGTTTTTGCTGAGGGACATTGTGCTTTTAACTACTCCGAGGAGAGATTTATGTTTCCAGTATTAAGTACAGATTGAAAATGTTAGCAAGTAAATGTACATTTACTTATGACTAAAGTTTCGCTTTACTATTTCATACAGACAACATACTTTTCTTCTCTCTAAAACTACACATGAGGGCGGTTATATCTGTTGACAGTGACAGACAAATGAGAAAATATCAGAGGCAATGATTTTATCATGATTAAAAAAGTTTTCAGGCTCAATACAAAATACAATTTAGATGCAAACGACACCAGATGTGGTACAAACATAGAAGTATTGATCCTGGTGCCGAAGCTGCATACAAATATGGAGCAAAGTTACAAAGCTTGATGATTTAATTTCAGGTGCTAACTCCAAGGTTCCTTGGATGAGAATTCAGTTGAGACTGCTAAATTATTTCATTATTGCAACAGATTGTTGCTTAAGTAACCACTGACAAACACACGCCTTAAACTATTATTCGTTTGCTGCACTGCTTAATGATCCAAAATCTCTAATAGTTATTTTCCTTTACTCATTTCCTGGTTGAATTAAATTGGAAAATTAAATTAGTAGGAACGAGCTGCCTTTGAAGTTGGTTGTAGTGCTGGGTGTGTGAATTCCGCACATCAAGCTGAAACATTTCATCCTCATTGCCATCTTTCCATGTAATTTCCATCTCTCTCTGCGTGTGTGCATGTTTGTTTGTCAAATTGTGTGTCGGTGAATATTTGCATACACTGTGGAAAGGCAAAGGAGACATCTTGTCCCACTGTGGTGCCCAATGATAAGCCGTCCCCCGTTGAACTGCCTCAGGCTCAGTCCACGCCACATAAACAGGTGTGTGTTCATCTGGCTGCAAAAGTACACTTAACCATGAGTGTTACTTACATTCAAAAGCATAAGACATATTTTTTCTCATGGAATTTTTTTCTTTTTTTGTGCCCACTCAGTTTTCAGTTTGTCTAAAGTGAACAATTCTAGCAATTACCTCTAGATTTCATTGATTTTACTCTCTGGCAACCCATGCATTTGCTGGTGCTGCTGTCCAACTGTAGGTCCCAGAGCTGATTCCTACTGAGGAAGATCACAAGCGCGTGAGGAGGATCTTCACTGTTGATGGCAAAGATGTAACTTCTCTCTTCCTGTGTTTGTTTGTTTGTTTGGTTTGCACCTGCCATGCTTTTACCGAGGCTTACCCTGTGACCAGCCTGAGTAAACTGCCTGCTTCCCCAGATAGAGGGAAATGTCTCCTAAAATTACCCAATAGCGTTCCAATTACGGTGGCTTCATGCGCTGCCGGCCACTTGGTGTGAAATCTGTAACTTTGAGTCCAGAGGGATATTTTCTCAGATTACTTCAGAGTTGGTTCACATGAGAATAAAAGCTCTCTTGGCAAAATGAGCTGAATTTGTGAAAAAATATATTTTTGTTCCCTTAATGTTTATTTTTGTATTTGGCTGAAGGCAAAAACATTATGTGGATACTCTGATAAAACTGATCATAACCTACGATACTGGTTTATAAATGCTGTCTTGAATTACCGGTATATGTTGGGATTGACTGGCAGCACTTTTGTTTCACATTGACAGCAGTACGAGTCCTTGTACCCTTTGAGCTGACTTGTACCTCTCTGATAATTTAACAGCTTCAGTTCTGTTTCCCCTCTCTCGTTGCCTTCCTCTCATTCATTTTGTAGTTTAATTGCTTTCTTAACAGGTCCAGAGGAGCACCTTTGTACTGTATGATGATGTACTTGGCCCTCTGTAATTATTTTGGCAGTGCTCAATTATGTGGCGGTTTATATCTCAAAGTCTGGAGTGTTAAAAGGCACTTCTTTTTATGCCTTCTCCTTCCTCTGATCTCCTGTTGTTTAAATATTGTCCCATGTCTCCACTTTTGCTTCTCTGTGGATCATTGGATCCTGACTTGCTGCTGCCATCTTTGCTGTTTGCATGGCCAGCGTGCAAGGGGCAAGAAATCCTCTCAGGTACAGCCTGCTCCCTGCACTCTCTTGAGTGCTGGGGTCTGAGCATGTTCTCCTCTACTGACCCCTCTCTGGCCGACTACATCCGTGCCTGCTTGCTTGTCTTTGTCACCACTCTGCTCTCTGCGGTTCATTCTGGGTTAGTGGGCCTGAATGTAGTAATGTGACATAAACCAGCATTCACCAAAGTTAGGTCAAGGATCCTTTACCAGTTCTTAAAGACATTAATAATGATTTCATTTTACAAATGCTGCATTTGCTTTGCAGTGAACACGACGTGCAGCTGTGCATGGGCCTTGCTGCGTTTTTATCAGATACTGAGGTTATACTGAGGTTAAATCGTATTGTGCAACGGTTTTGAACACTTTCTCAGGTACCATTCACTTAGCAAATTTACTATATTATTAATATTCACTAGCAAAAGTGCTATCAAATGGGTGTGTTTACCTTGAAAAACTTCAGGGATCCTGAAATTTTCTTGCTATGATATAGCACTGAAGATTGTATATCATATTACATAATATCCTTGTGCTTAAGGAGTACCATACTATCTCTATAGTCATGCTAATTAGCATTGACTATTACATTGTTTTGTAACTGGCTGCATGGTTCACTGCATTCATACCTTACTGTGCACAACTGATCTTGTCAACTGTAGCTGTTTATCCAGCAGAACATGAATTTCCCCACAGACCAACACATTGCACTTCAGTACCCCTATTAATTCCTGCTCATTAATGCATTAATATCGTCATAATTATGGTAAACTACTTTAATGTCTTGTTTCTTCTGCTGCTCAACATAAAATTGCATTTTTAAATTGCTGTTTGTGTTTTGCATTATTTGTTTTACTCATCATAATAATTTGTGACCTACTTTAAAGGTTTTTTTTTTCTGTCAAGCATGATTTTCAGTCCTGCATTTGGAAATTGCAGTCAAATGTAACGTTTTGTTTTCGAATTCCAACACTAAAAATACTGATTTTTCAGCTGACTTCTGCTCGTTTCCCTTCTGCAGTTAAAGCCTGCTGAGGACCCCGTGGCCATCCTTCAGGCGGCTCACTCAGCTGCAGCCAAGGTCTGAGCATGCTGGCTACAGCTGATTGTAGTTCTGGTTGCATCACGCAGTGCTTCAGAGCGATGTGTGTTTTGTTGTTTTTGTGTGTGGTGAGCTAGTAAAGGGGTGTGGGGTTCAGTAGTAAGTGAGACGAATCCCCCACCAGGAAAGCCCAGGTTCTCCTTCCTTTTACTGTAGCTGTTGTGGTAACACTGAGATCCGCAGTTCACCACTTGTTGTCACCACATCTTAACCGGAGAGGAAATAAAAGACACAAAAATATGCAGTCTTTGCGCATCTCTCTCTGATATTTATTATGTTAGCTTGATTGCATGTCTGAGTGTTGTGTGGAGTGTTTTCATGCACAGCTCTCTCCTGATACTTGTCTTGATTTGACTCTTTGTAGTGTTTGAAGTTATTTGTAGTCTTTCTTTGTGCAATGCAATCCCCACTAGACTTGTGTATTTTTGTCTATGTGATGTCCTTGGTTGTGATGAAACGCCGCCTGTCTCACCTTCTGTCTGTGCCGTCTTTTTGAGTGAACACCATAAATGCGCTCAGGATGAGTTCAACACATTGTCTGTGGGCTCTGAAGGTGCTTTAAAAGGGGGAATCATAAGAGCTGTAGTTCATCTGTGGAGGGCTGATGTGTAATGGACATACAGTAAAAAACAGACGACCGGCTCACAAAAACTTCATTGAGGTTTTTACATTGAAATGAAATTGAAAGCTCTCCACCTGATGAATTCAGTTCCTTTAAATGTCTCATGTGATTGTAAACTGCATGTTAATGTGTGCTTATGGGTTTAATTTGTAGGATCCTTGTGGAAGTCCATTAAGTAGTTGTCTGATTTGATCATTATTTTTAAATCACACCTAACCAATCTAATTGTGAGTTATCGATTTGGCAAGATTTTCTAATTGTGATTGTTAATTTGTTTTACCAGGGAAAGACTGAGGAGCAGATAACAGCAGAGAAAGCCTGGTATAACACTGAGAAAGTATGGCTCGTTCACAAGGATGGATTTTCCTTGGGTTTGTAAAAATTTCTGTATCTATGTGTCATTTCTTTATGTTTGTATGTGTTTAGCTGTTTAATTTTTGCTGTCCGTGCTGTTGTGTGTATTTCTGAGAGTTCTGATAGCTGAACTATAGAGACCTGCTTTGAGGCTTAGATGATGCTTTTGATAATTTAATATTAAAAGAGGGCACCTGACTAGAATACTCATTTTAACCTTAGGCTTTATAATTAGACTCAGCATGTTTTTAAACATGCAACGCTTGTTTGGTCTTAATGAAGCCTAGACATTATTAAAAGCGATACAGCACATTATCAGACATGTAAGATAAGGCGAAGCATTTGCGCTCAGGTCGAGATCATATGTCATGATAAATTAACTCCACAGCAACCCTCCTGAAGACGGAGGCAGGCAGCCTGCCAGAGGGGAAGGTGAAAATCCGCCTGGAGAGTGATGGATCTTTATTGGATGTGGATGAAGATGATGTAGAGAAGGTATTTAATCATCAAATCAACTCTGAACCACATCAATTAGAGATGACACTGGGTGAGTACGTGATTGCCTCTGACTTTTAACACTAGGCGAACCCTCCGATGTTCGACCGAGTGGAGGACCTGGCCTCTCTGCAGTATTTGAATGAGTCGAGCGTGATGCACTCCCTGAGGCAGCGCTACGGCGGTAACCTGGTGCACACCCACGCTGGGCCAAACATGGCTGTCATTAACCCCATTAGCGCCCCCTCAATGTACTCTGAGAAGGTAAGCCGCAGCGTCTGCATATAATGACGCCTCTCTAATGAAACAGCAGAATGTGAAAATCACAATGAAAACACTTACTGACATGCTCTGCATTTTTGTCTTCCTACCAGGTGATGCAAATGTTCAAAGGCTGCAGGAGGGAGGACACAGCCCCTCACATCTACAGCATGGCCCAGGCTGCCTATAGGAACCTCCTGACCACTCGTCAGGATCAGTCCATTGTGTTGTTGGGCAAGAGCGGCAGTGGCAAAACCACCAACTGTCAACACATCATCCAGTACCTGCTCACCATCGCTGGCAGCACCAACAAAACATTCTCCAGTGGGTTGAAAAGAATCCAGGATTTTTCACATTAAGTAGCATGGCATGTTGTTGATGAATTATTATTACAGTTTCCCCAAATGGCTTTTCTTTATTGTTTGTAGCAGAGAAATGGCAGGCGGTCTACACAGTCTTGGAGGCTTTTGGAAATGCCTCCACCTGTATGAATGGGAATGCTAGTCGCTTCTCCCATATTGTTTCCATGGACTTCGACCAGGCAGGCCTGGTGACCTCAGCCTCTATCCAGGTACAAATACCGTATTTTCCGCACTATAAGGCGCATCGGATTATTAGGCGCACCTTCAATGAATGGCCTATTTTAAAACTGTTTTCTTATATAGGGCGCACCGCATTATAAGGCGCATAGAATAGAAACTACTGTAGTGGCTGGGGTTGCGTTATGCATCCACT